>BTPG01000005.1:110493760-110975867 GCA_036245525.1 Semisulcospira habei
TTTATGGCAGAACATGTGTGGGTCTTTTTGGTTACAGTAGGAGGGTTGATGGTGGGTTATTTAATGAAACAGATAAAGAAGTAAAACCCCTAATCCTGTTAGACCTATTACCAATGCAGTTCTCTCTGACTCATGTGTGTCAGGGGTTGACTGTACTGGTTGTATGAGTGTCGGTGTGGGGGCCGGGGCCGGGGGTTTTACCATCTGTAATGATTTTAATGACTGAACATGTGTGGTTGTGGCCCCCAAGTTTACAGATTGATTGAGACCGAGTTTTTGACCAACACCTGCAACAATGATTTCATTATTATAATTTGTTATTGTACCCATTTGGAGTTGAAGGTCAGATGGTAACATGTATAACCCGATGCCAACTACAAAGTCAACTTTTGATCTGGCATATCTGAGAACGTCTTGATAGCGTTGTATGCTAGATGGGAGATCTACTGTTGAATTAATTGAATCTTCAAGATTAGCGAGAAACTGTTTTTGTGCTTCAAATTTACCACTTCCATTCAAAATGTTTGATTTTGTTAGTGATTGTGCACCTAGTAAACACCAGACATATGTTCTGATTGACTCATTTACGCGCTCGACTCCCGCTTGAGTAAACCCGTCAGATTTATCTAAAATAAATGTAGTCCAGGCGTTAGACTGTTTCTGCTCTATTGATCCTATCCAGACTTCAGATTTTGATGAGAATGAAGTGTACCCAGGGTAGTAATCTTGTGGGTATTGTCTGTGGCTCATAGCATAATACAATGTACCCATGCCTTTGTGATCATCAAGTTTTTGTGTAAAGTCATACTTAGTGCCAGGGTTAATGTTAAATTCATTACAGATGCGTTCAAATGCTTTCATATCCATGGGGTTGTTATACCTGTTGAAACTGGATTCAGTGGGCAGTGGTGTATGAAGTTCTGACAGTATACGTCTAAGCTGGTAATAAACATGGAAACGATACACAGATCTAATCAGTTTGTTTGAGTGATTCAAATGGTCTGTAAAAGAAACACCACAGCCAGTAGTAGAACATAGAATAGCAAAGTTGAGTTGGTTTTGAAACATCTGTAGTGGACTTGAAGACCACTTTCTTGCAGTTGAGTCATCTGTTATTGGAGGGTTTAGGTAATGGTCAAACGGATTCGGTACTTTGACTTGAAATAGATCTTGTACGCTTGCGTCAGACACAGCTATGTCGAGTTGACTTAGTTGAATTATTTTCTGTTCATAAGTAGGTGCGACATTATATTTGGCATCCACATTAAATTGAAATGCGTTTGTTGTGGTAATGGTTGGTGATTTAAATTCCATCCTTTTTTATATGAGATAATAAAAATGTTTATTACCTTAACAAATCTTGACACAAGCAAACCAGTGTGGTTAACTAATGGGATTGATAATCGGGATGGTAGCAAGGCTGCAGCTATCCATGAAATGTTCTATACAGTAAAATGGTTTAATATAGAAGATGATATATATAATAAAGTAATTTTTGGTGGTAAGACGGAAGCTTTACCGCCTGGGTATTATGACTTTTGTACTATAGCTGAATGGTTTCAAAGTAATTTTAAAATTAAAGCAACTTTAAATCCAGCTAACCTACTTGTTACATTAGAATCTCCGACACAAGATTGGCTAAAGATCTCAGATAGATTTGCATATTTACTTGGATTTTATACTGATGAAGATTGGTGGAGATTAGATGATTTAGGTGAATTTAAGTTTGGTATTATAACAATGAAGACCAAAAAACGAAAAATAACTGGAAAACCTCCTGTCAATTTGTCAGTACACACAGTGCTAAATGTTTATTTGAAAGAACTAAACACATCTGAGAATGTTCACAATGGAAAGCCTTCAACTTTGTTGAGATGCTTACCAACTGGAACTGCTCCGTATTGTGAAAGTGTAGTTGTTAGATTTCCTAATTTGCAGTTTAAGAAATTAGGTTCTAGTTTCTTTGAGTCACTGAGTATATCTGTAACTAATCAGGATGACAAACCAGTTCTTATGCATGATTTTAGTGTAGTGTTGGAAATTAAATAATTTTATTTTTGTTTATAAAAAATGAGTGGTGGTCCAAAGTTGAGAATCATACCAGTTGCATGTCCAGTAACAGAATTGAAAGATTTGGCAGACGTACAGGATTTTGAGAAGGAAGGGGATGTTGGAGAAATATATGGTTTTGAACTTGATTCAAATGGCATGTACAAGAGGAAAGTAATTGTTGACATGAAAGACGGTGAAAAACAGATTCCTAAACTTGGTCAGCTACGTGATGTTACTGTACCTACTCCACCTGTAAATAATTCGCCCTACAACTTAATACATGTGGGAAATAAGTGGGTGGTTTCACCTGTGCCTGTTCCACCACCCACAATTGACTGGGACATAAAGTTGGAATTTATTAGTCCTTATGTATACACTGATGACGAAGGTGCCTTAGTGTTTAGGAAAGTTGTTAATTCTGGGCCGCTTATTGTAAGTCTTGTTCCAAGCTTTGCCCCAGACAACAATAGCAGAGAAAAACTGAAAGTTGAAAATTATGAGAGACGGCGGTATCTTCTTACAACTAGAAAGGGTAGATCAGATACTTCTGTTGTGTTTATGCCAGCAAGCTTAGTCGTGGCTAGAGAAGCGGCAATAGTATTTGAAATTATCATGAAATCAGTAACTACTGCTAAAGAGGCTCAAATTGCACAGGGAATTAAACTTACATGGGACGAAACAGTAACAGAATCATCAAAGGTCTTTATTGCCATTACAAAAAATAATGATGTTATTAATGTTTCGAGCAGTGTTCCAGCTGTCAAGGTGGTGGTCGACAAAACAACTTTTGTTCGTCTAACTTACATAAACCTTGAACACATTGATCTTGTTGCATTTTATTATGCCAGCAAATTGTATACTTTTGAAGAGTTGCAAAATGTAATTGCTGATTAAATAAAAAAAAATATTTGTGAATAAAAAAAATGGTAAACTTCTATCCACAACTACCAACGCTTGATCCGACTGAAACAAATGTGATGACTAAAACAACACTTGCGCCTGATCCACATATGCCAATTGCTTCAGATAAAACATTACAGGCAGACGCATTCAGATTAAATAATATTACAGAAGCTTTGAAATATTTGGAGAGTGAGGAGGCAAAATACTCACGGTGCAAAAGACGGTATAAGACCGTTTTTAATTCTGTTCAAAACACTTCTATGGCTATTGGTGCAGTTTCAGCTTCATGTTCTGTAGGGGGTATTGTTCTGTTCGCCACAGGAATTGGGAGTTTGGCTGGAATAGCAGTTGAGGCTGTTAGCGTTGCTACATGCCTGGCTTGTTTTGGTTTGGAGGCCTTGAACAAGAGGTTTCACACAAAATTACAGAAACATGAAGCATTGAGTACGCTTGCTGGTGCAAAGCTTAGCAGTATGAAACTTATTATCAGTAAGGCATTAAACGATAATTTTATTGATGACGAAGAATTTAAGCGAGTCCAGGATGATTTAAATAATTACAAGAAACAGAAATCTGAAATACAGAATAAGATGCGTAGTCAATCTCCCGTGAATGTTGAAGAACTTAAGGCCAGTTTTTTAGCAGAGGGAAAAAGGATAGGGGTACAAGAAACCACAGAAAAACTACACAATCTTTTAAACAAATAAAAATCAGATTTGGTAATCAATCAATATTTTTGTCATATGCTTCACAGAGAGATGACATGTCATTTACACCACTTGTGCCTGATTATTTAACCCCATCAGCACCACCACCTGAGTATTACTGAGAAAAAAAAGTTTTTTTATTGTCCTTGTATCTTGATAAATCTGTCTCAGTGTCTTGGGACTTGAGTCAAGTTGTTGTAAGAACTTAGGGTAAGTACTTGTAAGAACTTAGGGTAAGTACTTGTAAGAACTTATGACAACGCACTTAAAGGTTACCTCTGCAGGTTCCTAAAAGTTAGTTGCAACTTGTTAATAAGTATTAAGTTTCACTTGGCATCATTTGATCAGGTAAATGATTGGGTATTGACAGAGACAATAGTTATAGAGAGAGAACAATAGAGTCCCGATAGATAATCAGATCAATAAGGCCGCATCAGTCATGCTTGTCAGTTTTTTAAAATCAAAGGGTTGATTCAGAATTAACGGGGGTAAAATTGGGGTCAAAATATGATATTAAAAAATGATGTAAATTAATGACTGATGCGGCTCTATTGAATTCATTGTCTATCGGGACTCTATTGTTCTCTCTTGGCCACGCACTTGCGAGCGTGTCACCACCCTTACATGCACACAACACTGACTGCACTCTTCCCTCAAACAACGTCTTCTAGGGATTCTAGACAACCCATCCGCATTTCCATGTAGAGTCCCTTTCCGGTGCTCTATCTGGAAATCGTATGTTTTCAATGTAGCCACCCACCTGGCTACCATGCCTTCAGTCTGATCGAACGATTTCAACCACCTCCTGACCAAAAACGGACGTCCCCAAAGATAGTGTGAAAAATGCTTGACGAACTTTATCACCGCATACAACTCTGTATGTGGTACAGTATCTCTGCCTAGACTTAGACAAAGTACAACTCGCATAAGCGATCACTTTCTCTTCTCCACCTTGGACCTGTGACAACACCGCGGCACCTACCGCTGTTGCCGCCGAAGCATCGGTATCGAGGATAAATTTACCCTCTCTCGTCGGATAAGCTAAAACGGGTGAAGAGACCAGAGCTGCCTTCAATTTCTCGAACGCAGTCTGACACTTCCTGCACCAGTCAAACTTCTGGTTTTTCTTAGTCAGGTTAGTCAGGGGACTAGCTATCTCAGCAAAGCCACAAATGTACTTCCTATAGTACGACGTGATCCCTAAGAAGCTTCTGACCTCCGTAACGTTAGTAGGAACAGGCCAGTTTACCACCGCCTCCACTTTCGCTGGATCACAAGTCGTCCCTTCACGCGACACGACATGACCGAGAAAGGTACACTCAGTTTGAAACAAACAGCATTTGGACGTTTTAGTTTCAGATTTGCTTCCCTGAACTTCTGGAGAACCACCCTGAGATTCTCTAATGCCTGACTTTCTGTCTTGCCTAAACAGATTACGTCATCAATGTAAACTAGACACCTCTCGAACAAAACACTGCTCAGTGTCATTCCCATCAACCTTTCAAATGTCGCTGGGCTGTTGCAAGAGATAGATATAATGGGGATCCTCGCCCACCCACCATCCATTTTAAATATTTATTATAGTCAACTAGGCTTTTAGACAAACCAACATCAACAAATACAATCAAAGCCTTTATTTTCTAACTGTATTACTTCCACCCTAGAATAATTTAAATCAACATGTGGGCCTTCTATGACACCCCCCAATTAATTGATTTATTTTAATTAAGCAAGCCCACATCAACAAAGACAAACATTTTAGTTTCACTCCAAGAATTATTAAAGCAACAATTTTGATCAGCTGTCAACCCACGATTATTAAGTCACACCCACCTAAATAATTAATGCTGTCATTGACTTATTTAAGCAAAATTATTATATTACATTATAAAATGAACCAAGACGAATTACTCCTTTTAAGTGATATCAATGCTATAGAAAACAAAAACTTAGACTCCAAAAAGCAACAGCTTTTGTCTGTGATTGTTTCAGGCAAATCAAAAGCTTTTCTTGGTAAACAATACATAACAGAAGACATTGAATCTTTTTCCGCTGATGAGCTAATCAAACTTAATTCAAAATATGAAAATCACATTGCTTCAATAATGACACGCGATTTAAGCAGGTCTTTAATATACCTATATACAAAAGCAGTGAGTCACTTTTTACCTATTGATAGTGACAACCTTTCGCATGACCTTGAAAGCAACCCCATAGTTTCTAGTTCGATTGGTAAATTAGCATGCCATATGTTTTACAAGTTTGGAAATTACCTTGCACCTGTGGTAACTTTGCTAGTTACTGGAAGTTACATTGATTTTTCAAAAATAAATTTTATAGAGAAAGAAAAAGAAGGATCAAATGGACGAGAACAAGATGACTCTACAACAGGTTCAAACTGTGACTAAGGTTAAAAGTCCAGGCAGGGTTGATGCAGGAAAACGATTAGTTGAATGGAATAGGCAGAAAAAATTACAGCTTCAAGCGCAAACAGAAAAGGCTCATATAACTGACCCACCATCAGGACCGTTAGAACCATTAACACCATCAGGACCATCGGGACTGACACACCCACATCAAAGTGAGAGACAAACAACTAAGCCTGACCCTCAAACAACAAAATATATAGTTGCTGGATTTGTTGTCGGATTTGGTTACGTAGGTTACCAATTATATAAAAAATACAAACCAAACACTTGAACAGTGTCCAAAAAATCAAACACTCCAAAAACAAAAGAAGAAGTCTCCACATTACCAGCAGTTTCAAAACCTTTGGACCCATTTTACATGCAGTAAATAAATTTATTATTTTAATTTTTGTAGCATAAGAAAATGAGCGATACAAAGAACTTAATGAACCTTGTCTATCACTCCGCTGTAATAAGTGGACTAGCAGTAGCTTATTCTATGCTGGGAAAAAGTCTACTCAAAATGAAATCAGCAGACCTTAGTAAATTAGACTTCGAAGACAGTGCTAAGCTAGTAGTTATTATAACAGCATCGATTGCAACAAAAGATTTTCTAGTCAAGCAAGGAATTATTCCAGAAAATATTTCTATGTAAATAAAAATATGGCAACAATAGCTGTCATGATTGGTGGTGCAGTTATTAACGCATTAGCTTTCAGTGGGTCAAACTATTTCTTTTCAAAAGTGAGTAAAGAGGAATCAGCAGAAGAAATGAAGCGACACAATGAGGCATCTGAAAAACTAGCTCAAGCTCAACAAGATTATGAGAAGCAAAGAATAGAAAAACTGGATTTTATTAATGAAAAACTAAAACTTGAGGGTCATGCACAGCATACATTTTCAAATGTTGATGACGCGATCAAAGAATACTATCTTGTAACTGGTGAAGACATGTCTATTCCTCAACCAAAACTTAGTGACTACTACCAACCAAGCCCAGAACAAAGAAATGGAGAAATAATATTTGTTTTAGTAGGAATGACATTAGTATATTTTACAGGAGTTTATATTGCTAGAAAAAATGGCAGACGCTAAACTATCAAAAATATATTACTCTCCAATTGGCTACTGGAAAGGGAATACTGCAATAAAAAAAATTACATGCTGCTGTGGATGGAGATGTCAACCAAATAAAACAGTGGCTTAAAAAACAGGCAATTTGGTAAATATATCTTCCTGCTCCAAGAAAAATAACAAGACCTCATTTTGTAAACACTATCCCTAATGACACCCATCAAATGGATCTTCTGTTCTTGCCACATGATACAATAAGAAAGAAACGATACAAGTATGCATTAACTGTTGTTGACATAGCTTCAAGGTATAAGGATGCAGAACCCATAACTGACAAAAAAGCTGTAACAGTGGCCACTGCATTATCAAAAATATATAGTCGAGGACCTTTAACATACCCTAGGCTTGTACAGGTTGATGACGGATCTGAATTTAAAGGTGCTGTTAATCAGTTATTTGCAAAGCATGGTGTACTGGTTAGACGCGGTATTCCAGGCTTGCATAGATCACAGGCAATTGTTGAAAACTTTAACAAGCAATTATCGGAGAGACTTTTTAGCTATCAGTATTCTAAGGAACTCATGCATGACGCACGTAACACTGAGTGGGTTAAGAGATTACCATCTGTGATAAAAGCAATGAATAATGATGGTCACCCTAAACCTGTTGATTCTATTAAATTGAAAACAATACCGTCAGAAATAAAAGCAATAACACCTACAGACACTAACTTATTTACAAAACAGGTGAGATATTTGTATCAACCCGGTGAAGCCGAGAATGACGTTAGACGTAGGGCAACTGATCCAATTTGGTCTACATCTGTTCATAATATAAAAAAAATAGTTCCTTCAGCTAATGCAACAATATATTACCTATATGAGCCTGCACCAAAGAGGGCATTTGTTAGAGAAGAATTACAGATTATTCCCACAGATACTGTTACTAACTTTTAACAATTTTAATTCATCAATTAGTTTATCAAGCAGATTATCAGCTATTTCTTCAGATAACTTGAGCCTGTAATGACCTGGTGCATAAGCTTTTTCCTTAGTGTGAAACACGCGTTTTGTGTCCCCCACTGCTAGAGACTTTTTATATGTTTGAATCATTTCAATATTATGTTTGTTTGATCTTAGTGTCTTGTTTGGATAATCAGGCATTAATGCACCATCTAACACTTGCTTATAATGTTCATGACGAATGTCTTTATTTTTTATTGCTGTTTTTTTAATTCCTTTGGCTTTCGACTGACTACCCTTTTGGTGTAAAATAGAATACATTTTGGATCTCAGTCCAACGTACTCAACTATTGGCACACCATTCAGTTCATCTTTAAACTTTCCAGGCACTTTCTTGTTTTGTGTGCTAAACAATGGATGGTCTTTAGGATAATCAGACGTGTCATACATGTGTAACTCTGTTTTCATGTCTTCATAAAAGTCTTCAGTAGGCACATCTATGATCATAGAGTCAGTGTCAGTGTATAGCAGACGGCACTCAGGATACTTTGGTTTGAAGTAATCATAATAAAATTCAAGCATCAACAGTTTTGACAACTCAAGAATTGCCATACCAATAAATACTGGCTTATCCAGTTTAACAATCTTTTTTTTGAGTGACACTGCATACAATGATAAATGAAACTCTTTATACCCCGTGTACTGTGGCTTACTTGTAAGTTTAATTGCACCTGATTCGGTTGTAACCAGTCTAACATCTTTTCTGTGATGAGGATTTTCCATAGTCTTACCAAAACATGCATTGTTCATAAGCTTAAAGAAGTCTTTGTCAAATGCAGTGTTACCTTCTCTCGCACGCAATGTTGTATTCTTCATTATGTAATCTTTCATGAAAGCACTTTGTTCAAATTGAATTCCTCTGTGAACTTTTTTTAGTACTAGCCCATGTCTGATGTAAAACTGTAACAATCGATAGTGGCAAACATAATTAAATTTGTCATTCAGATTGGGTACAAGTTTGGTGTCTTCTTTTTTCCCCGTTATACTAATTTTTTCAACTGCTAATGGATAATCATTATGGTAATCGTGTAGATGGTGTGGGTACTCAAGGTCTACTTCAAAGATCCAACCCTTTTCATCATTTTGACCTCGATCCATAATATATTTTGTTATTTTTTTTATACCATACTGTGACAAATCATACAAACAAAAGTTTTTTAATGGCAACATTTCACACATTGCAAATCCATACAAATTATTAGCATCTAAGTATGTAATAAATGACATTGGCTTTGAGGGGTCAAAGTCATCAAGATATTTGTTGTTGGCCTTGCCATAATTGTTTGCTGCTAGACTAATGCCTCCCCTCAATCCACATTCTACCATTTCACCCATCGTACGATCAGACAACAGGTCTATAAATATCTTACTGGATTTCAAAAATGCATCCCATGTCATGCCAGGACTAGTTATGTAACAGGCAGGGTCAAGCTTGTAGTGTAACAAACCCTTTTCACGATAACTTTCAAATACGTCTGCTAGCAAGCAAACGTCAGCTTTCAAGTACTGATCGTGGTAATCACCAATTGTCTGACACCCTAATTTATCCCACGCATCAAGTGCGTGTTGATATTCAGAGTCAGAAATACCTTTACCAGTTAGTGTGGAATAAAATTTCTCTTTTGGTGGCAGTCTTGTTTCCTCAAACACAACCCAGTGATCAATGTACTCATACGGATAAACTCCTTTTTTAATCAAGTCTGGCTCAAAATATTTACTTGTTATTGGATACTCAGTCAGTCCTTCTGCCAGACTAGCCAATCCTAAAGACAAATGTTGCATGGAGTCATAAAATGATAATTTGTCTAATCTAAAAGTTAAGTATTTCTCAGTTGTCTGGGCAATGCAACATATGTTTTTGTAAGACTCATCTACAGCTCGCATGATAATATGTGAATCATAACCTTTGAGATTGTGAAAAAAGATTGGTAGTTTATATTTTTTAGGATTTATTTTTAAAGATAAGTTACATTTGTTATGTACAGCACCTACGTAATGACCAGTTATGATGTCATGGTAGCAAACTTTATCACCATCAAGGGCGTCTTCACAAATCCAACACATCACTGATGTATCAAAATTTAATTTATCTTCTTCTGTCATCACCAATGGTATCTGACACTTTTCAAAATACTGTACTACTTTTCCATGCAGTTGCCTCATTTCTGTTAAAAACATAGCTGCTGCATTTTCCCCTCTGTAGATAACAGGTTCTGAATGCTCACCGTCTGACCTAACAAAAATGTATCCAAAAGAACACACCACTTGGTCACTTAGTTTTATAGTCTTTGGTAATGACTCTGGAACTAGACCTTCGTACGGAACAACTAATGATTCGAAATCTGCATACACTACAAACGGCAGCTTTTGCTGATTCCCATAGTTTTTAAAATACACTTGACTACCAGGATCTGGATACTTAAGTACAGTTTGTATGTTATCAGCTGACATACAGTGTAAAACATGTTTGTCTGCTAATTTTATGGAGGAAAATCTTTGTAAACATCTCTTGCACACTTCCTGTTTTTCTTTGTGTTTTGTTGTATGTCAATAAATTAGACGTGACATATTTCTGATAATTGTGTAGTGGAAGTTATTGTCATCTCCAATTAGCAACATGTCAACATGTCTATCTTCTGACTGTCCATAGGTTGGGGCAATTGGAGATACTCTAATTGGCTGTAACTTATTTTCAGATTCATTTTCCCACACAAACACATTCACAGATATACCAGGATTTAGTTTTTCAAACAAGTCTATGTCCTCTATTTTAACAGGGAACTCAATATCACTGAAGTTGAGTTCGTTTACAAATTTGGTGTAGTTTGATACACGTTCAGGTTTTAATTTTACAAAATGCAGTTTAGCAAGCACACACCACATGAAACAATAGTTGTCATTGTTTTGAATATTGACTACAGCCTTTTTGTTTACAACCTCTATTGGCAGTGGTATCCAAGATCTACCTAAAATAGGATGATATCTTGACTGCTTCAGTTGTAGTTCATGTACAAAGCCTTCATGCCAGCCAGACCCTTGCATTTCTGCTCTGTCAATTGCTTCATGAAAGTCTGGTAACAATCTCTCTCTAAACACTCTTTCAAATTCTCTTCTCGAATGAACTATGTGCTGCCTTGTCGAGATATACGTTACAATAACTTCACCAACATCTCTGACAAATTCTATTTTTGCAACAATCTGAATCTTTACATTATCAGAAAGAAGGTTATTTTGTATGACTAAAAAAGATCTTTCTATTGATTCATAGACATTAAAAATATTATATATAGGTAAGTCAGTTGTGTGAAACACGTTTCTTAATCTTTGACGGTTGTCCATCTTTTTTATTTGTCCGACAAAAAAATAAATAGAAAATTATATAATTAAAATGGTACTTTATTGACTGTAACTCCTACAATAAACAAATTTATTTACACATGTGTTTATCATTATTGATTTTGTATGTGTAATACCATTTTATTAAATGTAATAGCGTTAAAATATAAATTTATTTTATTTAGCTCTTTTGCTAAATTACTACACAATTTAGTAAACCAACCATCGTAATATTCGTTAACAGTAAATGATTGTGTCTTAATATCAACAGTTATTTTTTTAATAAATGGATTATCAACACAAAAAGTTATATTACCAGACATATACACTGTTGTTAGCATAATAAATAAATTACCAGGTGACTCTCTATTATTAAGCTGGCTTTCATATTTAACATCTTTAAAGTAATGTGTAATATCTATGTTTTCACCAATAGGCCAATTTTGTCTGTCCGTCATTTTTATAGACAAACCCGAAAGATAAATTAATTTACTAATCCATACCCAGTGGGCTGATCTGTCTTTAAAATAAGCTTTAGGTGCTTAGTCAATTTCAGTTTATTTTTTACGCAGTCTCGTTCATGTTTATTGGGAATGACATCGTTTTCTCTAAGACAGTCTTCAAAGCTGTCACGATCTTTACAGTAAAACAGACATATAAACTTTAAATGTTCACGAAAATCTTTCAGTACAGCATTATATTTTTGAGTGAGAATCCATACACTGATATTTGCATGCCTGCCACTAAAAGCAAGCTCTGCTAATGTGTTTCTCTTCTTAACAATATCTTTTTCTGCAGAGCAATCATCAACAATAAACAAAGTTGGCTGTCCTTCAAATTGTTTGTAAAAATACTGCAGGTAGTCATTCAGTTTTTTCTCAGGGTCAACTAAATAAATGTTATGATCAGTCCAAATGAATAAACGGTTCTGATAAGCTTTGTTGTGTTTGATCATTGGACAAAATATTACAATGTTTTTGAAATGGTGAATGTATCTTGTTTGTAATAGATTAAGTACAAATTCAGTTTTTCCACAGCCTGTGGCGCCACAAAATAAACCGCAGTGTGGGTCTAATGTCATCAAGTTCATTTTAATACACAATATAATTAATATATGTGTCCACTTAGTCTGCTTTCTGAAATATTTAGTTGGGCATCAAAAATTAGATACAAATATATATTTACTGCTCCAGCTGCTTCAACCTTTTTTTGTATCTGAATTGTGATTCCATCACTACCATTTTCAACAGTACGACCTGATCCATGTAGATAGTCATCATCCGTACTACGCAGATCTAGCCAAAGTGCATACTTGTCGCCCCCACCCGGGTCTGCCCTGGGGGACTTGGGTGGGGTTAGGTACTTTTTAGTTCCCAGGGTCACCCTGGTCAGCCCCACAGGGTGGGTTTTTCTCTTTTCTGGGGCATGTGTTTCTG
Organism: Semisulcospira habei; assembly: GCA_036245525.1. Lineage (NCBI taxonomy): Eukaryota > Metazoa > Mollusca > Gastropoda > Semisulcospiridae > Semisulcospira > Semisulcospira habei. Next base: position 110,506,699 of record BTPG01000005.1, read on the forward strand.
TCTACCCGAGGTCCATTCACCTGTATTTGCCTTTTTAAAAATCTCCCTACTGTCTGCACTGCCTGTAGCTCTTAATATTGGATGTGTGTTGCTCAATGGTCTTAGCTTTATTTAGGCCCCATGTGTTAGGTTTATTTAACGTATTTGACTGGCTGGCGAGATACATTCAATGTGCTGTTTAGTTTTTTTTTCACAAGCAGTGCAGGCCCGTCCTGAGAAAGCCTTGTTGCTGTCGGGACGTTAAGCAATGTACAATCAATCAATCATGCATACTTGTCTACCAGGTATTGTGCAATTCTTACGTCATAAAGATGCAGATCTTTAGATGCCATGTTCGATGGTTTTTCTCTAATCCTTCCACCTGCAAAATATTTTGCGATCTCGTCAAAGTGTTGGTAAGGTAGCATACCCGAAGCATACACTTGATTAGGACGGCCCTCAATAGTACAAGACAAATTAGTAATCTTTGGATTATAAAATGTTTCTGGAGTAGGAGAGTATGGATTTGATGGTTGAACAAACAACATAAGAATGCCTTTTAGTGACCTAGCAGGAGTGTTTAGGTTGATGTTCCAAATCTGATCACTTTTGTTTTTATTAATTAAACTGTGTCTTATCACACGATCATAATAAATTGGAAGTCTTGACTGGTACTGATTTCGAATGAGGGTAGCTAGATGAGCATGTGTTACAATTTCATATTCTAAGGAAATGTTAGTGATTTTGTATGATGCATGGATATCAGTTGATTTGATAACTTTGGAGTAGTCATTAAACATTAGCTCAAAACTCAGACGGTCATTTAGTGCTCCTTGGTAATAAGGTAAATGTGATGTTAGGATTTCAAATTCAAGTGGAATGCAAAATCTATTACCATATGTATCTGCCACAATAACATCAGCAGCAGATGCTGTAGATTTGTCTCCTGCATTTATTCTGAGTTTAGTAATATTATCTGCCTCTATACCTTGATAAATACGGTCTTCTCTTTCTTGACTTGTAAGCCAAAGGTCTTTGTAACAGTAAAACACATCAGCATCGTCAAGACTAAACACTTCCTGACCTTCAAGTTTAACTTTAATATTTTTAATAATTGCTCTACCTATGTTTCGAACTAGTGTTCTGTTCACATCTGTTGTTGAAGTAAGTTCAATATTAAATGCAAGGTAAGAAGTATCAGGAACAATAACATCATTGGGACCTAGGTTAGGAAACTTCACAATAAGTGTTTGGTTTTGATCTATAGTACTAGGATTGTTAGTGATTACAATTGATTGCCTAATACCCTTAACACCAAGAGGTTCACGTAGTTTTCTGTGTGGGTCTAACTTTGATCCGTAGGTTGATGTCATTTTTATTATGCATAAAAATAATTAAATTAATAAAAAACAATGGCAGCAGGAGGATTTGGTCATGATTATATTGAAATGGATGACATGAATGACTATGATACTAGTGTAACAGATGTAACTGGAACAAGTAATACTTCTAGTATGTATCATGAACTGCTAAAAGATAAAGTAAACTCGTTTTATGATAGTGTTGGTGAACGTCCAGAAGTTTTGGATCCTAATCAGTTTGAACTTGATAAAAAGGGTCATTTATATTTAAATACAGATAGAGGAAAAGTACAATTAACTTATTTAAAAGATCCCGCTAAGTTTAAAACTTTAAATTCAATTAAAGGTAGTGTTGGCGGTGAGGCAGCACTACAACGTTACCTCGGTGTTGGTGCTAAAAGTTTGCCACCTAGACTTGCTAGTGCTCTTCATGATGTACAAACAAAATTGCCAACTGGTCAAGAAATTGATATGACTGAAGTAACAAGACTGCCAGAATTAGCAGACACAGTAATACAAGAAACTTCATTTACAGAAGGACAAACAATTGGTGACTCTCCTTTAACAATGCGGGAGTTAGCTGGGTTAGATAAAGCACTTCAGTCAATAAGGGGTGAGCTTGTAAATAATTTAGCTAAACTAGGTGAACTTGATAATCACATAGAAAGAGAAAAGAAAAAACTGGCTACAGCCGATGATGAGAATTATGACACAGAAATGAAAGAAAAAATACAACACAGATTAAAAGATTTGCAGACAGAAAGATCAGCTCGATTAGAAGTGATTGAAATTGGAAAAGAAAAACTAAAAACACAGGTGAACAGGATTAGAGAAACTATACAAAAAGTACTTCATGAGGATACAACTTTGACTGAGAGATTAAAAACACTTTTCAGAGAGCAGGGTATCACTATTGCAAGTTTAATTACTGCTCTTGGATTTATTATTAGTACTGTAGTGTTAGCTGTAACAGGAGGTGGTAGTAGTCCAGCACCTCCAGCTCCTCCAACTCCATCAGACCCAAAAGATTTACAGACTTGGGTAAAAAAACAGCTGTCTCATATATCAGACTTGCTTAAAAAATTAGCTGTAAAAGCAGTGGATGCTTTACCAGGTATTATAGGTAGTGTTGTCAGTTGGCTTATTAGTACTACAGCAAAGGTAGTAGGGTTTATGGCAGAGCACGTGTGGATATTTTTGGTAACAGTAGGAGGGTTAATAGTGGGTTATTTAATGAAACAGGTAAAGAAGTAATATTCCTAATCCAGTAAGGCCTATTACCAATGCAGTTCTCTCTGACTCATGTGTGTTTTCTTGGCCTGTTACTGTCTGTACTGGTGCCGGTTCAGGTGTCGGTGCCGATGCTTGGGCTGTTATTGACATTACTGGTGTTACTATCTGTACAGGTGATGGTGATGATACTGGTGTTACTGGCGTTACTGGTGGTGTTACTGGTTGTATGTGAGAGGTTGTTGGACTCAAGTTTACAGATTGATTAAGTCCTAATTTCTGATCACTCCCTGCAACAACTATTTCATTATTATAATTTGTTACTGATCCAATTTAGAGTTGAAGGTCTGATGGTAACATATATAACCCAATTCCAATTACAAAGTCAACTTTTGATCTAGCATATCTGAGAACGTCTTGATAGCGTTGTATGCTTGATGGTAAATCTACCACTGAATTAATTGAGTCTTCCATGTTTGCAAGAAACTGTTTTTGTGCTTCAAACTTTCCACTACCATTTAAAATGTTTGATTTAGTTTGAGCTTGTGCTCCTAGAATACACCACACATACGTTCTAATAGACTCATTAATGCGTTCGACTCCTGCTTGAGTAAACCCATCACTCTTGTCTAAAATAAATGTGGTCCAGGCATTAGACTGTTTCTGTTCTATTGAGCCTAACCAGACTTCAGATTTTGATGAGAATGAAGAGTAGGGAGGCCAGTAATCTTTCTGATATTGTCTGTGACTCATTACTTACGCCTGTCACCCCTACCCGGGTATAGGCCGTCGACGAGAGACCTCCAGCAACTCCTGTCCTGTGCTTCTCCTTCGATTCTACTCCAGGTGGTTCCCAGTCTCTTGATGTCTGCTTGGAGGTCTCGACGCCAGGAGTTTCTCGGCCTACCTCTTTTCCTCTTTCCCTGGGGGTTCCATGACAATGCCTGCCTAGTGATACTGGAAGCTGGCTTTCTCAGACTGTGACCGATCCATCCCCATCTTCTTCGCCCAATTTCATTCTCTGCTGTTATCTGCTCTGTTCTCTCCCAGAGTCTGACGTTGCTGATCTTCTCTGGCCAGTGGATTTTCAAAATTCTTCTAAGGCAACTGTTCATGAAGGTCTGTACTCTGTTGACTGTGGTTTTTGTCAATCTCCATGTCTCTGCTCCATACAGGAGAACTGCTTTTACATTGGAGTTGAAAATCCGGACTTTGGTGTGTTGTGACAGCTCTCTGGAACTCCACACATTTTTCAACTGGAGAAAGGCTGCTCTGGCTTTACCGATTCGTGCTCTGACATCTGCATCAGTGCCGCCTTTTTTGTCTATGATGCTCCCGAGATAGGTGAAGGACTCCACTTCCTCCAACGGGGTGCCAGCAAGCAAGACTGGTTCTTCCCTGGTTGCGTTCAGCCTCATTGTCTTTGTTTTCTGTTTGTGAATGGTGAGGCCCACTTGGGACGAGATGTCAGCAAGCCTCGTGGTCTTGTCCTGCATTTGTTGATGAGTGTGGGACAGTAATGCCAAGTCGTCCGCAAAATCGAGGTCGTCAAGCTGTGTCCACAGTGTCCACTGTATTCCACTTCGTCTGTGCTTTGTGGTCATCTTCATGACCCAGTCTATGGCCAGTAGGAAGAGGAACGGAGACAGCAGACACCCCTGCCTGACACCAGTTCTGACCTGGAGCTCTCTGGTGAGCTGCCCTTCGTGGATCACGCGACATGTCATGCCATCATAGCTGCTCTTGATCAGGCGGACGAGCTTTGTGGGTACACCGTAGTGTCGTAGGAGTTTCCACAGAGTCTCTCGGTCCACGCTGTCAAATGCTTTCTCATAATCCACAAAGTTGACGTACAGCGGGGAGCTCCACTCCAGAGACTGTTCCACGATGATGCGGAGAGTGGCGATCTGGTCTGTACATGATCGGTTCTTCCTGAATCCTGCTTGCTGGTCTCTCAGCTGGGGGTCAACGGAGCTCTTCATTCTCTCTAGGATGATCCTGTTGAAGACCTTTCCTGGTACTGACAGCAAGGTGATTCCTCTGTAGTTGGAACACTTGCTGAGGTCGCCTTTCTTGGGAAGCTTGATTAGGTACCCCTCCTTCCAGTCAGCTGGCATCACCTCCTCTTCCCAGATCTTTTCAAACAGTGGGTACAGCATCTCAACTGTTGTCTCTAGGTCTGCTTTCAGAGACTCCGCTGGGATGCCATCTGGCCCTGCTGCTTTGCCATTCTTCAAAAATGCCACTGCTTTTCTGATCTCTTCCCGGCTGGGTCTGTCACAGCTGATGGGTAGGTCGGTCTCTGCCGGCTGGATGTCTGGGGGGTCGGGTGGGCTAGGTCTGTTCAGTAACTCTTCAAAATACTCGGCCCATCTGTCGAGTTGGTCTGCTCTGTCTGCAATAGGCTTGCCTTCTTTGTCTTTTACTGGTCTTTCTGTATGGCCATACTTACCCGACAATCTTCTGGTAATGTCGTAGAGCTGTTTCATGTTGCCGCTGCCTGCTGCCTTTTCTGCCTCTGCTGCCAGGCTGTCTGTGTAGGCCCTCTTGTCTGCCCTGATACTCCTCTTCACCTCGCGGTTGGCTTCCCAGTATTCCCCCTGTGCCCTTACTTTGGCTGCTCTCGTGCGACTGTTGTTGACCGCTGCTTTCTTCTGCTTCCTCGCTTCTATCTTCTTCAAGGTCTGTGCCGACAGCCAGTCCTTGTGGTGGTGTTTCCTGAACCCTACAGTGTCTTTGCAGGTTGAGTTCAGCGCCTCTCTAACTGCCTTCCACTGCTGCTCTGTGGTGACCGCCTCCTCTTCATTTACTAGCTCCTGTAGCGCTTGAAACCGGTTGGACAGCACCAGTTTGAACTCTTCTCTAACTCCAGTTTCTCTCAGGAGGCCTACATTATAGCGCTGTCTTCTTGTTGTCTCTGTGCGGCTTTTCTTTAGCTTGAGCTTCATTCTTAAGGTAAGCAGATGGTGGTCTGAGGCGACATCTGCTCCCCTCCTCACTCGAACATCTTGAAGGGATCTTCTAAATTTCTTGCTAATGCAGATATGGTCTATTTGGTTCTCTGTCATATGGTCAGGTGAGACCCAAGTTGCTTTGTGTATTTTTCTGTGTGGGAAGATGCTGCCTCCAATGACAAGTCGGTTTAGAGCACAAAAGTCTACAAACCTCTCCCCGTTCTCAGTCATCTCCGAGCCTAGTCCCTGTCTCCCCATCACCTCTTCGTATCCGGTGTTGTCCTCCCCTATTTTGGCATTAAAATCGCCCATGACGATGGTGATGTCTCGCTCCGCACATTTGTCCACGGCACTCTGGAGTCGGTTCTGTGACTCATAGCATAATATAATGTTCCCATACCTTTGTGATCATCAAGTTTTTGTGTAAAGTCATACTTTGTACTGATGTTAAATTCATTACAGATCCGTTCAAATGCTTTCAAATCCATGGGATTGTTAAACTGGTTAAAACTGGATTCAGTGGGTAATGGTGTATGCAGTTCTGATAGTATTCTTCTAAGCTGGTAATACATGTGAAAACGATAGACAGACTTAATCAGTTTGTTTGGGTGATTTAAATGTTCTGTAAAAGAAACACCACAACCTGTAGTAGAACATAGTATAGCAAAGTTAAGTTGGTTTTGGAACATTTGTAGTGGGCTTGATGACCACCTTCTTGCAGTTGCATCATCTGTTATTGGAGGGTTTAGGTAATGATCATAAGGGTTGGGTACTTTGACTTGGAATAAATCTTGTTCAGACAAAGCTATATCAAGCTGATTTAGTTGAATTATTTTTTGTTCATATGTTGGTGCGACATTGTATTTGGCATCCACATTAAATTGGTAAGCATTTACAGTAGCAATTGTTGGTGATTTAAATTCCATTATGCTTTTTTATGTGATAATAAAAAATGTTTATAACCTTAACAAATATTGACACAAGCAAACCAGTGTGGTTAACTAATGGGATTGATAATCGAGATGGTTGCAAGAAGGTAGCTATTCATGAAATGTTCTACACAGTAAAGTGGTTTAATGTAACTGATGATACAAGTTTTTATGCAATTTATGCAGATACTAGTAATAGTGGTTTAGACAAAAATACACACTTTATACCATCTGGGTATTATGACTTTTGTACTTTAGCTACATGGTTTCAAAATAATTTAAAAATTAAAGCAACTTTAAATCAGGCTAACTTGTTTGTTGAATTAGAAATTCCTGCAGGTAGTATACCTTTATTTTCAAGTGAACTTGCATATTTACTCGGTTTAATAGACAAAAATATAATGCCTGTAAATTGGGCAACTGGTTTTGCAGATAATGGTACTAATGGATGGTATTATACAGCAGTTGTAACTAAAATAACTGGAACATATCCTGTTCATTTGTCAGTAAACACATTTCTAAATGTTTATTTAAAAGAACTAAATACAACTGAAAATATATACAATGGAAAGCCTTCAGCTTTGTTGAGATGCTTACCAACTGGAACTGCTCCATATTGTGAAAGTGAAGTTATTAGATTTCCTAATTTACAGTTTAAAAAATTAGGTGCCAGTTTCTTTGAATCACTGAGCTTATATGTAACTAATCAGGATGAAAATCCAGTTGTAATGCATGATTTTACTGTTGTTTTGGAAGTTAAATAGTTTTATTTTTGATTAAAAAAATGAGTGCTGGACCAAAGTCAAAAATTATTCCAGTTGCATGTCCATCAATAGAGTTAAAAGATTTGGCTGACGTGCAAGATTTCGATAAAGAAGGTGAGGTAGGAGAAGTGTATGGCCTTGAACTTGTATCCGTTGGGTTGTACAAACGAAAGGCAATTGAAGATGAGAGACAGTTTCCTAAACTTAGTCAACTTCGTGATGTTACTGTTCCTACTCCTGTAAGTAATGTAATATACAGTTTAAAATATTTTGGTAATAAATGGGTAATTATTCCTAATCCTACTCCGCTTTTACCTATGCCGCTTAAATGGGATATAAAGTTTGTATTTATTAGTCCTTATGTTTATTTTACTGATGAAGGTGCCCTAGTATTTAAAAAAGTTGTTAACTCTGAACCAATGCTTATAAGTCTTGTGCCAAGCTATTCCGCAGAAACCAATAGCAGAGAAAAACTAAAACTTCAAGAGTATGGTAAAAGAAGGTATTTTCTTACAAATAGGAAAGGTAGGACAGATACTTTTATTTTATTCGTACCAGCAAATTTTACCATAAATAGAGAAACCACAATAGTTTTTGAAATTCTCATAAGATCTGCAGAAACTGAAAAAGAAGCAGATATTGCGCAGGGAATCAAACTTACTTGGGATAGCACAGTAGCAGAGTCAACAAAGGTTGTTATTGCTATTAGAAAAAATAATACAGACTTAGAAGTTTCTAGTAGTGTCCCTGCTGTTATGGTAATGATTGATAAACAAATTTTTGTTCGTCTAAGTTTCATAAACCTGGAACACATTGATCTTGTTTCATTTTATTACGCTAGCAAATTGTATACATTTGAAGAGTTGCAAAATGAAATAGAAGATTAAAAAAATATTTGTTCTTAAAATGCCGTCGCTGTATCCTCAAATACAATCTGATAAAACATTACAGGCGGACTCATTCCATTTAATTAATATTACAGAAGCATTAAAATATTTAGAAGAAGAACAAGCAAAATACTCTCGATGTAAAAGACGATATAAAGCGGTTTTTAATTCTGTACACAACACATCAATGACAATGGGTGTGGTTTCGGCTGGATTATCTGTAGGAGGTATAGCTCTGTTTGCCACTGGGGTTGGAAGTGTTATAGGAATTGCTGTTGAAGGTGTTGGCCTTGTCACAAGTCTGGCTTGCTTTGGTATGGAAGCCGTTAACAAAACATTTTATATAAAGTTGCAGAAGCATGAAGCATTGAGTACACTCGCTGAAGCTAAGCTAAGCAGTATGAAACTTATTATTAGTAAGGCTTTGGAAGATAATGAAATTGATGATAATGAATTTAAAAGAGTCCAGGATGATTTGGCCAATTACAAACAACAAAAATATGAAATACAAAATAAGATGCGTAATCAGGCTGTAAATGTTGAAGAGTTAAAAAAATCTTTTTTAGAACAAGGAAAAAAGATAGGTGTAGAAGAAACTATGAAAAAGGTTCAAGGATTTATAAGCAAGTAAAGATCAGTTTTGTTAATCAATTATTTTTGACATACACTTCGCAAAGAGATGTTTAAAAAAAGTTTTATTGTTGTCCTTGTAACTTGTAAAATCTGCCTGAGTATCTTAATGACTTGGGTAAGAACTTATAAGTACTTATGTTAGGTTATTGTAAAAACTTGTTTTAAGTCACTTAAAAGAACTTATGGCAACTAACTTCAAAGTTACTTACACATTTACTTAAAGGTTTATAATGTACCTTATTAAGTACTTGTAATTTACTTAAAAAAACATCTAAAAAGTAACAGTAACTTAATAATTGTATCCATGACTTGTGCACTAAAAATAATTTGTTTAGACTCAGGTGTATCTACCTTAATAATCGTGGGTTGACAGCTGATCAAAATTGTTGCTTTAATAATTCTTGGAGTGAAACTAAAATGTCTGTCTTTGTTGATGTGGGCTTGCTTAATTAAAATAAATCAATTAATTGGGGGGTGTCATAGAAGCCCCACATGTTGATTTAAATTATTCTAGGGTGGAAGTAATACAGTTAGAAAATAAAGGCTTTGATTGTATTTGTTGATGTTGGTTTGTCTAAAAGCCTAGTTGACTATAATAAATATTTAAAATGGATGGTGGGTGGGCGAGGATCCCCATTATATCTATCTCTGTTGCAAAGTCCGAACGGCATAACTTTGAACTGAAAAAGGCCCTTGTGCGTTGCAAACGCAGTCTTTTGTTTATCTTTATCGTCCATCTCAACTTGAAAGAAACCCTGAGCTAAATCGAGTGTTGAAAACCAACAAGAACCCGACAAAGCATCAAGTGAATCTCCGATATGAGGAAGGGGATACGCATCTTTGCGCGTCACATGATTCAATCTCCTGTAATCGACACAGAACCTGACAGACCCGTCCTTTTTCTTGACCAACACCACGTTTGCTGCCCAAGGAATATCACTGGGTTCTATGACATTTTCTTCTAACATCTTTTCAATTCTTTATCCACAGTTTCTCTTTGAGCTAACGGAAGACGACGGGGAGGTAGTTTCACTGGCTTACTATCCCCGGTATCAATCGTATGTTTCACTTTGCTCGTTCTACCAAGCTTACCACCTGGGGACTGAAAAACATCTTGGAACTCAACAAGCGTTTCCTTCAACTTTGTTTTTGTCCCTTCACTTATTTCTGACGCCACACTAGTAACCAAGTGCTCTAGGTGACTAGGAAGTTTATCGTCCGCATACACTACTTCTTTCTCCTCCGACCCTTCGGACAAAGAATTCACGGAAAACACAGTTTTCTACTTCTGTGCCCGCTCTAACATTAACATCTCTATCACTAAAGTTGGTAAGCGGAACAAAAATCTCTCCGTCCGTACTGAACCATGCACCTAGGGACCGCTAACCCTGTGTCCTTCTTGAACGTGTCTATGCCCTCTAACAATCCATCAGTCTTTCCTAAAGTACGTTGCTGTACAAAAGATCCCCTGACGAACATTTCCGATTTAGGGGGCACGATGACGGTGTCGCACAACTGTACTCTTGCACAGATATTCGACTTTTCCCTTTTCAACTGAACCACTGCCTCGCCTACTCTCAAGGAACCTTGTGCCAAGTCTAATAGGCAGGCATGTTTCTGCATGAAATCTGCCCCCAAAATTCATGCAGATTTCCCAATATCACCAACGACCACAGTGTGTTCGAAAATTTCACTACCTATTTCCAGAGCTAGGACCGCTTCACCCTTAATCTCTAGACTCTGTCCATTAGCAGTGCAAAGTCTTAACTTACTTTCTCTCAGTGGAATCTGGGAATCTCTTCTTCTCAGAAACTTCTGTGCCAATGGTGACCGTAGCAGAAGACCCGCTATCAACTAAAAAGTCAATGTTAACTTTCCCCATTTTCACTGACGCCAACCAGCATCCTGTGTTTGACAAGACCCATAAACGTGGCCCCATCGCATCCTCTAAGCAGCCGTCATTATTTATTAATTGGGCCGAGTCTCGGGCTGCAGAGAGCTCTGCCCGCCCTAGTTTCCCTGGCCTGGCGCGTTTTCGTTAGGCGCTGTGTCACTGACATGGCAATTTCCTCTCCTATCGCTGTTATCGGGGCACCGCTTTGAATAGTGACCCTTTTCTCTGCAGTTAAAGCACACAACCTCGGATGTGTTTCTAGCTCTACCACCAGTCGGCTGACGACTCAAAACTTTCGTTACTTTCTGTAGCTCTGAAGTGATTTTGTCACTAAGCATCTGGAAAGCTTTCGCTAGACTTTCATCTATCACCCTTGTAGGACAGATACTCCTGACTCCTCCCTCTGGATTATCTGGCTTCCTACCCTCAAACCTCTCTTCAAAAGACTCAAACTCACTCGCTAGTGCTATGGCCTCATGGATGGTGGAAGGATGGTGAAACTGTACATGTCTCCTCAGGTCTTTAGATGGCAAACCACTGACAAACTGATCTATCACGATTGTCTCCCTTGCTTCGGGGGGCATTCGAGGATAGGCATTACTCGCAATGCGGTTCAACACGAAACCATACTCTGTCACGCTTTCGTTCTTCTTCTTTAACCTGGATCTGAACTCAACTCTGTACACATTTTCTTTTTCTACAGGGTCAAAACGTCTTTCTAAGGCAGCTTTGATAGCATCATAATCTTCTAACTCGCCTAATGACAGCTCTCCTAGCACCTGTTGTGCTGAACCTCTGAGTGACGTGGCCAGGTTTACTTCCTTTTCACCATAGTCCCAACCGTTCCATCTAGCGCACGTTTCAAAATGACAGAACCAATCCTTTAAATCACCTTTGGTACCCGTGAACACATCAGGGACCCTCTCCTTCCTAGCACGACTGCTACTTGCATTCAGAAAAGACCTAGTTGTATCTACCCTGTTCCGTGCGGGACGATGACTACAGCTACTGCGGCTGCACGAACTCTCTTCGCTACTACTATATGACTCACTAGGTGAATGCCTGCCTTTCCCCTGAGACTTCTTCCTCTTGTGATCTACCTTTGGGTGAACACCAGACGGACTGTGCACCAACCAGCTTGGCGCTAGGATCCTAAAAAAGCACAAAACTGCACCCATCTTGCAATGACTAAAGCTCACGCTAGGCGAACTAAATCATAAACTAAAATAAACCGCTCTAAACGAATGAACGATCGCTAGACTCAAAAGTACACGACTGTTCCCAATGAAAATGCTTCACGACGCTACTAACGCGAACGGTCCAGTACTATCACGTTAACATAAACAGACTTTGGCAACGGCGCTCCGCACAGTACACTACTGATATATCAACCAGTCCTAGTCTTTGAGACGACAAACTAGTTAAAATCCTGGTCAATCAAGAAATTCTGGTCACGGCACCAAATTTTTGTAACCGGACTCTGGTTAGCTAGCCTTTACTAGCCGCCTGGCTGGCTTGTGTATTCAAGATGGTCAGACTCTGCGGACTGCCCATCCAAGTGCAAGTCGAGTGCCAGTCTAGTTTTATAGCTACTTTTTCAGAGTCCGTATCCCTTTTTCGGTTTAGGGAAGGGCTGGAGATTGCTGTGGAGTGTAATTAGTCTATCTTCAAGTCTTTTACACTGGTCTCGCATGCGCACTCACAAAATATGTGTCTGCCTCGCGTTGTGTTCAAAATACCAAATCGCGCAATGGACCTACCATAGTATCCAGAGAAACCCTAGTTGATATGATCGAGTAGTGACTGTGCGTGCGTTGCCATGTGTGCCACACTGAACTGATAAGCTAAGTACGTCAACAAACTCTCAGCATGTTCTCAGTCTCACACACACACACGTACACACACTCTTGCACTGCCATCATCACACAAACGTGTACAAACATCAGTACTGACTCGCATCCGTCCTCGCATTCATCAGTCTCTGACTCTCAGTGATGAGATTTCTATAAGTACTTTAAATTTATTTACAGTACATATATTTCATTATCAGTCATGATGTCAGACATGTCACTGAAAAGCCATTCATTGTAGCACAAAACAAAACACAATAATACAGACGCTCATAAGACACCTGAAATCATAACTATGCTTACCTACTCATTAGACCCTATACACCTGAAATCATAACTATGCTTACCTACTCATTAGACCCTATGAACCCAAAGCTATGCTAGCTACACACTAGACATAATAACTGACCCAAGTAAAACCTAAATTATAATACCAAGTTCTATAGGATCATAACTCCCTTAACTAAGTTCTTAAATTATCTACTTAAATAATTACAGTATGTCCGTTGCTGGACAGTATTCCTTAAACTAAAGGGGTTCTAACTTACTAATGTTCTCTAAAGAACAGTCTTCTCTTGCGGGAAGCCTGCTGCTATTTAATGTTCTTTCCAGAACAGAGTCTTCCCTTGCGGGAAAGCCTACTACTATTTAATGTTCTTTGCAGAACAGAGTCTTCCCTTGCGGGAAAGCCTACTACTATTTAATGTTCTTTGCAGAACAGAGTCTTCCCTTGCGGGAAAGCCTACTACTATTTAATTTAGATGTTCTTTGCAGAACAGAGTCTTCCCTTGCGGGAGAGCCTGTTCGCTTTTGCACGATTGCGATTTTAAAAAGGGATCGGGACTTCCAGCTATCGCTGATTTCGTCCAGGGGTGGGGGGTGGGGTGGGGGTGGGGGTGGGACGGGGATGGGGGGAGGGGGTCTATATTCTGGCTGTTTGTCGCTGATGTCCGCGCATCGTCTTTCATCATGTTTGTCCGCTTCACCAAAGGCCGGGTCATTGGGGGAAGAGCCTGAGTTCCCGTGAGGGACCGGATTCCAGTCTCCCTGGCCGATGGTGTGGGTTCTTGTTTCTCCTTTTGGTGGTTCCAGTCCAAGGCCCGGTTTTCTTGGCCCACCGGCTATTGCCCTCTTTGTTTGAGGGGGGGGGGGGGGGGTTGATTTTTACTAACATTATGTGTTCGTGTTTTTCTCTGGAGGGGTGTGTGTGTGCCCTCCGTTGCTGCTCGCTTTGCAGTTGCAGTTGCAGATTTAAAAGGGATGGGGACTTCCAGCTCTCGCTGATTTCGTCCAGGGGTGGGTGGGTCGGGGGGGTTTGAGGAGGAAGGGGGTCAGTCTGCCTGTCTGTCTGTCGCGCCGTCGCGCAGTGGCTGGTGGTGTTGCCGGGGCCGGGCGGGTGGTGATGGAGGAGGCGGGTGGTGGCCGGGGGACCGTTGCTTAGTGCCAGGCTGGGGGAGGTTGGAGTGCCAGCCACTCTAAAAGGTGTTGTATGAGTGGTGGCGGGTGCTAGGCACCGCTATTTATACTCTCACCCCTAAGGGTGTGTTCGGCGTGCCTCTCGCCGATTGGCTTGGTACTTACACGCTCTGACACTAGCAGGACTGCTGACCACTGGGCCTGCGGGCGTGCTGGGGGAAATTGGTACTACTGTACTAAAACACTGAGCCAAATTATCTCCTCTGCTACAATGGTTTCAAAACTGACAAAAGCGTATTAAGCTAGGAAGGCAATGTTCTAGAGGTCACGTTACGCATTTAAATTGGGCAGTTCAGGCAGTAAGAGGACCGGTGTTTTTAAAAATAATTTTTGGCCTTGTTTGAAAATTTGTAGTAGGGCTGAATGTTGGAATTTGCTTGAAATTTCTGGTTAGATGAGAGGAGACATGTTGGGTGCTTCGATTCATACCATCCTGAGCTTCTCCAGTGCACAATTGTGGGCCTATGTTGAGTTGCCTTTGACGTAGTGATTTGAGGGGCACGCTGATTTCAGCTGTGCTTGGGTGTGGGGTTGGTAAGGAACCAGTTTCATAGCCAAGAAATGAGACGGGTCATGTGCTGTTTTTTTTTTTTTTTTTTTTTTTTTTTGTGCATGGCAAATGTGCAGCTGGTGGGCAGGAGTGTTTTTTTTTAGGGAATTGAACAATTAGGGGATGACTGGGACTGACTAAGGCTAAGAGACTGGACAGTACGGAAACAGCACTGTGGTCCGTGGCCTAAATCATGGAAGAATGCTTCACCATTTTGTAACGCGTAATGATTTTGGTCAGGCAAACAACTTTTTTGTTACTCATTAGTTTGGCTGGCAAAACTGCGCTGCGCTCAGCACTAACAACCTTCAGGTTGGAGCGCAGTGTTCCTGGCCTGGGGTGTTAGGTGGATTTTATATATCCACGAATGCTTCTACATTTCCTGTTTCGACTTTGCCGATTTTTCAGAGTTCTCTCTATAACCAGCGGTTTGAACTCTGTCATTTTTCTGAGCCCTCCCTTGAACAGGAATCCCGAACTCTCCGGGGTTTTTTTGGGTTTTTTTTTTTTTTTTTTTTTTTGAGTCCTGGTTCTTTGCCATTTTTGGGCGGCTTTCCTTTGTAAAACTCTTGTCATTTCTTTGGCAGTTGTCCTTTGAAAAGGGCGTTGCGGACTCTGCCATTTTTCGGGAGTCTTCCTTTGTAAAATCTGTTATTTTCTTGGCAGTTGTCCTTTGCAAAGAGTGTTTTGGACTCTGCCATTTGGGAGGGAGGGGCAGTTATTATTTTACATGGATTCTTTCTTTTTCGCTTTTCCGAGGCTCCCCTTTACAAAGGGCATTGTGGACTCGTTTTTGGTTCACATGCGAAGCAAATGTGAGTATGTTTTGGGCCAGTGGTCGTCTGTCCGTCGTCTGTGGTAAACTTTAAAGTTGGCATTTTCTCACAGACTATTCAAACCACATTCTTCAAACTTGGCCCAAGGATACTTCAAACCCAAACTTGCTACAGAGATGCCTGATGGAAAACCCATTCTATGCACACTAATTTGGTTGATCCCTCGGAAAGGTCAAGGGTCACAAGCGCTCAGGAAATAGGTCGAAAATAGTCATGTTTTGACAAAAGAATTTTTTTTTTCTCAAATATATTCACAACTTAAAACCCAAATTTGGTACAGAGATACCTGATGGTAATACCTATCTATGCATACTAATTTGGATGATCCCTTGGAAAGGTCAAGGGTCACAAGAGGCTGGCAAATGTGTATAAAATGCCGATTTTTTAAAAATTGTAGGGTATTCCCAAATTTTTCAACCAAATTTGGTACAAAGATAGCTGATGATAAGACCTTCCAATGCATACTAATTTAGTCGACTCATCACAAAGGTCAAGGGTCACGAGGGGTTGACATATGTGTGAAAAATGCTTACATTTTCAGAAAACATGGATTTGCTGCTGCATTAGCCAGGTCTTGTCACAAAGGTCACACATGTAAATCGGTCATACAAGTGATCCATAATGGCTTTGCCTTTCTCATTTTTTCTTTTTTTTTTTTTTGTTGTTGTTGCTCTTTTGTAATGGGCACCTCGGACTCTGTCGTTTTTCAGAGGCTTCCCTTTACAAAGGATGCTTCGGACTTGGTCAATTTCGCCGAGGCCATCTTTTACCAAAGGCCTCTCTGACTTAGTTACTTTTCTAGACTTTCCTTTATAAAGGGCACTTTGGACTTTGTAATTTTTGCCTAGGCTGCCCGTCACCTAAAGGCCTCTCCAACTTATTTTTAGTTTATTTTTCTAGATTCTCGTTTACAAAGGGTACTTGTTCGGACTTTGTCAATTCTTTTTAGAGATACGACTCAGACATTAGCAGTGCGGTACTGTAGCAACGCCTGATTACATTGTGACCAGCAGAGAATATAATTTTCTCAAACTCATGCCAGGGCATTTGTTCTTATTGTCATCGCATTACCATTCAGCCTGTACTGCAATATAGCGTATGCGAAATGTGATCTTCGTTTCACATGTTTTCAAGATTGTAGTTAGTATTGAGTGCTAGTGACTGTGCTTGTGTGTGTGAAGGCATCCCGACACGAAGCAAACATTCACATACACATTCACCGGTCCGGCACACTAATACAGCACACGGCCAGCGACAATACAGAATTTGGTGTCTGAAGCTGGTTCACCAACACCATAGAATTTGGTGTCGAAGGCTGGGCGAAGCGACACAACACAGGCTCGCCTCTTCTTGACCAAGCCATTAGATGTTGTCATAATCAGATGTTTCTGTAAAATCAGCAACGAGGTCTTGACAAAACCCAGAAACTGTTGAGACTGACAGTTTTGCCAGAGCTTGTCGGAAGCTGGATTGACCCTTTTTGTTCCGACATTTAGCTGACGAGTATAGCATTACTCAGATACTAACAAAAATGTCTCTATATCATTGTCTGCAGAGACAAAGTGTATGTATGTATGTGTGATGGCTGGGAAGTGTGTTAGAAGCTGGGGAGTACATTTGTTTAGATTATGTTAGGGTAATGCAGAAACAATGCGTACCATGCACACACATACATGAATATGTACACCTCACATTTTGCTTCTGCATTACATTAACATCATAATCTATGTGAACATGTTCGAACTGTACGTGTGGGCGAGTGTTGCAAGATGGCAAACTGTACAGCTGTTTTGTAGAATGATTATGCTAACTCGCGTTACACACAGAAATATAGTAGCCAGTCAGTTCTGCAGATGTGTGTGCGCGCGAAGGTGTGCGTTTGCGTGGTTCTGTGTGTGTGTGTATGTGTGTTAGAGAGAGACTGAGTGACTGATGTAAACATTATTGACAAGTGACAACTCATAATAGGTCAACATGAATTAAATTCAAACACACAGAAAACGTTTCTGCCAGCTGAGCAGCTGGGTACTTTCTCTGTATGCATCAGTCACACACCAGACAACCTTGAGCTGCAAAGCTGTGCATAAACGTTTGTCGGTGGAACGTCTGACCAAAAACGAAAGTAGGGCTGTAAAGACAGGGTTCTTTTTATATAACATAAACAAATCGTTAAGTGGGATAATCTCACTCGGTCATACATGCAATTCTGAGCAAATGGTAACTCAAACCTCTCAGCCAAAGAAAAGCGGCTGTGCGAGCCACTCGCCCCTCCACCTTGATATTGGTTCCTTCATCTCAGTATGGTGTATGTTGACAAGTGACTTACTGGGACTGTTCCTGCAATTTTTTTTCAGTCTGTTTGTCATTCCTGCCTGTGGTGACACCTTTTAACGCAACAGCTTTTAACCAATATTACGAAAGTTGTCTGAATTTGCATAGTAGGGTGTCTGATTCAGAAGAGGTGTTTTATGTCATGACGAACACCATGTTGACGCCGTATCTGTAGAATGCCCTTATCTGTAGACGCTGATGCAGAATACAGAGTTCTCCCCTCTGAGGGAAATCCCCGCTCATCGCTTACTTGTAGTCACTCTAATAAAAATGTGTTTTGACCGCACCGAACGTCTTGTTTATTGCTTGGTTCCCATCACCTTCCCCCCCCCCCCCCCTTTCTCAGTCGGTCCCCGATTCCAACGACCCCCCCTTTTCTTTTCAGAAATTGTATTCTTTAAACTTAAAAAGAGAGAAAGAAAGAATGAGAGGACTGAAGAATCATTAACACAATGACTGAGTTAACCCCTTAATTATAAGTTTTTGAACCCTCTTTACCCATGTTCCCCACACAGAGTAAATACCGTTGGAAGTTACCCCCCCCCCCCCCCTAAATCATTGTTTTTTTAAACAGTCACAATTTTATGTACCTCCACATATTAATAATCAAGGGGTTAACTCAATCATTGTGTTAATAATACTTCAATTCTCTCATTCTTTCTTTCTCTTAGAAAATCCTGAAGCTTTTCCATTGTCTTAAGTTGACCCCATTAATTAACTAATTACGGTCATTAACGTCCACACTGCCGTTTCTCTCAAATCGAACCAAAACCTGATAATGCACTCTGTAATAAACTAATGACATTTTACAAACCCCAATAATTAGAAAATTACTCTTCTTTGTCTCTCAATACTGACTGAGACGATTTCTGAAAAACGCAAACTAGTTAGTTTTACTCACCACACACACAAAATCTCTTGCCTACACATGCAATTCAAGTACCCTGTCCCTTTTCCTTTCATGCCACACAAGGCAAGGCAGGGTCTTTAGAAATTTTAGACTGCAGGGGACAGCTTACGCTTTTGAATTGGCCCTGTGTGGGCACAGCTGTGAACATATTTGTTATGACAAAAGCTATTTTGTTGACTGAGTCACTGATTTAAAACTGTGTACGTGGAGTCATTTACACAAACACACATACACAATCACACACACACACACACACACACACACACACACACACACACACACACACACACACACACACACAATCACACACACTATCTACATAAAATAACATTTCATGTGATATATACTGTCGGAGTCGATTTCCGAGGAACACGATTTTTTCTACCAGTTAGCCTAGCCTACCCTTTCTGTGTACACACACTCTTACAGTAGTCGTTTATGCATACAATTCAGTACACTGTCCCCATTTCTTTTTATGCTACGCTTGGCAAGAGAGGGTCTTTAGAAATTGACAATGCAGTCAGGTTCAATGCGGGTAAGGGACAGCCCTGCGTGAGGCTTTTCCCCAGCATAATGGCTTGTTATGACAAAAGCTATTTTATTGACTGTGTCACTGATGTAAAACGACACAGATAACACTTTTTATCACAGGACTTTTAAATCTGGTCTACCACTGTTCATTGAGGTCTAGATTCATAGATTCACATGAGCTCCGTTTCACAACATTTTCGATTGGAAACTAACAGACGCATAACTCTCACTGTGTACACACAGTTCTCGTATATGTATAATTTCTGTTTATAACATATATATACGCTTTGAATCAACCCATACGTGGACAAAATCCTCTGCGTTTCTGTGTACGCGCGCACCGTCTGTTGCTACTGGCTTTATCTGTGCATGAAAAGAACACACGATCCGAGTGCACTTAGAAAAGCAAATTACCTGCTTACATAGATCAATTTAACACAACCAGCACCCTGGTCAGGTCGGGACCAAGTGGAACTTTTAAACTAACACACACACACACACACACACACACACACACACACACATATAAACAAACAAACAACACACAACCTACACAACTTACCGGTTTACAGAGCTGACGTCATAACATCTCATCCGGTAAAAAGCACTTTGCATAAATTATAACAGCTCAACAGGCAAACAAACCCCCCTATCCGGTCAAATTAACACTAACTGGCAAGACTTAGTCCGATCCAGTCATGCCTGAGGCTAAAAAACGATCTCGGTCTTTCCAAAATGTTATGCATATCTAAATGAGGAAACAACCTGACAAGTCTTAACGCTACCTGATCAGACTTGCCAAGCAAATTTTGTGAGCATAGCAGAGATCCGTATCAGGATAGGTACAGCAACATCCGCAATGGCCAGGCTGGACAGGATATGGCGAAGTAACTCCATCAACTTCACCATCAAGTACAGGCTTTACAAGTCCCTCATAGTGTCTATTCTACTCTACGGCTGTGAGACTTGGACACTGCTTGCAGACTCAGAAAAGAAAATCCAGGCCTTTGAGAACAAGTGCCTGAGGAAGTTGCTCCACATCTTGTACCGCGAGCACAAGACCAACGAATATGTACGGAGCATCGTCACTTCCCTGGTGGGCCCACATGAACCCCTTCTGGCAACCGTGAAACGGCGCAAGCTTGCTTGGTTTGGCCACGTGACCCGACACAACACCTTGTCCAAGACTATCCTCCAAGGC
The DNA here is from genome assembly GCA_036245525.1 of Semisulcospira habei. Classification (NCBI taxonomy): domain Eukaryota; kingdom Metazoa; phylum Mollusca; class Gastropoda; family Semisulcospiridae; genus Semisulcospira; species Semisulcospira habei. The sequence continues at coordinate 110,527,015 of BTPG01000005.1, forward strand.
ACTCTCGAAGGAAGTCGTCGGCGAGGTCGTCAGAGAAAGAGTTGGGTCGCAAACATAAAAGAATGGACCGAACTCGAGATGTCAGACTTGCTTGCCACCGCCCAAAATAGAACTCAGTGGAGAGCACTGTCTGTTGCTGCTGCCTTTCAGTCCCCCCAACGCCCAGTTCGGGCAAGGGACTGATGATGATGATGATGATGATCGTGTTTCAGTTGCCAGTGATTGCACATGACACCGCAATCTATTCATATGGCATTTCAAACCCACTGCCAAGTGAGTGCCAACCGGCACTTGATAATAAACAACTTTACTGAAACTGTATTCTTAATATCACAATGGTGACCCCGAGGTATGCCAATAGGTTTTAAACAGGGAGATTGAATAAAAGTGAAGACAACATGCAACCTATTCAGTTGTTTTTAGTTACTCTTGTCTCAGCTAATTAGAGTGGCAAGGGCCTCTTAATCTGTGAAGCATGCCATTTATAAGCCCACTGTTAGACATAATAGCTCTTAAAGGACAGGCAAGTCTTCTTGTCTGGGGTAAACTAAAAAACTATTGACTACATAGTTGACTGGTGTAAACGTATAAAGTTACTATTCAGTGTAACTTCCTAGAAAAACATGATTTTACTTGTTAACAAATTTCAAAAATACCTACAAGATTGTTTTTTTGTTTTAAATTTTTTAATTACAATATAAATGAAAACAAAGACTTAGACTCGAAAAAACAGCGTCTTTTGTCTGTAGTTGTTTCAGGGAAGTCAAAGGCTTATCTCGGAAAACAATACATGACAGAGGATATTGAATCTCTCACCTCTGACGAGCTATTTAAACTTCATGCGAAATATGAAAACCACATCGCTTCACTAATGACTCGTGATTTGAGTCGATCTCTTGTATGCCTATACACAAAAGCAGTGAGTCACTTTCTACCTGTGGATAGTGACAGCCTATCACACGACCTTGAAAGCAATCCTATTGTTTCATGTTCAATTGGTAAATTAGCATGCATCATGTTTTACAAGTTTGGAAATTACCTTGCACCTGTCATAACCCTTCTTGTTACAGGGAGTCATATTGATTTTTCAAAATTAAATTTTACTGCAGAAGAAAATGGACGAGACCCAGACGACTCCACAACAGAACCCCGACCCTGTCTTGACACAGGTTCCAACGGTGACGAAGACTAAAAGTCCAGGCAGGGTTGAGGCTGGAAAAAGATTAGCCGAATATAATAGACAAAAAAATTACAGCTTCAAGCGCAAACAGAAAAGGCTCATGTAACTGACCCACCGTCAACACCGTCAGGACCTGTGTCAATACCGTCACTCCCTCATCAAAGTGAGAGACAAACAACCCAGTCTAACCCTGACCCCGAACCTCAAACAACAAAATATATAGTTGCCGGATTTGTTGTCGGATTTGGTTACGTAGGTTATCAATTATAAAAAAAATACAAACCACAGACTCGTACAGTGTCCAAAAAATCAGACACTCCAAAAACAAAAACAGAAGTCTCCACATTACCAACAATACCCAAAGTTGTCGACCCATTTTATATGGAGTGAATAAAATATTATTTTAATTTTTATTGCCTTAGAAAATGAGCGACACAAAGAACTTGATGAACCTTGTCTATCACTCTGCCGTGATAAGTGGACTAGCAGTAGCTTATTCTATGCTGGGAAAAAATCTACTCAAAATGAAATCAGCAGACCTCAGTAGATTAGATTTCGAAGACAGCGCAAAGCTAATTGTAGTTGTTACAGCGTCGATTGCGACAAAAGATTTTCTTGTCAAGCAGGGAATTATTCCCGAAAAAATGTTTCTATGTAAATAAAAACTATGGCGACTTTAGCAGTAATAATTGGAGGCGCGATGGTCAACGCCCTGGCATTCAGCGGCTCAAATTATCTCTTTTCAAAAGTAGGCAGAGAGGAATCTGCAGAAGAAATGAAGCGTCAGAATGAGGCGTCTGAAAAACTGGCACAAGCTCAACAAGATTATGAGAAGCAAAGAATAGAAAAACTTGATTTTATCAATGAAAAACTCCGTCTTGAAGGTCACGCACAACATACATTTTCTAATGTCGATGACGCAATTCGTGAATACTATCTTGTCACAGGTAATGACATGTCTGCCCCAAAACCTAAACTTAGTGACTACTATCAACCAAACACACAACAAAGAAACGGAGAGATAATCTTTGTTCTAGTGGGAATGACATTTGTATTTTTTACTGGTCTTTATATTGCTAGAAAAAATGAACGTAGAAAATAAACTATCAAAAATATATTACTCTCCATCAGGGTATTGGAAAGGAGCAGCCGCTATTCAGAAATTACATGCCGCTGTGGGCGGAGATATAACAAGTCAAACAATGGTTACAGAAACAAGCAATTTGGCAGATATATCTTCCTGCTCCAAGAAAAATAACAAGACCTCATTTTGAAAACACTATCCCAAATGACACACATCAAATGGACCTTCTGTTTTTACCCCATGACACAATAAGAAAGAAACGATACAAGTACGCATTAACTGTTGTTGACATTGCGTCAAGGTACAAAGACGCTGAACCCATATCTGACAAAACTGCTACCACAGTTGCTACAGCATTAACAAAAATATATAGTCGAGGCCCTTTAAAATTTTCCAGACTTGTGCAAGTTGATGACGGGAGTGAATTCAAAGGCGCAGTTAATCAGTTATTTGCGAAGCATGGCGTACTGGTCAGACGAGGCATTCCAGGTGTGCACAGATCACAGGCAATTGTAGAGAACTTTAACAAACAGTTATCAGAGAGACTTTTCAGTTACCAGTATTCTAAGGAACTCATGCATGACACCCGGAACACTGAGTGGGTAAAGAGATTACCACATGTGATAAAAGCAATGAACAATGAAGGTCATGTAAAGCCTGTTGATGCTATTAAATTCAATTACAGAGCCAAAAACAGGACCAACCCCAGCACCCGACACAAGTTTATTTACTAAACAGGTGAGATATCTATATCAACCAGGGGAGGCCGAGAACGACGTGAAGCGCAGAGCGACCAACCCCATCTGGTCTACGTCTGTACACAATATAAAAAAAATAGTCCCCGGTCCTGACGCAACAATATATTATCTTTTTGACCCTGCACCACAGAGGGCATTTGTCAGAGAAGAATTACAGATTATTCCCCCAGACACCGTTACTCATTTCAGTAACTAACTCATTGATTAGTTCATCAACCAGTTCATCAACTATTTCTTCAGATAACTTGAGCCTGTAATGTCCAGGTGCATAAGCTTTTTCTTTACTATGAAAAACACGTTTTGTGTCCCCAACTGCCAGTGACTTCTTATGTGTTTGGATCATTTCAAGATTGTATTTGTTTGACCTCAGTGACTTGTTTGGATAATCAGGCATTAATGCACCATCTAATACTTGTTTATAATGTTCATGACGAATGTCTTATTTTTTATTGCTGATTTTTTTTTTATTCCTTTGGCTTTCGACTGACTACCTTTTTGGTGCAGTATAGAATACATTTTTGATCTCAGTCCAACGTACTCAACTATTGTACACCATTTAGTTCATCCTTAAACTTACCAGGCACTTTCTTATTTTGTGTGCTGTACAGTGGATGATGCTTAGGATAGTCAGACGTGTCATACATGTGTAGTTCTGTTTTCATGTCTTCATAAAAGTCTTCAGTACACACATCAATGATCATAGAGTCAGTGTCAGTGTATAGTAGATGACACTCAGGATACTTTGGTTTAAAGTAATCATAATAAAATTCAAGCATCAACAATTTTGACAACTCAAGAATTGCCATACCAATGAATACTGGCTTGTCCAGTTTGACAATCTTTTTTTTGAGTGACACGGCATACAATGATGAATGAAACTCTTTGTACCCCGTGTACTGTGGCTTACCTGTAAGTTTAATTGCACCCGATTCAGTTGTGTCAAGTGTCACATCTTTGCGGTGATGAGGATTTTCCATCGTCTTACCAAAACAGGCATTGTTCATAAGCTTAAAGAAGTCTTTGTCAAATGCAGTGTTGCCGTCCCTTGCACATAATGTTGTGTTCTTCATTATGTAATCTTTCATGAAAGCACTCTGATCAAATTGAATTCCTCTGTGAACTTTCTTTAGTACTAACCCGTGTCTGATGTAAAACTGTAAATAGTGACAAACGTAATTGAATTTGTCATTCAGATTTGGCACAAGTTTAGTGTCTTCTTTTTTCCCCGTCAAAGACATTTTCTCAACAGCTAATGGATAATCATTATGGTAATCGTGTAGATGGTGTGGGTACTCTAGGTCTACTTCAAAGATCCAACCCTTCGCGTCGTTTCGGTCAAGATTCATAATATAGTTTGTTAACTGTGTTATGTCATACTGTGACAAATCATACAGACAAAAGTTTTTCAAGGGCAATAACTCACACATTGCAAATCCATAAAGGTTATTAGCGTCCAAGTACGTAATGAATGACCTTGACCTTGAGGGGTCAAACCCCTGGTCCGGGTCGACCAGATATTTATTGTTGGCTTTGGCATAATTGTTCGCTGCAATACTAATGCCTCCCCTCAATCCACGTTCCACCATTTCACCCATCGTACGATCAGACAACAGGTCTATAGATATCTTACTGGATTTCAAAAATGCATCCCATGTCATGCCAGGACTAGTTATGTAACAAGCAGGGTCAAGACTGTAGTGTAACAAACCCTTCTCACGGTAACTTTCAAATACGTCTGCTAGCAAACAAACGTCAGCTTTCAAGTACTGGTCATGGTAGTCACCAATAGTCTGACACCCTAGTTTATCCCACGCATCAAGTGCGTGCTGGTAATCAGAGTCAAAAATGCCTTTTCCATAGTGTGGAATAAAATTTCTCTTTTGGTGGTAGTCTCCTTTCCTCAAACACAACCCAATGATCAATGTACTCATATGGATACACACCTTTCTTGATTAAGTCTGGTTCAAAATATTTACTTGTTATTGGATACTCAGTCAGACCTTCTGCCAAACTAGCAAGACCTAAAGACAAATGTTGCATGGAGTCATAAAATGCTAATTTGTCTAACCTAAAGGTTAAGTACTTTTCAGTTGTCTGTGCAATACAATTTATGTTTTTGTAAGACTCATCCACAGCCTGCATGATAATGTGTGAATCATATCCTTTAAGATTGTGAAAAAAGATTGGTAACTTATGTCTTAGGATCTGTTTTTAATAACAAGTTACAATTGTTATGTCCAGCACCTCTGTAACGTCCAGTTATGTGATCATGGTCACAAACTTTATTACACTGGAGAGGTTGTTCACAAATCCAACACGTCACAGCTGTATCAAATTTCAGTTTGTCTTCTTCTGTCATCACTAAAGGCATCTGACATGTTGTGAGATACTGTACTACCTGACTATACAAATGTCTCATTTCTGTTAAAAACAAACATGCTGCATTTTCTCCCCTGTAGATAACAGGTTCTGAATGCTGTCCGTCTGACCTAACAATAATGTATCCGAAAGAACACACCACTTGGTCACTCAACTTTACAGTCTTTGGTAATGACTCTGGAACAGGACCTTCATACGGAACAACCAGTGATTCAAAATCAGCATACACTACAAACGGCAGCTTTTGTTGATTTCCATAGTTCTTAAAATATACTTGACTACCAGGATCTGGATACTTAAGTACAGTTTGTATGTCATCAGCTGACCTACAGTGTAAAACATGTTTGTGTGCCACTGCAACAGAAGAAAATCTTTGTAAACATTTCTTACACACTTCCTGTTTGCCATTGTGTTTTGTTGTATGCCCATGAATTAGACGTGACATATTTCTGATAATTGTGTAGTGGAAGTTATTGTCATCACCGGCAGGGCCAATTAATAACATGTCAACATGTTTATCTTCTGACTGTCCATATGTTGGAGCAAGTGGTGATACTCTAATGGGTTGTAACTTATCAACAGACTCATTATCCCATACATACACATTCACAGATATACCAGGATTTAGTTTTTCAAACAAATCTATATCCTCCACCTTAACAGGAAAATCTATGCCACTGAAGTTGAGTTCATTTACAAATTTGGTATAGTTAGATACACGCTCGGGTTTTGTTTTTACAAAGTGTAGTTTGGCAAGAACACACCACATAAAACAGAAATTATCATTGTTCTGAATATTGACTACAGCCTTTTTGTCTGCAACCTCTTTTGGTAGAGGCAGCCATGATTTGCCTAATATAGGATGATATCTTGACTGCTTTAGTTGTAGTTCATGTACATGTCCTTCGTGCCAACCAGACCCCTTCATTTTTGCACTGTCAATTGCCTGGAGGAAGTCAGGTAATAGTCTGTCTCTAAACACGTTCTCCAATTCTCTTCTTGTGTTAACTGTGTGTTGTCTTGTAGAGATATATGATACAATCACTTCACCGTCTACTCTAGTAAATTCTATTTAGCAACAATCTGAATCTTCACACTGCCTGTAAGAAGATTATCTTGTACGACAGAAAAAGATCTTTCTATTGATTCATAGACACTGTTACTATTAGATATAGGCAAGTCTGTTGTGTGAAACACGTTTCTTAAGCCTGATGGGCTTTGAGCATTGTCCGTCATTTTTATTTGTCCGACAAAATAATAAATGAAAAAAAAAATTACCGCTGGCACACCATATGTAATACTGTATTAACTATAGTTATGGTAAACAAGTCAACCACTTCCCTGGTGTTTGTCTTGAAGTCTTGTCCTGCAGGTGTAATATCACTTTATTGAATGTAACACTTTCAATGTAACAATGTAGTTTTCTTAGTTGATCAAATATGTCTTTACACAGTACCTCAAACCAACGCAAGTGGCCACTGTTAGCATTATAAACTTTAAAAGCATTTGTCTTAAGATCAACAGTCTCATAATCATAACGTGGTAATCCATCTGAATATTCCAAAGTAACATTATATGTCATGTATATTCTTATTGTCGGTGTTGATAGTTTAAAGCTGGGTTCAAACACACGTGATTTTAAGTCAGTAAAGCGCTCAACATCTTTGAAGCATTCTGTAACGTCAAACACTTGGGTTTGTCCGTCTGTCATTTTTTATTGGACAAACAAATGTATAAATTAATTCACCAACCCATACCCTTTGGGCTGATCTGTCTTTAAAATGAGCTTTAGATGCTTAGTTGATTTCAGTTTATTTTTCACATCATCTCGTTCATGCTTATTTGGGATGACGTCGTTCTCTCTGAGACAGTTTTCAAAGCTGTCACGATCCTTACAGTAAAACAAACAGATAAACTTTAACTGTTCTCGAAAATCTTTCAGTACAGCATTATATTTCTGAGTGAGAATCCATACACTGACGTTTGCATGTCTACCACTGAAGGCAAGTTCTGCTAAAGTGTTTCTCTTTTTGACAATGTCTTTCTCTGCAGAACAGTCATCAACAATAAACAACGTTGGCTGTCCTTCAAATTGTTTGTAAAAATATTGTAGGTAGTCATTCAGTTTTTTCTCAGGGTCAACTAAGTAAATGTTGCTGTCAGTCCAAATGAATAAACGGTTGTGATAAGCTTTGTTGTGTTTGATTGTAGGACAGAATATTACAATGTTTTCAAAGTGGTGTATGTATCTTGTTTGTAAGAGGTTAAGTACAAATTCAGTTTTACCACACCCTGTGGCACCACAAAACAATCCACAGTGTGGGTCGAGTGTCATTACGCTCCGGTTCATTTTAATACACAATATAATTTAATACATGACACCCTTTAGTCTGCACTCTTCTATGCTCAGTTGTGCGTCATATATCAAATACAAATATATATTTATGGCTGCAGCGGATTCAACCTTTTTTTGTATCTGAATTGTAATCCCGTCACTGCCATTTTCAACCTTTCGACCTGACCCATGAAGATAATCATCATCTGTACTACGAAGGTCTAGCCAAAGAGCATACTTATTTGTAAGGTATTGACCAATCCTTACGTCATACAGATGTAAATCTTGGCACGCAATGTTTGCAGGTTTATCTCTAATCCTTCCACCCGCAAAATACTTTGTGATCTCATCGTAGTGTTGATAAGGTAACAAACCTGAAGCGTACACTTGATTAGGACGGCCTTCGATTGTACAAGACAAATGTGTAGTCTTTGGATTATAGAATTTTTCTGAATCTCTTTTGTATGGAGCCGCTGGTTCAACAAACAACATAAGAATACCTTTCAGTGACCTTGCAGGTGTGTTCAAGTTTATATTCCACATCGGGTCGCTCTTGTCTTTGGGTATTAAACTATGTCTAATCACCCTGTCATAATAAATTGGCAGTTTTGTCTTGTACTGATTTTGAATGAGAGTAGCTAAATAATCATGTGTGACAATTTCATATTCCAAAGAAATGTTAGAGATCTTATATGTTGCATTGGGATCAGATGATTTAATAATTTTGGAGTAGTCATTGAAAGTTAGTTCAAAACTCAGACAGTCATTCAGTGCTCCTTGGTAATAAGGCAAATGTGCTGTCAGGATTTCAAACTCAAGTGGAATGTAAAACCTGGTTCCATGTTTCGGCCATTATAACGTCCTTGGCTGCTGATGTTGATTTATCTTTTGCATCGATTCGAAGTTTGGTAATATTATCTGTCTGTATACCTTGGTAAATACGATCCTCTCGTTCTTCTCGTGTAAGCCAAAGATCTTTGTAACAGTAGAACACATCAGCATTGTGGAGACTAAACACTTCTTGTCCTTCAAGTTTTACTTTAATAGTTGTAACAATTGCTCTACCAAGATTGTTAACTAGTGTTCTGTTTACATCTGTGTCTGATGAAAGTTCAATATTAAATGCTAGGCATGCAGTGCCAGGAACAATAACGTCACTGGGGCCTAGGTTTGGAAACTTGACTGAATTTACCTGAATTTACCTGAGTGGCCACTGAGCGCGGCCGACGGGGTAGGAAGTTTGAGAACTTATTTTAACCCCCTTAACTGTCTCTTTATCATGGCGGTTCTTGAACTGGTTGACAGTTTCAGCTTCGACAATTGATTGTTTCAAAGCATTCCATGGGTTCACAACTCTTTGGGAAAAAAAGTTTTTTCTAAGATTCAGTCTGGACCTCTCTTTGAACAGTTTGCTGCTGTGACCTCTATGGTAAAATGATGACTCATGAAGTAAAAAATATGTCCGCAGAAACTTTTTCAAGTCCCTTTATGATCTTGAAAGTCTCGATGAGATCTCCCCTGTCTCTCCTTTCTTCCAATTTCTGCAAATTGCAAAAGGCCACTCTCTCCTCATACGGCAGGTGACCAATCCCTGTAATCGATCTTGTAGCTCTCCTCTGCACCTTTTCCAACTCTGCGATGTCTTTTTTGAGGTATGGTCGCCATGCTTGGATACAATACTCTAAATGTGGTCGTACAATTGTTTCTCTAGTTCTGGCTGTAACTGTTCGCATGATCTGCCCCACTGCTCTGTTGGCTCGTTTTGCTGCCACGCAGCACTGGCGACTGACCGACAGTGACCTGTGCATGATGACGCCTAGGTCCCTTTCTTCCTCCACTGCTCCAAGTTCTTGTCCTCCCAGCGTGTAAACCTGACAAGTGTTTTTACGGCCTGCATGCAGAGTCTTGCACTTGTCCACGTTATACTGCATCAGCCACCTCTCTGACCATCTTTCTGCTACCTTAAGGTCATGCTGTAGTTTGTCGCTCCCCGCTGGGTCGGAGACGTCGCCGTAGATCTTAGTGTCATCAGCAAACTTTAGAACGCTGGTCAGCATATCGTCCTCCAAGTCATTAATGAACACCAGGAACAAGGTCGGCCCCAAAATGGATCCTTGTGGAACTCCGCTCGTCACATCTACCCATGGAGAAGCTTGTCCGTTGACCACAACTCTCTGCTTCCTGCCACGTAGCCATTCTTCCATCCACTGCAGCACTTTTCCATCTACACCGTGTGCTTTCAGCTTGTCCATAAGCCGTTTGTGAGGGACCTTGTCGAACGCCTTGGCATAGTCAAGGTAGATGACGTCTACATCTTTCCCTTCGTCCAGCATGCGTGTCATGTCCTCCAGGAAGACGAGCAGGTTTGTCAGGCAGGACTTTCCTTTTGAGAAACCATGTTGGCTGCCTCGGATCAGCTGATGCCTCTCAAGGTGATTGTTCAGAGAATCCCACACAACACTTTCAAAGACTTTCCCAACCTGAGAAGTCAGCGATACCGGCCTGTAGTTTCCTGCTATACATTTTACACCCTTTTTGAATATCGGCACAACATTTGCCTCTTTCCACCCCACTGGCACCTCTCCGGTGTCCAAGGAAGCCTGAAAGATCAGTGACAGGGGATATGCTACGGATTCTGCTGCTCCCACCAGTACGGCTGGAGAAATTTCGTCAACCCCTGGCGCCTTGCTAGCGTTCAGGTTTTGCAACTTCTTGAGGACTATGTCCTCTGTAAAGATCACATGTACCAGTCTTTCCTCTGGTAAGCCCGTAAACTTACATTGGGGTTCCGGTCTGTCACCATTGCCCTCTACCGTGAAAACTGATGCAAAGAATTTGTTCAAGATGTCTGCTTGTTCCTCATCATCAGTGTGCAGCTCCCCGTCGCTATCTTCCAGAAGACCAACCTTGACCTTGCAGCGCAGCCTGTCTCTTGCGTAGGCGTAAAAAGACTTTGCATCCTTCTTGATGTTTTGTGCCAGCTTTTCTTCAAACTTCAATTTACTATCTCTGATGAGTTTTGTACTGCCATTCTGCCACTGTTTATATACAAGAAAGTCTTCTTGCCTACCACTCTGCCTGTATTTCTTCCATTTCTTTCTCTTCTTCTTGACACTTTTGAGTGCCTCTCTGTTCATCCACTTGGGCTTCCTAGTGCACCTCGTTTTCTTCAACGGTACGAAACTTCTCACCACCTTCTGCAGCGTTTGATGAAACAAGTCCCACTGTTGACTGCAGCTCTTCCCTTCAAATTCATTGTCCCAATTCACCTTATCTAACTTCTCTCTGAGCACTTTCCAGTTTGCCTTTCTGAAATCCCTTATCTCTTTCCTCCTGTCGCTGTTACTGTCTCTAGGCTGGAAGTGTTTGATTCTGGTCTACGGTACTTGGATTGTTTGTGATGACGATTGATTGTCTAATGCCCTTAACATCAAGAGGCTCACGTAGTTTTCTGTATGGGTCTAACTTTGATCCGTAAGACTGTGTCATTTTTATTATGCACAATAAAAAATATTAAATTAATAAAACAATGGCAGCGGGAGGATTTGGTCATGAAGATTTTGAAATGGATGTAATGGATGCATCTGATACCAGTATCACAGATATGACTGGAATGGTAACTAGTAGTAGTATGTATCATGAACTGTTAAAAGACAAAGTAAACTCATTTTATGACAGTGTTGGAGCGTGCCTAGATGTAATAGATCCTAATCAGTTTGAATACGAAAAAGGACACTTATTTGTAAATACAGACAGAGGGAAAATAAATCTAACACATAAAAATAACACTGCTAAGTTTAGAGCTTTAAGTACAATTAAAGGTGAAGTTGGTGGTAACTCTGGGTTGGCAAGGTACCTTGGTATTGGAGGGTCTCCCGCGCCACCACTTGCGCCTAGACTGGTTAGTGCGCTTTACGACACGCAAACAAAGTTACCAACAGGGCAACAAATTGAAATGGCACCAGTAACAAGCCTACCAGAAATAGCAAACACAGTGATACAAGAAACCTCATTTACTGAAGGACAAATAAATGATGCTATGAAAACAATAGATGATCCACCTTTGTCAATGAGGGAGATTATAGGGTTGGATAAATCTCTGCAGACGATAAGAGGTGAGATGGTAAACAATGTTGCCAAACTAGGTGAGCCTGATAAACACATAGAACGTGAAAAAGAAAAACTGGCTACCGCAGACAATGGGAATCTTGACACTGAAATGAAAGAAAGAATACAACATAGATTAAATGATTTGCAGATAGAAAGATCAGGAAGGTTAGAAGTGATTAGTATTGGGAGGGAAAAACTGAAAACACAAGTCAACAGGATTAGAGAAACTATTCAGAAAATAATTCACGAAGACACTACTCTGGCTGAGAGATTGAAAACACTTTTCAGAGAACAGGGTATCACAATTGCTAGTTTAATTACAGCTCTTGGGTTTATTATCAGTACTGTTGTGTTAGCTGTCTCCGGGGTTGGTGGCGCAAGCGGTTGTGGGGGTCCAGCACTGCCAGGTCCACCAGCACCTCCAACAGACCGAAAAGATTTACAGTCATGGGTAAAGAAACAACTGTCTCACATATCAGACTTGCTTAAGAAATTGGCTGTGAAAGCAATGGATGCGTTGCCTGGCATAATAGGTACTGTTGTCAGTTGGATGATTAGTACTGCAGCAAAGGTAGTTGGGTTTATGGCAGAACATGTGTGGGTCTTTTTGGTTACAGTAGGAGGGTTGATGGTGGGTTATTTAATGAAACAGATAAAGAAGTAAAACCCCTAATCCCGTCAGGCCTATTACCAATGCAGTTCTCTCTGACTCATGTGTGTCAGGGGTTGGTGTTGGTGTTGACTGTACTGGTTGTATGGGCGCCGGTGTTGGGGCCGGGGGTGTTACCGTCTGTAATGATTTTAACGTCTGAACATGCGTGGTTGTTGCTCCTAAGTTTACAGATTGATTAAGACCGAGTTTTTGACCAACACCTGCAACAATGATTTCATTATTATAATTTGTTATTGTACCCATTTGGAGTTGAAGGTCAGATGGCAACATGTATAATCCGATGCCAACTACAAAGTCAACTTTTGATCTGGCATATCTGAGAATGTCTCGGTAGTGCTGTATGCTTGATGGGAGATCAACCACTGAATTAATTGAATCTTCAAGATTAGCAAGAAATTGTTTTTGTGCTTCAAATTTGCCACTCCCGTTTAAAATATTTGATTTTGTTAGTGATTGTGCTCCTAATATACACCAGACATATGTTCTGATAGACTCATTTATGCGCTCGACTCCCGCTTGAGTAAACCCGTCACTCTTGTCTAAAATAAATGTTGTCCAGGCATTAGACTGTTTCTGTTCTATTGATCCTAACCAGACTTGTGATTTTGATGAGAATGAAGTGTAACCAGGGTAGTAATCTTGTGGATATTGTCTGTGACTCATAGCATAATACAATGTACCCATGCCGTTGTGATCATCAAGTTTTTGTGTAAAGTCATACCTGGGACCAGGGCTGATGTTAAATTCATTACAAATCCGTTCAAATGCTTTCATATCCATGGGATTGTTAAACCTGTTGAAACTGGATTCAGTGGGCAGTGGTGTATGAAGTTCTGACAGTATACGTCTAAGCTGGTAGTACGTGTGGAAACGGTAGACAGACCTAATCAGTTTGTTTGAGTGATTCAAGTGGTCTGTAAATGAAACACCACAGCCTGTAGTTGAACACAGTATAATAATAATAATAATAAGCGCTAGGCGCTTTATCCCAATTGAAAATCGGCTCAAAATATGACAAAGTTAAGTTGGTTTTGAAACATCTGTAGTGGACTTGAAGACCACTTTCTTGCAGTAGCATCATCTGTAATTGGAGGGTTTAGGTAATGGTCAAAGGGATTCGGTACTTTCACTTGAAATAAATCTTGTTCGTTTACAGCAATATCAAGCTGGTTTAGTTGAATTATTTTCTGTTCATAAGTAGGTGCGACATTGTACTTGGCATCCATGTTAAATTGAAATGCGTTTGTAGTAACGCTTGATGGTGATTTAAATTCCATCCTTCTTTTTTTATGAGATAATAAAAATGTTTATCACATTAACAAATCTTGACACAAGCAAACCAGTGTGGTTAACTAATGGGATTGATAATCGTGATGGCAGCAAGGCTGTTGCTATCCATGAAATGTTCTACACAGTAAAATGGTTTAATGTAATAAGTATCAATGATTATGCTGTGTATAAAACTGCTCTTGGAACTATAGGTGATGTTGGTATTGGCTTTCATGGCTTACAGCCTGGATATTATGATTTTTGCACTTTAGCTGAATATTTACAAAATGGATATAAAATTAAAGCAACTTTAAATCCAGCTAACTTACTTGTTACAATTGAATTTCCAAAAGGTACTCAGTATGTAATAACACGCAGACTTATAATACTACTTGTTTTTTAAATGAAGATGACATCTCATCTTTAGATACATATAATGATGAAGATTGGGTATTAGATAAAGGATTTATAAAGCCCAAAAAAGAAGAAATAATTGGAAGATATCCAGTTCATTTGTCAGTACACACAGTACTAAATGTTTATTTGAAAGAACTGAACACAACTGAGAATGTTCACAATGGAAAGCCTTCAACTTTGTTGAGATGCTTACCAACTGCAACTGCTCCCTATTGTGAAAGTGTGGTTGCTAGATTTCCTAATTTGCAGTTTAAGAAATTGGGTTCTAGTTTCTTTGAGTCACTGTGTATATCTGTAACTAATCAGGATAACAAACCAGTTGTAATGCATGATTTTAGTGTTGTGTTGGAAATTAAATAATTTTATTTTTGTTTATAAAAATGAGTGGTGGTCCAAAGCCGAGAATCATACCATTTGCATGTCCAGTAACAGAGTTGAAAGATTTGGCAGACGTACAGGATTTTGAGAAGGAAGGGAAAATTGGAGAAATATATGGTTTTGAACTTGATTTGACTGGTATGTATAAGAGGAAAGTAATTGTCGACATGAAAGACGGTGAAAAACAGATTCCTAAACTTGGTCAGCTGCGTGATGTTACTGTTCCTGTAAATAATGTGCCCTACAACTTAATACATGTAGGTAATAAGTGGGTAGTTTCACCTGTGCCGCCTGCGCCTACGCCAGCACCCACAATTGACTGGGACATAAAGTTTGAATTTATTAGTCCTTATGTATACACTGATGAAGGTGTCTTAGTTTTTAGAAAAGTTGTTAACTCTGGGCTGCTGATTGTAAGCCTTGTTCCAAGCTTTGCCCCAGACAACAATAGCAGAGATAAACTGAAAGTTGAAAATTATGAGAAACTGAGGTATCTTCTTACAAATAGGAAGGGCAGATCTGATACTTCTGTTGTGTTTGCACCAGAAAACTTTCTGATTGCAAGAGAAGCGACAATAGTATTTGAAATTATCATGAAATCTGTAACTTCTGCGAAAGAGGCAAATATTGCACAGGGAATAAAACTTACATGGGATGAATCAGAATCAACAAAGGTCTTTATTGCTATTAGAAAAAATCTGGATGTTTTTGAAGTTTCGAGCAGTATTCCAGATGTCAAGATATTAGTCGACAAAACAACTTTTGTTCGTCTAAGTTACATAAACCTTGAACACATTGATCTTGTTTCATTTTATTATGCCAGCAAATTGTATACTTTTGACGAGTTGCAAAATGTAATCATTGATTAAATAAAAAATATTTGTCAATAAAAAAAATGGTTAAATTCTATCCAATACTACCGACGATGGAGCCGACTGAATCAACGCTTGCGCCTGATCCACATACGACAGCTGTACCAATTGCATCAGATAAAACATTACAGGCAGACGCATTTCGTTTAATGAATATTACAGAAGCAATTAAATATTTGGAAAGTGAAGGAGGCCAGGTACACTAGGTGTAAGAGACGGTATAAGACCGTTTTCAATTCTGTTCAAAACACTTCTATGGCTGTTGGTGCAGTTTCAGCTGGTTGTTCTGTGGGGGGTATTGTTCTGTTTGCCACAGGAATTGGAAGTTTAATAGGAATTGCAGTTGAGGGTGTTAGCGTTGCTACATGCCTGGCTTGTTTTGGTTTGGAAGCCCTAAACAATAGGTTTCACACAAAATTACAGAAACATGAAGCATTGAGTACGCTCGCTGCTGCAAAGTTGAGCAGTATGAAACTTATTATCGTCAGTAAGGCATTAAATGATAATTTTATTGATGACGATGAATTTAAGCGGGTCCAGGATGATTTGAATAATTACAAACAACTGAAGTCTGAAATCCAGAATAAAATGCGTAGTCAATCTCCCGTGAATGTTGAAGAACTAAAAGCTAGTTTTTTAGAGATGGGAAAACAGATCGGAGTTCAGGAAACCACAGAAAAACTACACAATCTTTTTAAGCAAATAAAAATCAGATTTGGTAATCAATCAATATTTTTGTCATATGCTTCACAGAGAGATGACTCGTCATTTACACCACTTGTGCCTGATTGTTTAGCCCCATCAGCACCACCGCCAGAGTACTACTGAGAAAAAAAAGTTTTTTATTGTCCTTGTATCTTGACAAATCTGACTGAGTAAGTTGTGACTTAAGTCAAGTTGTTGTAAGAACTTATTAGTTGTAACTTATTAGTAACGTATAAAGTTCTACTTGAGAAAATCGACTCTGACAGGGGTGTGTGTAAAATGTCATTAGTTTATTACAGAGTGCACTATCAGGTTTTGGTTTGATTTGAGAGAAACGGCAGTGTGGACGTTAATGACCGTAATTAGTTAATTAATGGGGTCAACTTAAGACAATGGAAAAGCTTCAGGATTTTCTAAGAGAAAGAAAGAATGAGAGAATTGAAGTATTATTAACACAATGATTGAGTTAACCCCTTAATTATTAATATGTGGAGGTACATAAAATTGTGACTGTTTAAAAAAGCAATGATTTAGGGGGTAACTTCCAACAGTATTTACTCTGTGTGGGGAACATGGGTAAAGAGGGTTTAAAAACTTATAATTAAGGGGTTAACTCAGTCATTGTGTTAATGATTCTTCAGTCCTCTCATTCTTTCTTTCTCTAAAAACACTATTCATAATATTAATTGATTGATTAACAAATGGTGTTTTTTTTAATATTCTATTCATTTTTGTTCATTGCGAAATGCGTCAGCCTCACACATTTCTTAGATACTTCTGGTATGAAAAGAAGAAAGAAGTGGCTACCATAAAACAATAACAGAAAGCAGTGACCCCACCTCTCTCTCTCTCTGTACTATGTGCGAGTGTGTCTGTGTGTGTTTCACACTCTGTTTTGTTTGTATTATTGCACACCCAGGAGGGTCCAAGCCAACTGAATATAGGTTAAAATACGACATTATTAAAATTCGCAACACACTTTTTCGTAACAGTCTTTTATTTACTGCTCAGCTGTCAAACAAGGTAAATGTGCCCTCTGGCAAATCAAAAGCAAAAATTATGACAGGAGTATTCTTTTTATAATTTCTATGAATGCACAATACTACCCATCCACTGAAAATAAATGCTTGTAATGCCCAATATTCTGGTATCGCCCAGACACCGGATATACTCCATATCAGCTCAACAAATGAGAAAGCAATCATTCTTTTAAGATGACACCTGCTTTGAAGTACCACTAGAGGGCGTACAGCCCACTGAACGTTGATCTTTCATAGCAGGCACCTCCCAGACACAGTAGGATATATACCTTAGCAAACTCAAAACAAAATAAAAAAACATAAAACATTAAGAATGAAAAAATATCCATGGAAGTAAAAACGAAAGAATAAAGCAATAATCCTTTTCAAATGGCAGGTATCTCCCACACACAAGAGAAACGCCACAAGGAGGAAAGAAAATTGCTTAGGCAAACATCCTTTTAAGATGGCATCTGTCATTAAAATATCAACATTCAGCTGGCTTATGATAAGCGAATGTTGGTCTTTCATGACAAGCATCTCCCAGGCATAGTAGGAAATACAGCATCATGTTTCTTCTGGACAGTGCGTTATTTTTATGAATTTTCATGCAATTATTCTCTGAGCACACTGAATGCAGTATATGTCTTTCCTGATGTTCTTCTTCCGTGAGAGTGGAATCTTTTTACCTTACCTTGAGGATGCCGAGGTGTACTGTAAATAATTTTGACCTTGAATCACTCTGCAAGTTTACAAAAGGGTCCTCTACATTCGCATTGCAAGATTCTAGATGGACCAAATGTCATGTACATATTTTCTAGTTCATTGGCAATGGTTTCTGAATGTGTCCATAACTGAATGAAGCCATAGAAATCTACTGTAGCAATCAATCACTGACAAAACATACCGATAAATCTTTCCGTAACATTCAACAGGCAGTTTTCGCACGTCCACTAAGTCTACTTGATGTCTTTCCATCACATTGTTGCTTCTGACAGGCTTTAGAGGTGGTCTGTTTTTGAAATGTGCGTTACTTTTGGTATGCTCTGGAATGTTGTTGAAGAACTGGATACAACATTCACTGATACCAAAACAATGGTTTTGATGGGGTACTGCAGCTTTTCTGCATCGTCTCCTTTTGTCAGCGTGTAGAAATGCTTAAAGCACTCGTCGTTCTCTGTGCTTCTCAGTAGAATTAAGTTGTTCCTCACCAGACGGTCCACTCGTTTACCAAGGTATGGATCCATTATAGTTCTTAAGCCTAAAAACAGAACAATTAACGAGGATAATTTCATGTATCAATATACTAAGCAAACTGGTGGACAAATGTCATCAACCAATCACGCCTCCCACACCCCCGGCATTATGTGCACGCCTGCGCACACGTGTGTGTGTGTGTGTGTGTGTGTGTGTGTGTGTGTGTGTGAGAGAGAGAGAGAGAGAGAGAGAGAGAGAGAGAGAGAGAGAGAGAGAGAGAGAGAGAGAGATGAAATGAAATGAAACTTTGAAATGAAATGAAACTTTATTTCTCAAAGATAAATGATTAGGTACATAGACCTGTTTTCAATTATGTCCTTGCACACACGCACACACACACACACGCACACACACACAAACATACACACACACACAAACATACACACACACACACGCAAGCACTCACACAGACACACGCACGCCCACACACAATACCTGGAGAAAAAAGAAAAAGTAGTTAACCCCATCCAAGTCGCCAGGGCAGACCTGGGTGGGGAAACGTACAAAGTAATAATACATGTACAACGAAAAATGTAAACAGAAATCAGTGTTTGCATGTATACATGTGTGCATTGGGTATTTACAATATATCACATGGTAAAAAAATGGCAAAAAAGAGAATACACTGATATAGCTGTAGGGGGAAAATAGGCAGATATTGTTTCACAAATATTTGCAATATGATTCTGCCAGCACAGCTTGTCGTCTATGATAATTGCAAGCACGCGCTGCTCCCTGACTTGCTCAACAGACTTGCCATTAAATGCGAGTTTAATGGAGGGGGGTTCAGCTGGTGTTTTTGTCTAGTAATCAGCATACATTTAGTTTTGGAAGGATTCGGTACCATGGAGTTATTTTGACACCACTGTGAAACATCATTCAAACTACTCTGAAGAGATCTAGTTATACAATATATATCTGATGATGAAACGTCAAGAGTTCCGTCGTCTGCAAAGAGACTGCAGTTTACACTGGGGTCAGATATATGTAGTGGAAGATCATTGATATAGACAGAAAACAAAAATGGACCAAAGATAGATCCTTGTGGTTTGTCCCATTCACATGGACATACTGTGTGTGCCAGTGCAGGTATGACGTAAAAAAACGCAAGGGTGCCAACACTTAACTGATAGACAGCAAGCTTCTGAATTAAACTTTCATGATTAACGAGGTCAAAAGCTTTCGAGAGGTCCAAAAAGACAGCTCCAGTCATTTGACTGCTATTTATCGCGGTCAGCCATCTATCAACTAAATGTGTCAGTGCTGTGTGACAAGAGTGCTTTAAACGAAAGCCCAATTGCAGTGAATGAATGAAGGTTACAAAGTAAAGTAGGTTATAGCACTGTCAGGGGAGAGAAATGTGCATGATCGACCAGTGATCATAGATCTACTGTGGCCAAAGCACAAAAAAAAAAAGAGATAGGAAAGAGAGGGGGCGCTAAGAAAGTGACTGAAAGCAATGCATATGGAAGCCCCCCCCCCCCCCCCGAAGGGGGGCGTATCACATATCCACTGTTCCAGCCACTCAGTGCATGGAAATTTAAATCTAGGTCCCCCCAAGGGGGGTCCAGATATTTAGCTGGTGTGGACAGCTGTTTCGGTCTTGGCGACCTCTTCAGCACACCATCGGCAATACTGGAAGAGGCAGGAAATTCCGCCTACCTGCAATGACAACCACATTTTACTGTGGTGTCTGCTGTGCAGTGGCATACATTCCATGCCACCACCTAGAGTTAAATTTCCATGCACCCTAAAAGAGAACCTACCAAAAGGGGGGAAGGGGTTGCAGTCGATATTGTAGTAATAATGAAAATGAATTATTTATAACAAACCTAAGATGAAATGCTGTGAGGAACGCAGAGGGGCCTAACCCTCACAGATCGAGTCTATCGGGGGCTCTGCTAATGCGGCTAGACCGCCGAAACGGAGGAGCTGGGGAAGGAGCAGGGTCGATAGCACTGTGGGGAGCGACAGGGGGTGCGACAGCGCCTTTAGGGCTCACAGGCACTTCGTCGGGTGTAGCGTGAGGCTGCTCGGGCTCCTTGAGATTTGTAGTTTCAGCTTCCACTAGTGGTGCACGCAGAAAGTCGTGGTGATTCAAGGTTCTGGCTGGTAGCCAATGCATGGGGACACCTTGGGGAGTCAGGTGGCGACGATTTCGTCTCAGTGTTCCCCACTGCGTGCGGACTTCATAAGAACGGTTACTGACTTTGCGAACAATGACTCCAGAGTCTTGGCGTTGAGGTCCTACCCATACAGCCTGGCTAGGTTTCAGTTCTCGCTGGGCTCTTGCTCTGTGTCTTCTATCAAAATTCTTTTTCATCACCCTTTTCCGTTCCATCTCCTTTTCTTGAAAGAAATGTTGACTTTGAGGTTTCTGCTGCGACAGATTAGCAGGCACAACGGTCCTGATTTTACGTCCCATCAACAACTCTGCTGGGCTTTTCCCATGCTGCAATGGAGTCGCTCGGTACATCAACATGGTTTTGTAGGGGTCCTTCGTCTTCTTGAGAAGATTTTTGACGGTTTGGACACCCCTTTCAGCCTCTCCGTTTGATTGTGGGTTATGAGGACTGCTTGTGACGTGCCTGAATTCATATTCTTCTGCGAAGTCTTTGAATTGTCTGCAGGAGAACTGAGGTCCGTTGTCGGACACTACTTTCTCGGGTATTCCATGTCTAGCAAAGAAACCCTTCATGTGATTTATCACTATCTGCGAAGTTGTGGAATTCAAAACGCAAATATCGATGAACTTAGAGTAATAGTCCATGACTAACAGGTAGTGTTTCCCATCTAGTTCCAAGAGATCTGTGCCAACAGTTTGCCAAGGGTACTCTGGGACTGGGGACGGTTGAAGGGGTTCGGGAGGAACTGTTCTCTCCTTCATGCAGACAGGGCAGTTATTGACCAGTTTCTCTATCTGCACAGAGAGTCCTGGCCACCACACGCTTTCGCGAGCCAATGCATGGGTCTTGACAACGCCTTGATGACCCGTATGCAGCCTTCCAAGAATGTTTTGCTTCAAGGCTTCAGGGATGATGAGTCTTGAACCATGTAAGAGAAGGTCATTTTGAAGACTGATGTCGGCTCGAGCAGACCAGTATGGCTTCAATGCTGGGTCCTCTGGACACTTGTCAGGCCAACCATGCTGACAGTATCTGATGATCTTTTGACAAAGCTCATCACTCTGCTGTTTCTGGCTGATTTCGTTTAAGCGAGGCTCAGTGCAGGGTAAGCCGCTGACGACCTGATGCACCATCGCATTCGTCTCTTCTTCCAACTGTTTGTCTTCCAGGTCTGGCAACTGTGAAGGTGCTCTCGATAGAGCATCTGCTGTGGTAAGGTTCTTTCCCCTTGTATACTCTATCTGATAGGCATAGCGCATGAGCTTCATTCTGAACCTCTGGATTCGGGGAGATAACTCGCCCAAGTTTCTTGTCTTCAGGAGGGCAAGGAGCGGCTTATGGTCAGTTTCTATCGTCAGGTCCTTGAGTCCAAGGATGTAGGGTGCGAACTTTTCGCACGCCCATGTGACCGCCAGTGCTTCTTTCTCCACTTGAGCATACCGCTGCTCAGTTGCTGTGAGTGCCCTTGAGATATAGAAGACAGGTTTTGTCGTCCCGTCCTCTTGTTGTAAAAGGACCGCTCCGAGTCCAAATGAAGAGGAGTCCGCTGACAACTTTGTCTTCTTGTTAGGGTGATAGTGGGCAAGGACTGGTGCTGAGCTCAATTGCTCCTTGATTTTCTGGAACGCTCGTTCGTGCATGCTGTTCCAGGTCCACTCAGTGTCCTTCTTGAGAAGCTCTCTCAGAGCCTTGCTGATCTCTGCTAGGTTAGATCCTGCAAACTTGGACACATGGTTGAGCATCCCTAACAGACGCCGTAACTCACTCACGTTGGTTGGTCTGGGGAAGTTGACGATCGCTTGAAGCTTTTCAGGGTCGATGTGTACTCCTTTGCTGGAGATTATGTGTCCCAAGAACTTCACCGATTCCTTTGAGAATTCACACTTTTCTGCATTCAGCGTAAGGCCCGTCTCCTTCAGCTTGTTGAGCACTTTTCTGACGGCCTGATCCTGCTCCTTCTGGGTCGTCCCATACACTAGGATGTCGTCCATATCACACACCACGCCCGGAATGTCTGAGAGCAGCTGTGACATCATCCTCTGGAATATCTCAGGCCCGGAACTGATGCCGAATGGGAGCCTTGTGTAGCAAAACCTCCCAAAGGGTGTGATGAATGTTGTGAGTTCTTGGGATGCTGGGTCTAGCGGGATCTGGTGAAACCCCTGGTTACAATCAAGCTTTGTGAAGACTGTGGCTCCCGCAAGTTTGGCTAGTAGCTCATCCGTGGACGGCAGAGGGAAATTCTCTCTTTTCACAGCTTCTTTGAGCTTAGTGAAATCAACGCAAAGTCTTATCTTCCCTGAGGATTTTGGAACAACAACGATTGGGGCGCACCAATCTGTGGGCTTAGTGACAGGCCGAATCACTCCCATCTCTTGGAGATTCTGGAGCTCTTCTTTGACTTTGTTTTGCAGAGGAAGTGCCAACCTTCTTGGCGTTGCAACAGCAAATGGGTGAGCGTCATCTTTCAAATGTACCCGGTAGGAGTTTTCAACCTTTCCCAATTTTCCAAAAAGCTCAGGAAATTCTGCACGACAACTGTCTGTGCTAACCTCACAGACTCGAACAAGAAGCTGTAGGCTTGAAATGGCTGGTCGACCAAGCAAAGGTTCTCCCAGACTCTGAATGACATCTGTTATTGATCTTCCTTGGTACTGCAGTTTAGCTGAAAACACGCCCTTGACTGCAATGCTTTCTCGGCTGGCACCATACAGTTTTCTGTCTGTTTGCCTGAGTCTGATACCTTCGGGCAACTTGCTTTCTGGAATGACTGTCACGTCCGCCCCTGTGTCCATTTTGAAGGTTGTTTCTCGACCATTCATTTTTACTTTCACCTTCCAGGGGTCGCATGTGACCTCGCTTATTATCATTCCCAGAAAAGGCTGTTCTTCAACTTCCTGGACAATGCGTGTTCTACAACAATTTGCATAGTGACCAATTTTGGAGCATCGCAGGCATTTTGCTTTCTGCGCTGGACACACAGCTCTTCGATGTGATCTTCCCCCACATCGAGTGCAATTCTGTCTTCTCTCAGAGGCAACACCTGCATGACCTGAAGGAGAGTGTAGGTCTTTTGTAGGAGTAGAATTCGTCTGTTTCAGCCTGTTTACAGAGCTTTCAGTAGCACCTGCCATGGACTTGACTTGCATCTGTGAAGCTTCATATGCCCGGCAAATTTGGACAGCTTTCTTCAGATCCAGTTCTTTTTCCTCAAGCAGCTTCTGTCTTACGTGGTCGTCTTTTATACCGATCACCACTCTGTCTCGTATCATTCTCTCCTCTTGGTCTCCAAATTTGCAATTCTTCGCCTGCTTTCTCAAAGTGGCAACGTACCCGTCAATGGTTTCTCCCTCTGCTTGTCGTCTGCTATGGAATTTGAACGATTCGTACACCTCATGGGTGGCGCCAATACAAAACTCTTCAAATTTCTTGATAACGGTTTCAATGTCTGTGTTGTCTTCGAGAGGTCCGAACGATAGCCCTTCATATATTTCTTGTGCCTCTTCGCCCACACAGGCAAGGAAGACTGCGCATTGATACGACTTTTTTTCTTTATTTAGTCTGCTGGCGATGGAGTAATTTTTCCATTGTCGATGGAATCTTCTCCAGCTCTGCTCAGCATCTCCCTGCAAATTTAGCTTGGAAGGACAGGGATAGAACTTGTGAAATGCTTGGGGACCTGCTGAGGGTGTTCATCTTCATCAGACATGACTGCTAAATGGGAACTTTGAAATTGCTACTTACTA
This sequence comes from Semisulcospira habei, assembly GCA_036245525.1. Taxonomy (NCBI): domain Eukaryota; kingdom Metazoa; phylum Mollusca; class Gastropoda; family Semisulcospiridae; genus Semisulcospira; species Semisulcospira habei. Next base: position 110,551,323 of record BTPG01000005.1, read on the forward strand.
CCTAAGATGCGGTTTCAGTAATAATAACTCTTAAAAAGGATACTACTAATGTATGTGGTCAAAATATTTTAAATTCAAAACACATTTAAATAGTCACAAAACATATAAAAGATGCAACATAATTGTCTGTATCACTGCAGTAACACCTTGAATGTTTGTTGTTGTTATTATGTTTGTAGTAGATAATAGTTTATGTTGCTTGTATACCGCACAGAAATAAAATATTTACTGGCAATTGAATTTACAAGTTCAATCCCGTTTTGTGGGCAAGCATCAAAGTTCCATGATCTGCTGGTGTGTCCGAAATCGTCCTCGATAAACAGGTTACACTGTCCGTGGGTCATAGCAACTGTGCCACCGCCGCGCCGGTCAGAACACGCGTGTAACATCACCGCCGTACAAGATGCAGCTCCAACAATGATGAGACGAACTCTGCAGTCCCCAAAACGAACAAAACGTCTTTCTGTCTTTCTTTCTCTATGGCTGGTGTCGTCCCTTCACTACAATCACGCTACAGCGTTCGATAAGGAAACAGTCGTGCCTTCTGAGATGCCGCAACGTTCGTCGTTATGTGTCCGAGGACTACGGGAAAACAAATGTAACAATCGATGCGAAAAGTCTTTCCCGACTTTCCCGTCGAACTTCATTTCCGTGTGACGATCTGTTGATGCTCCAGAGTAAAAGACTTACTAGATCCCACTTCTGACACCATGTAGAATCAGGCGTGTTTGGGCCGTGTATGTTGCGTGTGCTGTGTGGCAAACGACAATCTCACAGAGAGCAAAGACACGAGGCGGTGTTTGCCATGTTCGTTCAGCTTTTTATAGATCACCCCAAATACGAACAAACCAAATGTAGACATTCACATATGGGGATTACTCCACAGATGGCTGATCGGGCGATGTGGTCTGGAGTAGTGTACTGGCGGCAGAAAGAAAATGCTGATTAAATATATCAGCTGGGATGTTTGTACACTGAGCAGTATTTTTGGACCTCATGAATGCATTCAGCGCACGCCAAACAGATATAATATCCTTTTTGCCATTCCAAGTCTGTGAAAGAGGGACCTCTCAGTGAGCCTTCTCACTAGGGACTTTACATAATTTCTTTTTGATAAAGGCTGCAAAATCTTTATTTCTTGTATATTCATCTCGGATCTGCATGGCACCCTTGATTTCGTTATTCACCAGGCGGGCAGCTTGGGATTTTTTACACGTTTCTCTGTGAATGGGGCATGTTTGTCAAGAACACCAAGAAACAATCTGTACCATTTAGATAAAGCCTTGTTATGATCACTATGGTGGTAGACCGTATCGAATGACATATTACTTAAATCGTATAAAAAAAATACATCCTTGTTAAAGTGTTTAAGCGATCTATATCTAATGGTTGTGTGCTGATGCTTGCAGAAAGGATTATCCGCCTTTAAGAGACAGAGAGAGAGAGTGAGAGAGAGAGCAAAAGTTTTTACAAAAAAATAAATAATAATAAAATACCCCCCGCCCCCCCCCAAAGTCTCTTAAAGTTTTGTTGCGAACATCGTATCAGCGGCTTGACCGTTTTTTTTTTTAATGCGATAGTCTGTACCTTGTCATATATTTCTGCTGTGTTGCAGTGCAGCTGTGGCCAGGTACATGCCTTCGTTGAGGATCCAGCAGCTAATCATACTGTGTGTCGCTCAGTGTCGGTGCTCTGTCACATTTGCGGGATGTCTGCAAACAATGTGACGAGGCATATAACCGATATTAATAATAATAATAATACCGTTATTATATAGACGCTTTTTCTCAATTTTTGGGCGAATCGACTCAAAGCGCCGCGAACTGAAACCCAACACGCACACTCATGTAACAGACACGGATTTACGCCATTTAAGACAAACACAGTACAAGACAGACGAAGGGCCAGTTCAGCTACTGAAGTTACAGAGATTTTTGATCGCTTGTATTTGAAATTTGTAAAGTGGCGTGAAACCAGTACCAAAGTGTGGGGGGTGGGGGGTGGATTAACCGGAGTACCCGGAGAAAGAACCCCGACGGTCTGCCCAAATTAACGGTGACACTTACCTGAGGAGAAAAGTCCGACGCCGGAACCCGGTATCGAACCTCGCACCTTTGGCATTGGTGGCAGGCGCCTTAACCACTGCGCCACGGAAACCCCACCTAAAATAGATCTTTTCCCGCACAGTCAGTGAAAACAAATTCTATTTCAATATCTGCATACTACAAATCATGAGGTGTAGCTGATTTACAAATTTCAATAGCATCTTTGCCAGATGAAAGTGTATACGTACTTGACTTTGGGCTTGATCCGTGTTAAAACTTATTTTTGACACCTGTAGAGTGAATCCGGGGGGAAAAAATCAGCCATTCAAAACCAAGGAGATGAGGTGATGATCCATCATCGTAAGAGACGTCCTCGGAAACCAGCAGTATCTTGATAAAATCTAAGCCCCCACTCCCCCCCCCCCCCTACAGGAAGGCATTTAGGTATTTGTAAATGCGAAGGACGCCTTGTTTGATTGTTAACATTACCCCCAGACACCCCTCATTTAAATAGGGCACTGTCATATGTTTTGGGGAGGGGATTAGGGGGATGGGTTTGGTGGGAGCTGGCGAACCTAAACATGAACCGCATAGTTTGTTGTAAACTAATAATAACTATTAATATGGCCTATGTTTCTCCTTTTTGTTCCTTGTTCACGTTAGCATATTCCAGCAGCAATAGCCTGCTGCTGGCAAAACAAGTCATGTATGTAGAAATGAAGTAGGCCTATGCTATTTTGAACAAAATAACTTAGTTTGTGATGATAATTATGCCTGGTCATCCGGCACAGGAACGACTGTAATAAACACTCACTGTAAAAAGTTTGGCTTCCTCCAAGCCTGTTCCCACTACCTCAGTTTACAAGTTTATGATACACTTTGAATTAACGATCCTATTTTGCTCATATTCCACAAGTTGAAAGAGTAGCCACAAGTCTGTGTCGAAAATGAAAGAAAAATTTGCGGGGTCACCCAATTTAGTTAGTCGCCACTGTGCCGTTTTTAGGATACCTGTTTACATGAAAATATACAGAAGATTTCAGCAAAATAATGCCACTGAAAGACAAATTCCCAGCGATCAGATTTTGATATGAAATTGTCAAAATGCAGAATTCAAACTGAAGAAGCCTGTCGTGAAAAAAACTCATGTTTGAGTAATTTGCAGCAGTATTTGGAACACCGAGTGCTCCAGAGAAGGGAAGAAAGCACTGCGATGAAATCCTGATGGTTCATATGTATAAGCTTCATGTCAATTTCAACAATGTGCATACATGTTTGGGAGTAGCAAATATGGCGTCATCATAGCAGATGACGTCAAAAGATTACCAAAAATTTCTCTTTTCACCTCGCGCAACATGTCACTTACGTGGTGACGCTCTTGGCTCCCTTTCCCGAGTTCTGGCTCTTGCATTTGTTGAGAAGTCCGGATTTTCATTACGGGCGCACTAGTCTGTAGCATGTAGCCTTAAAAAAGCGAAAACTGGCGCGAAGTCGGCCTGCCATTGCCCCCGCGCTATTCATATACGGTACCGCAAGCAACGGTGTGTGTGTGTGTGTGGAGAGAGAGAAGTGAGAGAGAGATGGATTGTAGCCATTAACTGGTTATTGCTATTTTTCTGTATGAATCGTGCTCAGGAGTCCCTGTAGTTAGATTTCTGATGGAGCAAAACATTAACGTTACATAATGGTAGTTATTGTGAGTCCAAAAATATAAACACGCCACTTTCGGCCGACCGGACCCCTACTGAAATGAAACATGCTCCTTATCCAAAGCTATCGTAAATCAGACACCCTCAACTTGCTCAAGCCAGTATGTAGTTATAGGGTCAAGCAAACCCACAAAAATGATCGGTTACGCCGGTTCTGAAATACACACATTTGGAAATTTGTTGTTATTATTTCACATGAACTTCATGTTATTTTTAAATCAAACATGCTGTTCAGTTCAGTATCCAAAACTAAATTCCAGATCTAAAGATGATCGGTAACGCCGGTTCAAAATCTCACAGTTGGAATTTTGTTGCCATTTCTTTATTTTTTGGTCTTGTTTTTTTTAAAAATCAAACATGCTGTTTATACAAAGCTATGTTCCAGATCTGAAGATACCCTCAGCCCGTATCTCAATTATGACGGACCGTACTAAAGATTCTGGCGATTACGTCCGGTTAAAACCAGGCCATGCGACACTGGTTTTTACTGTGTATTCATGTTGTTTTCCCCTCCATACACCCATCAAAGACAAGCAAATGACTGATACTGAAATAAATAACACGTACCTGTGCTTCGGGTATGTTGTCAGTCAGTGCAGCCGAAGGGAGTAAAAACCCAAGCAGACGCCATGTGCCGCCTGAAGCCACGATTCCATATTTGAAGAGCTATCGTGGATTCCACTCTCGGAATTTCGCGCTATGCCGTTTATGGAGGATTTCCCAGAAGGGAGTGCTGTGTTCGGCGTCATTTTTTGTTGTTGTAAAAGTCAATATTTCTGTTATTTTCACATTACACGGCAAAAATTTAAAGAGTTTCAGACGCAAGAGACCTATTATAATGTGATACGACAGACCAAGACCCCGCAAATGGAACAAGAAGCTTGCAAATTGAAGTCGGTCCACACTTACGGGCAGCTTCTACAGGGCGTCAACAAACGTCCACGTAACATGTTGCAAAAGCCTACAGTACGTGTTTTAGTGGCCTCAAATGCAAACGCAAGATGTTTTTCAAAACCTGAGTTTTCTCAAGCTAATCGAATGGCGCATCCCTCACCACTTACAATAATCAAAGTGATGTGACGTCATTGGGATGTTATGTTACTGCAGCAGCTTGTGTCAGTGATAGTTGCATGGTCTCCTTTAAAGTAAATGTAGTGGGATCGCTTAACTGCAAAATAGCGAAGAATCCTGCACCTTTTAGTTGAGATGTTCCACTTCGCATAAGGATCAGTACTAGGGTCCCTCCGGTCCCGAATACTTTGAGCAGGGGCCGAAACACTTTGGCGGTGACCTCATTTTGGATGTTTTCCCCCTTGAATTAGGGCACCCTTGTATCCTCAAGGATTTGACAGCTGTGTCCCGATAGTTGGATTTTTTTTCTTTCAGGAAACGGTCCACATTGGCCATGATATTTTATATTCTTGTTCCATTGTGGTTGGTATACATCCCTGACCTAAAATAGAAGGGGAGTGGGGTGTACGGAAAGTATGGGGGTCACTTTGTCTATGTATTGTGGGTTTTTTTCCCTCTAGGAAAATGTGCAATATCTCTCAAACTACATAACTGATTTAAACCAAATTGCAGGTGAAGATACTCTAAAGCAGTACAGATTGTGATAAACCAGTTAGTTATTTGGGTTTAACATCGAGCTGGCGACTAAGGCCATCTCAAGGTGGGAGTAATAAACCAGATTCATGACGTAACCTTCAACATTAACATAACATCAGTACTTAACGTCAGTGTAGCTGTAGGCAATAACCCTTAAGCCGTCTGATTTTAGTTTGATGATATTCTACCTCAGCTAAATGTGTCGTTAACCAGCAAATCCGAGTTAGGTTGCTAATCTTCATGTGAAGGTCACAGGTTGCATGAACCTTTCTTTTGGATGGTATCTCATTTCAAACAATATGATGGATTTTATCCCCATTTTAGTTCATAATTTTGTACCTCAAGTTAAGACATAATGACATAGGTTAGAGTAGCATTGCTAGGGTCAAGGTCACGTAGACATTTAGAAAAAAGAAGTCACAGTGTCTCCAGAACGACTGGACCAAATTTATTGGATTGCAAATGTCAGATAATGATACTTTACTGTGAAATACTTATATGCGAGTCCACGTGTTTGTGTTGACATACACCCTACAAATGTAACTAATCAGCTATATAAGCAATTAAACTTACTTATTCTTTAACACGTGCATGAGATTATACAGACTTATGACAGGTTGTTTCACTGAGAAGCCAGAAAATATTTTGAGTTATTAGTTCAATACTATTTGCTACTGACAAGTCTGACCTAAGTATGTTTCTAAAATTTCAGAGATTCTGTCTGTGTGTATTTTTGAGGTTTTCATAAGCCAGTACTTTCTTTGAGGATATGGACTATGAAACTGGTCACTCTATCACAAAAATGCCTTTAGGCCACCAGGATCAGAGATTCTGAGCAGACAAGTTTTTTTTCGTTCTTCTTGTTTCCTTTTAAGTACAACCAGTGATATCATCTCCAGCGGTACATTCTTCTGCAGGAATTTGTTGACACTATGTTTGATATTACTGGAGTACCAAACTGTACTACCTACATGACGCAAACACGATACCACACGTCTTGCTGTGCCCCCCCCCCCCCCCAGCGTGTAGCGATCCTTAATCAGGTTTTTATTTTGCTAGATCTATACCTACAATGCATCTCTGTGGCATTCTGATCACTGCTGAGTGAAAATGTCACTGGACTTGCACAAAAAACACGAGAAAGTTGTCAAACACGATAAGAAATCCGCACAGCGCACCACAAGTTTATTTTGGTGTGGCGTTCAACATTGTGTACTGTCTGACGTCATGCTCGCCTGTTTCTGAGTTTTACCGAAGATTTTTTGCTCGAGAGGGGTATTTTTTTGAGCATTTATTAAAGAAATCGCTAAATATTCTGAGAAAAGATCATCGTATTTGAATTCTTTGTTGTCAACTCAGTAAAATGAGCCTACATTTGGTGGTAAAATGCCATCGTTTCGCGATTTTACGAAATCATGCCGCTACCCATTTGAGTCTCACTTTAAATGATGTATTATTTACCTAATTAATACATTATTTAGAGTCTGTGTCTATTTTTCATGGTTTATGTAACTAATAGTAATACACTTTAAAATTATATATTATGATCCTATTGTTCTAATATTATATCTATTGTTTTCATTTTAAACTTCAGTAGTGTATACTTTATCATTATTATTACAATCAGTTTTATCAGATGTGCTGTTAAAGACTAATTTCCCCGAGAGCGGAACAAATAAAATCTACTTGACTTGAATTCTATTATTATAAACCATGGATTGTTTAGAGCAGCACTCTTAATTATTTGGACTTAGGGGATTGAAGGAAACACATCAAATGTGTAACTTTCTGTGTTGCCCCCCAAAACGTCAAAGAAATGAATATTCAGTGGTTTGTTGATTTCAAAAAGTGATTAAAATGTGAACAGTTTTGACTTTCTGAAGCGTGCTACTGGGTAAATGCATGTTTGAACAAAATTATCATAGTTTTACTCAGTCAGTGAAAAGGGGAGCATTCACTGTGTTGTGTACAACAATACTGGCTACTGGGCAGCGGAAGGCGTCTGTGTAGAGTCTACGCACTACACTCTTCTACCATGTACACGAGGAGTTGGGAGAAAAAAAGGGGTGGGAGGGTGGGGAGTAGGGGGGGGGGGTGTCCCCAAACTTAAAAAAGGTGACATTTATATATAATTTTAAAGTGTATTGGGGGGATGGAGGAGGTTAGGGGTGCAAATGAGACCGATTTCTGCAAAAAAAAAAAAGCGCTGCAATTCTCAACAGCCTTTGCAGCCTGCACGAGCTAATGAAAGTCGATATCTCTTGTAGACGGAAGACTCTGGATAAGCAGACAAGTCCGCAATATCTTGCTCATACAGGGGACCTAATATTGATATAAATATAGGCATACGAAATCCACATATTCTCATGAGCCAACTTAGTCGGTGGGAGTAAATGGTATGGCATTTGCAGTTGACAGGTCAAAAGGAAGAGAGAAAAGAAAGAGGAAGAGTGTTGTGTGCGGTAACGGTCAGCTGCGAGAGATAAATATAATAATAATGTATATTTTTAAGGCACCTATACTTTTGATTAAAAAACCTCTAGGCGCCCTACAAATTACATACTAACATACATACACCTTGCATCATACAACACAAATAGATTTCCTAACATGCATACTCACACAACAAGATGTACAAGAAAAATAAAACGAAATGGACACACCAACAAAAAATGCTCACACACAAAAAGACATACCATAAAACTAATAACGGATACACCAGACAACTCTCACTGATAACAAAATGTTGACAAAAAGAATTATAACAGTGTTTATGTTTACAGGAATAAATGCGGCTTCAAAGACTGCCAGAAACTATTGGGTGATTCAAAATGTCTGAGGAACTGTGGGAGTTTATTCCAAATTTATTCCAGAAATGGTCCTTGGTATGAAAAAGACCTCTCGCCAAAAGACAGTTAGCATAGTCGGAATGCGTAATAGTTTTGTGTCTGCTGAGGAGCTGAGCTGTCTTGAAGGTGTGTACAAATGAAGAAGCTCAGAATAATAAACAGTGCCAGTAGAAGGAGACAGACAGGTATGACAGATGGATAGAACTTTGTAGTACTCTTGATGCGATAGGTAACCAATGGAGTGAACGCATGATGGGTGTGACGTGGTCCGACTTCTTTGCCTTGACAACAAGCCGTGCTTCGGAGTTCTGCACCCCTCTGGAGCTGATCCAGAAGGTACAGAGGATAGCCACACAGGAGTGCATTGCCGTAATCGACAAGACAAAGGAGCAGGCCAGCGTTTTAGTGGCTTCTGGTGTGAGAAGATGCCTGATGGAGCTAATGCGATGCAGTTCAATAAATGCAGATCTACATGTATTCAAAACGTGTCGTTTTAGTGAGAGACTGCAATCAATGGGTGACACCAACCAACATCAGGCAACCATCTGGCATCGGCATGATGAAACTTCCAACCACACCCCACAGGGACGGGGAGGAGGGGGGGGGGGGGGGTGTCCAGGGACCCTCCTTCCTCCAGGCCCGAAACACTATAAAATATCACGGTATATATCAGAGTCCTTTTTGCCTCACCTGCGATAGCAAAAGTGAGTCTATGGCCATGGCCATCCATCATCTGCCCAGCGTCCATCATAAGCTTTAATGTTGTCATTTCTTCAGAGATTATTCAAGTCTCTGACTTCGAACTTGGCCCTAGGGTACTTTGAGGCAAAACCTTTCTAAAAGATACCAATTTCAGGGACCTCTCTCAAAGGCCTAAGTCACGCCGGTAGAAAAAAAAATACCTGCCATATTTTAACACAAATTGTTTCTCCTCAAATACTATTTTCAACTTTAAATCCAAACTTGGTTCAGAGATACCTGATAGTAAGACTTACTTACGCCTGTCACCCCTACCCGGGTATAGGCCGTCGACGAGAGACCTCCAGCAACTCCTGTCCCGTGCTTCTCCTTCGATTCTACTCCAGGTGGTTCCCAGTCTCTTGATGTCTGCTTGGAGGTCTCGACGCCAGGAGTTTCTCGGCCTACCTCTTTTCCTCTTTCCCTGGGGGTTCCATGACAATGCCTGCCTAGTGATACTGGAAGCTGGCTTTCTCAGACTGTGACCGATCCATCCCCATCTTCTTCGCCCAATTTCATTCTCTGCTGTTATCTGCTCTGTTCTCTCCCAGAGTCTGACGTTGCTGATCTTCTCTGGCCAGTGGATTTTCAAAATTCTTCTAAGGCAACTGTTCATGAAGGTCTGTACTCTGTTGACTGTGGTTTTTGTCAATCTCCAAGTCTCTGCTCCATATAGGAGAACTGCTTTTACATTGGAGTTGAAAATCCGGACTTTGGCTCTCTGGAGCTCCACACTTTTTTCAACTGGAGAAAGGCTGCTCTGGCTTTACCGATTCGTGCTCTGACATCTGCATCAGTGCCGCCTTTTTTGTCTATGATGCTCCCGAGATAGGTGAAGGACTCCACCTCCTCCAACGGGGTGCCAGCAAGCAAGACTGGTTCTTCCCTGGTTGCGTTCAGCCGCATTGTCTTTGTTTTCTGTTTGTGAATGGTGAGGCCCACTTGGGACGAGATGTCAGCAAGCCTCGTGGTCTTGTCCTGCATTTGTTGATGAGTGTGGGACAGTAATGCCAAGTCATCTGCAAAATCGAGGTCGTCAAGCTGTGTCCACAGTGTCCACTGTATTCCACTTCGTCTGTGCTCTGTGGTCATCTTCATGACCCAGTCTATGGCCAGTAGGAAGAGGAACGGAGACAGCAGACACCCCTGCCTGACACCGGTTCTGACCTGGAGCTCCCTGGTGAACTGCCCTTCGTGGATCACGCGACATGTCATGCCATCGTAGCTGCTCTTGATCAGGCGGACGAGCTCTGTGGGTACACCGTAGTGTCGTAGGAGTTTCCACAGAGTCTCTCGGTCCACACTGTCAAATGCTTTCTCATAATCCACAAAGTTGACGTACAGCGGGGAGCTCCACTCCAGAGACTGTTCCACGATGATGCGGAGAGTGGCGATCTGGTCTGTACATGATCGGTTCTTCCTGAATCCTGCTTGCTGGTCTCTCAGCTGGGGGTCAACGGAGCTCTTCATTCTCTCCAGGATGATCCTGTTGAAGACCTTTCCTGGTACTGACAGCAAGGTGATTCCTCTGTAGTTGGAACACCTGCTGAGGTCGCCTTTCTTGGGAAGCTTGATTAGGTACCCCTCCTTCCAGTCAGCCGGCATCACCTCCTCTTCCCAGATCTTTCTAAACAGTGGGTATAGCATCTCCACTGTTGTCTCTAGGGTCTGCTTTCAGAGACTCCGCTGGGATGCCATCTGGGCCTGCTGCTTTGCCATTCTTCAAGAATGCCACTGCTCTTCTGATCTCTTCCCGGCTGGGTCTGTCATAGCTGATGGGTAGGTCGGTCTCTGCCGGCTGGATGTCTGGGGGGTCGGGTGGGCTCGGTCTGTTCAGTAACTCTTCAAAATACTCGGCCCATCTGTCGAGTTGGTCTGCTCTGTCTGCAATAGGCTTGCCTTCTTTGTCTTTTAGTAAGACCTTTCTATGCATACTAATTTGAATGACTCCTCAGAAAGTTTAAGGGTCACAGGAGGTCAGCCAATGTGTGAAAAATGCCAGTTTTTGATAAATTGTAGTTTTTATCAAAGTTTTTGCCAACTTTTGCAAGTCAGATTTGCCGCAAAGGTAGCTGATGATAAGACCTTTCTATGCATATTACTTTAGTGGTCCCCTCACAAAGGTCAAGGGTCATGGGGGGGGGGGGGGGGGGGTGTCCAAGAAATAGGTAAGAAAAACAAACATATTTTGACAAAAACAGTATTTTTTCTCAAATATTATTTTCAACTCAAACCCAAACTTGGTACAGAGACACCTGATGATTAGGCCTTTCTATATTAATTTGGATTACCCTCAGAAATTTCAATGGTCACGTGTGGAAAATGCCAGTTTTTGATAGAATTGTAGTTTTATCAAGGTTTTTGCAAACTTTTCAATCAAATTTAGCAGAACATGACATCTTTCTAAGCATGCTAAAATTTAGTCAACCCCTCATAAAGGGTCCAGGAGGGCTGACCAATGTGTGAAAAATGCATACATTTTAAGAAAACACAGATTGCACTGGTACAAAAGCTAACCCTTTCCTTCATACGTTTACATACTTCAACACTTGCTCATTTCAGTGACCTGTTGGAAAGGTCATGGCCACATTTTTGTGTGGATAACGTGAGCCATAAGGGCTTTAAAGGCCTTTATTGTTTGTTTTTTTTTAGGTTGGAAGTCCTACCACACGTATTCCTTGTGTAAATGTAGGTGGTAGAAGTGTTTGTGAAGGTCAGATACAGGCCACCCCCCCACCCCCCCTCTCGATATTTCAGGGGTTGATGAGAAGATGCAATAGCTTCACGCAATAGAAGAAGGTGCAATAGGTGATGTGTATCCTTCAATCCCCTAAATAATGAAAAGTGCTGCTCTAAACAATCCACATGGTTTACGTAAATAATAGATTATTAAGTAAACCATGAAAAAGGACGCAGAGTCTAAATAATGTACAATTTGGTAAACAATGTATTATAATTATGTGAGGTCCCCCGTTTCTCACAGGATTTCTCATCAGCTACACAAGGAAGATATTTCTTTCACACCAAATCAGATTCTGCATAAAATTAGACTTAAAATAAGCTAGACTAACAATGAAAAATCTAGATTTATTTTTTTGACCCTGATTCCCCTTTTTTTGTTACCAACACTCATACATAAATCAGCAAAATAAAGCACACTAAGTCAGCAATATAAAGCACACTATCAAAGTAGATTACACATATAGATATCTACATGCATAAATCAGTGCAGTTTATGCATCAAGAAAAAATCAACAATATGTCAGTGTTAAAAAACAAAATAATACAGTGCTTTTCTATAGTGTCTTTCCCCACTTACACAGGCTGGGAATACTTTACAAGCATAAGTCTATTACAAGTGATGATAAATTAAAAATACATTTAAAAAAAAGAAGAAATAATAGCAAGAAGAAAAATCACAACCCAAAAAAGTTCAAAAAAAGAGTTCAGACATACTAACTGTACATGCACAGACTTTCACACAACACACACATTCAGTTTACAGTTACACCAATCCAGCATCACATGATGGGAGCAGAGCAAATTAACACTGATATGACAATTTAAAAAGATACGTTTTGAGGTTGGTTTTAAAGACTTGAGAGTAATAATAATACATGGTATTTATATGGCGCATTTCTCATATTTATAATATAACTCAATGCGCAGGCGAAAACGACACACACACGCACACACAGAGGGCATGGGTGGGAGTTTTCCAGCTACAGCCGGATTTCAAGATTAAAATTTATTTTAAATTTTTTTTTCACTTAAAAAGTGCCCCCAGACCCTTGCTTCAGGATTCAACTTTTTTTTCTTCAGGATTCAACTTTTTTTTTTCTGTCCCACCCATGCACACAGAGTCTGCAGGGGGAGGGGGGGGTGTACAGAAAACCGTAGAGATTACACGAAAGTCTGCGAGAAAAAGTAAGTTTTTAACTTTGCTTTGAACTGCATAAGAGGAGAGGTATTTCTCAGCTCAGTCGGTAAGGAATTCCAAATTAAAGGCGGGGAAGTGGCGCAGTGGTTAAGGCATCTGCCTCCAATGCCAAAGGTGCGAGGTTCGATACCGGGTTCCGGCGTTGGATTTTTCTCCTTTGGTAAGTGTCACCGTCTGGGCAGTGGGCAGATGTTCACATCTGCCTGGCCCCCACGAGTCCCCTGCTGCCTTGCAGGCCTGGCCGCTTGGCTGCGGAAAGGCTAAGGGAGGAAACCCCTGACATCAAAGCCCCCGTGTCTCTGGGGAAGGCTTTTGAGCCAGGTATTGTCTCGATGGCAGCCTGTTCAACCTCAGACGACTGCAGGCCTACACTAAAACCCTAGACCAACTGATTCGTGAGCTGCTCTTTGCTGATGACGCTGCCCTCGTTGCACACACAGAGACTTTGGACTTGAGGTCAGTCTGAAAAAGACAGAGGTCCTTCATCAGCCGGCACCCAAGGAAGAGCATCACCCTCCCCACATCACCATCGGCGAGTCCGAACTGAAGTCTGTACACCAGTTTACCTACCTTGGCTGCATCATCACGTCAGATGCCAAGCTGGACAAGGAGCTGGACAACAGGCTGGCAAAAGCGAACAGTGCTTTCGAGCGACTATTCAAGCGGGTGTGGCACAATCAACAGCTGAAAAAAGGCACCAAGATCAGCATGTACAGAGCTGTCGTCCTCACCACCCTGCTGTACGGTTCCGAGTCCTGGGCCCTCTACCGCAGCCAACTACGACTCCTCGAACGCTTTCACCAGCGCTGCCTGAATACCATCCTCAGCATTCACTGGAGTGACTATGTCACCAACGTCGAGGTCCTTGAACAGGCGGAAACTGTGAGCATCGAGGCTTTGCTGCTGCGGACACAGCTTCGCTGGGCGGGGCACCTTGCCAGGATGGAGGATCATCGCCTACCCAAGATCACTCTGTTCGGCGAGCTCGCCACTGGACACCGAGACAGAGGGGCACCAAAGAAGAGATACAAAGACGGTCTCAAGAAGTCACTTAGTGCCTGCCAAATCGACCACCGCCAGTGGTCTTCGCTTGCTGTGGACCGTGACACCTGGCGCTCCACCATTCACAAGGCAGCCATCTCCTTTGAGGACTCTTGCAGAGCTAACCTTAAGGACAAGTGGCTCAGAAGAAAAAACAGAGTTGTCGTAACTCAGAACCCTGACCAGACCTTCCCCTGCGCCACTGCGGTCGAACCTGCCTGTCCCGGATTGGCCTCCGCAGCCATGAAAATGTCTGCAGACGACGTGGGCAAGCCCTATAGAATCTTCATTCGCGAAGTCAAGCCAAGACATGTGAAAGAGCGTTCACTGGCAGATTTGAGATGGTACTTGGGAACTTTGAGAAGTTTCTCTCCCGATGAACGCAGTGAGCGCGAGGGCTGGTAAGTAATTAGACTGGAGGAAAGGTATGACGGAAGACTGCCATCAAAGTGGCGGTATGCAAGGGTCGCAATCTTAAGCTGTATGCGGGATTAGATTGGAAGCCAGTGAAGGTCTTTCAGTAAAGGGGTTACTTGGTCTCGTTTTTGCCTGCGCTTCACAAGCCTTGCGGCATTATTTTGAACTCGCTGAAGGCGGCTAATCTGCTCAGATAGAAGACCAAAAAGCAGAGAAAGCATTCACTAACTTTGCAGTGGCAGATTCAGAAAGACTGTGTCAGACAGATGCGTTGCATCTCAGAGAGTATGAAGCACCATGACAGATTTCACCCACGTGATCCTGCATACTCAAAGTCTTATCGAGCTTGACACCAAGATATTTGACCGAAGACAAGTAAATTTGTTGAAGCCGGGATGCTGAGCCAACGGGCAGTAACTCTGTTTTTTTCTGAGTTTAACATAGGTTTGTTACTGTCCATCAATGTCATGACATCGTCAACATAAGACTTGATGCCAGTTTCAACAGACTGAAATTCCCCAGGTGAACTACTCTGAGAGATTTCAGTGTCATCGGCATACTTATGATAAGAACACGACAGAGCCCTGAGGCACTCCAAACTCCAGAATAGAATTTTAGAGACACTGTCTTTTACCCCTACAAACCGGTACTGATCAGAAACGTAAGATTCAAACCAAGAGAGAACCGTTTCACGCAGGCCAAAGGTGATTTCAAGCCTCTTCATGAGAATGGAATGGTGCCCCGTATTGAAAGCAGCGCTGAGATCCAACAGGGCCACAATGGAGACAAGTCTCTCATCTGCTTTATAAAGCAAGTCATTTAGAACACTCGGCACGGCTGTCTCCACGCTGTGACCTTTCCTATAGGCGGACTGATACACTTCCAAAAGACCATTCACCTCTAAGAGTATGGGGGACTGATGGACATGGGCGGAGATAGCGAGTTCCAGGCAAGGAACCTGCATGATACTGAAAAGAGCGAACACCTGCAGTCTTCAAGTTAATTCTAGGTTGCCTGTACTTCTGAATGTAGGCTACGAGTAGGGTTATGAAAGCAGTGACTGGAGGACATATACTAGGGGAGTGTGCTGTCAAGGTGCTTGTTTGCCAAGATAGCCAAGCCGTTTATACTCGATTTTCACTTTGACAGGAAGCCAATGGAGCTGTGTTCATGTTAACTGCATGACAATTTTTGACACATTTACATATTTAAATGCTGGAAAGGAAATGTTAGCTGGTAGGCGATACCAGTTAGATTGTTTGATTTTGTTTTGTATGGAGCGATTTTGACAGAAGACAGTATTTTGCCATATACAGAACAAAGAAACCGGCTGTCAAAAACCCAGCGCAAATACTGTGTGCATTAATTGCAAAGGACAAAGAAGGTATAGCAGTGTGCAATGAGTTTCTTTGTGTAAAAATGTATAAAAACCAGCTAGCAAACAAATAAAAAGACAAATAACAATACAACCAACAAACAAATCCATGCAAAACAAAATATATAGATCAACAAGTGGAATCTGATACATATACATGTACATGTGCAGTAATAATCATGAACAAAATCATATTTTGCTTGAAAATAAGACATATACTACAGAACTGCATGTAATGCGTTACATATACTGGCTTCTCAGTGGTGGATCCAGTAGGGACCTACAGAGAACGTGACACCCCCCACCCCAAACCAAAAAAAAAAAAAAAAGAAGAGTTTTTAATGAATATTTGTGGAAGAGCTAGTTGTGGTTATGGTGGTGCAAGGGGGGAGGGGGTGGATGTGCCACCCCCCTCCCCTCAACCAGACACCCTCTGGATTCACCCCTGTTTCTAAGTGAAGAAAGGAATGGATAACCCCTATAAGGGAATGTATGGCCGTTTTTCAAAAATGCGTGAAAAAGTTGTCTTTACAATTCAAAAGGATGTTACAGCCGTTATCAGACTTTTACGTGTAGCGAAAATTGCTGTTATTTTCTTTCAAATATTAGGCATAAATTACTAAGCAGCTTGGATAAATGCTCCTTTTATTTCAGTAGATTTTGAATGTAGTTTAAGTTCGCAGGGGTTAAAACGCTTGTCTTTTTGGAAGCACTCAAGTTCCAATGCTTCTCAAAGAAAGAAAGAATGGAATTAGATCACTCCAAAAATATGAAAAAAATGCTTTTGTTGGCAATATTAGATCTGTGAATTTATTTCCTGCTTTTAGATTAAGCATGCATTATAAAGGGACTTAGACTTTTTGATGTCCGTAACTTTTTTGTCAGTCGTGTTAGGACGACAGTAAATCAGATATAAATATAATGACTGATCTCTTCTTTCTAAAAGAAATTCTGCAGCCAAAATCCCAGACGGATTTTATGATCTGTTTATTTTGACTGCTGCAATTGTCCAAAGGAAGATGGTGCTTTTTTAGCGTGTCAGTCGTGTTACGTTGTATTTCTGTTCATAAATGGCCTGAAATTTTTCAAATTTGACAGCAACTGTTAAATGGATCAAGACTTTCCTTTCGCTCTCAATGTGGAGAGTAATCATTCATTCCTAAACTGATTTTTGTCAGTCGTTTTACGGTCAGTTGTGTTACGGTGGAATTTGTAACACGACTGACAGGACCGTATCACGACTGACAGAAAAGGCATGTCACTGACTTTGGCCTGGTTGATGAAGTTCCTTTACTGTTGATACAATGCAACTAGTGACCATTTCCACAAATATAGTGTTTCATAGATCCCAAACTATTTCCAATGACGCTAATACTCTTTTACTTTAGAACTCGTATTAGCAGAGAACATGAACGGCAGTTGCAGACAAACTTTGAAACAGTTCCTTACACTATGAAACTTCACCAAATACTTCCGGTTACACCAGAACACATTAACTGGGGAGATGTTCACTGCACGTGCGCTGAAAACGGATGTTGTGACCACGACCTGCGTGATTTCTTATTAGCACATGAAGGATGCAAATGGAAGTTTGAAAGATGACGATGTGAAAGACAAAACTGTAATCAACCTTAAGAGATCAAACATTGAAAAAGAGATTGGGCGTTTAGCAGAAGTACACATTACAAGGAAACAGCAATTTTAGACCATTGAGATATTTTGCAGACTGCCAATTGATCTTGGAGGTGGCATTACTGGTGTCTCTGGATACACTGAACAGGACAACCTGTCTGTTGAGTATAAAAGTTTGACAATATACCCGTTAAACATTCCAGTTACAGATGTTACATATACTCTTTGTCAGTAGAAGCATATGGAAACTGCCTGCCTGCATGTGGCAGTGTCTGTGCGTTCGGCCACGATAAGAGGGCAGCAGAAATAACAGCACGGATCATGCAAAAACTCTTTACTCTGATTAATGTCTGAATGCAGAACATTTGATAAAAGGTTTCCATGACAACAAACAACGCAAGCTTTGCCACGTATTCTGATGCCCTTGAACAAAAAAATAATTGACATAATTATTATGAGAGGGAAGTAATGACAACAAAAGAAATTAGTACCTATACAATCAAACTATACACTCCATCCAGCTCCCTCCGTTCAAGTATAGTGACATGCACCTTCTCCGAGTCCTGCTCCATTCTGCAAATACAAAACCAGAGGTGACCGCTGTTTTGCGCACGTTGGACCTGTTGTCTGGAACTCCCTACCCATAGACATTAGACATTCTTCCCTATTCACTGCCTTTAAATTGTCCTTAAGACCTACCTGTTTGATACCTCAATGTAGCTTAGTTTTTCATGATTATGTACCTGTGTGTGTTTCTGTGTGTGTACTGCAGAATCCTTTGTTTGTCTGGGTTTATGATCCCCTTTGTGACCCCGTTTATTTGTAATTTGTAAAACGCTTAAAGCTTACTTTAGGATAAGCGCTATGTAAGTAGTCAATATGATATTATACGGACGTCAACAAAAGCAATATGACAGATAAAAACTGGATTCCCAATAATTTTGTGCCTGAAATACCGCACCGGGCACCCTAAGTGATGGAGGAAAAGTTACTTCCACACGCAGTGGGAAAGAGCAGGAACTTTCTCTTTCCAAAAATCCCCCAGAGATATGTTGGTATGAACAAGAGAAAATTCTTGCACTCTCACTTCCGGTAATGAAGCTTGGCTCCTCAAGCCAGTTTACTCTGGATCCTGCATTTTGTGAATCAGCCAAGGGGGTCTTAAAGAATTAAACATGAAAGTCCTTAAGGCTCATGTGCATAGCCGATCCACATCATTATTTTGGCCTTGTTACCTTGACCTTTCCATCAGATCACTGAAATAAGCAAGTGTTCAGTCCCACAATGTAAAAGGAATGGATCTTAGTCAATTTCACACGTCTGTGTGTGCTGCCTCTGCAGAGAGTTCGATTCCTCACCACACAGGTTTACTGGAGGAGGACAACAGGTCGCTGCAGCATATCCTGGACACACACGCTCCTCTAACATCCAGACGTGTCACTGACTGCCCCTCAGCTCAGTCCTTGGATGACAGGCAAGATCAAGGATGCTAAGAGAGAGCTCTGCCAGTTTGAGCGGTGTTGGCAGTCTAGCAAGTTGACCATTCACCACCAGCTGTTTGTGCAGAAGCGCAATTGCCTAAAATCCCTCCAGCGGAATGCCAAGCATCAGCACTTCTGTTCCCGCCTGCAGGCCTGCTCTAGCACCAAATCCTTGTTCAGTGTGTCTGGTGAACTCCTTGGGATACGCAAGGACATTTCCATACCCTCCGACTTACCAGCTTCAGATCTCCCGGACGCTTTGTCAGCTCTTTGACAGAACGATTGACGACATCCGACGTGAACTGGATGCTTCCGACGATACTCCTGAGATCACTAGCTATCACGGTCCACAACTTGCAGAATTTCAGCCTGTGCCCGAGGACTTTGTTCATGACATTATCGCACACACTCCTCTCAAGCGTTGCTCTCTGTATCCTCTTCCAGCAGCCTTTTCAAATCATGTAAAGCTGACCTGATTCCAGTGATCACCAGAATCATGAATGTGTCACTACAGTCTGGTGAAGTGCCTGAATATTTCAAACAACAATCTCTAATCTCCCTTTCCTATCAAAGCTATTAGAATGCATTGTTCTGTCTCAGCTCCAAAACCATCTCATCTCCAACAACCTCCTAGAAACGTTTCAGTCAGCTTACAGAAAACAGCACAGTACAGAAACTGCTCTCCTGCATGTTACAAACAGCCTTCTGTGCAATGCAGACAACAAGCTGGTTTCCATTCTTTGCCTCCTTGACCTCTCGGCGGCATTTGATACGATTGACCATACTGTACTCCTAGACAGACTTAATACATTATATGACATATCTGGCAAAACACTTAGTTGGTTTTCCTCATATCTGTGTGGGCGTACTCAGAAGGTTGTTCTCAATCAGTCGCAGCCCCTCATGCTGAGATACGGTGTCCCCCAAGGATCCGTCCTTTTCAGCCTGTACACCCAATCCCTCTCTGACGTCATCACCCGACATGCCTGTGAATTTCACAAGTATGCCGATGACACCCAGCTCCACAAAGGTGCTTCTCCTTCTAATTTTCCTGCTCTTGTGAAAAAGATTGAACTTTGCATTTCCTCTGTGAAAAAAATGGATGCTGTGCAATAAACTGAAGCTGAATGACAGCAAGACTGAATCACTTTGCGCTGGTTCCGACCACTCCCTTAGTCAGGTCCCACCATGGTTGGCGACAGTGAAATAACTTTTAGCCAGACTGTACGTAATCTGGGAGTTCAGTTCAACTGCAGTATGTCCATGCACCATCACATTACTAATGTGTGCAGGACTGCGAATTTCCAGCTGCGAAGAATCGGCTCCATTGGATCATTATTGTAACTCCCTCCTGGCAGGTGTCCCTCAGAAAGAACTCTCCTGTCTGCAGACATTCCCCAACAATGCTGCCAGACTTGCTTTTGGCAAACCTAAAATGGACCATGTAACCCCCCCGACTTTAGGAATTGCACTGGCTACCCATTCAGTTTAGACTCGAGTGCAAGATTGCTGTCCTGGCTTTTCGCTGCTTTGATGGATCCCTACCATCATACCTCTCGTCCCTCCTCAACATCTATCAACCCTCCTGTTCCTTTTGTTCCTGCTCTGAGAAGCATTTCTGTGTACCCAGCTTTTCCTCCATGCGGTGTGGCGGCCAGGACATTCCAGCATCAAGCTCCTGTTGTCTGGAACTCCCTTCCCCAATACCTCTGGAATGCTGAAAACATTGACCCAACTTAAAACCTACTTCTTTCAGCTTGCGTACCATTAATCCACAGATTGTGTGTGTGAGTGCGAGTGTGTGATAATGGTCTGGTCTGCATCTATTTTTCTATGGCTTATGATGTCTCACTTAGCACCATCATGATGGCATTTATTACCTCGGTCTTCCTTTCGTTGACCGTGTAGCACCATCTTGGTGGCTTTGATCTTTACATCCTTAGATTATTGACCATTTGGTGGTTTGAACGATCACAGGTCATCCATTTGTTGACCATGTAGCACCATCGCGGTGGTGCTGATCTTGGGTCTTCCTTCTGTTGACTTTTGTAGCACCATCATGGTGGCTTTGATCTTAGGTCCTCCTTTTGCTGACCGTTTAGCACCATCCTGGTGGCCTTGATCTTAGGTCTTCTCTTTGTTGACTGTGTAGCACCATTGTGGTGGCGCATCAGCATCATCAAAATGTGTTTAACTTGGGATTGTGAATGGTTTTGTTATGTGTGTTTCAGTTGTATGTGTGTGTAGATTAACATTTTTTAAAGGTAGTGAGATTCTGCATATACATTTTTTTTGTAACACGCTTAGAGCCCACTGCTCCTGGGGATTCAGCGCGATATAAATGCTCTTTATTATTATTATTATTATTATGTAAAGGGTTGGCTTTTGAACCTGCAGAAAAAAACTTTGTTCACACTCGACAACCTCCCATTACCCATGGCCTTTAAAATTAGTTAACCAAATTAGTATACATAAAAAGTTCTTATCATCAGCTACCTTTTTTGCCAAAAACGATTAAAAATGTTTGCAAAAATGCTCATAATGGTGAGAAAAAAAAATTAATTCTAAAAAATAAGACATTCTTCACATCATTTGGAAATCTCCTGTGACCCTTGACCTTTCCAAGGGGTCATGCAAATTAGCATGCATACAAGGATCCTACCATCAGGTATGTCTGTACCAGGTTTGGGGTAGAAGCTGAAAATAGTATTTGAGAAAAACATTTTTTGGGGTCAAAAATGACCTATTTCTTGATCTCTTTTACCTTTCCGAAGGATCATCCAAATTAGTATGTATAGGAAGGTCTTACCATCAGGTATCTTTGTACTAAGTTTGGGCTTCGGGTTTTGAATAGTATTTGAGAAAAAAAAGGTCTTTTGTCAAAATATTGGCTAGTTTTGACGTATTTCCTGATCCCCAGTGACCCTGACCTTTGAGAGAGGTCACTAAAATTGGTACGTTTAGAAAGGTCTGGATTGGACCAAGTTTGAAGTCTGTGGCTTGAATGGAAAATACCATCATTAAAGTTAATGACCGACGACGGACAGACAACTACTGGCCCATTTCATAGACTTACTTTGATGTCGCACATGAGCCAAGAAGTGCAAGGTGGACCACTTCAATCCGGGCAGAAAAGAAGATGACGAAGAAGAAGAAGAAATATGGTTGGATTTACAAACCTTGCTTGTTTTTTTAGCCTGAAGTAACTATGGTAATGCGACTAACACCTGATGCTAGTTGTGTTACTAATGACACGAAGAGCTGTGGGCATGCTCATTCTGTGTTTTCTAATGGTCACGTTGCAAGCTTCACCTAAAGACAATGTAAATTAAGCTGAACAGCTTGCAAGCTGTGAAACAAGATATTCTGTATCTTTATTGTGATGTACTGAACCAGATGTAAATCGCAACACGACTGACACGATGACTGTCAGTCATGCTACAAGTCTGTAAGTCGTGTTACAAGACTGTCAGTCATGTTATGGACAAATCTTACCTTTTTATTCAGACGCAAATACAATATATTCCCACCATACTTAGATGCTTTGAATCATCTTACATCAGTTCACCATTAAAAAAAATGCTGCAGAACCGCTGGTCACATATTTATGTTTTTACTGGTTTGCTGTTTTCCAAATATAATTTATTTTACATAATATACATTATTAGCCTAAATATCATATTTGCTTTACTTCAAATGTTAATTTTTGTTTTGGCACTTGGAAATGTCATACCTACTAGTTGCACTGCAAGTACTTCAAACAAGATATGTTTCCTGTTTCCTTGGGGAAATCATGTTTTTAATATGTAACACGACTGACATATTTCACAAACCTTCATTTTGTTTATTTTTTTAAATTTCCCATGCTACAAGTCATTAAAGTTGGATATTTCAGTAATATATGCTGCTATGTTTGTGGATTGACATAAAAATGTTTCCAACAAATTTTAAATAAATAGTTTTCAGATTTTTTGTTGTTTACATTTTTTAAATGCAAATTTGAAAAACAGTACGTCATCTATAGTGACAAAAAATATATGAAAAAACACTAATTCTGGATTTCACTTGATCAAACACAGGCTTTCTAAAGGTAAATTCTAATAACTAAAATACAAACACAGTTGGCACAGTTTCAAATAACACAATTAAACTATCATAGAAGCAAGGTAACTCTTTGCCTATGAATGTCGACTACAGCCACTGCAAGATTACTTCCCCTGTCAATACATCTTTAGCTGAACACTGCTCCTGCACAGAATGGAGTCAATGTCGAATAATTTGATATCAACACAATGTACGCTGAACTGGATTCTCCTGTGTCTAAATGAATCACCGCAAAACCTGTATGTAGCATTCCCAACCATCTGTTGCTGGTGTTCTTTGAACAGTTATGGCAGAGTACATAATGCAGAAAAGTTACTAAAGTAGGAAAGAGTTCGTAGATCCATCAAAATTCTGAAGCATAATAGCAAATTTGGAAGTTGTAAGCAGCAAGGTTCGAAATCAGAGAACAACACATTATTTTCTGATTCTTCAGCATTAACATTAAAATATCCATAACAAGTACACAGTATAGTATATCACATGAAAACCGTACAGCTCTGGTTCTTTTATGGAGGAGTCATTTTCCTTGTGCCCATCAGCAGCTCTCAGGTTAGAGGGCTAATTGAACAACTGACAGTTTGCAGCATAAAAGTTTTCTTACAGAACATTGCACTGAGTGGACAATTTTCTTAAAAACAGTTCAACCCGCAACTAAAATATCATTCAGCAAAGTATAATCAACTGTACCACAAAATATAACGTAATTCTCAACAATGTAAGTGTGCTGGTCTGTGATTTTGGATGCTACAGCTCAAAGAATAACCCAACGAAGAAAGAAGCAGAGAAAGATAATAGGAGACCCGTAAGACAATGAATTCAATAGAGCCGCATCAGTCATTAATTTACGCCATTTTTAATATCAAAATTTTGACCCCAATTTTACCCCCGTTAATTCTGAATCAACCCTTTGATTTTTAAAAAGTGATGAGTATGACTGATGCGGCCTTATTGATCTGATTATCTTACGGGTCTCCTATTATCTTTCTCTATAACTATTGTCTCTGACAACACCTAATCATGAACCTGATCAAGTGATGCCAAGTGAAACTTAATACTTATTAACAAGTTGCAACTAACTTTTAGGAACCTGCAGAGGTAACCTTTAAGTGTGTTGTCATAAGAACTTATTAATTACTTACCCTAAGTTCTTACAAGTACTTACCCTAAGTTCTTACAAGTACTTACCCCAAGTTCTTACAACAACTTGACTCAAGTCCCAAGACACTGAGACAGTTTTATCAAGATACATGGACAATAAAAAAACTTTTTTTTCTCAGTAGTACTCTGGTGGTGGTGCAGATGGGACTAAATAATCAGGCACAAGTGGTGTAAATGACGTGTCATCTCTCTGTGAAGTGTATGACATTAATAAACGATTACCAAATCTGATTTTTATTTGTTTAAAAGATTGTGTAGTTTTTCTGTGGTTTCCTGTACCCCTATCTTTTTTCCCTCTGCTAAAAAACTAGCCTTCAGTTCTTCAACATTCACGGGAGACTGACTACGCATTTTATTCTGTATTTCAGATTTTTGTTTCTTGTAGTTATTTAAATCATCCTGGACTCGCTTAAATTCTTCATCATCAATAAAATTATCGTTCAATGCCTTACTGATAATAAGTTTCATACTGCTCAGCTTTGCACCAGCCAGCGTACTCAATGCTTCATGTTTCTGTAATTTTGTGTGAAACCTCTTGTTCAAGGCTTCCAAACCAAAGCAAGCCAGGCATGTAGCAACGCTAACACCCTCAACTGCTATTCCAGCCAAACTTCCAATTCCTGTGGCGAACAGAACAATACCCCCTACAGAACATGAAGCTGAAACTGCACCAATAGCCATAGAAGTGTTTTGAACAGAATTAAATACTGACTTATACCTCCTTTTGCACCGTGAGTATTTCGCCTCCTCACTCTCCAAATATTTCAAAGCTTCTGTAATATTATTTAATCTGAATGCATCTGCCTGTAATGTTTTATCTGAAGCAATTGGCATATGTGGATCAGGCGCAAGTGTTGTTTTAGTCGTCACATTTGTTTCAGTCGGATCAAGCGTTGGTAGTTGCGGATAGAAGTTTACCATTTTTTTTATTCACAAATATTTTTTTTTATTTAATCAGCAATTACATTTTGCAACTCTTCAAAAGTATACAATTTGCTGGCATAATAAAATGCAACAAGATCAATGTGTTCAAGGTTTATGTAAGTTAGACGAACAAAAGTTGTTTTGTCGACCACCACCTTGACAGCTGGAACACTGCTCGAAACATTAATAACATCATTATTTTTTGTAATAGCAATAAAGACCTTTGATGATTCTGTTACTGTTTCATCCCATGTAAGTTTAATTCCTTGTGCAATTTGAGCCTCTTTCGCAGTAGCAACAGATTTCATGATAATTTCAAATACTATTGCCGCTTCTCTAGCCATGACTAAGCTTGCTGGCATAAACACAACAGAAGTATCTGATCTACCCTTTCTAGTTGTAAGAAGATACCGCCGTCTCTCATAATTTTCAACTTTCAGTTTTTCTCTGCTATTGTTGTCTGGGGCAAAACTTGGAACAAGACTTACAATAAGCGGCCCCGAGTTAACAACCTTCCTAAACACTAAGGCACCTTCGTCATCAGTGTATACATAAGGACTAATAAATTCCAACTTTATGTCCCAGTCAATTGTGGGTGGTGGAACAGGTACAGGTGAAACCACCCACTTATTTCCCACATGTATTAAGTTGTAGGGCGAATTATTTACAGGTGGAGTAGGTACAGTAACATCACGTAGCTGACCAAGTTTAGGAATCTGTTTTTCACCATCTTTCATGTCAACAATTACTTTCCTCTTGTACATGCCATTTGAATCAAGTTCAAAACCATATATTTCTCCAACATCCCCCTCCTTCTCAAAATCCTGTACGTCTGCCAAATCTTTCAATTCTGTTACTGGACATGCAACTGGTATGATTCTCAACTTTGGACCACCACTCATTTTTTATAAACAAAAATAAAATTATTTAATTTCCAACACAACACTAAAATCATGCATAAGAACTGGTTTGTCATCCTGATTAGTTACAGATATACTCAGTGACTCAAAGAAACTGTAACCTAATTTCTTAAACTGCAAATTAGGAAATCTAACAACCACACTTTCACAATACGGAGCAGTTCCAGTAGGTAAGCATCTCAACAAAGTTGAAGGCTTTCCATTGTGAACATTCTCAGATGTGTTTAGTTCTTTCAAATAAACATTTAGCACTGTGTGTACTGACAAATTGACAGGACGTTTTCCAGTTATTTTAAGTTTTTTTGTCTTCATTGTTATAATACCAAACTTAAATTCACCTAAATCATCTGTTCTCCACCAATCTTCGTCAATATAAAATCCAAGTAAATATGCAAATCTATCTGAGATCCTTAACCAATCTTGTGTCGGAGATTCTAATGTAACAAGTAGGTTAGCTGGATTTAAAGTTGCTTTGATTTTAAATTTACTTTGAAACCATTCAGCTATAGTACAAAAGTCATAATACCCAGGAGGTATAGCTTCAGTCTTACCATCAAAAATTACTTTATTATATATGTCATCTTCTACATTAAACCATTTTACTGTGTAGAACATTTCATGGATAGCTGCAGCCTTGCTACCATCACGATTATCAATCCCATTAGTTAACCACACTGGTTTGCTTGTGTCAAGATTTGTTAAGGTAATAAACATTTTTATTATCTCATATAAAAAAGGATGGAATTTAAATCACCAACCATTACCACTACAAACGCATTTCAATTTAATGTGGATGCCAAATACAATGTCGCACCTACTTATGAACAGAAAATAATTCAACTAAATCAGCTTGACATAGCTGTGTCTGACGCAAGCGTACAAGACCTATTTCAAGTCAAAGTACCGAATCCGTTTGACCATTACCTAAACCCTCCAATAACAGATGACTCAACTGCAAGAAAGTGGTCTTCAAGTCCACTACAGATGTTTCAAAACCAACTCAACTTTGCTATTCTATGTTCTACTACTGGCTGTGGTGTTTCTTTTACAGACCATTTGAATCACTCAAACAAACTGATTAGATCTGTGTATCGTTTCCATGTTTATTACCAGCTTAGACGTATACTGTCAGAACTTCATACACCACTGCCCACTGAATCCAGTTTCAACAGGTATAACAACCCCATGGATATGAAAGCGTTTGAACGCATCTGTAATGAATTTAACATCAGCCCCAAGTATGACTTTACACAAAAACTTGATGATCACAACGGCATGGGTACATTGTATTATGCTATGAGCCACAGACAATACCCTCAAGATTACTACCCTGGGTACACTTCATTCTCATCAAAATCACAAGTCTGGATAGGATCAATAGAGCAGAAGCAGTCTAACGCCTGGACCACATTTGTCTTAGATAAATCTGACGGGTTTACTCAAGCGGGAGTCGAGCGCGTCAATGAATCTATCAGAACATATGTCTGGTGTTTACTAGGTGCACAATCACTAACAAAATCAAACATTTTGAATGGAAGTGGAAAATTTGAAGCACAAAAACAGTTTCTTGCAAATCTTGAAGATTCAATTAATTCAGTGGTTGATCTCCCATCAAGCATACAGCGCTACCAAGACGTTTTAAGATATGCCAGATCAAAAGTTGACTTTGTAGTTGGCACTGGGTTATACATGTTACCATCTGATCTTCAACTCCAAATGGGGACAATCACAAATTATAACAATGAAATCATTGTTGCAGGTGTTGGTCAAAAACTCGGTCTCAATCAATCTGTAAACTTAGGAGGAACAACCACACATGTTCAGTCATTAAAATCATTACAGACGGTAACACCCCCGGCCCCGGCCCCGGCCCCAACACCGGCACTCATACAACCAGTACAGTCAACACCAACCCCTGACACACATGAGTCAGAGAGAACTGCATTGGTAATAGGTCTAACAGGATTAGGGGTTTTACTTCTTTATCTGTTTCATTAAATAACCCACCATCAACCCTCCTACTGTAACCAAAAAGACCCACACATGTTCTGCCATAAACCCTACTGCCTTTGCCGCTGTACTAATCAGCCAACTGACAACAGTGCCTATAATGCCAGGCAAAGCGTCCACTGCTTTCACAGCCAATTTTTTAAGCAAGTCTGAAATGTGAGACAGTTGTTTCTTTACCCATGACTGTAAATCTTTTGGGTCTGTTGGAGTCGGGGGGCCCGGGGTTGGTGGTGCCGGTGCCGGGGGTGCTCCACCACCAGCACCGGAGACAGCCAACACAAAAGTACTGATAATAAATCCCAGAGCAGTAATTAAACTAGCAATTGTGATACCCTGTTCTCTGAAAAGTGTTTTTAGTCTCTCAGCCAGAGTAGTGTCTTCGTGAAGTATTTTCTGAATAGTTTCTCTAATTCTGTTAACTTGGGTTTTAAGTTTTTGTCTTCCAATACTAATTGTTTCTAACCGTCCTGATCTTTCTATCTGCAAATCATTTAATCTGTGTTGGATTCTTTCTTTCATTTCTGTGTCAAGATTTCCATTGTCTGCGGTAGCCAGTTTCTCTTTTTCACGTTCTATGTGTTTATCAAGCTCACCTAGTTTGGCAAGATTATTAACCATCTCACCTCTTATTGTCTGCAGTGATTTATCCAATCCCATAATCTCCCTCATTGACAAAGGTGGGTCGTCTATTGTTTTCATAGCGTCATTTAATTGCCCTTCAGTAAATGAGGTTTCTTGTATCACTGTGTTTGCTATTTCTGGTAGGCTTGTTACTGGTGCCATTTCAATTTGTTGCCCTGTTGGCAACTTTGTTTGCGTGTCGTGAAGAACACTAGCCAGTCTTGGCGTGACAGGAGACCCACCAATACCCAGTTGACGCAAGGCACCAACACCACCTTCATTTTTTATTGTACTTAAAGCCCTAAACCTACTAGGGTCTTTTTTGTTAGTCAATAGTACTTTTCCTTTGTCAACAGTATTTAAATATAAATGACCCTTGCCATCAAGTTCAAACTGGTTAGGGTCTACGTTGTCTGGGCGGCCACCAACATGATCATAAAACGAGTTCACTTTGGTTTCTAAAAGTTCGTGACGTAAACTGTAAATATTTCTTGTACCAGTCATATCTGCCATATCTGTCATATATGTTGTATTACCAAAATCATATGTGTTATCCATTTCAAAATCTTCATGATTAAATCCTCCTGCTGCCATTGTTTTATTAATTTATTATTTTTTATTGTGCATAATAAAAATGACACAGTCTTACGGATCAAAGTTAGACCCATACAGAAAACTACGTGAGCCTCTGGGTGTTAAGGGCATAAGACAATCAATCGTCATCACAAACAATCCAAGTACCATAGACCAGAACCAAACACTTACAGTCAAGTTTCCAAACCTAGGTCCCAGTGACGTTATTGTTCCTGGCACTGCACGCCTTGCTTTTAATATTGAACTATCATCAGACGCAGATGTGAACAGAACACTGGTTGACAATCTTGGCAGAGCAATTGTTAGAACCATTAAAGTAAAACTTGAAGGACAGGAAGTGTTTAGTCTTGATGACTCAGATGTATTTTACTGTTACAAAGATCTTTGGCTCACAAGAGAAGAACGAGAAGACCATATTTACCAAGGCATACAGCCAGATAATGTTTGTAAACTTCGAATCAATGCCGGAGACAAAACAACTACTGGGGTACCAAAGGATGTTATTATAGCAGAAACATATGGAACCAGATTTTACATTCCACTTGAGTTTGAAATCCTCACAGCTCATTTGCCTTATTACCAAGGGGCACTGAATGACCGTCTGAGCTTTGAACTAACTTTCAATGACTACTCCAAAGTTATAAAATCATCTGCCACAGATGCAACATATAAGATCTCTAACATTTCCTTGGAATACGAAATTGTTACACATATTGAACTAGCCAGACTCATTCAAAATCAGTACCAGTCAAGACTTCCAATTTATTATGACCGTGTGATTAGGCATAGTTTAATACCCAAAGACAAAAGCGACCCAATGTGGAACATAAACTTGAACACGCCTGCCAGGTCACTGAAAGGTATTCTTATGTTGTTTGTTGAACCGGTGAGTCCATACAAAAGAGATTCAGAAAAATTCTACAATCCTAAGATTACACACTTGTCCTGTACAATTGAAGGCCGCCCTAATCAAGTGTACGCTTCAGGAATGTTACCTTATCAACACTATGACGAAACCACAAAGTATTTTGCGGGTGGAAGGATTAGAGATAAACCTGCAAACATTGCGTGCAAAGATCTACATCTGTATGATGTTAGGATCGGACAATACCTTACAAACAAGTATGCACTGTGGCTAGACCTTCGTAGTACAGATGACGATTATCTTCATGGGTCAGGACGAACTGTCGAGAATGGTAGTGATGGGATTACAATTCAGATACAAAAGAAGGTTGAAACTGCTGCAGCCATAAACATATATTTGTATCTAATTTATGACGCACAACTCAATATACAAGACAGTAGACTAAGTGGACACATATATTAAAATTATATTGTGTATTAAAATGAACCGGAGCTTAATGACCCTTGACCCACACTGTGGATTGTTTTGTGGTGCCACAGGGTGTGGTAAAACTGAATTTGTACTTAACCTCTTACAAACAAGATACATCCACCATTTTGAAAACATTGTAATATTTTGTCCTACTATTAAACACAACAAAGCTTATCACAACCGTTTATTCATTTGGACTGACAGCAACATATACTTAGTCGACCCTGAGAAAAAAACTGAATGACTACCTACAATATTTTTACAAGCAATTTGAAGGACAGTCAACGTTGTTTATTGTTGATGACTGTTCTGCAGAGAAAGACATTGTCAAGAAGAGAAACACTTTGGCAGAACTTGCCTTCAGTGGCAGACACGCAAATGTTAGTGTATGGATTCTCACTCAGAAATATAATGCTGTTCTGAAAGATTTTCGTGAACAGTTAAAGTTTATCTGTTTGTTTTACTGTAAGGATCGTGACAGCTTTGAAGACTGTCTCAGAGAAAACGACGTCATCCCAAATAAGCATGAACGGGATGATGTAAAAAATAAACTGAAATCGACTAAGCATCTAAAGCTCATTTTAAAGACAGATCAGCCCACAGGGTATGGGTTAGTAAATTAATTTTTGTTTTTTTAAAATAACAATATAAATGAACCCTGATGAAATCCTTCTATTGAATGATATCAATGCTGTTGAGAACAAAGACTTAGACTCGAAAAAACAGCGTCTTTTGTCTGTAATTGTCTCAGGCAAATCAAAGACTTATCTCGGGAAACAATACATGACAGAGGATATTGAATCTCTTACCGCTGACGAGCTAATCAAGCTTCATTCTAAATATGAAAACCACATTGCCTCACTAATGACACGCGATTTGAGTCGATCTCTAGTATGCCTATACACAAAAGCAGTGAGTCACTTTCTACCTGTGGATAGTGACAGTCTATCACACGACCTTGAAAGCAATCCTATTGTTTCAAGTTCAATTGGCAAATTAGCATGTGTCATGTTTTACAAGTTTGGAAATTACCTTGCACCTGTAGTAACCCTTCTTGTTACTGGGAGACATATTGATTTTTCAAAAATAAATTTTACTGCAGAAGAAAATGGACGAAACCCAGACGACTCCACAACCGAACCCCAGTCCAGTTTTGACGCAGGTTCAAACTGTGACTAAGACTAAAAGTCCAGGCCGCGTTGATGCAGGAAAAAGATTAGCCGAATGGAACAGGCAAAAAAAATTACAGCTTCAAACACAAACAGAAAAGGCTCATGTGACCGACCCACCATCAACAGCACCAGTGTCACTACCGTCAGGACCGTCAGGACCGACAGGACCATCACACCCTCATCAAAGTGAGAGACAAACAACTAAGCCTGACCCCCGCCCTGACCCCGACCCCGAACCTCAATCAACAAAATATATAATTGCCAGATTTGTTGTCGGATTTGGTTACGTAGGTTATCAATTATACAAAAATACAAACCACAGACTCGTACAGTGACCAAAAAATCAGACACTCCAAAAACAAAACCAGAAGTCGCCACATTACCAGTAACATCCAAAGCCGTTGACCCATTTTATATGCAGTAAATAAAAATATTATTTTAATTTTTCTTGTATTAGAAAATGAATGACTCAAAAAATTTAATGAACCTTGTGTATCACTCTGCCGTAATCAGCGGATTAGCAGTAGCTTATTCTATGCTGGGGAAAAGTCTACTCAAAATGAAATCAGCAGACTTGAGTAGACTCGATTTCGAAGACAGCACTAAGCTAATTGTAGTTGTTACAGCGTCGATTGCGACAAAAGATTTTCTTGTCAAGCAGGGAATTATTCCAGAAAATGTTTCTATGTAAATAAAAATAATATGGCGACGATAGCTATTATGATTGGTGGTGCTATGGTTAATGCATTGGCTTTCAGTGGCTCTAATTATCTCTTTTCAAAAATGGGTAGAGAGGAATCTGCAGAAGAAATGAAACGTCACAATGAGGCAACAGAAAAACTTGCTCAAGCCCAGCAGGAATATGAAAAGAATAGAATTGAGAAACTTGATTTCATCAATGAAAAACTCAGGCTTGAAGGCCACGCACAGCATACGTTTTCAAATACAGACGAAGCAATCAGGGAATATTTTCTTGTCACAGGTGAAGACATGTCTATCCCTAAACCGAAACTAAGTGACTATTACAAACCAAGCACACAACAAAGAAACGGGGAGATAATCTTTGTTGTAGTGGGAATGACATTAGTTTATTTTACAGGAGTTTTCATTGCTAGAAAAAATGGCAGCCGAAAATAAACTATCAAAAATATATTACTCTCCATCAGGCTATTGGAAAGGAGCAACAGCTATTCAGAAATTACATGCCGCTGTGGGCGGAGATATATCACTCAATCAAGTCAAACAATGGTTACAGAGACAAGCAATTTGGCAGATATATCTTCCTGCTCCAAGAAAGATAACGAGGCCCCATTTTGAGAACACAACACCTAATGACACACACCAAATGGACCTCCTGTTTTTACCACATGACACAATAAGAAAGAAACGATACAAGTATGCACTGACTGTTGTAGACATTGCTTCAAGGTACAAAGACGCTGAACCCATATCTGACAAAACAGCCAGTACAGTTGCTACCGCTTTATCAAAGATATATAGTCGAGGCCCCTTAAGATACCCCAGACTAGTGCAAGTTGATGATGGATCAGAATTCAAAGGTGCTGTTAATCAGTTATTTGCTAAGCATGGTGTACTGGTCAGACGAGGCATTCCAGGTGTGCACAGATCGCAGGCAATTGTTGAAAACTTTAACAAACAGTTATCAGAAAGACTTTTCAGTTACCAGTATTCTAAGGAACTCATGCATGACACACGTAACACTGAGTGGGTAAAGAGATTACCACATGTGATAAAAGCAATGAATAATGAAGGACACCCAAAACCTGCTGATGCTATTAAATTGAAAACAATTACAGAGCCAAAAAAAGGGTCAACCCCACCTCCAGACACAAGTTTATTTACTAAACAGGTAAGATATTTATATCAGCCAGGGGAGGCTGAGAATGACGTAAAGCGCAGGGCAACAGACCCCATCTGGTCAACATCCGTTCATAATATAAAAAAAAAAATTCCCGGCGCAGACGCAACAATATATTATCTGTATGACCCTGCGCCACAGAGGGCATTTGTCAGAGAAGAATTACAGATTATTCCCTCTGACACCGTTACTCATTTCAGTAACTAAGTCGTCAATTAATTCATCAACCAGTTCATCAGCTATTTCTTCAGATAACTTGAGCCTGTAATGACCTGGTGCATAAGCTTTTTCCTTAGTGAGAAACACTCTTTTCGTGTCTCCAACTGCCAGTGACTTTTTGTGCGTTTGAATTATTTCAAGATTGTGTTTATTTGATCTCAGTGACTTGTTTGGATAATCAGGCATCAATGCACCATCTAACACTTGCTTGTAATGTTCATGACGTATGTCTTTATTTTTTATTGCTGTTTTTTTAATTCCTTTGGCTTTTGACTGACTACCTTTCTGGTGCAGTATAGAATACATTTTTGACCTCAGTCCAACATACTCAACTATAGGCACACCATTTAGTTCATCTTTAAACTTACCAGGCACTTTCTTGTTTTGTGTGCTAAACAGTGGATGGTCTTTAGGATAATCAGACGTGTCATACATGTGTAACTCTGTTTTCATGTCTTCATAAAAGTCTTCAGTACACACGTCAATGATCATAGAGTCAGTGTCAGTGTATAACAGACGACACTCAGGATACTTTGGTTTGAAGTAATCATAATAAAATTCAAGCATCAACAGTTTTGACAACTCAAGAATTGCCATACCAATGAATACTGGCTTGTCCAGTTTGACAATCTTTTTTTTGAGTGACACAGCATACAATGATGAATGAAACTCTTTGTATCCTGTGTACTGAGGCTTACCTGTAAGTTTAATTGCGCCCAATTCAGTTGTGACCAGTCTCACATCTTTTCTGTGATGAGGATTTTCCATTGTCTTGCCAAAACAGGCGTTGTTCATAAGCTTAAAGAAGTCTTTGTCAAATGCAGTGTTGCCGTCTCTGGCACGAAGGGTTGTGTTCTTCATTATATAATCTTTCATGAAAGCAATTTGGTCAAATTGAATACCTCTGTGAACTTTCTTTAGTACTAACCCGTGTCTGATGTAAAACTGCAGCAATCGATAGTGACAAACGTAATTAAATTTGTCATTTAAATTTGGCACAAGTTTAGTGTCTTCTTTTTTTCCTGTCATACTCATTTTTTCAACAGCTAATGGATAATCATTATGGTAATCATGTAGATGGTGTGGGTACTCTAGGTCTACTTCAAAGATCCAACCCTTTGCGTCGTTTCGGTCAAGATTCATAATATTGTTAGTTAACCCTGACTCTGTTATGTCATACTGTGACAAATCATACAGACAAAAGTTTTTCAAGGGCAATAATTCACACATCGCCCAGCCATAAAGGTTATTAGCGTCCAAATACGTAATGAATGACCTTGACCCAGGGTTTGAGGGGTCAAAGTCCCGGCCAAGGTCAAAGTTGTCCAGATATTTATTATTTGCCTTTGCGTAATTGTTCGCTGCAATACTAATGCCTCCTCTCAATCCGCGTTCTACCATTTCACCCATCGTACGATCAGACAACAGGTCTATAGATATCTTACTGGATTTCAAAAATGCATCCCATGTCATGCCAGGACTAGTTATGTAACAAGCAGGGTCAAGTCTGTAGTGCAACAAACCCTTTTCACGGTAACTTTCAAATACATCTGCTAGCAAACAAACGTCAGCCTTCAAGTACTGATCGTGGTAGTCACCAATTGTCTGACATCCTAACTTCCCCCATGCATCAAGTGCATGTTGATATTCAGAGTCAGAAATACCTTTTCCAGTTAGTGTAGAATAAAATTTCTCTTTTGGTGGCAGTCTTGTTTCTTCAAACACAACCCAGTGATCAATGTACTCATACGGATACACACCTTTCTTAATCAAGTCTGGTTCAAAATATTTACTCGTTATTGGATACTCGGTCAGTCCTTCTGCAAGACTAGCCAATCCTAAAGACAAATGTTGCATGGAGTCATAAAATGCTAATTTGTCTAACCTAAAAGTCAAGTATTTCTCAGTTGTCTGGGCAATACAACTAATGTTTTTGTACGACTCATCTACAGCCTGCATGATAATGTGTGAATCATATCCCTTCAGATTGTGGAAAAAGATTGGTAGTTTGTATGTCTTGGGATCTGTTTTTAATAATAAGTTACAATTGTTATGTGCAGCGCCTCTGTAACATCCAGTTATGTGATCGTGGTCACGAACTTTATCACCCTGGAGGGGTTGTTCACAAATCCAACACGTCTCAGCTGTATCAAATTTCAGTTTGTCTTCTTCTGTCATCACCAAAGGCATCTGACA
Source organism: Semisulcospira habei (assembly GCA_036245525.1). Taxonomy (NCBI): domain Eukaryota; kingdom Metazoa; phylum Mollusca; class Gastropoda; family Semisulcospiridae; genus Semisulcospira; species Semisulcospira habei. Next base: position 110,587,291 of record BTPG01000005.1, read on the forward strand.
TGTTGTGAGATATTGTACTACCTGACTATACAGTTGTCTCATTTCTGTTAAAAACAAACATGCTGCATTTTCACCTCTGTAGATAACAGGTTCTGAATGAAGACCGTCTGACCTAACAATAATGTACCCGAAAGAACACACCACTTGGTCACTTAGTTTTATAGTCTTTGGTAATGACTCTGGAACAGGACCTTCATATTGAACAACTAATGATTCGAAATCTGCATATACTACAAACGGCAGCTTTTGCTGATTCCCATAGTTCTTAAAATACACTTGACTACCAGGATCTGGGTACTTAAGTACAGTCTGTATGTCATCAGCTGACCTGCAGTGTAAAACATGTTTGTGCGCTACGTTTATGGAGGAGAATCTTTGTAAACATCTTTTACAAACTTCCTGTTTGCCATTGTGTTTTGTTGTATGACCGTGAATTAGACGTGACATATTCCTGATAATTGTGTAGTGAAAGTTATTGTCATCTCCGATTAGCAACATGTCAACATGTTTATCTTCTGACTGACCGTAGGTTGGAGCCAGAGGTGATACTCTAATTGGCTGTAACTTGTTCTCAGATTCATTATCCCACACAAACACATTCACGGATATACCAGGATTTAGTTTTTCAAACAAGTCTATGTCCTCTATTTTAACAGGGAACTCAATGCCACTGAAGTTGAGTTCGTTTACAAATTTGGTGTAGTTAGATACACGTTCAGGTTTTGCTTTCACAAAGTGTAGTTTAGCAAGCACACACCACATGAAACAATAGTTGTCATTGTTCTGTATGTTGACGACAGCTTTTTTGTTTGCTACTTCTGTTGGCAGTGGCAACCATGCTTTACCTAGTATAGGATGATACCTAGACTGCTTTAGTTGTAGTTCATGTACATGTCCTTCGTGCCAGCCAGACCCCTTCATTTTTGCACTGTCAATTGCCTGTAGAAAGTCTGGTAATAGTCTGTCTCTAAACACGTTCTCCACCTCCGGTTCTCTTCTTGTGTTAACTGTGTGTTGTCTTGTTGATATATACGATACAATTACCTCACCGTCCACCCTAGTGAATTCGATTTTAGCAACAATCTGAATCTTCACACTGCCTGTCAGAAGATTTTGTTGTATGACAGAAAAAGAGTTTTCTATTGATTGATAGACATTATTAGTATTGCTTATAGGCAAGTTTGTTGTGTGAAACACGTTTCTTAAACTAGATGAGCCAGGGTTTTGAACATTGTCCGTCATTTTTATTTGTCCGACAAAATAATAAATGAAAAAATATTACTGCTGGCTCACCTTGTGTAATACCACTTTATTAATTGTAACACTGTCAATATAAACATTTAGTTTGCGTAGTTGTTTAAATATGCTATAACAAACTTCCCCTAACCAACCATAGTTGGTATCATCAACTTTAAAAGTAGGTGTCTTTAAATCAACTGTCATGCGCTCCACATCTGGATGCTCATCAACATAATCCAAAGTCACACTATATGTAGCATATATTTCTGATGGTGCTGAAAGGCTTATGTTAGTCTGTTTGGGTGATATTAAGTCAGTAAAATGCATAACATCTTTGAAACAGTGTGAGATATCAAGCACTTGTATGATTTGTCCGTCTGTCATTTTTATTGGACAAACAAATGTATAAATTGTTATCAAGCAGAATCATGTTTCTAGAAAATTACACTGAGCAGTAACCTTTTACGTTTGCATCACTCCAGCAATATTGTCAGTAACGTTTTACGCTTACACTGTGTTACCGCTTCTATGTAAGCTAGATAGATTTAGATTCAAACCACAGATACATTCACTCAGGGATAAAACACTATGTATGGTCAATGACTTAAGGGACATAATCACTTGGAAGATTGAACCACTATACAGAGTTGTCTCCCATAGACTATATGTGGCATACCCCAAGAAGACCTTGGCTGTCCAGTAGGCATAAAGCTGGTTACAGCTGGAATACAGCATGCGCTAAATTGATTGATTGTACATTGCTTAACGTCCCGACAGCAACAAGGCTTTCTCAGGACGTGCCTGCACTGCTTGTGAAAAAAAACAAAAAAAAAACAACCAACTAAACAGAACATTGAATGTATGTCGCCAGCCGGTCAAACACATTAAATAAACCTAACACATGGGGCCTAAATAAAGCTAAGACCATTTAGCAACACACATCCAATATCAAGAGCTACAGGCAGTGCAGACAGTAGGGAGAGTTTAAAAAAGGCAAATACAGGTGAATGGACCTCGGGTAGACAGAAACACATGCCCCAGAATAGAGAGAAAACCCCACCCTGTGGGGCTGACCAGGGTGACCCTGGGAACTAAAAAATACCTAACCCCACCCAAGTCCCCCAGGGCAGACCCGGGTGGGGTTGCTTGCGCTAAAATCATGCTTTTCCTGCTGCCTTTCTACTGTATTCCAGCTGTATTCATGCTGGGCTATTAAATGATTTGGGTGGGTTTATGAATGGCTTGCTTCACAGATTTCAATTGCAGTGTCATGTACATTGACCCTGTCCCTTAAAGCGAACAGACCTGGCACAGTATTTGGCGATTATTGGCTTTGGAGTAAATTATAAATCACACTCTGGTCAAGTGAGAGCCAAATGAAACATCAGACGTTACATACAGGATGCCGCACCATACGCGGCATGTGCCGCACCATACGCGGCATGTGTGCGGCATACGCGGCATGTGCCGCACCATACGCGGCATGTGTGCGGCATACGCGGCATGTGTGCGGCATGTGCCGCACCATACGCGGCATGTGCCGCACCATACGCGGCATGTGTGCGGCATGTGTGCGGCATGTGTGCGGCATACGCGGCATGTGTGCGGCATACGCCGCACCATACGCGGCATGTGTGCGACATACGCGGCATGTGCCGCACCATACGCGGCATGTGTGCGGCATACGCGGCATGTGTGCGGCATACGCGGCATGTACGCGGCATACGCGGCATGTGCCGCACCATACGCGGCATGTGTGCGGCATACGCGGCATGTACGCGGCATACGCGGCATGTGCCGCACCATACGCGGCATGTGTGCGGCATACGCGGCATGTGCCGCACCATACGCGGCATGTGTGCGGCATGTACGCGGCATGTGTGCGGCATGTGTGCGGCATGTGTGCGGCATACGCGACATGTGTGGCATTATGGCAACATGTGCCACACATTTACAGTGTGGCGCGTTGCAAAGATTTTTTCAGATTTCAACTACCAGCAAACTCTTTTGCCTCAAGGTGGGTAAACAAGTCTCGTCAACTAGTCTAGAGTGTCGTCAAAAAGAGGAAAGTGCGACCTAACTGTCGTTAACGTGACACACTTAATAGGGAGTTCCGAGGAGTGCTACGGTTAGGTTATGCCATGACAACTTGTAAATGTTCATAGTAAAGTCTAGTCAACCTACTCAAAAGAGAGACCAGAAAGTAGAGCTGAATAAAACGTTGTAAACGGGAGTCAAGCCCGGGCTCGGGGCTCTTGAGGATCTGTTGTTTATGTACTCAGTCGGGTGTCTGTTTAAAGCATATGATTTTAATGTGCCTTTCACAGACACCCACCAGTCTAAACATGTACACCAGATCGACTCACAGGTGAGCTTACAAATTGCATGCATCAGACATGTTTAATCAGGTATGCTCCCGAAAGGAATATCTTACAATGATATTGCATTGATGTGAGGCCGTACTTAAAGACCTTGTGCGTTTGGCGACAGGTGTCATGTTGGGTAAGATTGTGTTAGTGTGCGTGTGTTTGCGTGCGTGTCTGTGTGTGTGTGTGTGTGTGTGTGTGTGTTTGCGTGCGTGCGCGTGTTTGCGTGTGTTACCACCTCTAACAAAATCTGTTTTGTTCAAGATATAACATATGTCATTTATTTCAAAGTGACGGCTGACACACACATGACAGTTGACTTGAAATGTCTTACGAAACGATTACAGTGGTGCAGTGTCCCACCCCCCTAGCAACTAAAAACCAATAACACGCTACGCACTACACAATGGAAGCCTATATAATAATACATACAGTTTTGTTAAGACTGAGATCGCACCACTGATTTAGGCTTGTACAAAATCAGATGAGATGTTATAATTGTATATGTGTGTGTATGTATGTCTGTTTATGTGTATATGTGTCTGTTCATGTGTGTGTGTGTGTGTGTGTGTGTGCGTGCATGTGTGTGTCAGTGCGTGCGTGTGTGTGTAAGATATCACTTGTTAGTTTTCCAACTGGCTGTTTTTAGTGCAGAGTATGACCTCCGTTTTGATTTCTCGGGAACCAGTCATAAGTATATATAAAGTCGACTTCACAAAGCCTTAGAGCCTGCTTATTCATAGAGTGTCAGGTCTCGTGGCGCGCTACTGTGTCAGCGCGTAGCAATGATAAGGCAACACAGGTGAGCTGGCTTGCAACGCGTCGTGTCCTGCCTAGAGTACTGGCGACGGGCTGTGTTTACGTATATAGTGGCATTGCGACATCGGTCATATGTGCTAATTAAGAGAGATATAAATACTGAGTGGATTGAAGTATTATTAACACAATGACTGAGTTAACCCCTTAAGTATTATTTTTGATTTTCATAAAAATGTGGCTGTTTAAATAATAATGATTTAGGGGTAACTTCCAATAGTATTTACTCTGTGCGGGAGACATGGAAAATGAAGGGTCAAAAACTTATAATCAAGGGGTTAACTCAGTCATTGTGTTAATGCTGGTTCAGACCACTCAGTATTTATATCTCTGAAGCACCTTTAGAAAAGACCGTTACAACACAATTTATTAACATTTTTTCAAAATAACCAAAAAAGTATACAATTCACTACTTATCCTGTCAGTGTATGGAGAACTTATTTTCTCCACTCTCTTACAAGATACGTAGCGAATTGCATGCTTGTTTGTGCGTCTTTTTTAAAAAAAAGAGAATATTTGAAATATCAAAAAATTGTGTTATAACTTTCTTTTCTAAGCATGCTTCTTTTCTTCATTGGGTTATTCTCAGCATTTTTAACACTTGGCAGTCACCTTTTTGGTCTGGATTTCATACAGCTCAAAGCGGTTAGGTGCAAAGTCACAGACCAGCTGCAGAGCTGTATCAGCAGTAGCAGTCAAGAGGCTAACAAATGAAGCAATAGCAACAGTATGACTATACACTTTCACAGGAAACATGACCTATCTGCGAAAGTCAATGATCCTCATAAACCTTTGCAGATTGCAGGGGCTCATGAGGTTGCTGTGACCTGTGCCAGTTTCGTGGACACCAGTGTTCAACAGAAGGGAAATTTAAGTCATCGAAAGATGTTCATTATCTCTGCCCTGTGAATGCAACAAAAAGTAAGACCATTTTTGTGAAATGCAAGATTTTAATTTTTAACCCCTTGACTGCCTTCACCGTACATGTATCAGATACGCCAGCAATTTGTTATTCTAAGACACACTACGCTGTATGTGACATGAACAGCTGACTGGGATTTTCAAAGGGAAAGGATACCAAATTTTACCCTCACATTGACAAAAGCCTGAAAGTTACAGAGTTCCTTCCCTTTTGACCATTACCTAAGTTTTTTACTATGATATCGGTTTCCAAAACAAAAGACATGCTTCAAAATGGCAGTGTCCATTATGAGTCATTAATGTAGTCTTTAGCCAGCTGTCAACAGGCTGACAGATTTAGCAGTCACAGAGTATAGCTGTGTGCTGGAATAAAATGCAAGCAAGTGAATATCTGATGTCTACATAAGTGTTTTAGTGAGTTTCTTTCCATATTTTCTTGTCTCTCAGCTCTGCAATGTGTTGTGTACACCCACTGTTGGGCCACCATTTTCAAGAAATATCATATACATGTATTTACAAATCAGACCTGTCAAGTCTCCCAATTTTGACGGGAGACTCCTGACTTTGCAACCCATCTCCGTTTTCATGACTTTTCCTCCTGATTCTCCCAACTTTGAATGCGTTCGTTCTCATTTTTGTTTTCTTTCTGTCATTTTGGAACGAAGGATGATCACCCACGTGCTCCAGTTATTTCCTGTTACTTCTGGTTTCAATCAAACAAAGAAATTGTCTGCTATTCCTAAAAAGACAGGCAAAATGCGGATGGATCTAGCGAGAGACAACGGCTAGTAAAGAAATCATTTCCAGTTACTATCAGAGTTTATTCAGTATAATGTGCGAAAGGCTTTATAACAAAATATATGCAGCAGAGTGCAGTACCCAACAGCTGAGCAAGTCTTAACCACAGGCATTTTTCTTTGTCTCCATTTGGTTCCCATTTTCAAAACTTGACAGGTATGCAAATGCACACACACACACACACACACACACACACACACAATTACTGCACCAGTTTCTAAAAACTTGATTTTCATAAGAAAGAACAGCATGTCAGCGTTCATCATGTCAAATTTAACAAGATAAGATGAACCAGCCCACAAAGTCTCTTCTAAATGAGCCTGCGAGTATTTAACCACTTTCTGTCATCAGGCAGGCTGTGTTTTCCCTCCACTGTTCGTTGCTGTGTTGGATGGACCTGGTTTGCGTCTGAACGTGATGTACGTGTATATGAGGCTCCCTGCCACACTGAAGAAAAAAAGACATGTAATGAAATCAAATAAACACATACAGCAAAAAAGAGCTATGTAAATACTGAATTCCCTAGGGACCGCCAAATCAAGAATTGCAAAGTGTACCTCATTCACACCTGATCGTGACACTCTACTTTAGCCATATATTGACTGTTTACAAGATGGATTGACCATAGCGTTTCCAAAGGCAGTGCTAGGATAGTTTGGTGCTGTCCCAGAGAGGTACCAAACTTGAATAATTGTGGTTGATCTACCTTCTGAAATAGTACAAATTCTCCAGAGGACAACTCCATATTGGTTATTTGGCCTCAGCGCTCAGCGTATGTTGCCTTGAAACTTACACGGAGTGCTTCATGGGTGCAAATACACTCATGGTTTTTACAAAGGAGTTACAGTGACTATTCTTAACTGTACTTTGCGGAAAGCCTGAATGTGAGTTACACACTGTTTAGTTACTTTGATGACTTGGATAGATTGTGGGCAGTGACATTTTACAGCCAGAGCTGGTAGGAAACCTTGTCTTTTTTTGTTAACAAGCGAGTTTTGTAACTTTTAATGTCAGTCATCCTGTGTTACCTCAGTCATCTGTGTAAATGGCATGTTCGCTTAACCTTTTATTGGAGTATTCAACTACTTTTTTTTTCGAGTCATACATATTATCATGGTACAGGCACGTAAAACTTGAAACACCGGCGCAGGTCTAACATTCCATTTTGCAGCATAGTTAAGTTTATTGCTTTGTTGCTTATCTACACTACTTCTGCTGTTTAGCAAACTATGAGTTCCCTTTTTTTTGGAGCTAGGTGGGAGGGGGGAGGAGGGGGGGGGGGATGGTCCATTTTTGGACTTTCATTTACAAGTTCCTAGTCTTCTACTTATCTCTGGAAATAAAAGAGACTTAAATCATTTCCTTGTGTATAGTCAATGTACCAATTTAAAATAAAAAATATTTCATTACCTTAAAAATGGGCTAAGTTACCCAAAAAGTGAGGTAACAAGAAAGGCATAGCCCTTATAGCTCACATGTATGACCGATCCTTATATGTGTGACAATAAGTAAAGGGATGGCTTCAGCACCAAAAAAATCCATGTTTTCTCAAAATTTAATCAGTTTTCCCACATCTGTGAAACCCTTGACCTTTGCAATGAGTTGACTAAATTAGTAAACATAGGAAGGTCTTATCATCAGCTCCCTTTGTGCCAAATTTGATAAGTTTGCAAAAATGTTGATAATAACTATAATTCTATCAAAAATGGGCATTTTACGCACATTTGCTGACCTCTTGTGACCCTTGACCTTTCCGAGGGGTCATCCAAATTAGTATGCATAGATAGATTTTACCTTCAGGTATCTCTGTACCAAGTTTGGGTTTGAAGTTGTGAATAGTAATTGAGAAAAACATTTGTCACAATATGGCCTTTTTTTTTTAACCTATTCCCTGAGCTCTTGTGACCCTTGACCTTTCTAAGGTGTCATACAAATTAGTATGCATAGATAGGTCTTACCATCAGGCATCTCTGTAGCAAGTGTGGGTTTGAAGTTGTGGATAGTATTTGAGCAAATAAATCTTTTGTCAAAATATGACTATTTTTGACCTATTTCCTGAGCTCTTGTGATCCTTGACCTTTCTGAGGGATCAACCAAATTAGTATGCATAGAAAGGTCTTACCACCAGGTATCTTTGTAAAATGTTTGGGTTTGAAGTTGTGAATAGTATTTGAGAAAAAATAAATTATGTCAAAACATAGCTATTTTTTTTACCTAGTTCCTGTGACCTTGACCTTTGTGAGAGGTCACTCATATTGGTATGTTTAGAAAGGTCTTGCCACAAAGTATCCTTGGGCCAAGGATGAAGACTGTAGCTTCAATAATCTTCGAGAAAAATGCCAACATTAAAGTTTTCCATGGTCAACGGACGACCACTGGCCCAGAACATACTCACTTTTGCTTCGCATGTGAGCCAAAAATGAACAAAAAATAATGATAAGGGGGGAGTACATGCTTCTTTTTTCACCTCAACAGCCACACAGCTTTTTCAAAAATATAAGAAACTACACAGTTAGTCCTCAATGAACAAAGTGCATCCTTACAATTAGGGAGACAGGATGCCAGTTGTCAGCGGTGGTAGATAACACTTGCCCCCGCTTGCCGTCTCTCTCTAGAGCAAATGTAAACTGATACTTCATGCGTGGTCCCCATCTTCGCAGTGCAGCACAATTCAAAATCCCTTCCGTCTGTAAGAGGCTTACATCCTCATCAGCCCCCAAAGCTGCATTAAATTTGAGTCTCTTGTTGGGCCATTGATGTTGATTATGATCCTGCGTATGAGGATGCCGCTGCGGACTGGTTCTAAGACTATGTAGTCCGTTGTTTTTTTTTTACGTGACTTTCTCTCAAGAAAACAGGTGTGTTCACGAATTCTTGTGTGTTCATGAATTCACATAGAGTATGCCGAACAGTTTCTTTGTGCATTATATATAATTATGCGCGTGGGAATTAATTAAGTTTTTCCTTCATTTCGACGTGCTTTGGATTGTTTGACACACGGCAAGACCGAAAAAAATGTAGGTAAGGGCCGGATCAGGTGGTCCGATTTTTATAAACATCATATTTATTTGTGTAAATAAGAATTGTTATTTTATTCAAAGTATGATTATCATGTTACTGTGTATGCATTTGTAGATAAATGTTGCAAAAGATTTAGCTGGAACAAAAGATCCCGGCCAAGTCAGTTTCTACATTAGGACATTAATATTTAAAACAGGCCGGCCAGTGTTTACTGAGTTTAGTGCCGCAGGAGTCAGTTTCATCGCCGCCGATTTTTAGTGTGTATGATTTTTATAATTGAGGACCGGCATTCGATGTGGACACCTGAAGTTACCAACCCTGGGTTCTTGTTTTTGTTTTTAAATCTGCAATCATGAGGACCTAACCGCATTCCCTCTGTATTATTACATCTTATCATTAAAGCCTTAACTTCTTTCATCCAGTCAAGAACATGCTGCAGGTTTCCTGACATGTTATCAAATGCCATTGAATGTGTGTCTAGGTTCATCTCCGTTCACGAGCATGGCTTCACCATACAACCTTAAAAGTCTTGGAAAGCTACCTTTTATAGAGGAAGACAGTCAAGTGTGGGTGGGTTTTGACCAGTTTATATTACTCTTAAAAAGAGTTATTGCGCTTCAGACACTGTCACGTTAAGGAGGGATAATAATTATCCTGCAGTCCCTAAAGGCCCAGAGTGCATTGCTTAACAAGGATGGAACATTATATCTTCAGTTTAGTGAGCTTTTAGCATACGTCTTCATAAACAAAAACGCTTTGCGCATCTGTGCTCAGCTCGCAAAGGAGGTGGAATATTGTCTACTAAATTGTTCACCGCCGTCTGCGAACACGTGTGCTGCCGGAAGGACATTTGGAGAAAAAAAAAACATCTGACTCTATTAATTCAATATCTGAACTTCATCAAAATGTTGCCAGGGCTAATATTCATATTAGAGAGATTGATACATTCTTTTTTAAATATTCATCAACCGCTGAGACTCATCTGAAAACTCTGTACAGCCAGTACAGAACAGATCATAACAAACATCCTGGGAGAAAATCAAACTGTTCGAGTGGCATTTTCAGCTTGAATTTCCAGATTGTTGAGAGTTTGCATATGAAAGACTTTGGACAAGAAGATTTTTTTCTTGAGTAAGTGTGTAACTTTGTGCGAGAAACTGAAAGATCACTGAATCAGCTGTGTGCTGAAACAGTTTCAGCAGAGAAAAACGGGCAAGCATTTGGAAACCTACGGGAAGGCATCGAGCTTTATGCAAGATGTATTCATTATCCTGACATTATTCAAAGGGACATTTTGAAAAACTTGCCCGATACACTAGGCAGATAAACCACAGCTATATTGCGGCGATTGTGCCATTACTCACTGCGGTAATGAAAAGGGAGTTCATGTTTTCATTGAATTTTCCAGAGAAGTAGTCAGTACAGACCCAACCTTCTTGAGTGATGTTCTGCTGCTCGTCAGAACAGAAGTTCAGCAGCGCCATTTGGACTTTTGCCATGAAATACACGTGTTCGAAAGTGGTACATTAAAAGCGTATGCGGACGATAACACTCTGCGATTACAAGATGACATTTCTCAGTCTCGGGAAGCTTCGTTCTAAAACCCTGCATGTGCACAGAGAGAGAGAGAGAGAGAGAGAGAGAGAGAGAGAGAGAGAGAGAGAGAGAGAAGTTCTTAGGTTGGATGATCATCATCCAGCTGAAGAAAGTCTCTCGCAGTCTGCATATCGCCAAAATCATAATGGCTCTGGAGTCAGCACTGGTGACGAGTTGCCATGTGCAGCATGCAGTCATGCAGCCAGTGCAAATGACCCGCTGCATTGGAAAGAGCTAGACGTGGTCACAGAGTGGTTTCACAATGTTCCTCTGGAAGTCCAGCTTTTCTTTGAATCATTTTTAAACAAGAGGTACATTTCGAAAGCCGTCCATGCAGATTCTTACATTATGAAGTGATTGAAACGTTTGTACCAAACATTTCACACACTGCTCGGAACACATGATATACACTATGCAGGCCGGCGTATTGCAGGGACTCTGTACTGACTACCTTTCGTACAGCTACCACAGTGTTAGGACAGTCTTCGCGATCACTGGACTGACAAGCCGGGTTGACAGTATGATTGTGTGAAGCCGAGCGTCGCCTTAAAAAGGAAGCATCATTCAACAACTGCTACCTCAACGCCTTCAAAAGACGCTTCAGATTGGAGTACTGTTCAGTGGGTGGACGTGTGCAGCGGTCAGTTAGTCTTCGAGATTGTTTTCTCGTTGTCTGTCTGGACAACCTGGTGCGGCTCACCTTTCATTCTGACACAGGCAGAGGAGAGTCCAGATCATCCCAGTTATGCACTTTGCCCGTTTCAGTGAAAGGTGTCCCAAAGGATATAGACATTGTGGAAACATGGCACGACCATGAATGCGACGGGCATTGTACCAAATGTTCTTGTATGCAGCCAGTCACTTTGTCCTATGGGGGCCACTTGTCCTAAACATTTTCAATAGTTGCTCCGAGAGGTCCACTTTCTGTTTCTTCTGAGTCTTTGTCGAGAAATGGAGTATCCTTTGCAGAGAATGTTCGGAGGCCAGGGGCATCGCACACTATCCTTTGGAACTACTCAGAAATAAAGATGGGAATTACAAGTATTGTTTAAAATAATGTTGATCTTTCCCTTTGTGTAAACAAAGAGGCAAGGCTTGCAGGTCCCGCTTAACACTTGACAAAAATGACCTGTAATCCGAATTTACAAATTCTATCCTTTGGCACTACTCAGAAATAAAGATGGGAAGTTACAAATATTGTTCAAAATAATGTCGATCTTTTCCTTTATGTAAAAAAGAGCAAGGCTTGCAGGTCCCGCTTAACACTTGGCAAAATTGACCTGTAATCTGAATTTACAAATGTTCTCTTTTCATTTTTGAACTGCCCAACCCACTTGTAGACAATGCTAGATGATACAAAAGTAGCCTATCAAACAACTTTCAAAATGGTTTTGATTTTGACAGGAATATCAGAGGGAAACCAACAGAATGAAAAGATGGCAACTATCGTCACTTTATGGGCAAAAAATATACCTGAAACTCATCCAGATGGTGATGCGTTTATCACAGTCCTCACAAAGAGCAGCAAAACTATATAGATTATTCGAACAGTACTTAAAGGCAGGAGAATTCTGGATAAAGTTTGATCCATTGTAATGAAAGCTCAATGAGCCGGCTCAAAAAGCGTAGAGTTGGACGTTGTACACGATTCCCGACAGTTTGCACGATATCATCGAGCAGCATGTGTGCCCACTGCATGGTATAATTGAAATTCTTTTTCCCCACATTGATTTTGTTGACTTAATAAATCACGGGCTGAGTATCTGAAAGCGTGCCATGCATAGCGTTGCCTTGTTCCAATTTGTGACGCACTAAAGCGTTTCATAGTCAGGCCGCAAATTACATGTAAGGTACAAAAAATTCTTAACGCTTTATTTTGGACATGACTGAAACGTCAGTCGACTTGTTAGTTTAGTTCTTATTTCCTTTCCCTGTGCGACTTCATAAAGCACTTGAGAACAGAACACGATGAATATTTCTATCTATCTATCCTGTAGTCTTGCCGACCGTTGGGGCACCACTGATGACTTGGCAACCAGCTCCCTCCATTCCCTGCAGCCTTGTCTGACTCCGACTGTTGTCCTAAACCAATTTCCTATTTAATTTTGCCGTTGAAGCAGAACTGCGCTAGTGGCCTTGTTGTATAGGTTTTCTATTACTTTGATCAGGTTGGCATTGATGTTGTACAGCTTCATGGTGGACCAAAGGGCTGCATTCCACACCCTGTCAAACGCCTTCTTAAAATCCACAAAGACATGATAAAGGTCTTGCTGGTGCTGAAGGTACCTCTCACATATAACTCTCAGGTTGAAGATCTGCTCAGTTGTGCTGCGCCCTGGCCTGAAGCCTGCCTGTTCCTCAGCTATGATTTCCTCTGCCTGTGGCTTCGGCTTTTTCAGAAGGATCTTTAACATGAATTTGCTTGGGTGGCATATAAGACCGTCGTGTGATAATTCTGGCATTGTTTTTTAAGTTTCCTTTTTTTCGGGAGTTATTATAAGTGATTGGGTCCATGGTGTGGGCCATTCCCCTGACTGCCAGATCTTATTGCAGATAGTTAGTAAGGTGCTTATCATGTCTTCTCCTTCTTCTTGGACTAGTTCTGCAGGGATGTTGTCTGCTGCTGCTGCCTTCCTTTTTTTCAGCGACTTCACGGCAGCCTCTACTTCTTCTTGGACTCGGAGGATGGGATAGTTGTCACTGTTGGTCACTGGTGGGGTTTGGATAAGTATTCCTGGGTCCCCTGTAGTTTGGTGGTTGTACAATTAATGTGAGCAGTACTCTGTCCATCTCTTCAGAATGTCTTGGTCTTCCGTAAGACATTTCCTTTCGCTATCTTAATGATAGAAGAGCGTCCCTGTTTTGCACTGGTCAGGTCTTTCACTAGCTGGTATGCTTTTTTGGTATTATTTTTGTTCAGTTTTTCTTCTATATGTTTACACTGGTCTTCAATCCACCTCTTCTTTGCCTTTTTCATGTTTTTCTTAATATCCTGGTTAATCTCCCTGTATTGTTTAGCTCCTTCTACCTCTGACTTCTTTTTCTTTAATTCTCGACGCTTGTCACACAGATCAAGGATGTCAGCTGTAAGCCAAGGATCTCACTAGTTGTTTGTGTTACAGCAGTGTTAAATGTGTTGATCAGTGTGTCCACATCCGTGTTCTGCACCTAGAAGTAGCAGTGGTGCGAATTTTCCTCCTATCTTTGCCTGGAAGGCTTCCGCTACCTCTGGGTCTTTTAGCTTCTCGAGGTCGAACTTGATTCTGGTGGGACCCTGCTTGTTGACTTTCTTCAGACGGAGTCGGAAGGTCATCATCACTAAGTAATGGTCGCTTCTAATGTCTGCTCCTTGAAAACTTCTTGTCTTGGCAATGTTCACACTGGTTTGGAAGCGAATCTTCACCATGATGTAGTCAATTTGGTTATGGTGCTGCTTTGTGTGGGCCAAACGTGTTCATCAGCTTCAGATCATTTGCGCTGGCAAATTCCAGGAGCCCTAAGCCTCTGTGTTTGGTCTCTGCATTGCAGTAGCATCCTCTCCTATTTTGGCATTCCAGTCTCTCTGCGCCACAAGAATGTCTGTCTTGGGGGTCTGGTCCAGGACTTACTGAAGTTGGTCATATAAGTCTTCTATTTCCTCATCATCATAGCTTGTTGTTGGAGTGTAAACTTGTACAATGGTGATATTAAATGGGGTGAATATTTACTGACATTATATGCCTTTCCTCGTAAATTCCCGGTAACATACCATTGCGGACTACGAAAGATTGGTTTCTTGTGCAAGAAGGACTTGTCCTTTAACTTTTTGATATTGTTTCCCAAAGAAGAAGTCCGACGGTTATTTATTGCTGTCTTTTTAAAAATTAAAGTCATGGACCTTCAGTTACTGAGGTGCACCTTTACTTTCTTTTACAGATATTTTCACAATTTATGACACTGTAGATACTCAGCGACAAATGAAATCACACATTTATTCTCTATACATAGCTACGGATCATTAGTGGTTTCTTTCATTTTTTTTAATCAGAGGGAAAAGCCCAATCTTCTGTATTTCTGCTCTGTAAGTTATCAGTGATCACTGAGACTGCATAATTGGCACTGAAAGTGATCGCACATCACAACATATCTTGTCAGTGCAACTGATTGAATTAAATGTTATAACAGTAATAAATAATTAATCAAGTTTCAAAACGTTGTTCAGCCATGACAGTTAAAACCAAGTGGTGTGGCACTCTTTCTCTTTTACAGCATGCAGCATGTTGCACTTCGGACATAGGTTTCGAAGATAGCGGTTTTTTTGTGGGTTGCGTGCATACCCAAACCTTTGTTACTCTCTAGAAAGTCACATGTATCTGGTAAAAAATAACCGTCGGCTGAAGTAAGGATTGTCAAGTTGCAAGAGTGAGTCTTTGAAATCTGCAAGAGGTACAGATCTTCATATGTCCTCGCCACAAAAGGCTACTTATAAAAAAATATATGCCTTTAGCTTGATTTTTGTGCGTTTCAGTGTAACTGACATCGTTCCTCAAACTGAGGAAGTGGACGCGGACTAAGTAACGATTGTAGTCTGTGCAAGAAACCAATCCACATCTGCAAGGGGCATAGATACTCATTATCCCCTCTGCTTGAGGGCTCATGAGAATCTATACCTCTTACTGGTGTCATTCATGCTGATGTTTCTCAAACTGAGTTTAATTGAAACAGGGCCGGCTTGACTGTGACTAGATGCCAGGCAAGCACCGCGGAAACATTAACAGTGCGAGTTAGCGGGCCGAGTTATCAAGATGTGTTGACAGGTTTCACATCTGAGCCGACTTCTAGACCACGCCCACAAACGGCACGTGCGGCGATTGAGGTAGAACTGTACAATCACTTTTTTGTACCACCAATCTAACCCCCCCCAAAAAAAACAAAACAAAACAAAAACAAAAACAAAAGAAACATAAATAAATAAATAAAATAAAAAATCGATACCTTACAAGCTGGTTAAACTACCCCCCCCCCCCCCCCCCCCCCCCCCCCGAGGTAAAAATGTTGGAAAAAAAATATAAGGGGAGAGCATATGCTTCATGTTTTACACAGATTTTTAATGAAAAACAAACATATTACTTTTTAAGAAATGTTTTGCTGCATCTTCACCACGGTATAATATGTTTACCGCATGGATTACCATTGCAGTCAATTAATTACATGCAGTATGAATCAGGAACAAATTTAGACTTAGTTTCAGTTTTTCCATGACACCCAGCATGTGGTATTGCTAATGTTTCTATAACTCGAGGCAAAATTTATATCATTACATTGTTGAGTATTGTATTGTGCATCTAATGTGGGATTTCAGGGCATTTAACTGACCGCATTTAGTAGTGCACCTTCTTGTGTGTGTATGTGTGTTTCTCCTGCCTACTTCCTAAGTTCCAGAAAAAGACATGGGTTAAAGACTTGACCTGATGCATCCTTTTTAGGGATGTATATAATGGTTTTGTTCTTTACCAGCATATTTTTCTGTGGGCTGGCGACTGGGTGCCTGATAGGCGGGGCAGGGGATCTAACTGTTTGTATGTCTAGCGCTGAGTAATTCCCCTTGGTATGTGCACCATTCTATCAGCGCTAGCCTCACCTATCTGGTTTGTGAGCAATGCTTCAAAGTCAGCAACAACAATATAAGGGCATACCATTTGGTTTTTGTAGTTTCTAAATCTCATGGCAGTGCCATCTTTAATTTCAGTAATTCTCTCTGTTACAGAACAGCATGGCCTTGCATGGTTAACTGCATCTAAAAATTTAAGAGCTCTTTTCATACATCTCTGACGAAGATCTTGTTCATGTCCATCTTTTGATTTATCTGCTATTAATACTGACATTGTTCTTATTAGTGCAAAGTGTTCTGTGTCATCATTTTGTAATAACAAGAAGTCAACATGTCTGTTTAGTGATTCACCACGTTTAGGTGCCTTTGGGCACACACGATAGTCTCTTAAACCTGTGGTAGTGTCGTACACATATAATTATATTCACAGTTATTTCATTTTCATCTTCAATTTCAGGGAGGTCAGCTATTTTAACTAGACGTTATTAATCTATATTTTGCTGACGAACTGCATATAATGTTGGGTCACATTGACCGCCATCTGGGTCCCACAATGCTAATCGGGAAGGCTAAACAGCCGCTTTTAAATGGTCAGTAACATGAACCAACTCAACTGTTTGTGTGTGCAACTCGGCATTGGTTACACAACCTTCATAACATTTCGGGAAATTTTTCAAATATATGTTGCAATGACTGCCCACTCCACTGACAAAATATGACCGATCACAAAGACTTCTAGGATGAAATCAATGGCGAAATGTTGATGTCAATTCTGGAAATCTCACAAAAGTGCAACAAGTGTCTTCTAATCAGAGGCCACCAACTCCTGATCAGACAAGTGCTTGTCGGGGACACCATTACAGGATAAGCAAGGATCAACTTCAGTTATGACATCAAAAGGTTGTTTAGGGCCACTTGTTCTCGATGTTTTGAGTACATGTAGTTTATATGAGCGGTCAACTTTCTGTTTCATCTGAGCCTCTGTCAAAAAATATCCTAATTTTTGGAGGTTAAGGTCATCACTCAATCTTTTGAACTGTCCCAAAAGAAAGATCAGAAGTTTAAGGTATTTCTGCAAATAAGATTTATGGGTATTTTTTTTTATCAATGTGTAAACAAAGAACAAAGTTTGCTTGTTCCCAACTGAAATTTCAAAGTCTGACCAGTACTTTTCTTCAAAGTCCTCTCTTTAAGAGTTGAAGTACATAATCCATTTCCAGGCAGTGCTGGAAATACAAAAGTACCCTATCAAACAACTTTCAACTTTGTCTGGATTTTGAGCAGACTGTTTCAGAGTTTCTTACTTTTGAGTTAGTTATTCGGGTTTAACGCCGAGCAGGCAACTAAGGCCATCTCACGGCAGGATGGGTAAAAATCTGGCCAGCATGACTAAAAGAAAGGTCTTAAGACAAGATGTCTTAAAAATATTTCATGCTAAATGTCGCACAGGTCTTTAAAGGAAATGTCTACAGACTCTCAAAAAGGTCAAAATAATAGACTTAACATAGTCAATGAATGCTCAAATCTTATAAAAAAAATAGTGGATTCTCTCAGAAAACTTAAGATTTTGTCTGGGGGTACATCTCGGAACAAAACCTTCAAGGAGTCTGCTGTGAAGTGTTTATATCTTGTGTCAATTAGATCGGCACCAGACAGCAAAAGTGTTGAACAGAATACTGCTCGTCGCAGGCATAACACCATGGACGCTCAACCTGTTTTAGTAAATAAGATTGCGTAACATACTTGTACCCGATGTGGAGCCGAGCAAGGACAGTCTCCTCCCGGCAGCTACCGCAGCGATAAGGTAAACAGTCGGACACCTTAGGAAGAGCTTCATGCAGCTTGTTAGCTTCCTCTCTATCGCACTTGGACTGCCACTCGCGGGCTATGTACGCACTAATCACAGGCCTAAAATCACTATGAACAGTCTGTGCATTAGGGACAGGGTCGTTGCGGGCATCGTTGGCAGCAGAATCTGCGATCCTGTTGCCTTCGATGCCCACATGCCCTCGGACCCAAATAAAAATGTCATAATATTCCTTCATCAAGTCTGCGTAGAGCTCTCTGATCTGCACCAGCAGTGAGTGGTCTGTTCCTATGCCCTGAAGGGTCTGCAGGGCAGAAAGAGAGTCAGACAGAATCAGGAAGTTCCTTTCTCTAGACCGATAAGCATGCTTGAGTGCCAGCAGAACCGCCTGCAGTTCTGCACTAAATACAGATGAATGGTCTGGGAGGCAGTGCTTAAATGGGCGTCTAGGATGGTGAGAGGACACTGCGGCCGCAGCCACTCTCCCATCCTCAGACTTTGACCCATCCGTATAAATACGACAATAGCCACGAAAACCTGAAAGGAGTTCATTCAGGCTCTGTTGGTATTTGGCTGGTGGAGTAGAGTCCTTGTGGGCGGCCAAGTCCAGCAAGACGTCAGGAACTGGTAATAGCCAGGGTGGAGTGATGTGTTGCAGAGATTCCAAAACTTTGTCCAGGTCGGACACAGAAGGAAAGTGGACGGACAGCTCACGGATGGGTATCATAAATCCCTGCAAATGGCGGTTTAAAAACACAATCATAGGCAGGATTGTCTGAATGGGCCTTCAATTTCAGAACATAGCTGAGCATGAGGCGGATACAGCAGAGCTTGAGAGAAGGCTCCCCTGCCTCGGCATACAGACTAGGAACTGGAGATGTCCTGAAGGCCCCCAGACATATCCGCAGACCTTGATGATGAATTGTGCTCAGACGCTGTAGAACAGACTTGGAAGCCGAGCCATATACCACAGAGCCTTAATCAAGTTTGGTCTGAACAAGGGTCCGGTACAGTCAAAGTAAGACAGTGTGGTCTGCACCCTAATCAGTACGACCAACGACACGAAGAACGTCGAGAACCTTCTAACACGAGGTTCTAAGGTAATTAATATGGATGCAGAAGGTCAGTCTTTTGTCAAAGATGACCCCCAGAAACTTTGCCTCCTCGGCCACCTTAATTGGCACTCCAGCAATGCTCAGGCTAGGTTCTCGACAAAATTTTGTCTGGTTAGTAAAATGCACACAGACTGTCTTGGAGGGCAAGAACTTGAATCCGTTGAGAGACACCCACCCCTGGATGCGATCAGTTGCAAGCACCTCTCAAGGGATGCAAGTCCTCGATCTCGTGTGCACAAAGCAAAGTCATCAACAAACAAAGGGCATTCAGAATCATCCTTGATGGCCTTTACAATGTTACTGATTTTAATACTAAATAAAACAGGAGACAGAATGCTGCCCTGCAGGACACCCATCTCCTGTTCAAAGGAGTCGGAGAACAGGGACATGGAACGACCGGTTAGACAAATTTTTTTGAATAAAAACGGGCAGGTGCCCTTTAAAACCCATGTCCAACAAGTCAGACATTATACCATACTTTAAAGTAGTGTCATATGCCTTCTCAAGATCAAAGAAAATTGCATAGACATGCTGCTTGTTGACAAAAGCATCTTGAATGAATGACTCAAATCGGACTAAATGGTCAGTAGTACTACGGAAGCGCCGTAAACCACAATGGAGGTCTGTGATGAGACCCTGTGACTCAAGATGCCACACCAGGCAGGCGCTGACCAGGCGTTCCATAGTTTTACATAAACATGATGCCAAAGCGAATGGCCGGTAGTTGCCCAGGTTGGAAGGATCCTTACCCGGCTTGGGGATCGGCACAACCACAGCCTGGCGCCAAGATGGCAGAAAATGGCCAGTTATCCAGATATAATTAAAGGCCTTGAGAAGTACAAGGAGTGACTCCTCAGGCAGATGCGTTAGGAGCTGATAGTAGATGGTATCTAGTCTAGCAGCAGAGTCATTACATTTCTGTAGGGCTTGCTGCAACTCTGATAATGTAAAAGAGGTATTATAGTCTTCCGAGTTATCCGATTTAAAATTACAAATACGAGACTCTTGCTTCTCCTTCTCTCTCTGGAAGAAGGGTGAATAATGCTCTGTTGAAGAATTATGGGCAATGTTGGCGGCAAGAAAATTGGCCACAGCTTTTTTATCTGTGACCAAGCTGGCACCATCTCTAAGATATCCAACAGAAGCCGAGCCACCCCTGCCCGTAATTCTTCAAACAGCCTTCCATGTAATGAAACTCTATGCTCATGCATAGTGTTCACACAGTAGGGTTAGTACGGTACAGTAGTTGTCAACAGTTTGTTTTGTGCCGGTAGTCCGTGAGGCCCGTGGCCCACGTGGAATTTCTAAGGAACGTTTAACACAGGGAGTTTTAGTGAGTTCTAGGCGAAAGTTCAGTCTGTCAGAGGTCTAATTACATTAGTACGGGGCTTTACTGTCAGCTTGGACAGATGTGCGTGAGATACCTAGCCCGTATTCCAAGACTCTGAAACCTAGAATTCAGGTATGTTTCTATATATGTATTATTGATAGTTGCTTAGTTAAAGATGGTATGCGTTGGTAAGAGTAATTCAGTTGTATAGCGTTGTTTGGTTTGGTTCAGTTATGTTGATTTGGAATTCAGTGAGGTAACCGGTGTTTTTCGTATACAGTTATTTACCGAGATGGATAACTAAAGGAATGTGAGGTGTGTATGTCTAAGTCGTTATGAAGGTAGTACATGGTTGGTTAAGCATAGTCTTTTCCAGTGTATAGAATAACGTATAGCGAGAGTGTTAGGTTATAGTCTGTTTCAAGATAGTGGCAGAGTTATGGGGGTGTTACGAAAGTAGTTCGGGTTATGAAGCATGTGTGTGTGAATGAACGTGTGAGTTATTTGTATCAGCCAGGTTACGTAATGTTTCTCGTGTTATCCAATATGTGTGTGTGTTTAGCAAGTGTTACGATTTGGGACCTTGTTGTTGTTTAGATTGATTGATTGATTGTACATTGCTTAACGTCCCGACAGCAACAAGGCTTTCTCAGGACGTGCCTGCACTGCTTGTGAAAAAAAACTAAACTAAACAGAACATTGAATGTATGTCGCCAGCCGGTCAAATACGTTAAATAAACCTAAAACATGGGGCCTAAATAAAGCTAAGACCATTTAACAACACACATCCAATATCAAGAGCTACAGGCAGTGCAGACAGTAGGGAGAGTTTTAAAAAGGCAAATACAGGTGAATGGATCTCGGGTAGACAGAAACACATGCCCCAGAATAGAGAGGAAAACTCACCCTGTGGGGCTGACCAGGGTGACCCTGGGAACTAAAAAGTACCTAACCCCACCCAAGTCCCCCAGGGCAGACCCGGGTGGGGGTTGTTGTTGTTTAGAGTGCTTGTCGCAGAGAGAGAGCGACGGACGCCGAGACGTCAGTCACCAGGACCTAATGCGAGGTCATCTCTCCAGCTCTTCACTTGGGGAGTGAGCGGCCGGTGCCAAGACACTCGGGTCACAGCGAAGATACAGTACGAGTAACGAGGACATCCACGGTTCGAGAGACAGGACAACTCGGGAGCGTACCAGAAAGGACTTGCACGCCTAGACGTGAAAGGACCGCGCGTAACCAGGCGAGAACACCAAGCAGGTTGGATAGTGAGAAACTAATAACTAGCCTGGCAATGATATTGTGTGGATGTGGTGTTAAGACGTGATAGTGGAAAAGGAGTGGTGTATATAGTTGTGATAGTTTGTGAGCATTCTTCTTTTATTGTTTATTTTGTATAAAAGTTCCGTTAGAAAGGAAGCCCGTGTGTTGCGTTTTACCGCATGAATGCGCCCGTCTGAGTCAGTGGCGGTGTATGCATCTGTTGTGCGAGAGTCTGTACACGCGACTCTGGTCGAGTCTGCGTGCGTTACATTCCAGACTTTCTGGGACAGAGTCCTAGAAGATAAAGATGAGATGAAACACCTCCAGAAAGCATGGCGTTCACTTTTAAAGATGTAACAGGCTTTCGCCCTGTCTTTTAAAGGTTAAAATATTTGCTTGCGACAGATTACAAAAGCATGTCGCTGAGCAGATTTGCACGTTTTTTGGGCCTTGTGACACTCTTTATTGAACCATGGTACTTTCGGCTTCTGAGGGACTGATGTGGAAGTTTTAGGGATGGTTTCACCTGCTACGTCCAACAAAACAAGAAACAGGTTCTTCAGCTGACATGACCACCTCTTCCGTAACACGAGACTGACAGAGGGAGGCGAACAGAGGCCAGTTAGCTTTCTTGAGGTTCCAGCGCCCCACTTGTGGATCCTCTTCACAGCTGACCGATGAGAGGACTACTGGAAAGTAGTCACGACCACACAGGTCGTCGTGAACTTTTCAGTCGAAGTCGAAATCACACACAGTGAGGTCAAGAACAGAACTAGATCCTGAACCTGGGTTAGAGTAGGTAGGAAAGCCATTGTTAGAGACACTTATCTGTTAAAGACACATAAGATAAGTTGAGAAAAAACATCTTCTAACATCTGACCTCTGCCATCATAGTGGTCACTACCCCCCAGGTGAGCGTGACCGTTAAAATCCCCCATGAGAATAAAGGGAGGGGGCAGCTGATCTATTAAGTTAAAAATATCATTACTACAGACCCGCAGGGATGGTGGCAGGTAAACACTGCATATGGTTATGGTCTTCTCTAAGGAAACCCGAGCTGCCTGAAGACAGGTGTCGATGCTAACGGGGCTACATAAAATTTGGCTACTAATGAGAAGAGCCACTCCACCCGAGCGCCTCTCCGATTTGAAGCCTTTATGGACAGCGTTAAAACCATTAAAAGACACTGGGTCAGAAGTCTTCAGGTAAGTCTCCTGAAGAGATATTTCTGAGGGGTTATAGGATGTGACTAAAAGACGTAATTTCTAATAGCGTGAAAACCACGACAATTCCACTGAAGCAGAGAGTACATGATTATGTCTTATGTGGGGGAGAAGAGTTTCTTCCCCCCTTTTCCTCTGCTTTGGAAGAAGTCGAAGAAACAGAGGGGGGGGGGGGGGGGGCCGGCTTCCGGGCCTCCTCTGGTTCTTCGGAGATGAGGGGAGTGAAGCTGCCGCAGCACCAGCTATGACAACTTCCACTCCTTCCATCTGCTTCTCCAATGCAGCATATTTATTTTGAAGGGGGACATGAGTGTCCCACTTATGGGCCAGTGCGCACAGCGGACCCTTAGCTTTCTTGGACTTCTGGTTCTGGGCAGCGTTCCTGTTGCTAGAACCTTAGAAGGCTGACCAGAGCCAGAAGCCTTTGTTGTAGACAGACTGACAGGCCTGGGTGAGGGCTGACGCCTGAGGCTTAGGGGCAGCAGAAGGCGGTGCTACCAGACTGGTAGTGTCCACCTTCTATGTTTCCTGGTTCCTCGTCGCCACTGGAGGAGGGTTACTCTCCAGGGTGAGAGGAGCCGAGGCTCGGCCCCCAACCAAGAAGTTGGGGTTTGACATGAGAAATCTTTGGTGGAGCGCTTGCCTGCCACCACAGCACTGAATGTGAACACACAGGTGCTACTAGAGTTTGACGCAGCCTCAGCTGCACCAGGGTCTACAAACATTTTTTTTTGCGTCTGCAAAGGACAGCCCCTTCTCCACATGCACCTGCTGAATCTTGCACTCAGATATCCAACAAGCGCATTTCTTATCTGAAGCCATATGCGGCCCTGGCAATTCACACACAGGGGGGTTGCTGTGCAGTACTCAGCAGAGTGTCCGGGTTTAGTACAACAGGTGCATGAAGCCTCTGCCTGGCGGCATGTCTTCTGCCCGTGGCCATATTTTTGGCACTTAAAGCAACGGAGGGGGAGAGGGATGTATTTCTTCACTTTTAAGGAGTAATAACCTCCCCAGATGGTAGTAGGAGGGGTGGGGGTGCCAAACGTCAGGATGATGGTAGGGAGACGGATCTCCCTACCGCCTCACTTGGAAGCGAAGCGCATGACATAAGTCACCCCTGCGATTTAAGGTCTTGTACAAGTTCATCTTCCGACAGTTCTGCCAATGCCTGATCTTTTATCACATCTCCAAAAGAATTCATCGTTTTGTGGGGTGTGACCTCCACTGGAGTGTCTCTGATGGAAGAGAGCCTCAGTAGCCCGCTGGAGTGTGCCCGGTTATGCCACTCTACCAGCATGTCACCAGACTTGAGGCGCTGGGCATCAGGCCTGCCATCACGGCTCCTGAGGGTCTCCCCCACCAGGAAAGGATGCAGCTTGGAAACAGGCTTCTCTTCCACTTTGCTATGGACAATGAGGAAGTGAGGCCAGACGGCCAACGCCTGAGGGGTCACTTCCTCACAGTCGGAGTCACTATCAATTACAATGTCTGTGGCTACGTGCCACTTTTGTGCCATTTTTTGTTTTAATGTGGTTTCCATATTTTAGTAGTAGAGATATTCATCCCCCGGGGGTCCCTGCCCACCACAGAGCCCAACAAGGGAAAGTGCACCTGTCAGCGGGTCTCCCGCCAACACACGATGGAGACTGCCCGAAAGATATACTTGGGGGGTTAAGCCCGATTGTACCATCTGAGCCAACGCCTTCTATCACATTGTTGAATGCAGGGGAATACTAGCGTAAAGCACCTAATCAGCAGCATAGGCTATAGTGTGGTGCTCCATATATCAACCTGCATGTCAACAGCAGGACAGGGCTCAACGTGGCAAGAGCCGATTGAGTAGGCAGGTATTCCTAGCCTCTCGTTTAAGTAGAAGTCAAGGCCAAAGTGGAGTGTTTCAGCCACCAGGATCCTCTTCTCCCCCGACACGAGTCTCCAAGCACAGCAAACACTTGGGATCCAAAGGACCAAAAACTAATGAATATTTTTAAGGACCAATCCAACATGGTAAGACCTGGGTTAGCACAGCTCCTTAAAAATCGGACCAGTGAAAAAGACTGAACAACATATCTGCTGACGTGAAGTCCTAACCCAGGACAAAGATGGCACCCCTTCGCTAGCCCACTCAGTCAGTGACTGAGGAGACTACCCACCCATGTCACGTGGAGGCCGGTGCCGTAGTGGGCTCTTACTTTTGAAAATGTGTATTATCTTTTAAAGTTTACTGTATTCAAGCACAGTTGTTTATATCAGTTTTTTTCAATGACATTATATAGTGTATATATATATATATATATATATATATATATATATATATATATATATATATATATATATATATATATATATATATATATATATATACCTTGTATAATAAGCATCTTGAAAGTTGAAATACAGTGTCCAATTATATGATATTTACCTTATGTTTATGCCTGTAAAGTTGGCTATGCTGAAGACATAGTCCCCACCAATGAAGAGACCCAGGTACGTTACAAAGAGATTCTGAAACAAAAAAGGCAAAGCCCTTATGGCCCAGGTGTGTGACCAATAATCCACATAATATGTGTGACCTTTGTGAATCCAAAGTAGTATGCATACAAAGGCCTTGCCATCAGGTATCTCTATACTACGTTTGAGTTTAAAGTTTTAAATAGTATTTGAGGAAAAAGTTTTTGTCAAAATATGACTATTTTTTTACCTATTTCTAGCCCCCTACGACCTTTGCAAGGAGACCACTAAATTAGTATGCAAAGAAAGGTCTTATCATCTTCTACTTTTGTGCCAACTCTGACTTAAAAGTTGCCAACTTTGATAAAAACTACAATTCTATCAAAAACTGACATTTTCACACATTTGCCGATCTCTTGTGACCCTTGAACTTTCTGAGGGGTCATCCAAATTAAAATACATATGTTACATGGTAGTCGTTGTCGTAGTATGATGCAATCACACTAAATGCACTCACGTAGGGTTTTTGTAATGAAACTCCACTCAGTTGCAACTCGTCACAAGTGGCACAAGGTTGTAGACCACACTGGAGTAACAGTTCCAACAGTACTTTATTCTCGCGATGCACTATCAGCACAGTACATCGACAAATGCATCCACACTTTGGTACACCGTCTCATACAATGCATCCACAATTTTGATACACTGTCTCCCGTACAATGCATGCACATACTTCTCTAATACCCCTCTTTTATACTGTTACAGATTTGTAGAATCATCTGCAAAGTACACAACACAACCAAAGAAAACGTAACCAAAACTCATTAATATTCATTAAAAAGAAAACTCTAGATCTGTCTACAATCTTCCACTAACATCTAGGTGCATTCTGTAAATGTTGCGAAATGTAGCCAACATGTGTACTACAAAACTTTTTGAGGTCACTAGAATGGTCGCAACCCTTCCCGAACCTTCCAGTCTAATGTAGGTCAGACTTTACAACAATGTAAGAATAAGAATAAGAATAAGAGTACTTTATTATCTCGAAAAGATAAATTCTGTTGTGGTACATTTATAACAAATAGTACAAACAAGACATAAAAACATTATAGCATAATTATGAACATTTTCTCCCTGCACTTGCACAGCTACAAATTCCAAATGGATATAAAGTAAACACTACAAAATCTTTACACATAACTCTTACACATCTCACACAAACATCTTTTATGGACTGAACTGAGCGGCACTTATACATTCACACCCACCTCTACATATGCATACATAATACGTGTGTTTCAACCTAGTCCTAACCCTCACTACTTATTATACAAACATCTCAGTACATTATTACACATTATTACACAAGCTGCATAATTAAAGTCTACCATATTAAAATAATTAGTGGGTAAACACTCAGTAACAACAATCCCAGTATGTCCATGTTCACCACCAAATGAAACACAATATAATCACTTCTCTAAAATCAACAAGCTCCATTCCTACTGATTGCACAGGTAAAGGGGATAGGGGGAGGAGTTAGGTTTGGGTATGCGTGGATGTACCTACAGATTGCTTAGAGTGATGGATTTGGGGATGAAATGTAGCGAAAATATGTAACATTCTAGCTACACAACAAAATTCGATAGCAATTCTCCAGGCAAAAGAAAATGAATCACACTAAAAAGGTACATGATTCTTATCCAAAATAACTCAACTACATATCAGATCTTAAATATAAGTGTTCAAGTTTTATACGACCAGCAAAGTGTCTCTATCAATAATAATAAGAGAATCAGCAAAGCATCTGTTAAATCATAACAAAAGAACAAACTTGAACCAAAAACTCAAGCTCTCAGCTTTTACTTTACACAAACCTATCTATCACAAAAAATGCGACTCTACATGTATGTTCACCATACATAGGTAACTACACCACAATAAAGATCAGGTCCTTGAATTACTGGAATCTTGCAGGCTTGATCACCACCCTGCCAGATCTAGTAGTGTATGGCTGTACAGTTTGTGAATCAGGTGGTCTGCCTGGAGGCTGTAGACTTTCTGTCTGGGCTGAGTCTTGCGCTAAAGACGAATTCTGGGACTGCTGTGTCTGTTGAAGCTCATTGGGCATCGTCGATCCGCTGGTTAACTCCTTGTTCTCGACCATCTGCCTCGGCTCACTGGCAGCAGCTGGATTCTCTGTATGCACACTGCGTCCAAGGTGCTTACGGTTACGTCTCAGTACTCCGTTTGGAGTTTTGACCAGGTACGACCTTGGTGCGACTTGACGGATCACCACACCTGGACACTTCCACCCGGTCTCCCGTTCATCCCTCACAAGGACAGGGTCTCCTGGGGAAAGCTCCGGTAAGGGACATGCTGTCTGATCAAAGTGCTGTTTCTGGTACAACTTTAATTTGGCGTCTCACTGTTGTACTACTTTTGGATCAACCGTCTTTGGCGCTAGCGTAGAAGGTAGCACAGGCAAAGTCAACGCTAGTTCTGCAGGACTGACACCTAAACTAGTTAGTTTGTTATTTAGGTTTAACGCCGAACAGGCGACTAAGGCCATCTCATGGTGGGATGGGTAAAAATCTGGTCAGCCAGACTAAAAGCAAGGTCTTAAGACAAGATGTAAATATAGCTTAAAAATGTCAGGCTAAAATGTCGCACTTGTCTTTAAAAGAAACGTCTACAGACTCTCAAAAAGGTCAAATTAAAAAATTCACATAATCTATGAATGCTCAGATCTTGTTAAAAATATTGCATTCTCTCAAGAAATTGAAGATTTTGTCCGGGGGGACATCCCGGAACAAAACCTTCAAGGAGTCTGCTGTGAAGTGTTTATATCTCGTGTCAATTAGATCAGCACAATACAGCAAAAAGTGTCGAACAGAAAACTGCTCCTCACAGGCAAAACACCATGGACGCTCATCCTGTTTAAGTAAGTAAGAGTGCGTAACATACGTGTGCCCGATGTGGAGCCGAGTAAGGACCTCACGGCGGCTGCCGCAGCGGAAAGGTAGACTGTCAGACACCGTAGGAAGAGCTTCGTGCAGCGACACCTAAACTAGGGATAGGCGTCGCATGGTAGATCAACAGGGCCATGTGTTGATCATCCTGTTTTAGAATGTTTTTTGCACTTTGGACTCCACGTTCTGCTTCACCATTACTTTGTGGATAACGTGGGCTGCTAGTCACGTTCTTGAACTTCCAGTCTCTGGCGAATCTTGCAAACTGGAAAGAACCAAACTGTGGTCTGTTATCTGAGACCAAAGTTTCTGGAATGCCATGGGTGGCAAAGATCTCTTTTAGCTTCTCAATCACTGAGTTTGATGTCTGGTTGTTTGGGAGAGTTTTTATGTCTATGTACTTTGAATAATAATCAACTGATACAAGGTAATGACGTCCTTGTACTTCAAGAAGATCCACTCCAATCTTCTGGAACGGGCGATCTGGCATTTTCGATGGTAGTAGAGGCTCACTAGCCTGTGACGGCCTCTTCTCAAGACAGTATTGTTGGCATGCTGAAACACGGTCTTGGATTTCCTTTGAAATCCGTGGCCACCTGACGGCTTGTCTGGCACGTTCACGACACTTTGTGATACCTAAGTGTCCATCATGGATCCTGTCTAGGATTTTTGGACACATGCTGTAGGGTATGACAATGCAATCACCTCTTGTCACAATGCCACCGACAACACTCAGTTCTCCACGAACAACAAAATAGTCTCTCGCTGCTAGTTTCACGTCAGCCTTTTCGGCCAACCAGTCTGTGTGTATTCACGAACTGTTCTCAGGCAGATGTCTTTATCTGTCTCTTGCCTTATCTCCCGTAGTTTGCTCTCAGATACTGGCCAAGAAGATGTCACTTCATTCACGTATGCCTGAACATCTTCTTCTGTAGTAGCAGCACTGCTGGCTGATGGACTTCTGGACAGCGTATCAGCAATGACCAAGTCCTTGCCAGGTTTGAACTCAGCATGAGGCTTGAACCTCATAAGCCACAATAAAAGTCTCTGGCATCTCAGAGGCGTTTCTGAAAGATCCTTTGTGTTGATGAGGGGAACCAATGGCTTATGGTCTGTTTGTAATATGAAGCTCTCAAGTCCCACTAAGTAGTGCTCGAAATGCTCACAAGTCCACACGGCGGCCAGACACTCCTTCTCGATCTGCGCATAGTGACACTCTGAAGACGTGCGCAAACAGAATGCAACAGGGTGTAGTCCATCACTACCTTCCTGTAGCAGAACACCATCGATCCCATAGCTGCTTGAGTCTGCAGATACTATGGTCGGCTTGGTAGGATCGAAGTAGGCTAATGTCGGTGCTGTGGTCAGCATCTCCTTAACTTTGCGGAATGCTTCAGCCTGCTCAAGCCCCCAGGCCCATGCACTCTCTTTAGCCAGCAGGTCGTTCAATGGTTTCAGTGTAGTTGAAAGTTGTGGAAGGTATCTCCCGAGGTAATTAATCATCCCCAGAAATCTTCTCAGCTTGGCGACGTCTGCTGGATCTGGTAGGTCGATGATGGCATCAACCTTGGCTGGGTCGGGTCTGATACCCTTGGAGCTCACAATGTGGCCAAGAAAAGCAATTTCACGCTTCCTGTACTCACACTTGCTCTCGTTCAGAGTTAGTCCCACACTGTTCAGTCTCTGTAAGACAGTTTGTATCAGTTTCTCGTGCTCTGCATCACTCTTACTATGGAGTAAGATGTCATCGAAGTAGCATATGACACCTTCTATGTTGCTCAGAACCTCAGTCATCGTTCATTGAAAGATCTCTGGTGCACTTTAAATACCAAAAGGCAACCATTTCATGTAATAGCGTCCAAATGGGGTGATGAAACAAGTAAGTTTGGCTGTCTCGGGATCCAGGGGAATCTGCCAAAATCCACTCTGCACATCTAGTTTTGTGAAGATAGTGGAACCCTGAACCTTATGGAGAATGTCATCCATGGTCGGTATAACATACCTTTCTCTCTGCACTGCTTCGTTACGTCTCTTGAGGTCAACACAAATTTTGATGTTGCCGTCCGGTTTTATCACGAACTATAGGTGACACCCACTCTGTTGGTTCTGTGATTTCCTCGATGATGTCCTCATCTTTCATGCGTTGACGCTCTTTCTTCACTTTTTCCTGAAGGGAAATCGGTGCTCATCTTGCGACAGTCACACTGTATGGTGTCGCACCATCCTTCAAGCGAATCTTCATCGGCGGCTACTTCACTGTTCCCAGACTGACTGTTCTGATACGCTTGACAAGGCCAAGCTCTGTGGCTGTGCCTCTGCTCAGGAGGTTGTCTGCCTCCCCATCTATGACGTAGATGGAACCTTGAGTAGTTTCGAGTGTATTCTTGAATACTCCTAGGCTCCTCAACTTCCCACCTGGGCTGACAAGTGTGACGTTGTCTTGTTTCAGTGAAAAGGCTTTCCAGGCTTTGCCCACGTTGCTCTGCTGATGACATTGACATCTGCGCCCGTGTCAGTCTTGAAGCTGATCTGCTTGCCTCTCACCACCAGGTTAACTCGCCAAGGAGGATCGTCAGTCACCACTGATCCAACAAAGAGTTCTTTCACATCTGTAGTCTCTACTTCTTGGACACCCTTTGTCTTTGATCCACACACTGTAGCAAATGTGACATTTTACCACACTTCATGCACTTCTTTCCCATTGCTGGACAGGGTTCTTTCATGTAAGGCAGTCCACACCTACTACAAGTTGGAGCTTGGTCCATCTTGCTACCACTCTGCTGATTCTGCCTACCTCCCCTTTGAGGAAAGTTTTTCTTTCTGCGATATCTATCTCTATGGCTCACTCACTCTGTCAACGTTGTGAGCTGCGGCTCCCTGTAGCTGTAACTCTCTTTTAACCTGCTCTTGTTGTCGAGCCATCGCAGTTGCCGTCTTCAGCATTAGGTCTGCTTTTGAAGCTTCTCAGAAAGTTCTTTGTCTAGCAGGCCGATCACAAGTTTATCCCGAATGCAGTCATCTTTATTCGGAAATTCACAGTGCGTTGCAAGGTCATGCAGACTTCTAATGTACTCTTCTACCGTCTCTCCAGGATGCTGGTCTCTTCTCGCAAACGTAGCCCTCTCATGAATGCGATTCCTCTTTGGAAGGAAATATTTATCAAACATGCCCACAACAATGTCAAAGTCTTTCTTCTGTTCATTATTCAAGTTGAATGTTGTGAATCTTGCCTGCCTCTGCCCCTAAGGTGTACAAAAGGCTACTAACCTGCACCTCGCCACTGTCTCTGTTCAGCTTTGTTGCCAGACGAAAATGCTGGAAATGCTCTTTCCAACCGGCCCACGCGGCTGGCTCATGAAAGTTAAATTCCTTTGGTGGCTTGAACATTGTCCTCTTCCAGAAATATACACTTGAAATGAACAGTCACTGATGCTGCGCGTTTACTTCTGACACCATGTCGTGTTACCGCTTCTATGTTGGCTGGATGGACTTCGATTCAAACCACTGATGCTCTCACAAAATACAGGGAAGCCATTTCTTAACTCGGCGGCAAACACACTATTTATTTACTCTGGGCATGCGCAAGCTAAGGGACATAATCACCGGAGAGACAACCACTATACAGGAGTTGTCTCCCATAGACCAATATGCTTCATAATATGACAGTATCCTCAAGTTTTTCACATTTTATTTTACTCTTGCACAGCTCTGTGCACCGCCACTCTGCTTTCTTAGAGGCACACCTGTTCCTGCAGCCATGTTCACTCTTGCAGATTCATTTCTTAAGTTCTGTAATGCTTTACAGGCTATGGTGAGTTGTCCAAAGTGACAGCCAGGACAGGGCATTACAGGTCTCTATCCCCATCCTTCTGGAGACGGCACCCTCTGCCCTCTGCCAAGCAGGATGAGATGTCAAGACTCCCGTCTGGAAAGCAGCACGTGTGCAGTGTTTCATTTGTAGCAATGCGCCAATACCTTTCCAGCTGCGTAACTTTCTCCTTCAACTCTTTGTTTTCTTTCATCACTGCCGTAAAGTCACTCTGAATTTTGTCCATCTGCTCCTGCATTGTAGCTTTCATATTGTCCATCTTTTTGTCCATCACGTTCAACATTTTGAACACATCAGCAATAGTCGGCTCAGACACTGCATTTACCTCACCCCCAGGTGACTGATTGCCCCGACTCCCCTGGCTTGTCATTTAGGTGGGCCTACGTTCGCTTCGACATCACCACACTGGAGCAGAAAGACAACCAAAAACATGAGTATAACAGCCACTGGTCTGCTGACACTGACAGTGCCGTAACGCATGGCTGCCTCCTCTGTACTCCACATACCATGAAGTTTTAAAAAGTCCAATAAAAAGTACTGCAAGTGGCACGAAAAACTACCGAACTAATCGGCATGATGAGCAGAATCACCCTGTCATTGTTCCAAAGTCACTCATTAAGTAATTACACTGCAAATTGTTAAAAATGTGCAGAGCTCTTCTACTGTGTGCCACATCAATCATGAGCACAAATCGCCTCTGTAGTGCATGTGTGTATGTGTCAATTACACTGACAGCATTTTAATCCTATTATTCTTTATTTCGTCGATATTAAATTTATTTGACACAAAACATACGTCATACTTAATCCTACTCTTGTTCTTTTGCTGATACAATATTATTTAGGACACCAAAAATGTGGCATTCTACCAAGCAGACCCACCTTAATTACGCCAATGATGGTGGTGGTAAGGGCAGAGTTGTAGGCTGTACACAATATGATGGAATAGTTGAGAATGAAGCCCATGACACAGGAAAGCAGAAACACCAACAAGAACATAGGATCATCCCAGTGCTCAAAACCCATAGACTGGAAAAAAACACACAAAAAAACAGAAATCTAAAATAAAAGACAGAAAAATCTCAAAATAAGATGAAATCATGTTAGCCTCATTACTACATATTGCACCGCCATTCCATGGAATTATTTGCAGTGATGCATGGTGAGCAATTGGTCTTCTGGCTAATGTCAGCTTTAGCAGGCTTGTGCACAATTCAGCCGCAAGTTGGCCAGAGGATGTTTTTCTTCTGAAGCCTATGTAAATTCAGCATATGAAAAAAACACAAATGTGAATAACACAGACTAACTTACAGCTCCCAGGTACTGTGCTATACTGAAAACAATAATGGCAAAGCCCTTAAGGCTCATGTGCATGAACGATTCAGTTCTAATGTAAATAAAGGGTAGGCTTTTGCACCTGCAGTGTTTTCTCAAAAATTTATGCATTTTTAACTTTTGACAATCTCCCATGACCCGTGACCTTTGTGAGTAGTGAACCAAAACAGCATGCATAGAAAGGTCTTATCAGCTACCTGTCTGCCAAATTTGTCTGAAAGGTTTTGCAAAAGTGTTGACAAAAGATAAAATTCTACTTATTTCACATCATTTGCTGATCTCTTGTGACCTTGACCTTTCCAAGGGGTCGTCCAACCTAACATCATACAAAGGTCTTACCATCAGGTATCTTTGTATCAAGTTTGGGTTTGAAGTGAATAGTATTGGAGAAAAAAAAATTGTTGGGCAAAATATGGCTATTTTTTACCTAGTTCCTGATCTCTTGTGACCTTGACCTTTGAGAGAGGTTAATGAATGTGGCATGTTCAGGACTTGCCAAAAAGTATCCTTGGGCCTAGCTTGAAGACTGTGGCTTGAATAGTCACCAAAAAAAAAATGCCAACGTTAAAGTATACCACGGATGCTGACGGATCACTGGCCCACTAGAATCATTTTTGCTTCGCACGTGAGCCAAAAAACTCAGTCTACAGACTCTCGGAAGGTCAGAGTAATAAAATTCACACAGTCTATGAATACTCAAATTTTGCTAAAAATATTTGACTCTCAGAAAACTGAAGATTTTGCCCAGGGGGACATCCCAGAACAAAACCTTCAGGGAGTCTGCTGTGAAGTGCTTATGTCGCATGTCAATTAAATCGGCACACGACAGCAAAAAGTGTTTATCAGAAAACTGCTCGTCACAGGCATAACACCATGGATGCTCCTCTTGTTTTAGTAAATAAGAATGCATAACGTGTGTGTGGCCGATGTGGAGATGAGCAAGGACAGTCTCCTCACGGTGGCTGCCGCTGCGTTAAAGTAGACTGTCGGACACCTTAGGAAGAGCTTCACGCAGCTTGTTAGCTTCCTCTTTGTCCTACTCGGACTGCCACTCGCGGGCTATGTAAGAGCATCTTCCACATCCCCAGACCCAAAAAGAAGCAGAGCGTAGTGAGCGTGATGGTGTGTAAAACTGGACTAGATGAGATAGGTACGGCGGAGCAGAACAAGAGATAATGTTGTAACAGATCACACAGACTTTGTACTGGATTCTGTACATTACTGGCAGCCAGTGAAAATCAAATAGAAGAGGTGTAGTGTGTTGACGCTTTGGTACCTGAAAAATCAGTCGCGCAGCACAGTTCATAACTCTTTGGAGTTGGTCAAGTAGGTGTTGCGGAGTACCAGACAACAGGGCATTGCAGTAGTCTATGCGGGACAGCACAAGTTACGTAACAAGTGTCTTAGTCAATTCTACAGTCAACAGATGTCGAACAGTGCTGATCCTTCTGAGTTCAACGAAGGCAAGCTGGCAAACTTTCTTCACTTGTTCTTTCATTGTTAGCCTGTTGTAAAAAATGACGCCCAAATTACGGGCTGAGCTAGAAAAGGAGATGGTGCTCTCGCTCACCATCATTGAATCAGGAAAATCAGCACTGTGCATAGAGGAGTATGGCAATCGGAGGGCCTCAGTCTTGTTGCTGTTCAGCTGGAGCTTGTTCTGTGTTGTCCACTTCTGAACATCACATTTTCTTCTTCTTCAGCGTTCCCGAGCTTCTGCCTCAGATGTCAAGATTGGTTGTTGAGATGAAGTTCGTGGTCTCCAGTAGGTCTAGAATGGAGCCCCAGAGTTTCTTTGACAGCGTCGCTCCATTTTCTATCGACTGTGCAAGGTAGATGAGCTGGTCTTCAGTACTTCTGTTCTTCCTGAAGGCTGTCTGTTCTTTGGTGATCAGGTTGTTGGTTTCCAGATGCACAGAAGTCTCTTGTTGATCATGCGCTCGAGAGTCTTGCTGAGGAAGCTTAGCAGGCCGACAGGTCTGTAGCTGGACTTCTTGTTTGGGTCCTTTCCTTTCTTGGGTATGGGTGCAATGGTGGCCTCCTTCCACGCTGATGGAAAAACACCCTTTCTCCATGAAAGGTTAAAGAGTTCAAGCAGTATCCTTCTGGCAGCTGGTCCAAGATGCTTGATCATTTCATTGCAGACTCCGTCTTTCCCTGGGGCTTTCCTGGTCTTAAGTCTCCTGATCGCATCATTGAGTTCTGGCAGAGTGAGGTCTGAAGTCATGGCTGCAGTGGGGTTTGTCTGGTATTTAAGCTTGGTCTGCAGCTGTGTTTCGACTTCCCTTCTTCTTTTTGCTGGGATTTTTATAGTACTGTCCATCTCAAAGGCATCAGCAAGGATGTTTGCAGCTCTCTTCCCTGTGTGAAGCATACCATCTTCCGCAAGTGCTGTGGATCTAGATGTGGTTGTGGCATCCTCGTTCAGAGTCTTGGTGAGACGCCATAGTTGTCCAGTGCTTTGGTCCAGGCTGAGTGAGGATGTTTTTTCGTGCCAGCTTTGATGGATTTCTTTTGTCTTTGCCATGTTGAAGTCCTCCTTCAGTTGATTATGCCTGGCAGTTGTTTCTGGTGTTGGGTTCTTCTCCATGTCATTTCTGGCTTCTGAGAGTTGCTGGTGAAGGGCGGCCAGAGTTTTGCTCCGGTAGGGTTTGTAGTCTTTTCTGAAGCCACAGGGGATAGATTTCTGAGCTGATGATATGAGGGCTTCCGTCAGTTTTTTGACATTTTTGTTTATGTCCTCTGTTAGGTTGATGCAGCAGAGTGCCTCAGCATGGGCTTGATATGCTGTCCAGTCAGCTTTCTTGAAATTCCAGCTGGCTCTTTTTTGGTGGTGTTCGCTGGCAGTCTTTTTATTTGCAATGTGCAGGATGATAGGGAGGCGGTCGCTTCCGCCCAGCTGATCATTTACGACTCTGGTGGTTTGTTTCTGAACATCTTCTGTGTCCGTGGCGAGGTCAGGAGTTGATGTTTTCTTCCAAGCTCTGGAATAGTATGTTGGTCTGTCATCAGGCTGGTCAAGCCTTGTGGGAGGGCTGAAGCAGTTGGTGATGAGAAGTTCTTCATCTTGCAGGATGATCTTAATGGAGACAAACTCAAGTTCGCCTGCTGCTGTCTGTTCTATCAACAGCGCCGGGATTCCTAGCCCGATAAAAGTTATTACTCCCCCTTTGTGTCCAGTGGGTCTGTCTCGTCGGAAAGTTTCATAACCTCTGATGAAGAATCTGCGGCTTTCTGTCAAGTGAGTTTCTTGGATGCAGATGACATCAATGTTGTTCTCTTTCAGGAAGGCGTGTAACTCTGTTTTCTTTTGCTGAATGCCTTCTGCGTTCCACTGCACAACCCTAAGAGCTGTCGTTGGAGTTGTAGAGAGACCAGTAGCACTACTCTGCCTCCCCGTGGTTCCCAGGTTAGCAGAGCCACCAGTCGCTGAGGTGGGTCCCTTAGAGGCTGAGGGCCCGGCAACGTCCCCGCCTGGCTTTGGTCCATGGGGACGACACCATATCGAAATGTCCACCTGAGGCATAATCTGAGGGTTGCGTGTGTGCTCGTTTCCCTGACGGGTTTCCACACTATACCAGATGGCATAGTCAGCGACGCTCCGACTTCGTTGGTCATTGGTTTCAGTTCTGAGTTTTCTTTCTCGTAGGAGAATTTCCTTAACTGGGATTGAGAGCTTCCCCTGCCCTTGTTTTAATTTTGGAGTTGACTTCTCCTAGGCCAGTTGCCTGCCACAGCTTATGAGTCTGGTCTACCCAAGGAGTTTGTTTGGATCCCATCCCTAGACATGGCTGCTAACCATGGCTGACGAGTCAAATCTACCTAAGGAGTTGCACCTACAATGGCTGCCTACCAGGTCTGCTGAGCCCACTCTGCCCATGGTTGGTTTTCTGTCAGGGTTTGCTCCCCTAGCCTTTGCCTCTCCCGAGGCACCCACAAGGCAGTGGGGCTATTCACCCATAGTTGGGAGTATGGTTCACAGGCATCAGGGCGTATCCACACACCGGTGGGCCTTTCATGCCGTGTGTCTGGGGGCCAGACCTCCTCCGAGTCCCCTGTAGTTCAGCCCGAGTCCGTAAGGTACTCAATTACCGTGTGTCGCCGCGAGGAGGCATTACATGGGGCTTGTTGTTGGAGAGGCTTTGTACTGGCAGAGAGAGACTGACGCATTCTGCCCTCCTTTTCGCAATACTGCTAGCCAGTGGTGGAAGCTGAAAGCGAGAAGTGACAAGCACTACCACTGCGCTATCACACTAGACGCATCACAACAACCATTTTGACACACTCTGAACATCACAAATCAAACCTCCATAGACTGCACCATCCAATCAACAAGTGGTTAATCATATTGTAGGCTATGGAAACATTTTATTTAGAATGACCCACTGAAGATTATCAAAGCAGACAAATTCAGGTGAAGGTTGGCTGGAGTCACTGATCTAAAAATACCTCTGCACAATTTGTTGTGTAGTGAGTAGTGGCAAGCACTGCATCACTGACCTTAGTCAATGAATCCAGAATAGGGCATGTGCTAAAAGTACTAGCCCGTCTGACAAAGCAGGGGATGCGAGTTGCAATGTCCGCGGCAATGAAAAAATTAAGACATTGATGACTTCTTTGAATTAAATTGAATTGAAAAACTTTATTATCCATTAAATGTTATATATAAAATGGAAATTTGCCTTTGGCTCACATCACATATATATTAACAGCTAAAACACATACTAAGATAACATGTAATTACACATTACACACTGTACAAAACATCGGCAAAACTCCCCTTCTTTCACTTCCACCAACATCTAACACGCAGGCACACAAGCAGCTGTATTCCTTTATAGTTATATCATGTCAACAAGGTTTGGCAGTGTTCCTTCTTTGAATTGAGAAAGATCAGTTCAATTCGACACCTCCTCACTACCAAAGCAACTATAATGCTTGTTACCTCCCTTGTTCTTTTACGCATTGATTTTTGTAAATTCCCTTTTGGCTGGTGTTCTGCATAATCTTCTTGATAAACTTCAAAGAGTTATGAACTGCTCTGCCTGACTAATTTACAAAGTACCGAAACGTGAGCACATAACCCTTACTTGTTGACTTGCACTGGCTGCCTGTATCTCAAAGAATTGTGTACAAGGTCTCTGTTATTTGATACAATGCTATTACCGATTCTGCTCCCCCATATTTGTGCGACCTGGTTTATATTTATACACCTTCAAGATCCCTCCATTCAGCATCAGACACACATATTTTCTGGGTTCCTAGGCGAAAGAAGTCTAGCCAGGGCCTGCGTGCCTTTTCTTATTTCGGTTCAGTCACCTGGAATGACCTTCCAGCCCATGTCAGACATGCCCCAACTCTGTCTGCTTTTAAATCACTGCTCAAGACCTATCGGTTTCTTATGCATATAGTTAGATGCATTTTCAGTGCGTTAGCAATCTTTGGCAGTAACTGTTCTTGTAAAGGTGTATGTGTGAGAGTGAGCTTTTGATATGCGTCACTTTAGTTTTTGTAACATTTATTGTAGCGCTTTCTTTCTTGTACTTTTTGTTCTGTGAGTTTTTATCTTGTAAAGCGCTTAGAGTGGCCATTCATCTGGAGGTTAAGCGCTATATAAATGTTTATTATTATTACATCACACCATATACATTGCACACCTACACAAGAAACACATCACACATGCACAAGCACACGCGCACATATAATCTTGCAACAACAATTAACAGTACATGTCCCGTTGAAAACTCTGAAGCAAACCTAATAATAGCAAAGAGTTTGTGAAAAATGTGACTCAAAATGCCACACCAAGTGGGCGTTAACCAGGCGTGCCATAGTTTTACATAAACATGTCAAAGTGATTGGCCGGTAGTAGCCCAGGTCAGAAGGATCTTGTCCGGCTTGGGGATGGACACAATCACAGCCTGGCGCCAAGATGGTGGAAAATGACCAGTTATCCAGATAGGTTAAAGGCTTGAGAAGTACGAGGAGTGACTTCTCAGGCAGATGCGTTAAGAGCTGATAATGAATGGTATCTAGTCCAGCAGCAGTCATTACATTTCTGCAGGTCTTGCTGCAATTCTGATAATGTAAAACGGGTATTATAGTCTTAAATAATAATAATAATAATAATAACGGTATTATATAGGTGCTTTTTCTCAATTTTTGGGCGAATCAACTCAAAGCGCCGCGAACTGAAACCCAACACGCACACTCACGTGACGGACACAAATTTACTCCAAAGACAAACAGTACAAGACAGACAAAGGGTCAGCTCAGCTACTGAAGTTACAGAAATTGTTGATCGCTTGTATCTGAAATTTATAAAGTGGCCTGAAACTGGTACCAAAGTGTGGGGGGTGGGGGTGGGTGGGGGCTGGGGTGGGGGGGGGGGGGAGGGGGGTGGAAGAACCGGAGTACCCGGAGAAAGAACCCCAGACGGTCCGCCCAAATTAACGGTGACACTTACCTTCAGAGTTATCCAATTTAAAGTCACTTCTTCTTCTTCAGCGTTCCCAAGTTTCTGCCTCAGATGTCAAGATTGGTTGTTGAGATGAAGTTCATGGTCTGTAGTAGGTCTAGAATGGAGCCCCAGAGTTTCTCTGCCAGCGTCGCTCCATGTGGCCAATGCTATATCCTGGCGACTTGGTATAGGGAACATGACTGCAGTACATGCTCTGAGGTCTGTAAACCAGTTTCACACAAGCAGTGTGCAGTGTGTGACAGTCCAAGGCGGTACAAGTGTGCACGCAGTCGGCAGTGACCAGTCCTTAGATGGAATATGGTGGTCTGTTGGTGGCGCTGGAGGTGTTTTAACTGGTCATCAGATGGTGGGTTGTGTTGGGTCTGCCAGTCTGCATGATAGTGCCGCTTAATGCTCGGGTTTTGACTTCCTGGAAGGACATCGGTTGGTTTGGCTGCTCAAGCTTGCTGCTGGACTTGGCGAGTCTGTCTGCCTCCTCGTTTCCTGATAGACCACAGTGAGCAGGTACCCACTGAACAGCCACTTCTGTTAGGCGTGAGAGGGCGACCAGCAGGTGCCGTGTTTCTTTATCCAGCTGCTCACTGGGGAACTGCAGGCTTTTGATGGTGGATCTGCAGTCGGTCAGGAAAACGACGTGTGAGGGCAGGGGATCGTCTGCACCGACAAGGCTGGCAGCCTCTCGTAGAGCAGTGAGTTCAGCCCGGTAGTTGGTCGACAGTCTTCCTGCAGGCAGGGATTTGGATGTGGTGTGTCCATCTGGGTAGCGGATGAAAATTCCACTGCCTCCATTCTTGACAGCTGCGTCTGAGGATCCATCTGTGAAAACGTGTGCCCAGACTGATGCATTGTAATCTCGGTCCAGCATTTCCAGTGTGAAGACCTGAGGATGGCTTCTGACTGGGATTCTTTGCTGGCTATTTATGGGACATCAGTAACGAACAGCACTTTTTCCAGGGAGGTGTTCCAGTCCTCATTAGCTTGAAGAGGTTCTCGACCATTTGAGGCATTGTAGATGGTGTCCTGGCGAGCTCTTGTGAGTTGTTTTGTGAGGTGGTTGAAGCTGCTTCTCTTCAGCCTGTTCTTTGTTTGTTCTTGGAGTTGCTGATTGACTGGTTGGGTGGGCAGTCTCTGCAACTTTTCACTGTGAGCAAGGACCTTCTCCTACCGTCTTTTGTCTAGGCAGTGAAGACCAGTGGTGGTTTCTAAGG
Organism: Semisulcospira habei; assembly: GCA_036245525.1. Lineage (NCBI taxonomy): Eukaryota > Metazoa > Mollusca > Gastropoda > Semisulcospiridae > Semisulcospira > Semisulcospira habei. The sequence continues at coordinate 110,628,651 of BTPG01000005.1, forward strand.
TGTGGATGGGTGTCGTTTTTAGCCCGCCTGTGATGATGCGCATGCCTGCATTCTGCACTCTGGCCAGCCTGCTCGTGTTGCTCTTGGCAGCAGTGGCCCAGGCTGCTGAGCCACACTCCATCAGAGGACGGATGTTTCCTGTGTACACCTGCTTGAGGATGCTGCTGTTTGCTCCCCATTTGGTGCCTGCCAGTTTTTTCATGAGAGACAGTCTTCTCGTGGCCTTCCATGATCAGTTCTGAAACAGGGGCAGGCTTCAGAACTGATCAGCGGATCAGAGCTGGACCCTGCCTCAGCTGCTGGTCAGTCACATAGTTCTCTCAGTCGACAGTGCGTGTTGCCTCCCTTAGCACAGACGGCATCCCAGCAACCAGCTTGGCAGTACCTACTAGCGGTCATCGGTGACATGTCCTACAATCAGCATGGCCTCCAGGACAGTGGCCCTTGAAATCCCTGAACGTGATGATGCCGCGATCAACACCTTCAGTGGGCTCAGTCTCAAAACCATGCCACAGTGTGCTAAGTATCTACATATAGCATAGCCACGTGACATTATTGTGACAAGTCCTATATATGAACGGCTTCTTTCTACATAGCGTTCCTTCATATGTCTTGTGATGGTGTTATGACTAACATTATGCATTCTCTTTCAAGTGGTTGCTGAGTAATTTTCTTTCCTAATTTCTCAATGTTGGAAGTAGCGATAAAGCTATGCAAGGTTTTTGACTGAGCTGTAATGCATGACATTAATTGCCTGTGCTGACGCCGTATAGTGTTTTGACTGTGCCATTTCCGCCGTAATTGTTGCAACTGTGACCGTAAAGCGAGTTCTTTTACTGTGGCAGTGAAGCGAGTTGTTTACTGACTGGACTGTCTTGTTCTTGGCTTGACTTTGCGAACGAAGATTCTATAGGGCTTGCCCACGTCGTCTGCAGGCATTTTCGTGGCTGCGGAGGCCAATCCGGGACAGGCAGGTTCGACCGCAGTGGCTGCAGGGGAAGGTCTGGTCAGGATTCTGAGTTATGACAACTCTATTTTTTCTTCTGAGCCGCTTGTCCTTAAGGTTAGATCTGCGAGAGTCCTCAAAGGAGACGGCTGCCTTGTGAATGGTGGAGCGCCAGGTGTCACGGTCCGCAACAAGCGAAGACCACTGGCGGTGGTCGATTTGGCAGCACTGAGTGACTTCTTGAGACCGTCTTTGTATCTCTTCTTTGGTGCCCCTCTGTCTCGGTGTCCAGTGGCGAGCTCGCCGAACAGAGTGATCTTGGGTAGGCGATGATCCTCCATCCTGGAGACGTGCCGCGCCCAGCGAAGCTGTGTCCGCAGCAGCAAAGCCTCAATGCTCACAGTTTCCACCTGTTCAAGGACCTCGACGTTGGTGACATAGTCACTCCAGTGAATGCTGAGGATGGTACGCAGGCAGCGCTGGTGAAAGCGTTCGAGGAGTCGTAGTTGGCTGCAGTAGAGGGCCCAGGACTCGGAACTGTACAGCAGGGTGGTGAGGACGACAGCTCTGTACACGCTGATCTTGGTGCCTTTTTTCAGCTGTTGATTGTGCCACACCCGCTTGAATGGTCGCCCGAAAGCAATGTTCGCTTTTGCCAGCCTGTTGTCCAGCTCCTTGTCCAGCTTGGCGTCTGACGTGATGATGCAGCCGAGGTAGGTAAACTGGTGTACAGACTTCAGTTTGGACTCGCCGATGGTGATGTGGGGAGGGCGATGCTCTTTCTTGGGTGCCGGCTGATGAAGGACCTCTGTCTTTTTCAGACTGACCTCAAGTCCAAAGAGCTGGGCGGCATCTGCGAAGCAGGATGTAATGCGCTGCAAGGCTCTCTCTGTGTGTGCAACGAGGGCAGCGTCATCAGCAAAGAGCAGCTCACGAATCAGTTGGTCTAGGGTTTTCGTGTGGGCCTGCAATCGTCTGAGGTTGAACAGGCTGCCATCGAGACGATACCTGATGTACACTGCGTCGTCATCGTCGAGGTCCACTGTGGCCTGCTTCAACATCATGCTGAAGAAGATGGTGAAGAGGGTCGGTGCCTGCACGCAGCCTTGCTTCACGCCATTGCGAATGGGGAATGGTTCTGAGAGGTCACTGTTTAGTCTGACCTGGCCTTGCTGGTCCTCGTGGAGCTGGACGATCATGTTGAGAAACTTTGGGGGACAGCCTAGTCGCTCCAGGATCTGCCACATACCTTGCCTGCTCACAGTGTCAAACGCTTTTGTTAGGTCGACAAACGTTACGTACAGCCCTTTGTTCTGCTCGCGGCACTTCTCCTGAAGCTGTCTCAGCACAAAGACCATGTCGGTGGTACTCCTGTTGGCTCTGAAGCCACACTGGCCCTCTGGGAGGTGGTCTTCAGCGATGGCAGGTACCAGCCGATTCAGGAGCAACCTGCGAGAATTTTCCCGGCAATGGACAGCAGGGTAATTCCACGATAATTAGAGCAGGCAGACTTCTCTCCTTTGTTCTTGTACAGGGAGATGATGACTGCATCAAGGAGATCCTTTGGTAGTGTTCCTTTTTCCCAGCAGCAGAGAAAGAGGTCGTGGAGCTTGTTGTGCAGTGCTGGGCCTCCATGTTTCCAGATCTCTGGCGGGATTCCGTCAATGCCTGCTGCTTTGCCACTCTTGAGCTGGTGGATGGCTGTGAGGGTCTCTTCGGCGGTGGGCGGTTCGTCCAGTTCAACCTTTAGTGGAAGGTATGGGATTTGGAGGATGACTGTTTCTTGAACAGTGCGCTCAGCGCCGAAGAGGTCCTGAAAGTATTCCGACCAGCGGTTCAAGATGGAGGTATTATCTGTGAAGATTGGATTGAAGACCAGTGTTGTAGCGTGGAAGAGGGCATGGCAAACGGCAACAGCAAGAAGGCTTATAAAACGCTAAGGACCCTCACCAAGACTCAACAGCGAACAGCCACAGTCATCGAAGACAGCAGCGGCCAACTCCTTACGGAAAACACTGCTGTACTAAACAGATGGACTGAGTACTGCCGAGACTTGTATAACTACAAGGCTGAGCCAGACACCAGCATCCTCCAAAACAACCAGGCTGGGGCCAGGAAGGCTGAAGACCTGCCAGTGTTAGCTGAAGAGGTGGAAGCAGCCGTACGCGGCCTGAAGGGAGGAAAGTCTCCAGGTGTAGACAACGTACCTGCTGAACTGTTGAAACATGGAGGAGAAGTAACAACGAAGGTCCTCACTACACTCTGTCAAAAGATCTGGGAGCAAAAGAAATGGCCAGTAGAATGGACACAGTCTCTAGTGATCCCGCTCCCCAAGAAAGGAAACCTGAAACAGTGCCAGAACTACAGAACTATCAGTCTGATAAGTCACCCTAGCAAAGTAATGCTTAGAATCATTCTCAACCGCCTCAAAACTTTCGCCGAGGAACTGCTGGCAGAAGAACAGGCTGGCTTCAGAGTTGGAAGAAGCACTGTAGAGCAGATTTTCAACTGCCGCGTCCTGATCGAGAAACATCTGCAGCATCAGCGCGAACTCTACCACAACTTCATTGATTTCAGGAAAGCATTTGATCGCGTCTGGCACGACGGACTCTGGCAAGTCATGAGATCGTTCAACATAGAGGAGGGACTGATCCAAATAATAGAAGCGCTTTACAAGAACGCCTGCAGCGCGGTTCTACTTAACAATCAGTCAGGCGAGTTCTTCAGGACGACGATCGGTGTCCGTCAAGGATGCCTGCTCTCTCCTGTCCTTTTCAACATATTCCTGGAGAAGATCATGCAGGAAACCCTCCACGACCACCATACTTCAATCTCTATTGGTGGCAGATCCCTGTGCAATCTTCGATTCGCAGACGACATTGACCTCATGGCAGGCAGCAATAGTGAGCTCCAAAACCTGACAGACAAACTTTCAAGTAGCGCAGGGTCTTATGGCATGGAGATCAGTACGGATAAAAGCAAAGTGATGATCAACACCACAAGCGACAGCAGCAGCAACATTCACATGAACGGCCAGAAGCTAGAAGAGGTCAATAGCTTCAAGTACTTGGGAGCCACCCTGTCCAAAGACGGTAGTTGCATAGCAGAGATCCGTATCAGGATAGGTACAGCAACATCCGCAATGGCCAGGCTGGACAGGATATGGCGAAGTAACTCCATCAGCTTCACCATCAAGTACAGGCTTTACAAGTCCCTCGTAGTGTCTATTCTACTCTACGGCTGTGAGACTTGGACACTGCTTGCAGACTCAGAAAAGAAAATCCAGGCCTTTGAGAACAAGTGCCTGAGGAAGTTGCTCCGCATCTCGTACCGCGAGCACAAGACCAACGAATATGTACGGAGCATCGTCACTTCCCTGGTGGGCCCACATGAACCCCTTCTGGCAACCGTGAAACGGCGCAAGCTTGCTTGGTTTGGCCACGTGACCCGACACAACACCTTGTCCAAGACTATCCTCCAAGGCACTCTCGAAGGAAGTCGTCGGCGAGGTCGTCAGAGAAAGAGTTGGGTCGCAAACATAAAAGAATGGACCGAACTCGAGATGCCAGACTTGCTTGCCACCGCCCAAAATAGAACTCAGTGGAGAGCACTGTCTGTTGCTGCTGCCTTTCAGTCCCCCCAACGCCCAGTTCGGGCAAGGGACTGATGATGATTATCTGTGAGGAGTGCCTGTCCATCAGCGCTTCGCAGGGGACTTTGTACAAGCTGCCTCGTAGAAGCCCCTGTAGTCACCGTTGTCAGCGCAGAGCTGGGTCCTCTGTGCGAGTCTGAACCACCACTCGTTCTGGAGCTCTCTAAGCTTGAGCTGGAGACTGCTGCAGATGAGGCGGAAGGCAGACTTCTTCACAGGGCAGGAAGGCTGGGCTAGGTGGGCCTGGTGGGCGGCTCTTTTTTTTGCTAGAAGTTCCTGGACCTCTACGTCGTTTTCGTCAAACCAGTCTTTGTTCCTTTTTCTAGCAAAGCCCAAGACTTCCACAGACGATTTTACAATAGCAGTTTTCAGTTGTTCCTAGAGTGTTTCAGGGGAGGAGTCTGCTGGATCAACTGTGTCTTTGAGCATGCGCTGTAAATCGGCCTGAAGGGCAGCTTTCTTGTCGTCACGCTGAAGGCTGGCAACATCAAGCTTTTCTTAGGGGGGGGGGGGGGGCCCTTTCTTGGGTTTCAGCTTGCGGCGGAGCCTGAGTTTGCAGCGAACAAGGTGGTGGTCAGTGTGGCACTCTGCGCTGGGCATCACTCTGGTGAGGAGGACGTCACTGCGGTCCCTCTGATGCACTAGGACATAGTCGATAAGGTGCCAGTGCTTGGAGCGAGGATGCATCCAGGTGGTCTTTCGACTGTCCTTTTGCTGGAAAGTAGTGTTGGTGATGACAAGTTGCTGCTCTGCACAGAGCTCCAACAGTAGGCGACCATTGTCATTGCAGTTCCCAACGCCATGCTTGCCGAGGACTCCTTTCCAGGCTTTAGAGTCCTGGCCCACTCTGGCATTGAAGTCGCCAAGGATGATGACTTTGTCGTCTGCAGGGGTGCTCTGCAGGAGGCTGCGCAGGTCAGAGTAGAACTTGTCTTTTTCTGCAGGCTCTGCCAGGAGGGTTGGGGAGTACACACTGAGAAGGGTGACGTATTGCTGGTGTCTCAGTGGGAGGCGCATGGACATGATGCGGTCGGAGTGACCCGTTGGTCTTGTATAGCCCAGTGAACTATCGACGCTAAAAGCCGATTAGCTCCCCAGGGCAGCGGCATCTAGTGTTTATTTATTTTAAATATTTCTTCTGTTTGTAACTTTTATTAATTACATTATTAAATTTAGCCTTTTATATTAATTTCTTTCATTTCATTAGTCTCGTGAGCAATTTTGCTGTTTCATCTGAAACGATATAAACATGATATCAGGTCAGCATTTACATATTGGTCACTTGAACATATATCATTTGTATAACAAAATCCCTGATCTCTGTGTGCTCTTGACTCAACCCAGTTCTTTTCATTTGTTTGGTGTCACTGAATCGCGCCTCAATCCTAACATCAGTGATGAGGCCGTTTCTATCCAGGACTTTGCTGTCTTGCGCCGCGATGCTGAATACTCAGGACAGACAGGTATAGCAGTGTATATACACAATTCAGTCAGCGGTATCACCCACAGGCGTAAAGACCTGGAATCACCAACGGTGGAATGTGTCTGGATTGAGTTGAGGACAGACAAATCTAGCCCCGTGCTCGTCGGATACATTTATAGAAACCCAGCATCAACATTTCAATGGTATGACGAATTTACAGTTATGATGGATAAGGTCAGAAAGGCCACCTCAGAAATGTTGATTTTGGGAGACTTTAATATCAGTTTGCTCCTGAATAACCCTGCCTGGGAATGTACCATTTCTATGTTTGGACTGAAGCAGTTAGTAACTCCTGCTACCCGTGTTAGTTCTACTTCCTCCACCCTTATTGACCACATCTACACAACTAATAATCAAGGGTAGTGGGAGTAGAGGTGCCACAAATAGGGATTAGTGATCATTACCCTGTGTGTTGTGGCTGGGCATTGAAAGCAAATACTACTTTTCGTAAACACCAGCACACAACTATTAGATATAGATCTTTGAAGCGCTTCAACAAAGACGTATTTCTGCACGACCTAAGTCAAGTATCTTTCCACACAGTTTACAACCAAGGTGACCCAAACGAGGCTCTGTCTGAATGGTACGGATTGTTTCTTGGTGTTCTTGATAAACATGCTCCTTTCAGAGAGAAACGAGTAAAAAATCCCCAACTTCCCGTGTGGTTGAACAACGAAATTAAGGATGACATGCAGCTCCAAGATGATTATAAAAGGTGCAATAATTTTGTAGCTTACCGAAAACAAAGAAACCTTATTAAAATAGAATTAGAAATGCTCACCATCTCATGAACGGCAAAAAAGATATCGTTTCTGTTTGGCGTGCAATAAGCGCCTTTACGAGGTCAAGATATACCGCACAGTGCACTAAAATATCAGCTGATACGTTTAATCAGCATTTTCTCTCTAGCGCCACTACACTGCTATAGAATCTTACGTCGCCCGGTCAACCATCTGATGTTTCAGAAAAGCTGAAAAGGTTTTGTGCTGAAAGATTAACACCTAACACGTCTTGCAACATTCTGCTCTTAACAGTTTATGAAGTGGGAGAATCCATTTCTTCATTAAAGAGTAAACGTACATTTGGCCATGATGGAATTAGCAGCACTGTTCTTAAAATGGCTATTCCATACGTCGTCGAGTCGCTAACATACATCTACAACCTTTGCATACAACATGGACAATTTCCGTCTGGTCTGAAAACGGCAAAGGTAATACCGCTGCCTAAAACAAAAGATTTAAATGACCCCAACCATTTCAGACCCATTTCTCTGTTGACAACTCTGTCAAAAACGATTGAAAGACATATCCACACACATTTACAACATTTCTTAGATAAATACAAACTCATTCATCCACTACAGTCTGGTTTTCGTAGGAGACATTCTTGTCACACAGCTTTGGTTCACCTGGTTGATACAACCTTTGCATACAACATGGACAATTTCCGTCTGGTCTGAAAACGGCAAAGGTAATACCGCTGCCTAAAACAAAAGATTTAAATGACCCCAACCATTTCAGACCCATTTCTCTGTTGACAACTCTGTCAAAAACGATTGAAAGACATATCCACACACATTTACAACATTTCTTAGATAAATACAAACTCATTCATCCACTACAGTCTGGTTTTTGTAGGAGACATTCTTGTCACACAGCTTTGGTTCACCTGGTTGACAGATAGTCAACTGCTATGAATAATGGGCAAATGACTGGAGCGGTATTTTTGGACCTTTCTAAAGCTTTTGATCTTCTCAACCATGATCTTTTAATTAAAAAGCTTGCTGTCTATCAGCTGAATGATGGCACCCTTGCCTTCATTACATCATATCTAAATAGGCACACACAGTACGTCTGTGTGAATGGTACAAACTCACGGGAGGGGGTGATAGAGCACGGAGTACCACAAGGATCCGTTCTCGGTCCATTATTATTTTCAGTTTTTATAAACGATCTTCCCTTACATATATCTGACCCCCGTTTAATCTGTAGTATCTTTGCTGATGATGGAACTCTTGACGTGTCATCGTCGGATGCATCCTGTATAACCCAGTCCCTACAAAGCAGCTTGAATGATGTTTCCACATGGTGTCAAAACAATTACATGAATTCGAATCCTACTAAGATCAAATGTATGTTAATTACTACTAGACAAAAGCATCAGCTCAACCCGTCTCCCCTACAGCTCTATTTGAATGGGCAGTCTGTTGAGCAAGTCAAGGAACAGCGTGTGCTTGGAATCATCACTGATGACAAACTGTGTTGGCAAAGCCATATTACCAAAGTGTGTAAAACAATATATACAAAAAAAATTTTACTGTCAAAATTAAGATTTTTTTTACTAACGAACCAACAAGGAAACTTTTTTACTGTGCCCATATTCAGCCACATTTGGAGTATGCCTCCTCAGTTTAGGATGGGAGCAGTGATGCTAATCTCAAAAGGATGAATTCGCTTCACAGGCGGGCAATCAAATTAATCGTTGACAGACCCATGCAAGTCATTAGTACGGATTACAAGTTCAAGCTGCTGGATATCTTACCACTTGACAAGCAGTTCATTTATAATAAGTTGGTACTCGTGCGCAAAATCACCCTCTCAGACTCACCAGCCTATCTCTCTCATTTGTTCGCACTTGCCCACAGAGCTAGTCGAACATCAGGGAACAATCTGGTAGTACCAAGGCCCCACTGAGATATTTACAAGACGTCCCTCTCCTACTCTGGTGCAAAATTATGGAATACAGTTCTTGCAGACATTAAAGCAGCACCTTTTTTTTTTTTTTAACGAAAGTTCAAGTACCAACTGTATAAATTTATTATGAACATGTGAAAACATATTTTTCTTTTTTTTTCTTTTTCACATACCATCATTGGCTGTAGAAACACTTCCTTATTCATATGCATGTATCGTACATAATACTTTAGACTTGCTGAGGTGTTCTTGTCATTTCTTTTGCAGCATAACATCGTAATTTTTTTATGTTTAATGTTCAATGTTTTGCTTGATGTCAGTGTGTGTGTGTGTGTGTGTGTGTGTGTGTGTGTGTGTGTGTGCGCGGACTGGTATATATCAGTGTGAATGTGTGTGTGTGTGGTGTAATGTGAGCTTTGATTATTTAAAATGGAATTATTGTTGCCTGTACTTTTCACTATTATGTATACTTTTATATATAAAATTATGTGTATGTGTGTTTACGTGCATGCTATAGCTTAGCAAAGAATTGATTGAAAAAAAGGCCATTGAAGGTACCTAATCATTTATCCTTGAAAAATAAAGTTTCATTTCATTTCATTTCTTCTCCGCCTCTTTGATGTGTGGATTCCAGGTCAGTTTCTTATCTAGTTTGACACCAAGGTAGGTGGGAGCGTCATCCTGGGGGACATAGTTATTGGGGTTTAAGGCAGAGCAGGCGACTAAGGCCATCTCACGGCGGGATGGGTAAAAATCTGGTCAGCCAGACTAAAAGAAAGGTCTTAAGACAAGATGTAAATATACCTTAAAAATATGTCAGATGTCAGGCTAAAATGTTGCACGAGTCTTTAAAAGAAACTTCTACAGACTCTCAAAAAGGGGCAAAATAAGGAAATTCACATAGTCTATGAATGCTCAGATCTTGTTAAAAATATTGCATTCTCTCAAAAGATTGAATATTTTGTCCAGGGGAACATCCCGGAACAAAACCTTCAAGGAGTCTGCTGTTTAGTGTTTATATCTTCTGTCAATTAGATCGGCACAATACAGCAAATAGTGTGGAACAGAAAACTGCTCATCACAGACAAAACACCATGGAGGCTCATCCTGTTTTAGTAAATAAGAGTGCGTAACATACGTGTGCCTGATGTGGAGACGAGTAAGGACAGTCTCCTCATGGCGGCTGCCACAGCGGTAAGGTAGACTGTCGGACACCGTAGGAAGAGCTTCATGCAGCTTGTTCACTTCCTCTTTGTCACACTCGGACTACCACTCGCGGGCTATGTACGCACTAATCACAGGTTTAAAATCACTATGAACAGTCTGTGTGTCAGGGACAGGGTCATTGCGGGCATCGTTGGCAGCAGAATCTGCAATCCTGTTGCCTTCAATGCCCACATGCCCTGGGACCCAAATAAAAATGATGTCATAACTTTCCTTCATCAAGTCCACATAAAGCTCTCGAATCTGCACCAGCAGGGGGTGGTCTGTTCCCGCGCCTTGAAGGGCCTGCAGGGCAGAAAGAGAGTCAGAATCAGGAAGTTCCTTTCCCTAGACTGATAGGCATGCCTGAATGCCAGCAGAATTGCCTGCAGTTCTGCACTAAATACAGAGGAATGGTCAGGGAGGCTGAGCTGAAATGGGCGTCTAGGATGGCAAGAAGACACTGTGGCCGCAGCCACTCTCCCATCCTCAGACTTGGACCCATCCGTATAAATACGACAATAGCCAGGAAAACTTGAAAGGAGTTCATAGAGGCTCTGTTGGCATATGGCTGGTGGAGTAGAGTCCTTTTTTGTGGGCGGTCAAGTCCAGCAAGATGTCAGGAACTGGTAATAGCCAGGGTGGAGTGATGTGTTACAGAGATTCCGAAACTTTGTCCAGGTCCACTCCAGCCGCTTGCAGATGAGGTCGGATACGGAAGGAAAGTGGATGGACAGCTCCCGGATGGGCATCGTAAATCTCTGCAAACGACAGGTTAAAAACACAATCATGGGCAGGATTGTCTGGATGGGCCTTCAGCTTCAGAACATAGCTGAGCATGAGGTGGATGCGGCGGAGCTTGAGAGATGGCTCCCCTGCCTCGGCATACAGACTAGGAACTGGAGACGTCCTGAAGGCCCCCAGACATATTCGCAGACCTTGATGGTGAATTGTGTTCAGATGCTGTAGAACAGATTTGGAAGCCGAGCCATATACCACAGAGCCATATTCCAGTTTGGACCGAACAAGGGCCCGGTACAGTTGAAGTAAGACAATGAGGTCTGCACCCCAGTCAGTACGACCAACGACATGAAGAATGTTGAGGGCCTTCTGACAAGAGGTTCTAAGGTAATTAATATGGTTGCAGAAGGTCAGTCTTTTGTCAAAGATGACCCCCAGAAACTTTGCCTCCTTGGCCACTCCAGCAATGCTCAGGCTAGGTTCTGGAAAAAATTTCGTCTGGTTAGTAAAATGCACACAGACTGTCTTGGAGGGCGAGAACTTGAATCCGTTGAGAGACACCCACCCCTGGATGCGATCAACGCACAGCTGTGTCCTCGACCTCATGCACACAAAGCAAAGTCGTCCACAAACAAAGAGCATTCAGAATCATCCTTGACGGCCTTTACAATGTTATTAATTTTAATGCTAAATAAAACAGGGGATAGAATGCTGCCCTGCGGGACACTCCTGTTCAAAGTAGTCGGAGAGGGTGGAGTCCACACGGATATGGAACAACCGGTTAGACAAAAAATTGTGAATAAAAACCGGCAGGTGCCCTTTAAAACCCATGTCCGACAAATCAGACATTATACCATACTTCCAGGTAGTGTCATATGCCTTCTCAAGATCAAAGAAAATTGCATGGACATGCTGCTTGTTGACAAAAGCATCTAGGATAAACGACTCAAAGCGGACTAGATGGTCAGCTGAACTACGGAAGCGCCGGAAACCGCATTGGAGGTCTGTGATGAGACCCTGTGACTCAAGATGCCACACCAGGCAGGTGTTGACCAAGCGTCCCATAGTTTTACATAAACACGATGTCAAAGCGATTGGCTGGTAGTTGCCCGGGTCGGAAGGATCCTTACCCGGGTTGGGGATTGGCACAACCACAGCCTGTTGCCAAGATGGCGGAAAATGGCCGGTTATACAGGTATGGTTTAAGGCCTTGAGAAGTACAAGGAGTGAATCCTCAGGCAGATGTGTTAGGAGCTGATAGTGGATGGTATCTAATCCAGCAGCAGAGTCATTACATTTCTGCAGGGCTTGTTGCAATTCTTAAAATGTAAAAGGGGCATTATAGTCTTCTGAGTAATCCGATATAAAATCAAAAGTACAAGACTCTCGCTTCTCCTTCTCTCTCTGGAAGAAAGGTGAATAATGCTCTGTTGAAGAATTATGGACAATGGTGGAGGGAAGCAAATTGGCCAAAAGCCTTTTTATCCATGACCAAACTGGCACCATCTCTAAGATGGCCGACAGAAGCCGAGCCCCTAATTCTTCGAACAGCCTTCCAGACTTTTTGGGATGGAGTCCTAGAAGATAAAGATGATACAAAGCGTCTCCAGGAAGCACGGCGTTCACGTTTAAAAATGTAAAGGGCTTTAGCCCTCTGTCTTTTAAAGGTTAAAATATTCGCTTGCGACGGATCACAAAAAGCACGTCGCAGAGCAGATTTGCGCGTTTTTTGGGCCTTGCGGCACTCTTCATTGAACCATGGTACTCTCGGCTTCCGAGGGACTGATGTGGAAGGTCTAGGGATGGTTTCACCTGCTAGTTCCAACAAAACAAGAAACAGGTTCTTCAGCTGACATGACCACCTCCTCTGTAACACGAGACTGACAGAGGGAGGCGAACAGAGGCCAGTTAGCTTTCTTGAGATTCCAGCACCCCACTTGTGAATCCTCCTCACAGCTGACCGATGACAGGACTACTGGGAAGTGGTCACTACCACACAGGTCGTTGTGAATCTTCCAGTCAAAGTCGAGCATGAGAGAAGGATCACACACAGTGAGGTCTAGAACAGAACTAGATCCTGAACCTGGGATAGAGTATGTAGGTGAGCCATCGTTAAAGACACATAGGTTAAGGTGAGAAAAAACATCTTCTAACATCTGACCTCTGCCATCATAGTGGTCATTACCCCAAAGGTGAGCGTGGCCGTTAAAATCCCCCATGAGAATAAAGGGAGGGGGCAGCTGCATCAAGCACTGCTCTCTGCACATTTTGTGTATTTTTGTTGGTTCTCGGAGGATTGCAAGCATCATTTTGGTATCAACATGTTTGTTATCAGCAGCTGATAATCATGGTGTAATTTCTTTCTTCATTTTGTGAAAACATTTGGAGTATTTCATTGGAAAAGAAAAGACATTTTTCAGTTGAAATCTGTCTCAGTGACATTTCAGCAGTTCATGAACTGTACTCAGTAGTCAGTGTCAACAGTGCAGACAACACAATAGTGTGGCCTGTTAGACTGCCCTGCATAACAATAGTGTTTGTGACCTGGCCTAGTTTTGGCTTTCAAGTGTACACTGCACAGATACTGTATAGATGGATACCTACAGCACCCTGATACGGACTTTTATTTCCCAAGCAAAGAACTTTAGACTCCAAAGGTGTGTTTATGACGTATTATCAGAACTTGGGATTCTTGCCAAGCCTGGACGTAAACGTGGCTGCAGAGGTGGCAAATTGTGCCACCAACGCTCTGGACTTTTAGCACTTTCCAACAGCCAGTCTTCAGAATTCCTGTCTCCTCCCAAGGGGCACGGTATGGTGTCTTCACTGCTGCCTTCTGTGACTCGGTCACCTCCTTTTGCTTCACTGCTGCGCCTGTCTTCAGTGCCACACTCTCCACCGCACCGGCACCCAGTGACGTTATCTCCACCCGAGCACCTGTCTTCAGTGCCCCACCCTCCACCCCAGGGGCACCCAGTAATGTTATCTCCACCCAAGCACCTGTCTTCAGTGCCCCACCCTCCACCCCAGGGGCACTCAGTATTGTCATCTCTACACTCATGCCTGTCTTCCGCGCTCCACCCTTCACCCCAGGAGCACTCAGTAATGTCCGCGCCACCCCAGCACATGTCTTCGATGTCCCACCCGCCACCCCAGGGACAATCAGTGATGTCATCTCCACCCAAGTACCTGTCTAAAGTGTTCCACCCTCCACCCCAGGGGCACATAGTGATGCCACCTCCACTTCATCACCTGTCTTCAGTGCCCCACCCTTCACCTCAGGGGTACTCAGGATTGTCATCTTCAACCCAGCGCCTGTTGTCGGTGCCCTGCTGTCCACCCCAGGGGTACTCGGTGCCCTGCTGTCCACCCCAGGGGTACTCGGTGTTTTCATCTCTACCTCAGCACATGTTTTCAGTGCTTCAGTCGCCTCACTCTTTTTCAGCCAAGTGGCCTACCCCAGTGTCGTTTCCCCCACTCCACCCAAAGCCGCTTCCCCTACCGTGGCTGTCCCTACATTTACCACCGCCCATGCCGCAGGCCTCACCATCGCCACCACAGCAGCAAAGTCATCACATGCCTGCAGCGCCCGTGGGTCCTCCGCCAACACAATGCCTGCTGCCTGCATTATCAGTACCCCAGTGGGGCCATCCTGCACCCGGTGTCCCACCGCTACCACCTCTGGTACTTCAGCCCCCACCATCACAATCATTCGTGTGGCAGCCCCCACTTCTACTTCATTGGGCCCCATTCCAACCATCACCACCCCCTCAAACCTCTCCGTCATCATCACCATCACAATTTCTTGAACGACCACACCTGTCCCAAGAAACATTACAACCCGTCTCAGTCTACATCAGCTCCAAGAGAATCACAAGCCATACTCACCAGACTGGTAATGTATCTAACCTTATTCAGGTTCATCTTCAAGACACTACCAAAGTACCAGGTCAGCTGTGTTTGGCACTGTTTAACGTGCGCTCAGTTGGTTGTGCCAAGAAGCGCTCTGAAGTGTGCGAGTTTGTTACCGACCATCATGTTGACATTCTGTTCTTAACAGAGACCTGGCTGCGTGCCTCAGGTGATGAGGCCAAATCTGCTGATCTTGCCCCATCTGGATACTCTGTGAAATCCTTCCCCCGCGATTCTCGTGGGGGTGGTATTGCAGTCGTCCTTCATGAAGCACTGCAGCCTTTTGCATCATTCTCAACGTCTTTTAGTTTCTCCCATGAGTCTTTTGAGCTTGTACAGTTTACTCTAGTTTTAACTCAGAAAACTGTTCATTTTCTGTGCCTCTACAGACCCCCGCCAAACCGCAAGAACAAATTAACTGATTCAATGTTTGTTGATCAATTTCATGATCTTCTCGATCACTGTAATTCTCTTGCTGGCAGTCTGATAGTCCTTGGTGACTTTAACATCCACTTTGACAATCAGAAGCACCACACCACCTCTGCACTCATGGACATTTTACACATGTTCAGTCTTTCACAAGTTGTCGACAAACCAACTCATAGACAAGGGCATACTATTGACTGGATCCTTCATAGATGTGACGATGATATCTTGTGCTCAGCACAGGTTTCTGATGCAATATGTTCAGACCATTACTGTGTGATCAGTCATTTGAGGGCCATAGTCCCACCTCCAGTGCCTATGCTTACCATAGTGCGCAATGTTCGTGCCATTGACAGACTAGCCTTCAAGGCTGACCTCGTTCAGTCACTGTCTCACCATCCTAGTCCTAGTGCCGAGGAGTTTGATTCATGTCTACGCACTGTCTTAGACAATCATGCACCATCTTCAAAGCGTAAAAAGTCAGCTCATAGAATCAGCCCGTGGTATAGGTTTGTGAGCAAAGAGCTGCGTTCGGCTAAGCAGATGCGGCGCCAAGCTGAGAGAATGTGGTGCTCAACTAGGTTGACTGTTCACAAGCAGATATACACATGTTCTAAGAAGCATGTAAATGAGATTGTTCATGGAGCAAAATCTTCGTTTTACAACAGGAAGATCAGTGAGTGCATAACAAGCAAAGAGTTGTATAATGTGACCAATAAACTTATGGTGAAGAAGACTCCATCACCTCTTCCCACTACATTTCCCCCGTGCCAGCTGCCTCAGCTTTTTGCAGATTACTTTGTTGATAAGGTCCGCGAAATTCGTGATTCTCTGGATCTCATGCCCACTTCAGTTTTGTTCACCGAAAAACGCTTTAGTGGAGAACCTCTCTCAGCCTTCGAACCTGTGCTAGAGGATGAGGTCAGAAAAGTGATCACAAACACTGCCCCCAAAACTTGTGAGTTAGACCCCATACCCACTCCCTTTTTGTACGAGTGCCTGGATGAAGTGTTGCCTGCCATTACACAAGTCATCAACAACTCTCTCTCCACTGGTATTTTTCCTGAAAGCTTCAAGACTGCACTTGTGAAACCCCTATTGAAGAAACCATCTTTAGACCCAAATGTACTGAAAAACTATTGCCCAGTTTCCAATCTTACATTTCTATCAAAGATTCTTGAGAAAATTGTCCTTGTTCAAACTTTAAAGCATGTCAACTCTAATAGTCTGTTCAATGTATTCCAGTCTGCATATCGTCCCCATCGTAGCACTGAAACAGCTTTGCTGAAGATATTCAATGACCTGCTTTGTGCTTTGGACGAGCGTAAGATCACAGTCCTTGCTTTGCTGGACCTGTCCAGTGCTTTCGACACTATTGACCATGAAATTTTGCTGTGCCGTCTTCAATCTGTATTTGGCATTGAAGGCACAGTCTTGGCATGGTTTAGTTCATACCTGACTGAACGATCCCAGATTGTTTCTGTCGACGGCTGTCGTTCTGAGCCATCACCTCTTCGGTTTGGTGTACCCCAGGGCTCGGTCCTAGGACCTGTATTGTTCTTACTGTATGTTCAGCCCCTGTCCGACCTGATTTGTAGTCGCTCCATTTCCCATCATGCATTTGCAGATGATACGCAGATGTACAAAAGTGATACTGTCGAGCGAGCTGTGAATGCCGTCCAAAGTATAAGCCAGTGCATTGACCATGTCAAATCATGGATGACCACCAACAAACTGATGTTAAATGATGGCAAAACTGAAGCAATGTTGGTAGCTAATCCAAGATTATCTTCGTCCCTGCCTTTACCGTCATCATTGTCTGTGGATGGAACACTCATTGGCTTCTCTGCGAGTGTGAGAAACCTGGGTGTTACACTTGACAGCGAGTTATCTATGTCACAGCATGTCAGTGTAGTGTGTAGATCCGCTTATCTGGAACTTCGTCGTATTAGTTCAGTTCGTCACCTGCTGACCGTGGAAGCCACTAAAACACTAGTTTGTGCATTTGTGCTGTCCAAGCTAGATTATTGTAACTCTTTGCTTTGTGGGTGCCCTCAGTATCTCATTGATCGCCTCCAAAAAATTCAGAACAATGCAGCCCGGCTTGTTGTGAGAGTCCGTAAGACTGAGCATGTCACACCCATCTTGAAGTCTCTTCATTGGCTACCTGTGTCCTCACGTATTCAATACAAAGTTATGTCAATCTGTTTTAACTGTCTTTCAGGCACCAGCCCTGAATACTTGTCCTCTTTGCTGCATGTGTATACACCCTCTCGTGAGCTCTGCTCCTCTTCTGATAAACGGAAGTTGTGTGTACCTTCTGTCCAAACTAAAACATTTGGTCAGCGCACTTTTGTTTATCAAGCCCCAGTGTTATGGAATACACTTCCTCTTGAGGTCAGAAACAGTGAGTCTGTCTCTGACTTCAAGAGGTCGTTGAAAACTCACCTCTTCAAGCTTTACTTTGAATAACTGCCAGTGTTTGATGCCATAGTTGTAGTTCTGCAATCCTCCTTGTTTAGACTGAATGTTAATTAGAATATAAATTATTATGTATGTATTGTTGTTTAGTTTATTGTAAAAGTGGTGTGTTCAGGCATTGTGCTTTGTTTGTTATGTGCATATGTCATTGTATTTTTATTTTTGTGTACAGATTGTAAAGCGCTTAGAGCTTTTGAGTAAGATTAAGCGCTATATAAATACTCATTATTATTATTATTATTATCTACTAAGTTAAAAATATCATTACTACAGACCCGCAGGGATGATGGCAGGTAAACACTGCATATGGTTATGGTCTTCTTCAAGGTAACCCGAGCTGCGACAGCCTGAAGACAGGTGTCGATGCTAACGGGGCTATATAAAATTTGGCTACTAATGAGAAGAGCCACTCCACCAGAGCGACTCTCCGAAACACAGCCTTTATGTATAGCGTTAAAACCGTTAAAGGACACAGGGTCAGAAGTCTTCAGGGAAGTCTCCTGAAGAGATATTACTGAGGGGTTATAGAACTTGACCAGCTGACTGGAAAGAGGGATATCTTATTAAGATCCCGAAGAAAGGAGACATTAGTAACTGCACAAATTACAGAGGGATCACGCTGTTATCAGTGCCGGGGAAAGTATTCAATAGGGTTCTGCTGAACAGAATGAAAGACCCAGTTGACGCCCTACTTAGAGACCAACAGGCTGGCTTTCGCAAAAATAGATCCTGCACTGACCAGATTGCAACGCTGCGAATTATAATTGAGCAGTCGTTAGAGTGGAACTCATCTCTGTACATCAATTTCCTTGACTATGAGAAAGCATTTGACAGCGTGGACAGAGAGACCCAATGGAAGCTCCTAAGGCACTATGGGATACCTGAAAAAATCTCCACCATTATCAGGAACTCATATCAGGATTTAAGCTGTAAAGTGTTACATGGAGGGCAACTCACGGAGGCATTCCAGGTGAGGACAGGCGTCAGACAAGGATGTCTTCTCTCGCCATTCCTCTTTCTACTGGCAAAGGACTGGATTATGATTGATTGATTGATTGTACATTGCTTAACGTCCCGACAGCAACAAGGCTTTCTCAGGACGTGCCTGCACTGCTTGTGAAAAAAAATAAATAAACAGAACATTGAATGTATGTCGCCAGCCGGTCAAATACATTAAATAAACCTAACACATGGGGCCTAAATAAAGCTAAGACCATTTAGCAACACACATCCAATATCAAGAGCTACAGGCAGTGCAGACAGTAGGGAGAGTTTTAAAAAGGCAAATACAGGTGAATGGACCTCGGGTAGACAGAAACACATGCCCCAGAATAGAGAGAAAAACCCACCCTGTGGGGCTGACCAGGGTGACCCTGGGAACTAAAAAATACCTAACCCCACCCAAGTCCCCCAGGGCAGACCCGGGCGGGGGGACTGGATTATGAAGACCTCTACAGCTCAGAGAAGAAATGGAATCCAGTGGACACCTTGGAAGCAGCTAACTGACCTGGACTTTGCAGACGACTTGGCCCTACTATCACACACCCAGCAGCAGATGCAGGAGATGACAACCAGTGTAGCAGCTACCTCCGCACAGGTTGGCCTCAACATCCACAAAGGCAAGAGTAAGATACTCAAGACAAACACAGCCACCACTAACCTGATTACGCTTGACAAAGAAGCACTAGAGGAGGTGGACGCCTTTACTTATTTGGGTAGCGTCATCGACAAACAGGGAGGCTCAGATACGGATGTCAAACAACGGATAGGGAAAGCACGAACAGCATTTATGCAATTGAGGAACATCTGGAGATCCAAAGAACTATCAACCAAGACCAAAGTCAGGATTTTCAATACCAATGTCAGGGCAGTTCTTCTATATGGAGCAGAAACTTGGAGAACAACAGTTGCCAGCACAAGGAGAATACAAGTCTTCATTAACAACTGCCTGCGCAAGATCCTAAATATCCACTGGCCAGAGACCATCAGCAACAATGAACTCTGGAATAGAACCAATCAGCTGCCCGCAGAAGACGAAATTAAACAACGACGTTGGAGATGGATAGGGCACACTTTACGTAAGCCAGCGGACAACATCACCAGGCAAGCCCTAACATGGAATCCACAAGGCACGCGGAAAAGAGGCAGACCAAGAAACACATGGCGCCGAGAACTGGATGCAGACCTTAAGACCATGAAGATGACCTGGAACCAACTGGAAAGGAGAGCCCGGGACAGAGACTCTTGGAGATCCTTTGTAGGCGGCCTATGCCCCAGTAGGGGTGCAAGGCATAAGTAAGTAAGTATAGAACTTGACTAAAAGACGTAATTCCTCAAAGTTAGCTTGAAAACCACGACAATTCCACTGAAGCAGAGAGTACATGATTATGTCTTATCTGGTGGTGAAGAGCTTTTTTCCCCCTTTTCCTTTGCCTTGGAAGGAGTTGAAGAGACAGAGGGGGGCTGGCTCCCAAGCCTCTTCTGGTTCTCCGAAGATGAAGGGAGTGGAGCTGCCGCAGCACTATTAACGACAACTTCCACTCCCTCTATCCGCTCCTCCAATGCACCATATTTGTTTTGAAGGGGGACATCAGTGTTTCCCTTCTGGGCCCGTGCACACAGCAGTCCCATAGCTTTTTTAGACTTCTGGTCCTGCCGCTAGAGTTAGTGGCCTTAGAAGGCTGACCAGAGCCAGAAGCCTTTGGAGTAGCCAAACTGTCAGGCTTGGGTGGGGGCTGAGGCTTAGGGGCAACAAAAGGTGGTACTACAGGACTGGCAGTGTCTGCCTTCTGCGTTCCCTGGCTCCTCGTCACCACCGGAGGAGGGTTACTCTCCAGGGGCGAGAGGAGCTGATGCTCCGCCCCCAACCAAGAAGTTGGGGTTTGACATGAGAAGTCTTTGGTGGGGCGCTTGCCTGCCACCGCAGCACTAAAAGTATACACAGAGGTGTTAGAGTTTGGGGCAGCCACAGCTGCACCAGGGCCGTCAACCAGTTTTTTTTGCGTCCGCAAAAGATAGCCCCTTCTCCACGTGCACCTGCTAATCTTGCACTCGGATATCCAACGAGGGCATTTCTTGTCTGAAGCCATATGCACCCCCTGGCAATTCACACACAGGGGCTGGCTGTGCAGGACTCGGTAGAGTGTCTGGGCTTAGTGCAACAGGCGCATGAAGCCTCACCTGGCGGCATGTCTTCTGCCCATGGCCATACTTTTGGCACTTAAAGCACCGGAGGGGGAGAGGGACGTACTTTTTCACTTTCAAGGAGTAGTAACCTCCCCAGATGGTAGTAGGAGGGGTGGGGGTGCCAAACATCAGGATGATGGTAGAGAGACGGATCTCCCCACCACCTCGCTTGGAAGCAAAGAGCCTGACGTACGTCACCCTCTGCGACTTAAGGTTCCGTACAAGTTCATCTCCTGACGGTTCTGCCAAAGCTTGATCTTTGATTATGCCTCTTGACGAATTCATAGTTTTGTGGGGTGTGACTTCTACTGGAGTGTCTCCAAAGGAAGAGAGCCTCAGTAGCCCGCTGGAGTGTGCCCGGTTACGACACTCTACCAGCAAGTCACCAGACCTGAGGCGCTGGGCATCAGGCCTGCCAACACGGCTCCTGAGGGTCTCCCCCACCAGAACAGGATGCAGCTTGGAAACAGGTTTCTCCTTCACCCTGCTATGGACAATGAGGAAGTGAGGCCATACGGCCGACGCCTGAGGCGTCGCTGTCTCACAGTCCGAGTCACTGTCATGTTCAAAGTCGGTGGCTATGTGCCGCTTCTGTGCCAGTTTTGGTTTTTATGTTTTTTCCATACTATAATAATAGAGATATTCATTCCCCGGGGGTCCCCACCCGCCACCGAGCCCAACAAGGGAAAGTGCAACTGTCAGCAGGTCTCCAGCCGACGCACAATGGAGACTGCCTAAAGATATACTCAAGGGGGTAAACCCCGATTAAACCGTCTGAGCCACTGCCTTCTATCACACTGTTGAATGCAGGGGAATACTGGCGTAAAGCACCTAATCAGCAGCAGAGGCTATAGCATGGTGCTCTGTATATCAACCTGCATGCCAACAGTGGGATAGGGCTCAACGTGACAAGAGCCGATTGACTAGGCCGGTAAGTCTAGCCTCCCGTTTAGGTAGAAGTCAAGGCCAAAGTGGAGTGTTGGCACCAGTGAACTGCAACCCAAAGGGAACCTCAGCCACCAGGATCCTCTTCTCCCCCAGACACAGGTCTCCAAGCACGGCAAACACTTGGGATCCAAAGGACCAAAAGCTCACAATTATTTTTAAGGACCAATCCAACATGGCAGGACCGGGGTTAGCACAGCTCCTTAAAAACCGGACCAGTGAAAATTGACTGAACAACATATCTGCTGACATCAAGTCCTAATCCTGGACAAAAATGGCACCCCTCTGCTAGCCCACTCAGTCAGTGACTGAGGAGACTACCCACCCACACCACGTGGAGGCCGGTGCCGAGTGGGCTGTTAGTTTGAGGGATTCTTTGGAGTTTAAGAGAGAGAAGTCCCTCTTTCCACACCTTGTCAAACGCTTTGGAGAGGTCAACGAAGGTGGCGACTACTTTCTTCTTTTCCTGGAAGGCATTTTCTATCAACTGTGCAAGGTGATGAGCTGGTCTTCAGTACTTCTGTTCTTCCTGAAGGCTGTCTGTTCTTTGGTGATCAGGTTGTTCGTTTCCAGATGCCACAGAAGTCTCTTGTTGATCATGCGCTCGAGAGTCTTGCTGAGGCAGCTTAGCAGGCTGACAGGTCTGTAGCTGGACTTCTTGTTTGGGTCCTTTCCTTTCTTGGGTATGGGTGCAATGGTGGCCTCTTTCCACGCTGATGGAAAAACACCCTTTCTCCATGAAAGGTTAAAGAGTTCAAGCAGTTTCCTTCTGGCAACTGGTCCAAGATGCTTGATCATTTCGTTGCAGACTCCGTCTTTCCCTGGGGCTTTCCTGGTCTTGAGTCTCCTTATCAGAGTTAGGACTGAAGTCATGGCTGCAGTGGGGTTTGTCTGGTGTTTAAGTTTGGTCTGCAGCTGTGTTTCGACTTCCCTTATTCTTTTTGCTGGGATTTTTAGAGTACTGTCCATCTCAAAGGCATCAGCAAGGATGTTTGCAGCTCTCTTCCCTGTGTGGAGCATGCCATCTTCCGCAAGTGCTGTGGATCTAGACGTGGTTGTGGCATCCTCGTTCAGAGTCTTGGTGAGACGCCATAGTTGTCCAGTGCTTTGGTCCAGGCTGAGTGAGCATATTTTTCATGCCAGCTTTGACGGATTTCTTTAGCTTTTGTTTTTGCCGTGTTGAAGTCCTCCTTCAGTTGATTATACCTGGCAGTTGTTTCTGGTGTTGGCTTCTTCTCCATGTCATTTCTGGCTTCTGAGAGTTGCTGGTGAAGGGCGGCCAGAGTTTTGCTCCAGTAGGGTTTGTAGTCTTTTCTGAAGCCACGGGGGATAGATTTCTGAGCTGCTGATATGAGGGCTTCCGTCAGTTTTTTTGACATTTTTGTTTATGTCCTCTGTTAGGTTGATGCAGCAGAGTACCTCAGCATGGGCTTGATATGCTGTCCAGTCAGCTTTCTTGAAGTTCCAGCTGGCTCTTTTTCGGTGGTGTTCGCTAACAGTCTTTTTATTTGCAATGTGCAGGATGATAGGGAGGTGGTCGCTTCCACCCAGCTGATCATTTACGACTCTGGTGGTTTGTTTCTGAACATCTGCTGCGGCCATGGCGAGATCAGGCGCTGATGTCACAAATACAAGACTCTCGCTTTTCCTCTCTCTGGAAGAAGGTTGAATAGTGCTCTGTTGAAGAATTATGGGCAATGGTAGAGGCAAGCAAATTGGCCACAGCCCTTTTATCTGTGACCAAACTGGCACTAAGATGGCCGACAGATGCCAATGACTGATTGATTGATTGTACATTGCTTAACGTCCTGACAGCAACAAGACTTTCTCAGGATGTGCCTGCACTGCTTGTGAAAAAAAAAAATAAACAGAATATTGAATGTATGTCGCCAGCCGGTCCAATACGTTAAATAAACCTATGACATGGGGCCTAAATAAACCTAAGACCATTTAGCACTACACATCCAATATCAAGAGCTACAGGCAGCGCAGACAGTAGGGAGAGTTTAAAAAAGGAAAATAGAGGTGAATGGATCAAGGCTAGGGTAGACAGAAACACATACCCCAGAATAGAGGGGAAAACCCACCCTATGGGGCTGACCAGGGTGACCCTGGGAACTAAAAAGTAGTTAACCCCACCCAAGTCTCCCAGGGCAGACCCGGGTGGGGGGATCTAGAACAGAACTATGATTGATTGATTGTACATTGCTTAACGTCCCGACAGCAACAAGACTTTCTCAGGACGTGCCTGCACTGCTAGTGAAAAAAAAACTAAACAGAACATTGAATGTATGTCACCAGCCAGTCCAATACGTTAAATAAACCTATGACATGGGGCCTAAATAAAGCCAAGACCATTTAGCAACACACATCCAATATCAAGAGCTACAGGGAGCGCAGACAGTAGGGAGAGTTTAAAAAAGAAGGAAAATACAGGTGAATGGACCAAGGGTAGACAGAAACACATGCCCCAGAATAAAGGGGAAAACCCACCCTGTGGGGCTGACCAGGGTGACCCTGGGAACTAAAAAGTAGTTAACCCCACTCAAGTCCCCCAGGGCAGACCCGGGTAGGGGTAGAACAGAACTAGATCCTGAACCTGAGTTAGAGTAGGTAAATGAGCCATCGTTAAAGACACGTAATTAAGTTGAGAAAAAACATCTTCGAACATCTGACCTCTGCTATCATAGTGGTCACTATCCCACAGGTGAGCGTGACTGAAAATCCCCCATGAGAATAAAGGGAGGGGGCAGCTGATCTACTATACAACCTTTCCCTGCTAGGCATCAGTGAAGCCAGATGGACGCAGTCTGGCCAGAAAAGGCTGTTAAGTGGGGAGATGATTCTGTATTCAGGTCATGAAGAGGAGAATGCCCCCCATACAGAAGGAGTAGCACTCATGCTGTCACCAGTGGCACAGAGAGCGCTGATGGGCTGGGAACCTCTTGGGCCAAGAATTATAACAGCAGCCTTTAGAACCAAGAAAAAGCTCAAGCTGAACGTCATCCAGTGTTATGCGCCCACCAATGACAGTGACGAGGAAGAGAAACAAGAGTTCTATGACCGACTCCAGAGTGCCGTGGACAAATGTGCGGAGCGAGACATCATCATCGTCATGGGCGATTTTAATGCCAAAATAGGGGAGGACAACACCGGATACGAAGAGGTGATGGGGAGACAGGGACTAGGCTCGGAGATGAGTGAGAACGGGGAGAGGTTTGTAGACTTTTGTGCTCTAAACCGACTTGTCATTGGAGGCAGCATCTTCCCACACAGAAGAATACACAAAGCAACTTGGGTCTCACCTGACCATACAACAGAGAACCAAATAGACCATATCTGCATTAGCAAGAAATTTAGAAGATCCCTTCAAGATGTTCGAGTGAGGAGGGGAGCAGATGTCGCCTCAGACCACCATCTGCTTACCTTAAGAATGAAGCTCAAGCTAAAGAAAAGCCGCACAGAGACAACAAGAAGACAGCGCTATAATGTAGGCCTCCTGAGAGAAACTGGAGTTAGAGAAGAGTTCAAACTGGTGCTGTCCAACCGGTTTCAAGCGCTACAGGAGCTAGTAAATGAAGAGGAGGCGGTCACCACAGAGCAGCAGTGGAAGGCAGTTAGAGAGGCGCTGAACTCAACCTGCAAAGACACTGTAGGGTTCAGGAAACACCACCACAAGGACTGGCTGTCGGCACAGACCTTGAAGAAGATAGAAGCGAGGAAGCAGAAGAAAGCAGCGGTCAACAACAGTCGCACGAGAGCAGCCAAAGTAAGGGCACAGGGGGAATACTGGGAAGCCAACCGTGAGGTGAAGAGGAGTATCAGGGCAGACAAGAGGGCCTACACAGACAGCCTGGCAGCAGAGGCAGAAAAGGCAGCAGGCAGCGGCAACATGAAACAGCTCTACGACATTACCAGAAGATTGTCGGGTAAGTATGGCCATACAGAAAGACCAGTAAAAGACAAAGAAGGCAAGCCTATTGCAGACAGAGCAGACCAACTCGACAGATGGGCCGAGTATTTTGAAGAGTTACTGAACAGACCTAGCCCACCCGACCCCCCCGACATCCAGCCGGCAGAGACCGACCTACCCATCAGCTGTGACAGACCCAGCCGGGAAGAGATCAGAAAAGCAGTGGCATTTTTGAAGAATGGCAAAGCAGCAGGGCCAGATGGCATCCCAGCGGAGTCTCTGAAAGCAGACCTAGAGACAACAGTTGAGATGCTGTACCCACTGTTTGGAAAGATCTGGGAAGAGGAGGTGATGCCAGCTGACTGGAAGGAGGGGTACCTAATCAAGCTTCCCAAGAAAGGCGACCTCAGCAAGTGTTCCAACTACAGAGGAATCACCTTGCTGTCAGTACCAGGAAAGGTCTTCAACAGGATCATCCTAGAGAGAATGAAGAGCTCCGTTGACCCCCAGCTGAGAGACCAGCAAGCAGGATTCAGGAAGAACCGATCATGTACAGACCAGATCGCCACTCTCCGCATCATCGTGGAACAGTCTCTGGAGTGGAGCTCCCCGCTGTACGTCAACTTTGTGGATTATGAAAAAGCATTTGACAGCGTGGACCGAGAGACTCTGTGGAAACTCCTACGACACTACGGTGTACCCACAAAGCTCGTCCGCCTGATCAAGAGCAGCTACGATGGCATGACATGTCGCGTGATCCACGAAGGGCAGTTCACCAGAGAGCTCCAGGTCAGAACTGGTGTCAGGCAGGGGTGTCTGCTGTCTCCGTTCCTCTTCCTACTGGCCATAGACTGGGTCATGAAGATGACCACAGAGCACAGACGAAGTGGAATACAGTGGACACTGTGGACACAGCTTGACGACCTCGATTTTGCAGACGACTTGGCATTACTGTCCCACACTCATCAACAAATGCAGGACAAGACCACGAGGCTTGCTGACATCTCGTCCCAAGTGGGCCTCACCATTCACAAACAGAAAACAAAGACAATGAGGCTGAACGCAACCAGGGAAGAACCAGTCTTGCTTGCTGGCACCCCGTTGGAGGAGGTGGAGTCCTTCACCTATCTCGGGAGCATCATAGACAAAAAAGGCGGCACTGATGCAGATGTCAGAGCACGAATCGGTAAAGCCAGAGCAGCCTTTCTCCAGTTGAAAAAAGTGAGGAGTTCCAGAGAGCTGTCACAACACACCAAAGTCCGGATTTTCAACTCCAATGTAAAAGCAGTTCTCCTATATGGAGCAGAGACATGGAGATTGACAAAAACCACAGTCAACAGAGTACAGACCTTCATGAACAGTTGCCTTAGAAGAATTTTGAAAATCCACTGGCCAGAGAAGATCAGCAACATCAGACTCTGGGAGAGAACAGAGCAGATAACAGCAGAGAATGAAATTGGGCGAAGAAGATGGGGATGGATCGGTCACAGTCTGAGAAAGCCAGCTTCCAGTATCACTAGGCAAGCATTGTCATGGAACCCCCAGGGAAAGAGGAAAAGAGGTAGGCCGAGAAACTCATGGCGTCGAGACCTCCAAGCAGACATCAAGATTGATTGTAGATTGTAGATTGCTTAATGTCCCGACAGCAACAAGGCTTTCTCAGGACGTGCCTGCACGGCCAAGCAGACATCAAGAGACTGGGAACCACCTGGAGTAGAATCGAAGGAGAAGCACAGGACAGGAGTTGCTGGAGGTCTCTCGTCGACGGCCTATACCCGGGTAGGGGTGACAGGCGTAAGTAAGTAAGTAAGCTGATCTACTAGGTTAAAAATATCATTATTACAGACCAGCAGAGATGGTGGCAGGTAAACACTGCATATGGTTATGGTCTTCTCTAAAGTAACCCGAGCTGCGACAGCCTGAAGAAAGGTGTCAACGCTAATGAGGCTACATAAAATTAGGCTACTCATGAGACCAGCCATTCCACCCAAGCGCCTCTCTGAATCAATGCCTTTATGGATAGCATTAAAACCATTAAAGGTCACAGGATCAGAAGTCTTCAGGTAAGTCTCCTGAAGAGATATTACTGAGGGGTAATAGGACTTAACTAAAAGACGTAATTCCTCAAAGTTAGCATGAAAACCACGACAATTTCACTGAAGCAGAGAGTACATGATTAGGTGTTACATGGGGGAGAAGAGCAACTTCCCCCCCTTTTTATTAGCTTTGGAAGGAGATGAAGAAATAGAGGGGGGCT
This sequence comes from Semisulcospira habei, assembly GCA_036245525.1. Taxonomy (NCBI): domain Eukaryota; kingdom Metazoa; phylum Mollusca; class Gastropoda; family Semisulcospiridae; genus Semisulcospira; species Semisulcospira habei. The sequence continues at coordinate 110,656,489 of BTPG01000005.1, forward strand.
GGCTCCCAGGCCTCCTCTGATTCTTCAGAGATGAGGGAAGTGGAGTTGCTGCAGCACCCGCTATGACAACTTCCACTCCCTCTATCTGCTCCTCCAGTTCAGCAAATTTATTTTGAAGGGGGACCTCAGTATATCCCTTCTGGGCTTGTGCGCACACAATGGGACTATCACTTTCTTGGTCTTCTGGTTCTGGGCAGCGTTCCTGTCACTAGAATTAGCAGCCTTAGAAGGATGACCAGAGCCAGAGGCCTTTGCAGTTGGCAGACCGACAGGCTTGGGTGGGGGCTGAGGCTTAGGGGCAGCCAAGGGTGGCGCTACCAGACCGGGAGTGTCCGCCTTCTGTGTTCCCTGGTTCCTCATCTCCACTGAAGGAGGGTTACTCTCCAGGGACGAGAGGACATGACGCTCTGCCCCCAACTCCCCACCTGGGTCTGCCCTGGGGGACTTGGGTGGGGTTAACTACTTTTTAGTTCCCAGGGTCTCCCTGGTCCGCCCCACAGGGTGGGTTTCCCCCTCTATTCTGGGGCATATGTTTCTGTCTACCCTTGGTCCATTCACCTGTATTTTCCTTTTTTAAACTTTCCCTACTTCCTGCGCTGCCTGTAGCTCTTGATACTGAATGCGTGTTGCTAAATGGTCTTAGGTTTATTTAGCGTATTAGACCGGCTGGCGACATGCATTCAATATTCTGTTTATTTTAATATTTTTCAAAAACAGTGCAGGCACGACCTGAGAAAGTCTTGTTGCTGTCGGGACGTGAAGCAATGTACAACCAACCAATCCGCAACCAAACCAAGAAGTTTGTGTTTGACATGAGAAATCTTTGGTGGGGCGCTTGCCTGCCACCGCAGCACTGAATGTAAACACATAGGTGCTACTAACGTCTGATGCTGCACCAGGGCCTTCAACCATTTTTTTTTTTTTTTTTTTTTTTGCATCTGCAAAGGACAGCCCCTTCTCCACACACACCTGCTGAATCCTGCACTTGGATATCCAACGACGGCACTTCTTATCCAAAGCCATATGCGCCCCCTGGCAATTCACACGGGGGGGGGGGGGGGGGGGGGGGGGGAGGGGGGGGGGGTGGCTTGCAGAACTCAGCAGAGTGTCTGGACTTAGTGCAACAGGCACATGAGGTCTCTGCCTGGTGGCATGTCTTCTGCCCATGGCCATACTTTTGGCACTTAAAGAACTGGAGGGGGAAGGGGGAGATGGACGTACTTCTTCACTTTCAAGGAGTAATAACCTCCCCAGATGGTAGTAGGAGGGGTGGGGGTGCAAAACGTCAGGATGATGGTAGGGAGACAAATCTCCCTACCACCTCGCTTGGAAGAGAAGTGCCTGACATAAGTCACCCACTGCGACTTAAGGTTCCGTACAAGTTCCTCTTCTGACAGTTCTGCCCCTGCGACTTATGGTTCCGTACAAGTTCCTCTTCTGATAGTTCTGCCAAAGCTTAATCTTTTATCACACCTGTAGAAGACTTCATCGTTTCTTGGGAGTGTCTCCAATGAAAGAGAGCCTCAGTAGCCAGTTGGAGTGTGCCCTGATGCGGCATTCTACCAGCAAGTCACCAGACCTGAAGAGCTGGGCATCAGGCCTGCCAACACGGCTCCTGAGGGTCTCCCGCACCAAGGAAAGGATGCAGCTTGCAAACAGGCTTCTCTTTTACTTTGCTATGGACAATGAGGAAGCGAGGCCAGACGGCTGACGCCTGAGGCGTCGCTTCCCCACAGTCTGAGTCACTGTCCAGTACAATGTCAGTGACTAAGTGCCACTTTCGTGCCATCTTCTGTTTTATCCATATTATAGTAGTATAGATATTCATCTTCCGGGGGTCCCCGCCCACCACCGAGCCCAACGAGGGAACATGCATCTGTCGGCCAATGCACGATGGAGACTGCCCGAAAGATATACTCAGGAGGTTAAGCCCAATTGTACCGTCTGAGCCACCGCCTTCTATCACATTACTGAATGCAGGGGAATACTGGCATAAAGCACCTAATCAGCAGCAGAGGCTATAGCGTGGTGCTCCATATATCAACCTGTATGTCAACAGTGGGATAGGGCTCAATGTGACAAGAGGCGATTGACAAGAGCCGATTGACTAGACCGGTACTCCTAGCCTCCCGTTTAAGTAGAAGCCAAGGCCAAAGTGGAATGTTGGCACCAGTGAGCCGAAACCCAAAGGAAGCCTCAGCCACCAGGATCCTCTTTTCCCCCCCGACACGGGTCTCCAAGCACGGCAAACACTTGGGATCCAAAGGACCAAAAGTAAACTAATCATTATTATAAGGACCAATCCAACATGATAAGACCTGTGTTAGCACAGCTCCTTAAAAACCGGACCAGTGAAAAAGACTGAACAACATAATGGATGCTGACATCAAGTCCTAATTCTGGACAAAGGTGGTACCCGTTCGCTAGCCCGTTCCGTCAATGACTGAGGAGACTACCCACCCACGCCACGTGGAGGCCGGTGCCATAGTGGGCCCTTGACCTTTGTGATGGGTCAACTACATTAGTATGTCCAGATAGGTCTTATCATTCTTTGTAAACACTACCTGCACGTGAAATTTGCTTTTGCCAGATTTGTGTAGTTTTTCAGACATTGACTTTTTACTTCATCACATAAACAGCAGATAATGTGCTGTCAGCAATTTGTTCTTGTAGTCAACCAAGCACTTTTGAAAAACACATCATGGGAGAACTGCACACCAAAAATCATGATAAAATGTCTGTCCGTTACATTGGAATTCAAGTTTGTGAGTGGCTGCATGTCTTTTGGAAGAAACTGTCCACATACACTTTGTCATCCAATTCTAGTGAAGCAGATTTTTATTTCATAGAGTATGAACTGGCTGCAAGTGTCTGATGTTTTAGCCATTTTTGACTAAAAAAACACAGTGTTACGCAGACCAACCTTTTCATGCTTTTCAGTGAGTCTGACGATGTACAGTCAGGCATTTTAGAACTCTATACGCTCTACAGCCATGCAAATTGCAAAGATCTACTGGAAATGGAATGTTTCAATGTATCCATGTTCCAGGAACCTATGCCTTATTTTAGATTGTGAATGGTGAAAAAAAATCCACAGAAGGTGCACATTCTGCAGCAGACCTCATGAGCAAACAAAAAGGAACCAAAAAGTTTGCTGCTTATTTCCAAGAAATCAATCTTTCAAATCTGTCGGTCCTACAAAAAGTGTGCCACTAGATGAAAACACTTTGATTCTCTGTCTTCCGCATGTAACAGACGCGAAGTCGCAGTAAGGGTTCCTTGTGGTTTATTAAGCAAACCCTGACAAAGACAAATCAACATAAATAAATAAACATCGAAAGTACATAGTAACACCACATAAATATAACTGATATAAATAAATATAACATTCACTTTTCTATATAAATCATGTAACCATGCACACAAAATAATGAATCGATAATATTGACAAAAATAGTTACAAAACCAAATGATTCCGAATCAAAACCAGAACAATCTACAAAATACACTTAAGAATGAACACTATAAATATTAAAGAGCCCACACTGATCAATCTGCTCCAAGACTCGCACAGTCTACAACAGATTGATCAGGGAGAATGCTATAAACATAATCAAACGACACCATTCAATCCTAACACCAAACACACAAAATCATTCTAATCCGACATACATACGATCATAATTATAATAATTGAAAATATAATAATCAAATAAAATAGACAATAAACTTACCCCACCAGCAGTCGGGTGCAGCGTGTCAAGAGTACAACCGGTGGCAAGCCAATGTCAAATACAGTATAGTGAGTATAGATTGCTGTGAAATATAGTGATGGTGAGTACAGATCAGACACTGAGTTCAGTTCACTATGTTACAGACTCCCCTGCTAATAGTTGGCGTCCTCGACAACATCTAAATATCCTGCCACGCCTCTTTCTAGGAGAATCTTCATCAGGAGAGTTTGCGTCGTCAACAGTTTCTCAAACAGTCCCATTTCTTGCTGGATGGCTGTAACGGGGAGATGGTGAGGGTTGCTATGATACCCCTTGTTGTGGCGTGTCGATCTCCGGGGAATGCTACGCTCCCCTGCTTGAGCATTGCCGGGGTCACGTCCTGAGGGTGAACCTCCATCTCTGACCTGTTGCCTCATGTCACCAGCAGTGGTATCACAGCTTTGGTTGTTGTTGCTGTCACCGTTTGTGGTGAGGATCTGATGGTCACGCACAGAGTCTGGCCTTGATGGCGACTCCGGACTGTCGTCACCAGTGTCGCTCGTTGACGACGGTGATGAAGAAGAGGCTGTTGGCTGAGGTCTTTGCTGCACTGGCGATCGCGGTACGAGTAGTTCGGTACGATGTAGTGTCCTAACAGATCCGCCACCGTCCGCAGAGTGCACCATGTAAGTGTTTCCTTGTGAATCTGGCCTCCGGAAAACTGTGTACGGTTCACTATTCCACGCGTCTTGGATCTTGTTTCGACCTCTGACCTGACGATTGCGAGCGTAAACAGTTGTCCCCTCTGCGATGCCGTCATCATTAACCCTTGAGGCCACAGCTTCCTGTCGCCTTGAGACCTCTTTATCCGTCAGCTGCTGTGCCAGTTTGTGGGCTTGCTGGAGACGCTTCTGGTGCTCCGCGAGCCAGTCATCAACCCTAACGGGAGAATCCGTCAAAACTCCATCACCAGGAATTCCAAGAAGGCTGTCGATGGGCAGGTAAGGGTCTCGGCCAAAGAACAGGAAGTATGGGGTGTATCCAGTTGTTGAGTGAACTGTTGCATTATAGAAGAAGACCAGCTCTGGCAAATGTTCCGGCCATCTTCGTTTCGCTCTTTCGGGGAGTGTTCGCAGTCGGTCGTGCATGGTTCTATTGAAGCGCTCACATTGGCCATTTCCGCTTGGGTGAAATGGTGTGGTGCGACTCTTGTCGATGCCATACAGCTTGCATAGTTCCTTTATGACATCGCCCTCAAAATTCCTCCCTTGGTCGCTGTGCAGGCGTTTGGGTATGCCATACTTGAGAAACCAGCTGTTTACCAGGGCTTTCGCTACACTCTGTGCTGTTTGGTCTTTGCAAGGGACTGCTTGAGTGAATTTCGTGAAGACATCGGTCAGTACCAACACGTTCTCCAGGCCACTGGTTGAACGTTCGAGAAGAGTGAAATCCATTGCGAGGACTTCTAGGGGATGGGTGGCGGTGAGCGTTCCCATGGTGGTGTGAACTCTTCTCCCTTCCTTTGCAAAGAAACATCTTTCACAATCATTTGTGTACCTGGTGATATCAGCCATCATGCCTGGCCAAAAACACCTCCCCTGGGCAAGCTTGCAAGTCTTCTCCGCTGCTGGGTGCCCGGCGTCATCGTGGACTGCTTTCAGAACGTCTGGTTTCAGTGATGAAGGAAGGAGGACCTGGAGTACGTCTCTACCGTTGTCCTGCGCCACCCTATAAAGGGTTCCGTCCCGGTCCCTCAGCTGGTTCCAACAGCGGATTATTTTCCGCACGTTGGGGTTTTCCCTAGCTGCTTGTCGTTTGGTGGGTTTGTGACCAATTCTGTAGAGCTGCCAGACCCTTTTCAATGTGGGATCATGCTGTTGCAACCTGGGCAGGTCAGCTGCTGGTAGGGAGGAAGGAGCAGAAGTATGCGTAGACCTGACCTGGATTTCGTGCAGAACAAACTCTGGAGTGAGGTTTACGATGGCCGTTTTAATTTCAGTTGGTACGGCGGTGGCTGCAGCTTGAGGCTCGTCGCATTCTGCCATCAATTGCTCGACATGGACCTCCCTTCTGCTGAGTGCGTCCGCGTTCCCATTAGATCGCCCAGAGCGGTATTTCACTGTGAATTTAAAGTTGGCCAGTTCTGCGGCCCAGCGAGTCTCTGCTGCACCTAGCTTGGCGGATGTCTGGATGTAGCTGAGAGGATTGTTATCAGTATAGACCGTGAAGGTACTGCCCTGCAGAAGATCTCTGAATTTCTCGGTGACTGCCCAGCGGAGCGCAAGCAATTCCAACTTCATGCTGCTGTACCTTTTCATGGATGTCTCTTTTTCCCTGAATCCCCTGCTGGCGTAGCCAATGACAACTCGCTTTCCGGTCTGTTCTTGTGATAACACAGCTCCCAGGCCTTGGAGGCTGGCGTCAATCTCCAGGATGTAGGGCAGAGTAAAATCTGGGTAGCCGAGGACTGGGGCTGTTGTTAGCTTTTGCTTCATGGTCTGGAATGCCTGCGTACATTGCTCGTTCCATCCGCTCAGACGTTTGCTGCGTCCCGAGCCTGGTGTTTTATTCAGCAGAGCGTGCAAAGGGGCTGCGATCTGAGCGAAGCCAGGTATAAATCGGCGGTAATACGAGGTCAGCCCGAGGTAAGCCCGTAAATCTTTCTCGCTGGTGGGCAGCTGCCAATCTGCCACTGCGGAGACTTTGTCTGGGTCGGGTAGTATTCCCTCAGGTGTAACCATATGACCAAGATAACGCAGACGGCTGAAAAACAAGTGACATTTGTTGGGCTGTGCCTTTAAGTTGAAGTTTGAGAGCCTTGATAGCACCATTCCCAGTCTTTCCAGCGTCTCGTCAAAGTTTTTCCCAAATACCAGGAGGTCGTCAACGTAAATGAGTAGGGTCTGGAAGTTCTGATCACCAAAAATCTTGTCCATTACCCTCATGAATGTGGCCGGGGCATTACAAAGCCCGAAGGCCATTCTGGTGTATTCGTAGAGACCTCCAGTGCCGACCCGGAACGCCGTTTTTTCTATATCTTCTTGCGCCACTGGAATCTGGTTAAAGCCATGAGCTAGATCCAGGCTGCAGAAGTATTTAGATCCTTTCAGCACATCCAGGGCCTCCTCGATTCTGGGCAAAGGGTATGCGTCTTTGTGTGTCTTAGTATTCAATCCCCTATAATCAACGCAAAAGCGGATCTTGCCATTTTTCTTTTTCGCAATAACGCACTGTGAGGCATAAGGGCTGCATGACTCGCGGATGATGCCCTGTTTCAAAGCAGACTGCAAATAGTCCCTCACTTCAGCCCAGTACTGGGGTGGGATCCTGCGGTGTGGGACCTTGACGGCCGTGTCATCATCCGTTACGATACGATGATGGATAAGATCGCAGAAGCCAAGGTCATCCTCCCCTCTGCTAAAAACATGCTCATAACTGTGGAGGAGTGTAGAGAGACGCAGGCCCTGCTCTTGGGTGATGTCGCCGACAGATACTTCGGACATGATGTCTCTAAGTGCATCGTGTGATGGCAGTACTGTGGCTTCCTCGATGAGGATTTCTTCCTGTGTTACAGTCACGCTGTACTGGTGCGGGGTGTCGGCTTCAGCTGCACATGCTATAGGGACGTAGGGTTTGAGGTAGATGTCTCTGTCACTGACATTAGCGACCTGAACTGGTACGACCCCTTTATCGCTGAGTCGAGAGAGGCATCTCCCAACTCCGATTCCGGCCGGAAGGTACAGCTTGTCCGATGGCTCGACTAGAATGTCGCGCGTAGTACCCGGCGCAGCTGGCTTGGTTGTGCATGAGATTACTTTTAGGCTGCGTGCTGGGATCAGAACGGGCCGTCTCCCCAGTGGTTTTACGTAACTGTCGCTTGACACGGAAATGGCGTTCTCTTCATACAGGGCACTTACGCCCTGCCATAGAGTCGAGTCCGGATGGCTACCTCCCTCGACAAGATGTTGGAACCGAGCACACCGGGTACCTTCTTCTTCCTCTCGGCCATGACACCCTGAGGATCTCTAACCACTAAGAATGCCATATTATGTAAAGTTCTATTCATCACTGTAATGTCTAGCTCTACATAACCAATAAATGGCACCTCGAGGCCTTGAGCGCCCGAAACCTTCAGGTAAGGGGAAACATCATCAATGTGTGTTGTGTCACTAAAAACATGTCTAAAGAATGTCTCAGTCAAGGTTGAAACCTGTGCGCCTGTATCAACAAGACATTTTACATCACTCCCCCCAATGTTTATAGTTACCACTGGACACTCTCCAACAGCTTTCTCCAGCCGTGATGAGCCACTAGCATATTGACCTCGTCCACCTGTCATCTGGCTCACAATGGCAGGTGTCTCCCGTTTAACGGTCGGCTTCGGCCGCTCTGCTGACGCTGTGGACAGTGCCGTTGAAGGTGTCCTGTTGCATGACAGATGTAGCATCGACGGGCTTCCCCTGGCTGGCTCCGTGCTGTGCCCTCTGCTTGGTGACGGCGTGTAAGGCCCTCCAGCTGAGCTGTGAGCTGAGCGATCTGCTGCTGCTGAGACTTTAGAATGTCCAGGAGCTCACTATGGGTCTGTTTCTCTTCCAGACGTGGACGCAGTGCCGCTGGGGTACCCATCCACTGGACGGCTTTATCACGGAGATCAAAGAACGTCAGTGTAGGGACCTCCTCATTCAGCCGTCGCAGCTCTCTCCTTAGAGCGACATCTGCAACTGCTTCCGCAAGCCTCTCTTTCAAAATAATGTCCTTCCGCTTGGAAAAAGCAGAGTCTTTTTCTACACCTTGAATCTTGTCCGCCAGAACAGCAAGATTGTGTGAGCATGTCAGCAGATCCTCCCTGTCCTGTCGATAGGAGTAGAACTGCGACTGTAATCTGGGAAGTGATGCGCCATCACCAAAAACTTTCTCCAGGATGGACAGGATCCTATCCCCCGAGAGGCTGATGCCACCTCTGCCCACGATCTCCCGTCTCGCCTTGCCATCAAGGTGTTCCAGAATGAAGGCTGTTCTGTCGGTGCCCTCGATCCTGCGCGAACTGATAGCAGCATAGATGTCGTCCAGCCAGTCTTGCAGAGTGATGTCGCCTGCATCGCGTGGCCTGTCACAAAAGCGCGCGATCCTCACTTGGTCAGAAAGGACGAAAGCGCTGGGCCGTGCTGTCCTGCATGACGCTGACAGTTGGCCCCGGTCTGCATCCAGCTGTGCCTGAAGCTCGGCCACCTTCCGCTGGAGGTCCTCGACTGCTGTTGTGTCCACCCTCCGATCTTCCATGCTGATGGGGGTTGAGTCACTTCTGACACCAGATGTAACAGACGCGAAGTCGCAGTAAGGGTTCCTTGTGGTTTATTAAGCAAACCCTGACAAAGACAAATCAACATAAATAAATAAACATCGAAAGTACATAGTAACACCACATAAATATAACTGATATAAATAAATATAACATTCACTTTTCTATATAAATCATGTAACCATGCACACAAAATAATGAATCGATAATATTGACAAAAATAGTTACAAAACCAAATGATTCCGAATCAAAACCAGAACAATCTACAAAATACACTTAAGAATGAACACTATAAATATTAAAGAGCCCACACTGATCATTCTGCTCCAAGACTCGCACAGTCTACAACAGATTGATCAGGGAGAATGCTATAAACATAATCAAACGACACCATTCAATCCTAACACCAAACACACAAAATCATTCTAATCCGACATACATACGATCATAATTATAATAATTGAAAATATAATAATCAAATAAAATAGACAATAAACTTACCCCACCAGCAGTCGGGTGCAGCGTGTCAAGAGTACAACCGGTGGCAAGCCAATGTCAAATACAGTATAGTGAGTATAGATTGCTGTGAAATATAGTGATGGTGAGTACAGATCAGACACTGAGTTCAGTTCACTATGTTACACGCACACTAATAGTAATGACCAATAGTAGACACAGCAAAACTTTATAATTGTATAAAGCAATTTAATGCCAAGTCAAGCGCTTTGCCTTGGTATAGAGAAGGTAAAATTGTACTTTCAGCACCTTGAACAAATGCAAAATAATAATAATAATAATGAGTACTTGTATAGCGCCTAACCTCAGATTAGAGCTCTAAGAGCTTAACAAAAACTTATTGTACAAAAAATAACTAATTACAAAAACGCAATTTACAAAAGGTACAAAAACAAAATACAACACACTCTGTAAACAAGCTATAAAGTCACCATTCAAAAGTGCTACGCTTATGGACTCATACTCGCACTCACGTACACACGCACACACACACACTACTTCTAACATAGAGATGACTTTAACATGACAGGTGTGTGACAGTCATTTGTAGCAGACAAAAAAAAAAAATGACAGGCTGCTGAAACCAGGAGATGGTGGTTGCTAAAATGAGCGGAGGGTGGGTCTTTCTTCAGACTTGGTGCCACTACAGTTTCAAATTACATCATTTCTTACACATTCAGTTATTTTTAAAGCTCAGATGCATCTCTTCAAATCTAGGACATTTTGCATTCTTGCTTGGCAAAGTTTGGTGCAAAATAAAAAAAGTCCCATAATCACTAGTGTACTTTTTCATTGAAATTTGGAGTGCAGAACATCCTGAAAATATTCATGAGTTCAAGCTCTTCTTAATGTTTTAGGTCCAACTGTACCTACAAAGTTCAGATAGCTTGAGTGAACTGAAAATGCGATGTACAAAAGTGTCATAGCTGGAATGATGGGTACTGGTCTGCCATATCTATCACCTTGAGTGGACTGAACTGACATTTTTTCTTTTTTACAAATGTCTGAAATTGGTACCTTGTGAAGCCCAATACCCACCTTCTGAAATTCACCGGTTGAGATTGCCAACAGAAAGGCAGGCAGCAGCATGAGTGAACTGTTGTAATACAACAAGCCATATTTTCCTAGATCCTGAAACAAAAGCAACAAACATCCAACATTGTACTGGTGGAGAGTCAGCTTTTTATAAACTTCATAAGCCAGTGTGACTGATGTTGCCAAGTACAATCTAGTCGCCTTGATAAACGTAGCTCTTTTTAGTTATTTAGGGGTTTAATGCCAAGCGGGCAACTGAGGCTGTATAGGGTGTAAATGTACACAGGGCTTATGCACACATGGCTTTTGTACACTACCCATTCGTGCCGAGGTGCATTTTGTACACAGACCAAAAGGAATTGTGTTTAAATGTACGCAGTTTTAAGTATCATGATCTTGCGTGTGATCTAAGACAATTGCCATCAAGCAGACGCCCGTTGTTGTGACAAAATGCTTGCCAACGAAGAAAGCGCTAGCACCCTATAAAACCCCATTCTGTAAAACCCCTCGCTTCGTCTACAATCACCAGTCCGTGCCAGGGGACGTTTAACTGAAGTAGAACCTCGCTTTCTTTGAGCGCTCACGAGTTACAACGCATGCCCGAACTCAGCCGGTATGGCTTCCCGTCATCTGCACGATGCCAGGTGATCACTTTTCGATGTCACTAAATGGTGTGTCAGCGAGTGTGTCTCAACCTTCAAAACACAGTTTAGTCGGCAGGTTCTTATACCAAACGATTTATTGGAAACTGAAACACTTGTACCGACACGCATTTAAAGGTCTGCTCTTCTAACAACTTGAAGGGCTGAAAAGAAAAAAATCTTTGCAGACTTTACATAGTAAACTCTGCAAGTAAAACAGTGTAACAGTACCCAGTGACCCAATAAAATCCAGTACACGCCAGTGCTGTTACTGCATTTCACTGCTGGCTACTGAGCTTTAGCTCACAGAAACATAAAACACACAAGCAAGATATAACGACTTAAACTAAGATAATACTAAAACATATTGTGGATTTGGCAACTGCAATCATACATACAAACACGCACGCACACGCACATCACTTGTATATACTCGTGAAAGATCGATAGCACATGCCGCAGCACTCAAACAAGCAGTTTTTTCCCCCAATAGTAGCAGACTTCAGCATATGCTGTAATATGTGGCAATTGGTTCACCTTGGCATCTGGCAGTATCACAATTTTAAAAGGAAAAAAATTAAATGGAGGTACTCCATTGATAAACTCATTTAAGTGGTTGTGTCACTTGACTGTTTTGTGTATTTGTATTGTGTGTATCACTATGCATGATTACAATACAAAACACAATAAGTACAAAATCAAACATTCACCACCCTGCCACTCACACATCATGCACCCACACAGGATGTTAGGGGAAAATGCAAATTATTACACACCACCCATACACTAAATAAATAATAATAATAATTACGGTATTTATAATGCGCTTATTTTATAATAATTATAACTCTAAGCGCGCACTCATAACTCGCGCACACATGCACACGCTTTTGACAATGACTCCCATACCACAAATACATTACGACAGTCAGCTTGGGGTGGGGAGTGTGGTGATGTTATAGTGCTAGAACTGTTGAAAGAGGCGAGTTTTGAGGGCGGACTGGAAGGAGGAGAGAGAGAGTGTTTCTGACGGAGAGAGAGTGGGAGAGTGTTCCAGGTGGATGGACCGTAGACGGAGAAGGATTAGTTAGTTAGTTATTTGGGTTTAACGCCGAGCAGGCGACTAAGGCCATCTCACGGCGGGATGGGTAAAAATCTGGTCAGCCAGACTAAAAGCAAGGTCTTAAGACAAGATGTAAATATAGATTAAAGATCTCAGGCTAAAATGTCGCACATGTCTGGAAAAGAAACGTCTACAGACTCTCAAAAAGGGCAAATAAAAAAATTCACATAGTCTATGAATGCTCAGATCTTGTTAAAAATATTGCATTCTCTCAAAAAATTGAAGATTTTGTCCGGGGGAACATCCCGGAACAAAACCTTCAAGGAGTCTGCTGTGAAGTGTTTATATCTGGTGTCAATTAGGTCAGCACAATACAGCAAAAAGTGTCGAACAGAAAACTGCTCATCACAGGCAAAACACCATGGACGCTCATCCTGTTTAAGTAAGTAAGAGTGCGTAACATATGTGTGCCCGATGTGGAGCCGAGCAAGGACAGTCTCCTCACGGCGGCTGCCGCAGCGGAAAGGTAGACTGTCAGACAACTTAGGAAGAGCTTCATGAAGCTTGTTCCCTTCCTCTTTGTCCCACTCGGACTGCCACTCGCGGGCTATGTACGCACTAATAACAGGTTTAAAATCACTATAGACAGTCTGTGTGTCAGGGACAGGGTCACTGCGGGCACTGTTGGCAGCAGAATCTGCGATTCTGTTGCCTTCGATGCCCACATGGCCTGGGACCCAAATAAAAATGATGTCATAATATTCCTTCATCAAGTCCGCGTAGAGCTCTCTAATCTGCACCAGCAGTGGATGGTCTGTTCCCGCGCCCTGAAGGGCCTGCAGGGCAGAAAGAGAGTCAGACAGAATCAGGAAGTTCCTTTCCCGAGACTGATAGGCATGCTTGAGTGCTAGCAGAATGGCCTGCAGTTCTGCACTAAATACAGAGGAATGGTCAGGGAGACGGAGCTTAAATGGGCGTCTAGGATGGCGAGAGGACACTGCAGCCGCAGCCACTCTTCCATCCTCAGACTTGGACCCATCCGTATAAAGACGACAATAGCCAGGAAAATTTGAAAGGAGTTCATTGAGGCTCTGTTGGTATATGGCTGGTGGAGTACAATCCTTCTTGTGGGCAGTCAAGTCCAGCAAGATGTCAGGAACTGGTAGTAGCCAGGGTGGAGTGACGTGTTGCAGAGATTTTGTCCAGGTCCACTCCGGCCGCCTGCAGATGAGGTCGGACACGGAAGGAAAGTGGACGGACAGCTCCCGGATGGGCATCGTAAATCTCTGCAAACGACGGGTTAAAAACACAATCATAGGCAGGATTTTCTGGATGGGCCTTCAGCTTCAGAACGTAGCTGAGCATGAGGCGGATGCGGCGGAGCCTGAGAGAAGGCTCCCCTGCCTCTGCATACAGACTAGGAACTGGAGATGTCCTGAAGGCTCCCAGACATATGCGCAGACCTTGATGGTGAATTGTGTTCAGACGCTGCAGAACAGACTTGGAAGCCGAGCCATATACCACAGAGCCGTAATCCAGTTTGGACCGAACAAGGGCCCGGTACAGTCGAAGTAAGACGATGTGGTCTGCACCCCAGTCAGTACGACCAACGACACGAAGAATGTCGAGGGCCTTCCGACAAGAGGTTCTAAGGTAGTTAACATGGTTGCAGAAGGTCAATCTTTTGTCAAAGATGACCCCCAAAAACTTAGCCTCTTCAGCCACCTTAATTGGCACTCCAGCAATGCTCAGGCTAGGTTCTGGAAAAAATTTCGTCTGGTTAGTAAAATGCACACAGACTGTCTTGGAGGGCGAGAATCTGAATCCATCGAGAGACACCCACCCCTGGATGCGATCAACGCACAGCTGCAAGCGCCTCTCAAGGGACGCAAGTCCTCGACCTCGTGCACACAAAGCAAAGTCGTCCACAAACAAAGAGCATTCAGAATCATCCTTGACGGCCTTTACAATGTTATTTATTTTAATGCTAAATAAAACAGGAGATAGAATACTGCCCTGCGGGACACCCATCTCCTGTTCAAAGGAGTCGGAGAGGGTGGAGCCCACACGGACATGGAACGACCTGTTGGACAAAAAATTGTGAATAAAAACGGGCAGATGCCCTTTAAAACCCATGTCCGACAAATCAGACATTATACCATGCTTCCAGGTAGTGTCATATGCCTTTTCAAGATCAAAGAAAATTGCATAGACATGCTGCTTGTTGACAAAAGCATCTCGGATAAAAGACTCAAAGCGGACTAGATGGTCAGTTGTACTACGGAAGCGCCGGAAACCGCACTGGAGGTCTGTGATGAGACCCTGTGACTCAAGATGCCACACCAGTCGGGCGTTGACCAAGCGTTCCATAGTTTTACATAAACATGATGTCAAAGCTATTGGCCGGTAGTTGCCCGGGTCGGAAGGATCCTTACCCGGCTTGGGAATTGGCACAACCACAGCCTGGCGCCAAGATGGCGGAAAATGACCGGTTATCCAGATATGGTTAAAGGCCTTGAGAAGTACAAGGAGTGAATCCTCAGGCAGATGTGTTATGAGCTGATAATGGATGGTATCTAATCCAGCAGCAGAGTCAGTACATTTCTGCATGGCTTGCTGCAATTCTGAAAACGTAAAAGGGGCATTATAGTCTTCCAAGTTATCCGATATAAAATCACAAGCACAAGATTCTCGCTTCTCCTTCTCTCTCTGGAAGAAAGGTGAATAATGCTCTGTTGAAGAATTATGGGCAATGGTGGAGGCAAGCAAATTGGCCACAGCCTTTTTATCTGTGACCAAACTGGCACCATCTCTAAGATGGCCGACAGAAGCCGAGCCACCCCTGCCCCTAATTCTTCGAACAGCCTTCCAGACTTTTTGGGACGGAGTCCTAGAAGATAAAGATGAGACGAAGCGTCTCCAGGAAGCACGGCGTTCACGTTTAAAAATATAACGGGCTTTCGCCCGCTGTCTTTTAAAGGTTAAAATATTTGCTTGCGACGGATTACGAAATGCACGTCGCTGAGCAGATTTGCGCATTGTTTGGGCCTTGCGGCACTCTTCATTGAACCATGGTACTCTCGGCTTCCGAGGGAGTGATGTGGAAGTTCTAGGGATGGTTTCACCTGCAACCTCCAACAAAATAGAAGTAAAACAAGAAACAGGTTCTTCAGCTGACATGACCACCTCCTCTGTAAGACGAGACTGACAGAGAGAGGCAAACAGAGACCAGTTAGCTTTCTTGAGATTCCAGCGCCCCACCGGCGAATCCTCCTCACAGCTGACCGATGACAGGACTACTGGGAAGTGGTCACTACCACACAGGTCATCGTGAACCTTCCAGTCAAAGTCCAGCATGAGAGAAGGATCACACACAGTGAGGTCTAGAACAGAACTAGATCCGGAACCTGAGTTAGAGTATGTAGGTGAGCCATCGTTAAAGACACATAGGTTAAGTTGAGAAAAAACATCTTCTAACATCTGACCTCTGCCATCATAGTGGTCACTACCCCAAAGGTGAGCATGACCGTTAAAATCCCCCATGAGAATAAAGGGAGGGGGCAGTTGATCTACTAAGTGAAAAATATCATTGCTACAGACCCGCAGTGATGGTGGCAGGTAAATACTGCATATGGTTATGGTCTTTTTTAAGGTAACCCGAGCAGCGACAGCCTGAAGACAGGTGTCGATGCTAACGGGGCTACATAAAATTTGGCTACTAATGAGAAGAGCCGCTCCACCCGAGCGCCTCTCCGAATCAGAGCCTTTATGTATAACATTAAAACCATTAAAAGACATAGGGTCAGAAGTCTTCAGGTAAGTCTCCTGAAGAGATATGACTGAGGGGTTATAGAACTTGACTAAAAGACGTAATTCCTCAAAGTTAGCTCGAAAACCACGACAATTCCACTGAAGCAAAGAGTCCATGATTAAGTCTGATCTGGGGGTAAGGAGTTTTTCCCCCCTTTTTCCTTTACCTTGGAAGGAGTTGAAGAAACAGAGGGGGGCCGGCTCCCGGGCCTCCTCTGGTTCTTCGGAGAGGAAGGGGGTGGAGCTGCCGCAGCATCAGCAACAACAACTTCCACTCCCTCCATCCGCTCCTCCAGTGCAGCATATTTGTTTTGAAGGGGCACATCTGTGTTCCCCTTCTGGGCCCGTGCGCACAGCGGTCCCATAGATTTCTTAGACTTCTGGTCCTGGGCAGCGTTCCTGCCGCTAGAGTTAGCGGCCTTAGAAGGCTGACCAGAGCCAGAAGCCTTTGGAGTTGACTGACTAACAGGTTTGGGTGGGGGCTGAGGCTTAGGGGCAACAGAAGGCGGCACAACCGGACCGGCAGTGTCCGCCTTCTGCGTTCCCTGGCTCCTTGTCACCACCGGAGGAGGGATACTCTCCAGGGGCGAGATGAGCCAAGGCTCCGCCCCCAACCAAGAAGTTGGGGTCTGACATGAAAAGTCTTTGGTGGGGCGCTTGCCTGCCACCGCTGCACTAAAAGTATACACTGAGGTGTTAGAGGTTGGGGCAGCCGCAGCTGCACCAGGGCCTTCAACCAGTTTTTTGGCATCCAGAAAGGACAGCCCCTTCTCCACACGCACCTGCTGAATCTTGCACTCGGATATCCAACGAGGGCATTTCTTATCCGAAGCCATATGCGCCCCCTGGCAATTCACACACAGGGGGGTGGCTGTGCAGGACTCAGCAGAGTGTCCGGGCCTAGTGCAACGGGCGCATGAAGCCTCTGCCTGACGGCATGTCTTCTGCCCATGGCCATACTTTTGGCACTTAAAGCACCGGAGGGGAAGAGGGACATACTTTTTCACTCTCAGGGAGTAGTAACCTCCCCAGATGGTAGTAGGAGGGGTGGGGGTGCCAAACGTCAGGATGATGGTAGGGAGACGGATCTCCCCACCACCTCGCTTGGAAGCGAAGCGCCTGACGCAAGTCACCCCCTGAGACTTAAGGTTCCTTACAAGTTCATCTTCTGACAGTTCTGCCAAAGCTTGATCTTTGATTACGCCTCTTGACGAATTCATAGTTTTGTGGGGTGTGACTTCCACAGGAGTGTCTCCGATGGAAGAGAGCCCCAGTAGCCCGCTGGAGTGTGCCCGAGTACGGCACTCCACCAGCAAGTCACCAGACCTGAGGCGCTGGGCGTCAGGCCTGCCAACACAGCTCCTGAGGGTCTCCCCCACCAGAAAAGGATGCAGCTTGGTAACTGGTTTCTCCTTCACCTTGCTATGGACAATGAGGAAGCGAGGCCATACGGCCGACGCCTGAGGCGTCGCTTCCTCACAGTCTGAATCACTGTCATGTGCAATGTCGGTGTCTATGCGCCGTTTCTGTGCTAGTTTTGGTTTTTTGGTTTTATCCATATTATATTAGTAGAGATATTCATCCCCCGGGGGTCCCCGCCCGCCACCGAGCCCAACAAGGGAAAGTGCAACTGTCGGCGGGTCTCCAGCCGACGCACAATGGAGACTGCCCGAAAGATATACTCAAGGGGGTAAGCCCGATTGAACCGTTTGAGCCACCGCCTTCTATCACACCGTTGAATGCAGGGGAATACTGGCGTAAAGCACCTAATCAGCAGCAGAAGCTATAGCATGGTGCTCCGTATAGCAACCCGCATGTCAACAGTGGGATAGGGCTCAACGTGACAAGAGCCGATTGACTAGGCCGGTACGACTAGCCTCCCGTTTAGGTAGAAGTCAAGGCCGAAGTGGAGTGTTGGCACCAGTGAGCCGCAGCCCAAAGGGAACCTCAGCCACCAGGATCCTCTTCTCCCCCGACACGGGTCTCCAAGCACGGCAAACACTTGGGATCCAAAGGACCAAAAAGTCACGAGTATTTTTAAGGACCAATCCAACATGGTACGACCTAGGTTAGCACAGCTCCTTAAAAACCGGACCAGTGAAAAGGCTGAACAACATATCTGCTGACATCAAGTCCTAATCCTGGACAAAGATGGCACCCGTCCGCTAGCCCACTCAGTCAGGGACTGAGCGGACTACCCACCTACGCCACGTGGAGGCCGGTGCCGGGTAGGCAGACGGAGAAGGAGCGGGGGCCGAAAGTGCTGAGTTTGGTGCAGGGGATGTGGAGGCGGACAGGGTCAGAGGCGGAGCATAGGGAGCGGGAAGGAGTGTAGGGGTGAAGTAAGTTGGAGAGATAGACAGGAGTGTAGTTGTTAAGGGATTTGTAGCAGAGAGGCAGAATCTTGTATTGGATGCGTTGGGGATGGGGAGCCAGTGAAGGAGTTTGAGCAGGGTAGTGATGTGGTTGGATTTCTTCTTTCTGAGGACGAGGCGGGCAGCATTGTTCTGGACGTACTGGAGAGTGAAAGTGGTGGAGTGAGGGAGGCCGGAAAGGAGAGAGTTGCAACAGTCGATGCGAGATAAGATGAGAGAGACAGCAAGTTTGGTGGCAGCTTCGGTGGGTGAGGTATTTTCTAATCTGACCGATGCGATGGAGGTGGAAATAGCATGCCTGGGCCCGCTTGATCGATACTGTCTGTAACATTCGTTTTGCACAGTAATGTCTTTAACTTTCTTATGTAGCAAACCATTGTGATTTTATCATGATCAGGTAAAACTGATGCTGGTCTTAGCTCAGCAAGAGGTGTGATTTCTCACGAGCCCTTGCAACTACAGTGGCTTATCAAAATCTATATCCATTGCAAGGGGAATTAGCTGTTTCTTTTTCAATTAGTTCTTTAGAACAAAAAACAACAAGAAAAAACGACATACACATCTTTCCATTTCTTAAATATATTCGACCTGTACATAAAATATATATCTACAGACCATTTTTAAGAGACAAAACTGATAACATTCTGCAGCAAAAGGCATAAGTTCTATTGAGCCCCTGTAGGTGCGGGGGAGTATGAGAATGTACATCCATTGCAGAAGGAATGAGCCGTTTCTTCTTCCACTAGTTTTTAAAAAATGCACAGATTGACTAACTATTTCAATTTAAAGTCCTTTAGCACTATCTAGTGATCAGAGACTATGATTTAAAAAAAAATACTTTATTTGGGGAGGCGAGGGGAGGGGAAAGAGGGGGAAGGGAGGGGAAAGAAAATGCACATACACGTAGAACAGTAATTCCTATTTATCGTGTGATAGCTCAGTTGGCAGAGCCGAAGACTGTAAATCCTTAGGTCAAAATGCATGTATTCATCCATTTTTAAAATCCTTTCTATTTATAGAAGGGACTTTTTAGGATGGGTCGCGATGGGCTGAATTTAATAGCACGTTTATGATGTCAAAGGCAGGCAGGCCTAATCCTCTGACAACTGAAGTAACAAGATTAAAAATTATGTCATGTCTAGTTACGCCAACCTTGCTGCTGAACGTACATTTGGCATGAAACGCCGTATATGTGTATGTGTGTGTGTGTGTGTGAGCGCATGTATGTAAACATGAGAATCTCCGATATTGCTGTATGCACAAGCTTGAAACTTGGTGAAATACCTTCTTCAAATGGTAGCTAAGAGAGCCTCGGAGCATACTGTAATGGGATGTCTCTTTGAAGACATAAAAGACAGTTTATAGAAAGTCAGTTGACTGAGATTAGAGTCCAGAATTTTTGTCATATTTACTTGAAATTTCTAGTTTGGAGAAAGACATTGGATGAGTTCGTTAACCAGCTTTGTACCATTTCAACTTCAGTAAAAATTAATTCTTTTGAGAAAAAGATTAAAACAGTAAAAAAAAAAACTTGACTTGTGAAGAAAGTCAGACAGTGGCGGTGACGTTAAAGAAGCAACTCTATCACCACACAGACATACTCTAAATATGACTTAAGGTTGTTGACTATACCTACATTTTTTAATTGAAAACTGCCCTTTATAGGGTTTTTTGAGAGCCTTGTTGAGTCTGGAGGCTATTGCCACCCTGACAGACCCATGGTCCCGGGCATATTTGTAAGATAAAGCCGTTTGCGTGAGGTACCCCATGAGCAAAAACACGCAAAATAGCTGATTTCAGAACACAATAAAAATTTATTGAATAGTGTGTTAAAATGATAAAGAAACATTTAGGTCACTTCATATAGTATGTTAGTATTTTCTCGTAAAAAAAAAGTTTGTTATGATAATTGAAATTCTATTTGCAATCTATAAAAGTGTATTTTGTAAATTCGCAAATTGCCCGGATGTTATCAATAACATTACAAGTGTTTGCAATGTTGGGCAATTGCTCAGGCCCTTTTTATTCAATAAAGTCATACTTTAGATCATATCCAGCACATTAGTTATGAAGAAACAAGGGGGTCCTGCGCAAAATTTGGCACTTTGGGTTGTTTGCGAGTGCGTATTTAAAAAGGGATACAAGCGATGTCTGACTTCCGGCAGAACATATCTCCGCCGTTGCCGGTCCCCAAGCTCGCATGAGAAAGAAGGAGGGAAACAACTAGTACGTCAAAACTGTTGCAAACTACGCCCAAACTGCTAGTCCTCGATCACTATTAGTGACAGTGGGACAATAAACTGAAACAACAGCAAATACAGGATGAGAAAGTTTATCTATAAGTAATTAAATGCAGCTACTCTTCTTTAGTAATTGAGGTAGTTCAGTGGTAAGATACTCTTTTCACCACGCAGGTAACCAGGCTTGGAGTCCCGTAGACGGTGATTATTTTTTTTCCTGCCAACATTTGAAACCCATACAGTTTCTACTTCACTTAAATGAAACAAACACAAAAACCCCAAAGGAAAAAAAAAAAAAAAAAAAAAAAAAATGCGTGGTAATTTTGTTATTTTTTTTAAATATGCGATTATTATCACTTTTGTAATGTGGATGTTAAACCATGAATCAACCATGCAACCGGATTAAATCCTGGATAAAAAATGCACACTGGATACCTCGGTACATTTGTTCATTCATTTTTTCAGCCAGGCATTGTGTGAGCATGTTTACATTACATGTTTACATTCATTCAATCATTCAGATTCACTGATGAAAAAGCACACCAAAGAGTGTTGTCACAGACAGTTTATTTTTACTGGCATATTCATTTACAAACATTAATTGATGTGAATTTGTTTTAATTTACTTGCTGCAAGCAATGCTACACGCTCCTTTGGTGTCTCCGTGAAAGCAGGTCGATGAACATCTCTAGTTGAAAGATGTTTGTGAACAGATTGGTAGTGGGTGTACCTATCTCTCTAGCTGAATCTCAGTTTCCCAGCAGTTTTTGGTTACAAATTATAAGGAAACAAAACAAATGTCACATGTTTCAATATGCCCTGTTATGTTTACGCATGATCATTGTGAATAAAGAATAATACCTCTGTTTATTTTCAAAACAAATGCTATATTTGCAGACATTCATTTAAAGTATACAGTCAAGTCTGTTGAAAGCATATTAGGCTACAATGCAATTAGGCACCTATACTAAAGTAACTACCTCAAATACAAAACGTTAAACGTTTAGGGCTTAACATCTTTTGTCCATAAAAGGCGATTTCAAAAATGGATCACAGAAATAGGGTCTGAACAAATTTTGACCCGAGCTGGATTCGAACCCAGGACCTTTGGGAGGAGAGTCAAACACACTACCACCGAGCCAGCCAGCTCCCCCTCAAAATACAGCTTTACTGCGGAACAACATATTTCAACTACATTATTCACATTTACATTGACAAAGTGCTGACTTTATACAAGCTAGTTTGGAGAAAAGTGGAGCTGATGTCATTTTTAGTTGTGTGCATGCTAACCGAGACTGACATAGGCAACCACTTGCTCATGAGGTATTTATTTGGGAGCCAACTGCACAGTATATAAAAGAAAACATTTATTTGTCAAAATACGGCTATTTTTCACCTATTTCCCGTTCCCCTGTGACCTTTCCATAGTCTCCAAGAAATTGCCAATGTTAAAGTTTACCACGGACGACGATTGACAGATGACCACTGGGCCAAAACATAGACACACACTTTTGCTTCGCACGTACGGGCGACATCGATTGATTGTACATTGCTTAACGTCCCGACAGCAACAAGGCTTTCTCAGGACGTGCCTGCACTGCTTGTGAAAAAAAAAAAAATAAACAGAACATTGAATGTATGTCGCCAGCCGGTCAAATACATTAAATAAACCTAACACATGGGGCCTAAATAAAGCTAAGACCATTTAGCAACACACATCCAATATCAAGAGCTACAGGCAGTGCAGACAGTAGGGAGAGTTTTAAAAAGGCAAATACAGGTGAATGGACCAAGGGTAGACAGAAACACATGCCCCAGAATAGAGAGAAAAACTCACCCTGTGGGGCTGACCAGGGTGACCCTGGGAACTAAAAAGTATCTAACCCCACCCAAGTCCCCCAGGGCACACCCGGGTGGGGGTCGGGCGACATCGAGCCAAGTGACAGGGTGCTAAAAGCAACAGCAGCCAAAAATATATTGCTCAGTCGAGTGATTCAGATGCGATTTTGGTGAGTGGGTCGTGCCTTTACTGCAGTGATGGGGGCGTGGTTTTTACTGCACTACAAATTAAAACATGGGTGTCAAATTGCTTTGTCACGTTGTTATATGAAAACACACAAAGCACGCCCCCATCACTGTACAATAGCCCCTGAACCGCTCGACTGCACTTTACAATTGTGACCCTCTCTCACGAAACCAGTCTTAACTTGCAGCAAGCCAATCAGCACTACACGCAATAATGTGGTGGGGGTCAATCTGGGTCACGTCATTTTCACTTTTCTGCAGAAATGTATTCTACATACACAAAAGTATCGTATGGTTAAAATCGTTATCATGAAAAATGCCATTAAATAGGTTAGAAATGATTTTAAAAGTCTGCCCTTGGCCCCAATTATGCTGCTCACAGAAACTTCACAGGCCGTTTTCTCAAAATGGCCGCCAGAGGCTTTAACAACTTTAAACATCAACAACTTCTACAATTTTTGCTCTACAGCATACAGTCATATATCACAGTAATCAGCAAACACTGTAGTTTTCAGAAATGTATTTATGTCAAAACATCCAAAATGCGAGTTAAGACTGATTTTGTGAGAGAGGGTTACAATATTTTGGCCTCGCTGTTTCTATGTCAGGTTTATGGAAACGCTCCCTCTTTATGTTCTCAAGTTTTGTCGCTGTAACTTTGTTGTCACTGCCCCACTGCTGTTGTGTCTGCTGTTGAATAGGCAGGCCTAAAGCCTGCTTGCCCATCTCCTAATATATGGCTATACATCAGCGCAGGCAGTAAGGCACAGGCTTTTGCTGCATTGCGAAGGATGTGACTGTCCAAAACCTTGGCATTGTGGCTAGCCTGGTGGATGGACAGCAAAATAACAGGACGTCTGCCCACCTACACAGGACAATCAGTTCACTTCCTTTGCCTTCCCGTCGTTTGGCCATCCTGGAGAGACATACCCGCTGAACTCTTCTTCAATGCGGATATTGCAACCTGCAAAAGATAATTTAGAATCAAAAAAAGTTTTGAAATGCACATCATGCGTGCATATATGTGTTTGCAAGTATTTTTACAAAGTACATACATGCATAATATGACAGTAGTCAGAGCATGAACAAGAAAGGCAATTAATGTCCTTATGGTTGACATGTATGACCAATCCACATAATACGTCCAACCTTTGTGACCTTGACTTCTCCAACTGGTCTCTGAAATTATCTAAACATAAGTATAGGGCTGGATTTTGTACCAGCGAAACCTGAGTTTTCTCAAAATGCCTACATTTTTCACAAATTTGTCAACCCTCTGTGACCCTTGACCTCTGTGAGGGGCTGATTAAATTATTATGCATAGAAAGGTGTTATCATCATGCCAAATTTTATTGAAAAGTTTGAAAAAAATTTGATAAAAACTACAATTCTACCAAAAACTAACTTTTGTCACCCTCTTGCCAACCTTGAGCTTTATGAGGGGTCATCCAAATTAAGGCCTTATCCTGTGGTATCTCCATACCAAGTTTGAGTTTGAAGTTGAAAATAATACTTGAATAAAGACAGTTTTTGTCCAAATATGGCTATTTTTTACCCCTTTCTGGACTCCCCATGACCCGTGACCTTTGAGAGAGGACCAGTAAATTTGTACACATAGAAAGTTCTTACCATCAGGCATCTTTATACCACATCTGGGTTTGAAGTTGAAAGTAATATATGAGGAGAAACAATTTGTGTCATAATCTGGTCATTTTTGACACCTTTCTGGACCTCCCCTGTGACCCTGACTTTGAAAGGTCACAGAAATTTGTATGTTTAGAAAGATTTTACCACTAAGTACCCGTGTGCCAAGTTTGAAGTCTGAGGCTTGAATAGTCTCAGAGGAAATGCCAATGTTAAAGTTGCCCACAGATAACAGTCAGTCGACGGATGACCCATTATAACCACTTACTTTTGCTATCACATGTGAGCCAAAAATGAGACGCCATTGAGCTTGAAATGACCACAATGGGTGTATAGTACTACACATATCTAGAACCGGCATCAAAGTGTAACTTGCAGAAAATGTTTCAAACAGGACACAACGCATTAACATTGCTGTTTAGCAACAGCACACACTGGACCAAAAGGGTAGTATTCAGTGTTTTCTAGTCCTTCTGTGTGCACTACATGCTTATTAAAGAAAATGACAGTATTTGCAGACTTGCCCAAGCCTCCCAAATCAAATGCAATTTGGTGCCACTTGTTGACAGCAAGTGATTTTAGCATTCGGTGTTGTAGAGAATGCTGGTACTGGTACTACACCATCTTCAAAATGAAAGAAAGCATTACAGTATGATGTGTTTATTCACACCAGTTGTGTTTTGTTCTGAACCTGATTCTATTCACAAATCAACCGGTATGATTTAACTTGAGTCCAGGAGAATAAGTGTCGCCTTCTCTCACTTTTGTTGATCCACTGGAACTGGTATTGCCTGCTTTCAGCTGTGGCCTTCTCCTTTTGAGCAAACATGACCTGACTAGTGTCTGCCTCTTCTTGGCGTAGGTGTCATACTTCTGTGCTTGTATGCAAGTATACCCTCTAGGCGCGACTGCAGTGAGACATCATCAGCAGCATTGACCTGAAATGAAATACATGTTTATTACCGTGTTGTTCGGCAGCATGACAATTTCACTTCTGATCTTATTTCAGGGTGGGTCGGTTCCAAACTCCCCAAAAAGGGACTTTGTTATAGCATTATAAACACTTCGGGGCCGGGACTGGGGGGAGGGGGCCTCCCCCCCCCCCCCCTCAAACTGCCCCTACATTTAGTTTACGCATTACTACCTTCAAACTAATGTGAAATAACCTGTAAACACCACAAACAACAATGGTGAAGCCTGGATCGCTCGGGTGCATTTAAAACTGATCATTTACATAATCTGAACTGTGTGACCTTTCCATAAGGTGACTGAAATTTAAGTGCCATGAGTCTAAGCATAAGTAAAGGGGTGGTTTTTGTACTAGTTGTGAATAGTATTTGAGAAAAAAAAGACATCTTTTGTCAAAATATGGCTATTTTTTACCTCTTTCCTGATTTCTCATGACTCTTGGCCTTAACTCAAACTGGTATGCTAAGAAAGGTCTTGGCACAAAGTATCCTTGGGCCACGTTTGAAGACTGTGGTGTGAATAGTCTCCGAGAAAATGCCAACATTAAAGTTTACCATGGACGACCAATGGCCCAGAACATAGCCTCACACTTGCTTCACACATGAGCCCATGACAGAAAGCATTACAGTATGATGTGTTCATTCACAATCACACCATAGTTTTCTAGTCACAGATCTACTGGTATGATCTACCTTGAGTCCAGGAGAATAAGTGTCACCTTACCTCACTGCACTTGAGCTGTGGCCTTGGTGTAGGCATCATACTTATGCGCTTGTTTGCAAGTATGTCCTCTGGGTGAGTGTACTGAGACTCCACAGCGAGAGGTCAATAGCAATATTGGCCTGAAATGAAATACATGATTATTACTGTGTTGTTCGGCAGCATGACAATCAGTTCACTTTGCGTGAACTAAATGCAGGATTGATTGATTGTACATTGCTTAACGTCCCGACAGCAACAAGGCTTTCTCAGGACGTGCCTGCACTGCTTGTGAAAAAAAAAAACTAAACAGAACATTGAATGTATGTCACCAGCCGGTCAAATACGTTAAACACATGGGGCCTAAATAAAGCTAAGACCATTTAGCAACACACATCCAATATCAAGCGCTACAGGCAGTGCAGACAGTAGGGAGAGTTTTAAAAAGGCAAATACAGGTGAATGGACAAAGGGTAGACAGAAACACAGGCCCCAGAATAGAGAGAAAAACCCACCCTGTGGGGCTGACCAGGGTGACCCTGGGAACTAAAAAATACCTAACCCCACCCAAGTCCCCCAGGGCAGACCCGGGTGGGGTAACTAAATGCAGGAGCAGATTATTACTTTCAAAATAAATGCAACATAAACTGTGTACACCGCAAAGAACAAACAACAATGACAAAGTCTGTACGCCTCATGTGCATAACTGATTCACATATAAACTGTGTGACTTTTCCAAAACTGAGGTAGCTAAAATAAGTGTCACACATCTCAACATAAAGGCTTGCTTTTGTACTAGTAAAATTTGTATTTTCTCTACAAATTACAATTATGCATTTTTCTTAGCTTTGTCAACCTTCTGTGACTCTTGACCTGTATAAGGAGTCAACCAAATTAGTATCTATAGGAAGATTTCATCATCAGCTACCTTTGTGCCAAATTTGATAGGGAAATTGCAAAAACTTTGATACAAACTGCAATCATAATGAAAAAATAAATAAGCATTTATCACACATTCCAAGGTCATCCAAAATGGTAGTCAACAAATATTAGGGTTTCAGTCAAAGTAGCGTAGGTTTAACTGAACATACATACATACCTATAAAGTACTAGGTAACCCTTTTAATCCTGCTTGAAATAAATGTGACTATGATAGTTCAAGGGTGGTGCCAGAATAGATCGGCGTCTCATCCACCAAGCTATTCTGGCACCATCCTTGAACTAAAAAAAATGCTGGACCTATCTCCTAATCTGTAATATAGCCTTAATAAGACAGTAAGGGAATGGATGAGCAAACTAAGTTACTAAGTACTGGAAGCAGTTACTGAGTTAGTGGTCCATAATGCCAAATTCTCCCTTAGCAGGACTTTTTCCTACACACAGTACGTTTTCCTATATAATAAGCACTGGCACTGGTTTAATATAACTACAATGTCGACTACATACCCTCTACCGTATTAGTAAAGGCTCTCCGAGAATGTATGGAAATGTTCTACTTCTAGGTGGTGACCGACATGGAATGCACGCCCTGTCAACCCACAATAAAATGTAGTCTTCTTCATTGCAGGTAGGCAGTAACGACGGCAATACTACTGTGGGGACCTAAATTTCCATGAATAAAAGGACAGTTAGCTATTGGGGTTTTACGCCATGCAGGTGACATCTCACGGCGGTGCATAAAGGGTTGGAAAACCAGTGAGACATGCCACTTATACGTACATTTTGCTTCCACTAGTAACTCGTGTTCTAGTCACTTAGCAAACACCACCACCCTTTTTTCTAATTTAGTTTACCTTTTCGTTGCTGATGTCTGAAGAGATTTTGTTGTTTTCCTGGCTGCCACGTAGACTTCTTCCCGTTTGGTTGACCCGTTCCATTTTTTTTTCTTCAGAAATTACGTGTTGTTTCGCGCCACCTTACGCAGGTTATGCGTTACGCTCGATAACTTGTCGCAACTTATGCAAAAGTATCTTATTTCTGAGGAAACAAAACATTTTATGCATAGAAACAGTTAGCTTACACACCTATTTCAGACAGTATATCACTTTTGTCAATTATCGATAAACTGAGCTTGTTTGCAATATGACCTGCCGTACGGCGTTTTTTTCAGTGAACTCCAGTCTCAGGTCACGGCAGACGCAAGATAGCGTTATCTAAATGCTCAGAAAAGATGCGCGAAAGAGGTGTGTCATACAACCTTAATTCTCTCTCTCTATCTCACATATGCGCGCATCTCAAGAGACACAGATCCTCATGCACCCAGAGGGTGCATGAACATCTATGGTTGAGGATGTTTGGAGCGTGCACGCACGCACGCACACGTACACGCATACAAACATCAACGCGCTTTCAGAAAAGCATGCAGGTGTACTTAGCATATCATGTAGCTAAGTAAAGTCAACCTGATTTCACACAAATTATAGCAAGCCTGAAATTGTACAGTGAAATTCTAGTTTTGTCACCATTTTCTCAAGTTTTGAAGGGAAAGCGAAACTCATATCGCGTTAAATCAAATTACGTAAAAACAAAAAATACGTCATGACAAATGACGTTTGACAAACCAATGACGCGTATGCACTGTGCACGCCCCTTATAGAGTTCACTATGACACATTGGCACATCTGCGAGGCTTTTTCAAAAGGAGATATTTCAACATCAGAATCAAGTCAAAGACAAAATGTTGATATCCTTGACAGCGAAGACAGCTCTCATATAAAAGGGACTTTGTGGGTTATGGTTCATCCCAGCTTGTTGTTTACCGTACTGAAAATACGGTAGACTTTGTGATGGGGCTGGTCAGAGCACGTTCCATAGCATGCAAATGATGAACATAGGCGGGCACACATCAGACTCTGACAGTGAAGAAACACGATAAAAATGACGTCATGCCTAGCTACACTAACCATGCAGTTGAATGTACATTTGGCGGGAAGCGCCATGTGTATGTGTGTGCGTGTGTATGTATCTAGACACGAGTGTGACGGAGCTGAGGGAAGGTGATGGTGTGCAGGTGGAGGGTGTTGTTTTTGACAAAGGGAGCTGACTCTTGTTCATGGTTCTTTGCCAGAATTTTTGCCCCGCACGCCAAAAACGTCATGTGCATGCTCCTGAATGCGCTCCGACCAGCCCCATTTCAAAGTCAACAGTTTTAAATAGGGTAAACAAAAACAAAAAACCCGGCCACACTTGAATGCATTCATAGAACAAACATCCAGCCCAGTACCACAATATCCCTTTGCACGTGAATGACAGTGAAGGTGACCAAGTTTCCAACTCGGAAAAAAACGTACAGCTGTAAAACCATCACACTTACCTTGATGTTGAAATATGTGTTCTGGCATGCTCTATGTATTCTTGTTCCTTTTCTTTGACCACATTTATGATTACACATGAAAATCAGAAAACATGCATAAAAGTTCATGCCAGTGACCATTAAACTAATTATTGGCATGATCATACACAAAAGAAATGAAATTATATTTTCAATTTCAGAATAGCAAGAGTAGGTGGGTAGTCCATGATCTTTTTAGAAATATATTTTATTTAAACTGTTTGTGTTAAATTTCATCATTAGATCAAAAGACACACAAATCGTCTATGTCTATCCATCTATTTTGGTCTACATTGCAACTATGGTGATCGAGGAACTGGTTGGTTGGTTGCTTTGTTCGGGGGTCAACGTCCACAGAACCGGAGTGAAAACGGACGGCACAAAGGGGCGGGTTATTAGGGTCAATGAGAGCTGTTATATTACCTATGGATTTAAACAGCAGGGGGGTGGGGGGGGGGGGTGGGGGGGGGGGTAGGTGACAGTTCAGTGCTAATCATGACGGAGAGGAAAAAACGTAATTAAAAATCTTTTAGATAATTCACTACTTTATCATATACCATTTAATGTTCATTTGTAAAATTTACACACACATACACACAACACACAAATGGGGCGAGTTGTGCTCACGATCGACGTCACACAGTAGAAGAGCGGCTCCGCACATTTTTAGCATTTTGCAACATAATTACTTAATTAGTGACCTTAGAACAACGACAGGGTGATTCAGCTCATCATGCCGATCAGTTCGGTAGCTTTTCGTGCCATTTGTGGTACCTTTTACTGGACTTTTCAAAACTTCATGGCACGCAAAGCACAGAGGAAGGCAGCCCTACGTTACCGCACTGTCAGTGTCAGCGGACCGGTGGCAGTCATACTTGTGTTTTTGGTCGGCTTTCTGCTCCGGTGCGGCGATGTTGAAGCGAACCCAGGCCCACCGAAACGACAGACTCTTTTGACATGCCAGGGGAACCAAGACAACCAGTCGCCCGGGGGTGAGACAAACGCAGTGTCTGAGCCGACTATTGCGGATGTGTTTAAAATGTTGAATGTGATGGACAAAAAGATGGACAGTATGAAAGCTACAATGCAGGAGCAGATGGACAAAATTCAAAGTGACTTTACTGCGGTGATGAAAGAAAACAAAGAGTTGAAGGAGAAAGTTACGCAGCTGGAGGATAAGCTGGATGATTTGGAGGGGCGGAGCAGACGCAAGAATCTGATCTTTCACGGAATCCCCCACCCCCAGGGGCGCTCAGAGACTTGGGCGGACTGTGAGAAAGCTGTCAAGTCAATGTTGAAGGACGAGATGGGCATAGAGGAGGAGATCGAGGTGGAGCGTGCCCATCGTCTGAAGGGGGGCAAGGCGCCCCACCCCATCATCGTGTGCTTCAACAAGTACAAAGACAAGGAGCGGATTCTGTTTGAGCGCAGAACGCTGAAGGAGAAGAGGTCCCGGGTCTACATCTCTGAGGACTTCACCCCTCGGGTGAGGGACGTGCGCCGCAAGCTGCTACCCTTCCTCAAGGAGGCCAAGCAGGCGGGGAAGAAGGCCTTCCTCCGCTTCGACTCCCTCGTTGTTGAGGGAAAGACCCACGCATACGACGCTGCTACCCAGAGGCCAGTGGAGCGCAGGGGGCAGAAATGAGGGGCAGGCCGGCATGTTGACCCAGCAACCAGAAGACAGCCCGTCCCTCATTCAGACCCCCATGGCCCTCACCATGTGTCTTCAAAGGACGACGTACCTGCACACACACACACACTCAAGTGCCCACACTCAAACCCACACCAGCACACTGTGATGATGAAAGTGGTAGTGGTGAAAGTGGTAGCTCTGTGTTTCGCATCATGGCATGGAATATCCAAGGTCTTGTAAATAAGCTGAAAAGTGTTTCTTTTAGGCAGTTCTGTGAAAAGTGTCAAATTTTTGCATTTTCAGAGATCTGGTCGTGTAAGCAAAATGTTATAGAGGTTACCTTTCCAGAGTATCAGGTGTTTTTTTCACCACGTACACAAAAGTTGAAAGGGGGCGTGGCCGTGTGTGTACATAAATCTATAGCCTGTCATGTGTTGCGTTTAATGCAGGCAGCTGAGGATATTGTGTTTCTAAAGATCGGTAAGTCTGTTTTGAACTCTGCATCTGATGTTCTGGCAGCATTTGTGTATGTGGCTCCAGAGCGTTCTGTTGTATATGGTGAAGATAACGTTGATGGTTTTGAAGTGTTAGAAAACTACACGTCTCAAGTGTTACGTGCTCACCCTGAGCTGCCTTGGCTATTATGTGGCGATTTTAACGCCCGCACCGCCGGTCTGTCTGATACTGATTTTATTGATGATAATACACACGTGCAGCCTTTACAGGAATTAACAGATCTGCTAGAGGATATACCACAAAGCCCACGGAGGTCAAAAGATATTGGCGTAAACAGTTTTGGACGGAAACTGATAGAACTATGTCAAGAGTACTGTTTGTTTATTGTCAATGGCAGAACGAAAGGTGACAGTGAGGGAGAAATTACGTGCGTGGCCAACAGAGGCAAAAGTGTGGTGGACTACTGTATTTGCTCTCAATCCGTGTTTGACCTAGTGACCGATATGTTTGTTGCAAACAGGTGCGAGTCAGACCATTTCCCCATTGTAACCACGTTTACTTCTATTCAGTCTGTTTATTCATGTGATGATGATAAATTAAATGATGATATAATACTAGAGGAAGGGGTTAAATTTGTTTGGAAAGAAAACTACGCTGAGTCCTTTTGGGCATACATTGAAGATAATCAGGAGACTCAATTTCAACACTTTTTGTCAGCGCTTGACTCGAGTGTAGAAGAAGGGTCGGCCTGTTTTGTAGCATTCATTCAGAAGGCGGCTGACAAAATGAGGTCAGGTAAGAAGGTAGGTGGTGAATCCCGTGCACAGCCGCCGTGGTGGGACTCGGACTGCGAGTTAGCAAAACAAAACAAGTACATACAGTTGAAGCAGTTCAGACACACAAACACACATGACGACTTAGGGAAGTATCTTGACATGAAGAAAGAATTTAAGAAGTTGTGTAAAACAAAACAAGTAGAGTACAACGCACGGGTTTTGAATGAGCTCAACGATGCATGTAACGATGCAAATTCAAGAACATTTTGGCAAAAAATAAAGTCTCTGACTGGCGTTAAGAAGTTGTGTTCTGATGTTATTTCACCACGCGTGTGGTATGATTATTTTCGTAATTTGCTAAATGTGGATCAGAATGTTGATGATTCAGGTTTCAGCAGACAGGCCGAGGGTGTTTTGAATGACCATATATTATTATCTGATGATTGTGATGGTTGTCACAATGCAAAATTTGACGAGGAAATCACGCAGGATGAAATTCGCAGTGCTATTAATAGCATGAAGAAAGGGAAAGCATCAGGCCCTGATGGCTTGCCCACTGACCTTTTTCATCATGCAGGTGAGATCCTTGTGAAATTTTTGCATCCTTTGTTCAATCGTGTGTTTCAAAGTGCGGAATACCCTGAAAGCTGGACCATGGCTGTGATATTTCCACTACACAAAAAGGGTAACCCTAGAAATGTTGACAACTACAGAGGAATTTCTCTTTTGAACGTTATCAGTAAGTTGTACAGTTTTGTCATTAACAACAGGTTGATTCGTTTTTGTGAAGAGAATGATTGTATTCCTGAGGCTCAAGCTGGCTTCCGTAAAGGGTACAGTACTATAGACAACATTTTTTGTTTACAGGCACTAGTGCAAAAGTATCTTAGCAAGCAGGGTGGCCGTTTTTACACCATGTACGTAGACTTTTCTAAAGCTTACGACAGTGTGCACAGGACAAAACTGTTGTATCTCTTGTTACGTAAAGGAGTTCATGGTAAGTTGCTTCAGACACTGGAGAGTATGTACAAACATGTAAAAGCTGCTGTAAGGGTTGGAACCAAAGTTACCGACTACTTTGATTGCATGTCAGGGGTGCGACAAGGTTGTGTGTTGAGCCCACTGCTGTTTTCTATCTTTCTTTCAGAATTTGAGACAGAAATATCATCGTGCGGTGCACGTGGCATTGATATTTTTGCGGACCCATTGGGTATTTTCCTTCTTATGTATGCTGATGATATAGCCATTGTCTCTGACTCTGTAGCAGATCTCCAAAAGAAAATTAATTGTTTAGAAAAATACTGTAAAAAATGGGGTCTCACTGTGAACATGGACAAGACAAAAGTGGTAGTCTTCAAAAATGGAGGTTTTGTGAAAAATTGTGAAAAATGGTTTTATGCGGACAAGCAGATTCAAGTCGAGTCCAGTTATACTTACCTTGGTGTGATATTTTCCTCTACTCTGAACTGGGCTAGATGTGTAGAAAACTTAGCTGGAAAAGCCAGGAGAGCAGTTGCAGGCATCAAAAGACTATACTTCAAATTACAAAACGTGCCAGCTGACACTGTTTTTCACATTTTTGATGTCAAGATTAAGCCCATTGTGCTATATGGGTCAGAGGTTTGGGGTTTCCAGAGGCATGATGTAATTGAGCAGGTTCATATAAAGGTTTGTAAAATGGTCCTTGGTGTTGGAAGAGATGTAAAAAACAATATTGCGCTGGGTGAGTGTGGACGATTTCCTATGTATATTGATGCCTATGTTCGAATGATGAAGTATTGGTGCAGACTTCTTACCATGTCAGAAAACAGATACCCAAGACAGTGTTACACGATGTTATGTATGCATGATGCCTCAGGTAGATCAAACTGGGCTACGCAAATAAAGACTCTGTTGTGTATGCACGGGTTTGGGTATGTGTGGGAAATGCAGTCAGTTGGAAACACTCCTCTGTTCATTCAGATATTCAAAGATCGGCTGATGGATTGTTTCCGACAGGACTGGCATGCATCCCTTACATCAAACACAGAATACTGCCATTACCACCCAGAAATACTTAGAGCAAGTTACATAGGGCAGCTGACTTCTTGTGAACTCAGGCGGGCAATTTGTTTACTTAGATGTAACCGTTTACCTTTAAACGGAGTATCCAGATTTGGAAAACCCATCACTAATCCAGAATGTAATTCATGTGATTGGCATAAGGCTGAAGATTTGTGTCATTTTCTTTTCGAGTGTCCAAAATATTCCCCTTTACGTAAAAAGTACATTCCACTGTTTTACTACAGATTCCCATCCGATCTCAAAGTTCAGCTGCTGTGTGGAAACCTACATGATAAACTGGTCTTTAAAGTTGCTATGTATATTTCAGGGTGCCTTAAATTAAGGAATTAGAGGGATTTGCTTTGAACTTTTGTTGTTTTTTGTTTATTTATGTGCGCTGATGTAATGCTATGTGATTGTGTTCTTTACAACCACCTTCCTGTATTTTCTGGTTGTAAATTGTATTTTGTGTTCATATGGGCCTGATGGCCTGCAAAAACTGAAATAAATTTATTATTATTATTATTATTATTATTATTATTATTATTATTATTACAACACACAAATGTATAAATGCACAGTAACTTCCCAAGTAGCATGAAGCGAAAATGTTACATCGCATTTTGGACTCACTTTTTGGTCACAAATTCACTTCTGTGCACCAGCACTGGACGGTCCGACGACTATGATTTTTTGGTCACAGGAGCCCTTCCGGCAACCAAAATGAATGCGGAGATGCAACAGTCGCATCATGGTCACATTTAGGTTTCATTTCCTACGGTCGCAGTATGGTCACGTTTATGGCTTATTTGTGACGGTCACCGGAGAGTCGCAGTAAGGGCTCACAGGTACCGTCTCAGGATGGTCGCATTTGGGCTCCATTGCGACCCCACCCTTTTCCCACGCTTCTTTGTTCCTCAAACAATATTTGCATGCATAATACTTACAAGAGTCAAGCCTGAGACAAACATTAGGCATTTTTCTACAAAGAGGCACACTGTAAAATGCATTACAAATGACTCCTTGCACAAAATGTCTACTTAGTCTATCTAAAGCGTGACAGAAATGAAAAGAACAATCTGAAGAAAAATGTAACAACTGCAAACAAACCAAACATAAAACTGTAAATATGACCAATTGTGTTTAATTGTTCTTTATCATTTATAACAGTAAATATATATTTTCACACTCCCTGAGTTATCATGACTCTAAAAATAAAAAAATAAATAAAAAAAATAAATAAAACAAGAAGGGCAAAGCCCTTATGGCTCATGTGTATTACCGATCCACACATAAATTAGGATACATGGGAAGGTCTTATCATCAGCTACCTTTGTGCCAAATTTGATTGAAAAGGTTTGCACAAATGTTGGTAATAACTACAATTATTGGCATTTTATATGGACGAACAACGGACGGACAACCACTAGCCCAGAACATACTCACTTTTGCTTCGCACGTGAGCCAATAAAGAAAGAAGCTTAGACCCGCATAGCTTTGGCTCTGACCTCCTCAGTTTTAGTCAGTAGTTCAGTAAAATGTACTGCCGTGAATTGTTTGAAATGTGCTGCTTTAATGTTTCTGCACCATAAGATTAACTTTCAAAAAAGTGCAAGAATGCAACAAGACAGCTACAGTTCACAGTTTTAACCATTATGGTGAAGAAATTGAAATTCTATAAGGTATTTTAGCTAACTTATTAAAGCTAATCCATTTGGGGACCTTGAGGTGTAGGAACAGTAAAGCAGCACATTTGAATGAGGGGGACCGAGTCAGAGACAGGTGGGTCCGAGCATTTGTTGTTGTTGCAGAGCCATTTTATAAGATCTGTCTTCAAAAAATGCCATCTTTGAACAGAAGAAGAGCCGTTCAGATGTCCTTGGATGTTGCACAGTTTCATTTCCCCTCGTGAGGGATTCCCCAAATAGAAAAACAGCAATCAGGAATGGGTCACACTGTATCAGTTAGTACAAACGTAAACGCTGAAACTGGATAAAGCACATGGTGAAGTAGCCGTGGAATGTCATGTTGTAGGCAGAACTGGTGCAGTTACAAATTGCAGTGTCTTGTAGTCACTTGCCATCAGTAGTGAAAGCATTAGCACCTGAAAAAATGCAATACCATGTGTACAGCAACTTTGCGTATAACATGGTCAGGTTGAACAAACGTCAGATGTAATGACACTTTTTGGAGGTCCTGGCAACACTATTTCAATATGTGTTATTTCACGGACATGTTAGACATAACAATAAGAAAATGTTTGTTCTTTGTATTTGTTACAACCGAAGATACCTTTGACAAACTATATTTCAAAATTTGTTTTTCTGCATCAACAACACTGGTGGAAACATAATCATGCTCTGAGATGAAGAAGAAGTTAAATTCCACACATTTTATGCACCTGAATAAAACAAGGTATGAACTTTTGTACAAAAGATCATTTTGCAGTAAGTCTGTTTCTCAATACGACAGAGGGAGGCAGGGGGGGGGGGGGGGGGGGGGAGGGGGGGGGGGGGGAGGGGGGGAGGGAGGGAGGGAGGGAGGGGAGGGGAGAGAGAGAGAGAGAGAGAGAGAGAGAGAGAGAACTGAACTGAAACTTTATTGTGTAAGGATGAGGACAGTAGGCACGCAGGCCTTTTTACACGTCTGTCCTTAACAACATTTTAAATATAACATCAGAAAAGGCAACAAGACAAATACAATTAAATTTTAAAAAGATAATAACAATAATAAAATTAAAGACACACAGATACAGATTTGGTCAGATGTAAGGCAGCACAAGGGTAACACATGATGTTTGTTACTTGAGTGATGCGTTACAATCACGCACGACCCCATCCCCCCCCCCCCCCCCCCCCCCCTTACTACTGAACATTAACTATCAACTGTAAACTATTGAGCAGAACTTAACAACTGTAACTGAAAATATCACACACACACACACACGCATCCACGCACGCACACACACACACACACACACACACGCATGCACATACACACACACGTGTGAGAGATGTAAGGCAGCACAAGAGTAACGTAAGACACCCGTTACTCCAGTGATGCGTTACACACACACATGCGCCTACATTAGATTTAGATAAACTTAACAGTGATCATACATGATGAAAGAATATTAACTCTAAGATTTTAACTAAAAAATGAAAAGAATAAAGTTAAAACTTCAAAAGTAAACTACTGTACATTAACTGTCAACTGTAAACTATTGAGCAGAAGCTAACAACTGTTATTGAAAATATCACACAAACACACACTCACATGTGCGCACGCACACACACACACACACACACACACACACACACACACACACACGTGTGTGAGATGTAAGGCAGCACAAGAGTAACGTAAGACACCTGTTACTCCAGTGATGCGTTACACACACTTGCGCCTACATTAGATTTAGATAAACTTAAAAGTGATCATACATGATGAAAGAATACTAACTCTAAGATTTTAACTAAAAACTGAAAGAGTAAAGTTAAAACTTTAAAAGTAAACTACTGTACATTAACTATCAACTGTAAACTATTGAGCAGAACCTAACAACTGTAATTGAAAATATCACACACACACACACGCATGCATGCGCGCACGCACGCACACACACACACGTGTGAGAGATGTAAGACACCTGTTACTCCAGTGATGCGTTACACACACACACACACACACGCACACACATGCGCCTACATAAGATTTAGATAAACTTAAAAGTGATCATACATGATGAAAGAATATTAACTTAAGATTTTAAATAAAAACGCGAAAGAGTAAAGTTAAAACTTCAAAAGTACACTACTGTACATTAACTATCAACTTTAAACTATTGAGCAGAACCTAACAACTGATAACTGAAAATATCACACACACACACACACACGCATGTGCACAAGCATGTGCGCACGCTTGCACGCATGCACGCACACACACATGTGAGAGATGTAAGGCAGCACAAGAGTAATGTAAGACACCCGTTACTCCAGTGATGCGTTATGCACACACACGCACGAACGCACACATGAACGAACGCAAGCGCATGCAAATACATGATGCAAATTGAAATATATAACAGCAGATTAAAGTAGCATGATAGGGAATCAGCATTAAAAAAGATTAAGAGAGAGAGGGAGAGAGAGAGAGAGGTTAACACCTTTCTGTTGTAATGCTGGAGCTTCTTCCCTTTCAGAGTGTGAACATTATAAACATTTCAAGACACAACTATGCCAGTCTTTACAGAAACAAGCCAAGCCCCCACTCACCTGTGTATTCTTGGACTGTATGAAATGTAAAGAAGTACCCAACGGAGAAAGAAACACGCTTAGAAAAGACGGGTACAACACAATTTATTAATATTTCGGGTAAATACCCTTTGTCAAAATAGACAAACAAACAAACATAGAGATTAGCCGCTACTTATCTTCAATGGCAGAAGGAATGTGGCAACTGAAGGAGGTGACGTAAAATAAAAGAAAAGGAAGAACAAAAGTGCGGAAAAAGTAAAAATGACGTCAACGAAAAATCGCGTAAGAGAGAGACTCGGAAAGAACCTGAACACGAGAGACAAGAGTGTGTGCAAGCACGTGCAGGAGCGAGCGAAAGAAAAGGCGTGTAGATGAGGCCAGAGAGAGAGAGAGAGAGAGAGAGAGAGAGAAAGAAAGAAAGAGAGAGAGAGAGAGAGAGAGAGAGAGAGAGAGAGAGAGCGAGAGAGCGAGACGGAGAGAGAGAAAGAGAGAGAGAACGAATGGGGAGTACCCTTGGGCACGAAGTAGGCTGAGTGTCTAATACACAAAGCCTGCTAAACACCAACCCGAAGGCAAACTTTATATCACCTTCAAGTTGAGGACTACCTCGGGGAAAAACGGGAGGACCCCGGGAAAAAAACCCCAGCATTTAGCACGGTACACAACAAGTAATAAGTCATGAAAACAAAGCAAAGAATCAAATTCAGTAAGAGAATATTGGTATAAGTGGAGAGTAGGTAGTTGTGAAACCGTCTTCAAGGGTAACTCAAAAAATAAGGGGGAGAGAGAGAGAGAGAGAGAGAGAGAGAGAGAGAGAGAGAGAGGGGGGGGGGGGGGGGGGGGGGGGGGGAAGGGGGGGAAGGAGTAAGGAGGAAGGGGAAAAAAAAAAAAAAAAAAAAAAAAGGAAGGGGGGGGGGGGGGGGGGGGGCGAAAGACAACCAGCCAGAGCCACCAACCCCACCCAACGGGCACCCACCAACCCACAGAAAAACACACAGGCACGCAACAAGACGACCACATGCATCCCCAAGGGATGCACACGATCGCCCCGCCCCAAAACCGCGTATCAAACCGTGAGCCAGAGACCCGGTGCCCGACAGGGAAGGGCAAGGGATCCAACTAAACGTTCGGCCAGCGCTGAGAAAGTCCCCAAGGGAAATGTACATATCAACCAGCGCCAACATCACCTAACTGATTAGTGAGTAGTAAATCAGTGAGGTAAAGTAGACAGACACTACCCACATACTGTTGTTCAAGGATCTCTCCAAACGGTTCAAAAACTTAGTCGCGCGAGTACACTGCAGACTAAACCTACCGCTGATAGTGACAGGCCTATCGTAACCATGATCTACCATCCCCACACCAATCCGGTGCGTAAAATCCTTCTTTCTAACTGGGGTCTTTTGTCATCCAGTCAAGAATCTGCTGCTATCTTTTCTGAACCTCCGTTGGTAGCTTTCAAGAGGGATATTAATTTGCGGGACATGCTTGTTCGCTCTACTCTCAAGCCTCGTCATACCACCAGAGCCTCCGGCTCCACTCCGTGCAATGTTCCTAATTGCAAGACGTGTCCTTTTATTTGCCCTTCCACCGTGGTCAATGGTCCACGTTACAAATTCAACATAGACAGATACTTCACGTGTCAAACCACCAACGTGATTTATGTCATCTCCTGTGTTAAATGCGGCCAACTCTATGTTGGAGAGACGGAAAGAACCATCAACGACCGTTTCAAAGAACATCTTCAGTCTGTCAAGTACCAATACAACAGACCGGTCGGACGACATTTCAATCAGGCCGACCACTCCGTCTCAGACATTCGAGTTAAAGGCCTCTGGCTTATGCAAGCCAGTAATGTCTGGGCCAGGAAAGACCGTGAAAAATTTCTGATTAATAAACTGGGCACTGTGGCGCCACTCGGGATGAATATGAAAGATTAACATTGTTTACCTTGCTTGTGTCTGCTACTTTACCTCACTGATTTACTACTCACTAATCAGTTAGGTGATGTTGGCGCTGGTTGATATGTACATTTCCCTTGGGGACTTTCTCAGCGCTGGCCGAACGTTTAGTTGGATCCCTTGCCCTTCCCTGTCGGGCACCGGGTCTCCGGCTCACGGTTTGATACGCGGTTTTGGGGCGGGGCGATCGTGTGCATCCCTTGGGGATGCATGTGGTCGTCTTGTTGCGTGCCTGTGTGTTTTTCTGTGGGTTGGTGGGTGCCCGTTGGGTGGGGTTGGTGGCTCTGGCTGGTTGTCTTTCGCCCCCCCCCCCCCCCCTTCCTTTTTTTTTTTTTTTTTTCCCCTTCCTCCTTACTCCTTCCCCCCCCTCCCCCCCCCCCCCCCCCCCCCCCCCCCGCCCCCCATCCCTCTCTCTCTCTCTCTCTCTCTCTCTCTCTCCCCCTTATTTTTTGAGTTACCCTTGAAGACGGTTTCACAACTACCTACTCTCCACTTATACCAATATTCTCTTACTGAATTTGATTCTTTGCTTTGTTTTCATGACTTATTACTTGTTGTGTACCGTGCTAAATGCTGGGGGTTTTTTCCCGGGGTCCTCCCGTTTTTCCCCGAGGTAGTCCTCAACTTGAAGGTGATATAAAGTTTGCCTTCGGGTTGGTGTTTAGCAGGCTTTGTGTATTAGACACTCAGCCTACTTCGTGCCCAAGGGTACTCCCCATTCGTTCTCTCTCTCTTTCTCTCTCTCCGTCTCGCTCTCTCGCTCTCTTTCTTTCTCTCTCTCTCTCTCTCTCTGGCCTCATCTACACGCCTTTTCTTTCGCTCGCTCCTGCACGTGCTTGCACACACTCTTGTCTCTCGTGTTCAGGTTCTTTCCGAGTCTCTCTCTTACGCGATTTTTCGTTGACGTCATTTTTACTTTTTCCGCACTTTTGTTCTTCCTTTTCTTTTATTTTACGTCACCTCCTTCAGTTGCCACATTCCTTCTGCCATTGAAGATAAGTAGCGGCTAATCTCTATGTTTGTTTGTTTGTCTATTTTGACAAAGGGTATTTACCCGAAATATTAATAAATTGTGTTGTACCCGTCTTTTCTAAGCGTGTTTCTTTCTCCGTTGGGTACTTCTTTGCATATTACACGCTTGGCAGTCACCTTTTTGGTCTGGATTGTATGAAATGTAGCCATCATAGACTGCACTTGTCCCACCAGTGATGCCTGTCACAAACAAGCGAA
Organism: Semisulcospira habei; assembly: GCA_036245525.1. Classification (NCBI taxonomy): domain Eukaryota; kingdom Metazoa; phylum Mollusca; class Gastropoda; family Semisulcospiridae; genus Semisulcospira; species Semisulcospira habei. The sequence continues at coordinate 110,698,207 of BTPG01000005.1, forward strand.
ACGACTTTAAAAATGCATATGTATTAGACAACGGGTTTAACGTGAAAACACAATTTCATTTCTTAGCTTTTCAATCCCATTCATGCTTACTTTTATTTTATTGTCAAATAGTCTCACTTTCCCTTTTCCGGCCATTTTCCTCCTCGGCCATGTTTAACTGTGTGGCAAAAATCGAGAAGAACTATCCTCTATGACAAATCACATTGCAAATTAATCATAGAATCACAAACGAGAACTCATACATGAGACCACTGATGTAATCATACATGAGACCACTGATGTGTAGGACTACCAATATATCTACATGCAAATATTTCACCACTGTTCTTTGCACTGAGCTTCTTTGTTGTCTTCAAACAACCTTACTGCCATTTGGTAGTTTGTTTGTTTTTTAGTTTGATGCTTCGACCCTACGTTTACCATCACTAAGCCAAAAGTAGGCACACTATATACCACAGAAAACAACAGTAAAAGGAAGCGTCGAAATTCACCTTCAGACAGAGTCAACGAGAATGAAAAAAAGAAGAATTTACAAAGTTCATCGCACCCAGGTATCAACTAAAAGTAACAAATCATAAACGATGCTATACCCACCCTTGATGTTTTTGGCTTTGCGTGAAAGCAATTTTTCTGACGAAAATTGAGATAATATAATCAGCAACACTTGATCCCTCTCCGGAAGCCATAACGTTAGCAGAGTTCTGAACTTGATGTTGCCTTATTTACGATGTCATCTGGCATATGATGTAAGAAATATGACAGGGCTATGTGTATGTGTAAGTGTGTGCGTGCAAGCATATGATGATGTGTGTCAGTGAAGTTCATGCAAAGAAGTACCCAACGGAGAAAGAAACACGCTTAGAAAAAACGGTACAACACAATTTATTAATATTTCGGGTAAATACCCTTTGTCAAAATAGACAAACAAACAGAGACATTAGCCGCTACTTATCTTCAGATGCAGAAGGAATGTGGCCACATTCCTTCTGCATCTGAAGATAAGTAGCGGCTAATGTCTCTGTTTGTTTGTCTATTTTGACAAAGGGTATTTACCCGAAATATTAATAAATTGTGTTGTACCGTTTTTTCTAAGCGTGTTTCTTTCTCCGTTGGGTACTTCTTTGCATTTCACACGCTTGGCAGTCACCTTTTTGGTCTGGAGTGAAGTTCATGAACTGAGAGAGAGAGAGAGAGAGAGAGAGAGAGAGAGAGAGAGAGAGAGAGATTGATTGATTGATTGTACATTGCTTAACGTCCCGGCAGCAACAAGACTTTCTCAGGACATGCCTGCACTGCTTGTGAAAAAAAAACCCAACTAAACAGAACATTGAATGTATGTCGCCAGCCGGTCAAATACGTTAAATAAACCTAAGACATGGGGCCTAAATAAAGCTAAGACCATTTAGCAACACACATCCAATATCAATAACTTATACAGGCAGCGCAGACAGTAGGGAGAGTTTTAAAAAGGCAAATACAGGTGAATGGACCAAGGGTAGACAGAAACACATGCCCCAGAATAGAGAGGAAAACCCACCCTGTGGGGCTGACCAGGGTGAACCTGGGAACTAAAAAGTAGTTAACCCCACCCAAGTCCCCCAGGGCAGACCCAGGTGGGGAGGGGGGGGGGGAGAGTGAGAGAGAGAGAGAGAGAGAGAGAGAGAGAGAGAGAGAGAGAGAAAGAGAGAGAGAGAGAATGACAATGATTCTTTATTTTACAACGGTGAAAGTTTTGGCTGGCACAACCATTTTTCGAACTATTTTTGTAATAAATGTAAAAATATTATGTTGAAAATAAAAAATAATTGAATTTTAAAAAAAAGCTCAAGTGCACATACACACGCACAAACACGAGCGTGAACGCACACAATGCATAATATAGGGTCACAGTGAAAGTATTACAATAATGATGTGAGGTAATTTAAGATATTGGCTCTAAAATACGAAAGGGTTGTTGATGTTGTAACCTTCCTAGGCAAAGTGTTCCACAGGCTATGGCCTGAGAATGCTAAACTTGTCTTGTAGAGATCGATTCTAGGTCGGGGCAGAATAATTGATTGCCTTCATCTTAAGTATGTTAAAAGAAAGGAAAATAGTTTCTTAATATAATCAGGCATTTTGCTATTCAATGCTTTAAACATAATTATTCCCTTATTGTACATTGAGAAAGAAAGAGGAGAGGGGGGGGGGGGAGAGAGAGAGAGAGAGAGAGAGAGAGAGAGAGAGAGAGAGAGAGAGAGAGAGAGAGAGAGAGAGTTAGTTATTTGGGTTTAACGCCGAGCAGGCGACTAAGGCCATCTCACGGCGGGATGGGTAAAAATCTGGTCAGCCAGACTAAAAGCAAGGTCTTAAGACAAGATGTAAATATAGATTAAAAATCTCAGGCTAAAATGTCGCACAAGTCTTTATAAAAGAAACGTCTACAGACTCTCAAAAAGAGCAAATAAAAAAATTCACATAGTCTATGAATGCTCAGATCTTGTTAAAAATATTGCATTCTCTCAAAAAATTGAAGATTTTGTCCAGGGAAACATCCCGGAACAAAACCTTCAAGGAGTCTGCTGTGAAGTGTTTATATCTCGTGTCAATTAGATCAGCACAATACAGCAAAAAGTGTTGAACAGAAAACTGCTCATCACAGGCAAAACACCATGGACGTTCATCCTGTTTAAGTAAGTAAGAGTGTGTAACATACGTGTGCCCGATGTGGAGCCGAGCAAGGACAGTCTCCTCACGGCGGCTGCCGCAACGGAAAGGTAGACTGTCGGACACCTTAGGAAGAGCTTCATGAAGCTTGTTCCCTTCCTCTTTGTCCCACTCGGACTGCCACTCGCGGCCTTTGTACGCACTAATCACAGGTTTAAAATCACTATAAACAGTCTGTGTGTCAGGGACAGGGTCACTGCGGGCACTGTTGGCAGCAGAATCTGTGATTCTGTTGCCTTCGATGCCTACATGGCCTGGGACCCAAATAAAAATGATGTCATAATATTCCTTCATCAAATCCGCGTAGAGCTCTCTAATCTGCACCAGCAGTGGATGGTCTGTTCCCGCGCCCTGAAGGGCCTGCAGGGCAGAAAGAGAGTCAGACAGAATCAGGAAGTTCCTTTCCCGAGACTGATAGGCATGCCTGAGTGCCAGCAGAATTGCCTGCAGTTCTGCACTAAATACAGAGGAATGGTCAGGTAGGCGGAGCTTAAATGGGCGTCTAGGATGGCGAGAGGACACTGCAGCCGCAGCCACTCTCCCATCCTCAGACTTGGACCCATCCGTATAAAGACGGCAATAGCCAGGAAAACTTGAAAGGAGTTCATTGAGGCTCTGCTGGTATATGGCTGGTGGAGTACAATCCTTCTTGTGGGCGGTCAAGTCCAGCAAGATGTCAGGAACTGGTAGCAGCCAGGGTGGAGTGACGTGTTGCAGAGATTCTGAAACTTTGTCCAGGTCCACTCCGGCCGCCTGCAGATGAGGTCGGACACGGAAGGAAAGTGGACGGACAGCTCCCGGATGGGTATCGTAAATCTCTGCAAACGACGGGTTAAAAACACAATCATAGGCAGGATTGTCTGGATGGGCCTTCAGCTTCAGAACGTAGCTGAGCATGAGGCGGATGCGGCAGAGCCTGAGAGAAGGCTCCCCTGCCTCGGCATACAGACTAGGAACTGGAGATGTCCTGAAGGCCCCTAGACATATGCGCAAACCTTGATGGTGAATTGTGTTCAGACGCTGTAGAACAGACTTGGAAGCCGAGCCATATACCACAGAGCCGTAATCCAGTTTGGACCGAACAAGGTACAGTTGAAGTAAGACAATGCGGTCTGCACCCCAGTCAGTACGACCAACGACACGAAGAATGTCGAGGGCCTTCTGACAAGAGGTTCTAAGGTAGTTAACATGGTTGTAGAAGGTCAATCTTTTGTCAAAGATGACCCCCAAAAACTTTGCCTCTTCAGCCACCTTAATTGGCACTCCAGCAATGCTCAGGCTAGGTTTTGGAAAAAATTTCGTCTCACCTGAATCCGTTGAGAGACACCCACCCCTGGATGTGATCAATGCACAGCTGCAAGCGCCTCTCAAGGGACGCAAGTCCTCGACCTCGTGCACACAAAGCAAAGTCGTCCACAAACAAAGAGCATTCAAAATCATCCTTGACGGCCTTTACAATGTTATTTATTTTAATGCTAAATAAAACAGGAGATGGAATGCTGCCCTGCGGGACACCCATCTCCTGTTCAAAGAGTCGGAGAGGGTGGAGCCCACACGGACATGAAACGACCTGTTAGACAAAAAATTGTGAATAAAAACGGGCAGGTGCCCTTTAAAACCCATGTCCGACAAATGCGACATTATACCATACTTCCAGGTAGTGTCACATGCCTTTTCAAGATCAAAGAAAATTGCATAGACATGCTGCTTGTTGACAAAAGCATCTAGGATAAAAGACTCGAAGCGGACTAGATGGTCAGTTGTACTATGGAAGCGCCAGAAACCGCACTGGAGGTCTGTGATGAGACCACGTGACTCAAGATGCCACACCAGTCGGGTGTTGACCAAGCGTTCCATAGTCTTACATAAACATGATGTCAAAGCTATTGGCCGGTAGTTGCCTGGGTCGGAAGGATCCTTACCCGGCTTGGGGATTGGCACAACCACAGCCTGGCGCCAAGATGGCGGAAAATGACCGGTTATCCAGATATGGTTAAAGGCCTTGAGAAGTACAAGGAGTGAATCCTCAGGCAGATGTGTTAGGAGCTGATAATGGATGGTATCTAATCCAGCAGCAGAGTCAGTACATTTCTGCAAGGCTTGCTGCAATTCTGAAAACGTAAAAGGGGCATTACAGTCTTCCAAGTTATCCGATATAAAATCACATGCACAAGATTCTCGCTTCTCCTTCTCTCTCTGGAAGAAAGGTGAATAATGCTCTGTTGAAGAATTATGGGCAATGGTGGAGGCAAGCAAATTGGCCACAGCCTTTTTATCTGTGACCAAACTGGCACCATCTCTAAGATGGCCGACAGAAGCCGAGCCACCCCTGCCCCTAATTCTTCGAACAGCCTTCCAGACTTTTTGGGATGAAGTCCTAGAAGATAAAGATGAGACGAAGCGTCTCCAGGAAGCACGGCGTTTGCATTTAAAAATGTAATGGGCTTTCGCCTGCTGTCTTTTAAATGTTAAAATATTTGCTTGCGACGGATTACGAAAAGCACGTCGCTGAGCAGATTTGCGCATTTTTTGGGCCTTGCGGCACTCTTCATTGAACCATGGTACTCTCAGCTTCCGAGGGACTGATGTGGAAGTTCTAGGGATGGTTTCACCTGCTACGTCCAACAAAATAGAAGTAAAACAAGAAACAGGTTCTTCAGCTGACATGACCACCTCCTCTGTAACACGAGACTGACAGAGGGAGGCGAACAGAGGCCAGTTAGCTTTCTTAAGATTCCAGCGCCCCACTGGCGAATCCTCCTCACAGCTGACCGATGACAGGACTACTTGGAAGTGGTCACTACCACACAGGTCGTCGTGAACCTTCCAGTCAAAGTCCAGCATGAGAGAAGGATCACACACAGTGAGGTCTAGAACAGAACTAGATCCAGAACCTGAGTTAGAGTATGTAGGTGAACCATCGTTAAAGACACATAGGTTAAGTTGAGAAAAAACATCTTCTAACATCTGACCTCTGCCATCATAGTGGTCACTACCCCAAAGGTGAGCGTGACCATTAAAATCCCCCATGAGAATAAAGGGAGGGGGCAGTTGATCTACTAAATTAAAAATATCATTGCTACAGACCCGCAGTGATGGTGGCAGGTAAATACTGCATATGGTTATGGTCTTTTTTAAGGTAACCCGAGCAGCGACAGCCTGAAGACAGGTGTCGATGCTAACGGGGCTACATAAAATTTGGCTACTAATGAGAAGAGCCGCTCCACCCGAGCGCCTCTCCGAATCAGAGCCTTTATGTATAACATTAAAACCATTAAAGGACACAGGATCAGAAGTCTTCAGGTAAGTCTCCTGAAGAGATATTACTGAGGGGTTATAGAACTTGACTAAAAGACATAATTCCTCAAAGTTAGCTTGAAAACCACAACAATTCCACTGAAGAAAAGAGTACATGATTAGGTCTTATCTGGGGGTAAGGAGTTTTTCCCCCCTTTTTCCTTTACCTCTGGTTCTTCGGAGATGAAGGGGGTGAGCTGCTGCAGCATCAGCAACGACAACTTCCACTCCCTCCATCCGCTCCTCCAGTGCAGCATATTTGTTTTGAAGGGGGACATCAGTGTTCCCCTTCTGGGCCCGTGCGCACAGCAGTCCCATAGATTTCTTAGACCCCTGGTCCTGGGCAGCGTTCCTGCCGCTAGAGTTAGCGGCCTTAGAAGGCTGACCAGAGCCAGAAGCCTTTGGAGTTGACTGATTAACAGGTTTGGGTGGGTGCTGAGGCTTAGGGGCAACAGAAGGCAGCACTACCGGACCGGCAGTGTCCGCCTTCTGCGTTCCCTGGCTCCTCTTCACCACCGGAGGAGGGTTACTCTCCAGGGGCGAGATGAGCCGAGGCTCCACCCCCAACCAAGAAGTTGGGGTTTGACATGAAAAGTCTTTGGTGGGGCGCTTGCCTGCCACCGCTGCACTGAAAGTATACACTGAGGTGTTAGAGGTTGGGGCAACCGCAGCTGCACCAGGGCCTTCAACCAGTTTTTTTGCATCCAGAAAGGACAGCCCCTTCTCCACACGCACCTGCTGAATCTTGCACTCAGATATCCAACGAGGGCATTTCTTATCTGAAGCCATATGCGCCCCCTGGCAATTCACACACAGGGGGGTGGCTGTGCAGGATTCAGCAGTGTCCGGGCCTAGTGCAACGGGCGCATGAAGCCACTGCCTGATGGCATGTCTTCTGCCCATGGCCATACTTTTGGCACTTAAAGCACTGGAGGGGGAGAGGGACGTACTTTTTCACTCTCAAGGAGTAGTAACCTCCCCAGATGGTAGTAGGAGGGGTGGGGGTGCCAAACGTCAGGATAATGGTAGGGAGACGGATCTCCCCACCACCTCGCTTGGAAGCGAAGCGCCTAACGTAAGTCACCCCCTGAGACTTAAGGTTCTGTACAAGTTCATCTTCTGACAGTTCTGCCAAAGCTTGATCTTTGATTACGCCTCTTGACGAATTCATAGTCTTGTGGGGTGTGACCTCCACTGGAATGTCTCCGATGGAAGAGAGCCTCAGTAGCCCGCTGGAGTGTGCCCGGGTACGGCACTCCACCAGCAAGTCACCAGACCTGAGGCGCCAACACGGCTCCTGAGGGTCTCCCCCACCAGAAAAGGATGCAGCTTGGTAACTGGTTTCTCCTTCACCTTGCTATGGACAATGAGGAAGCGAGGCCATACGGCCGACGCCTGAGGCGTCGCTTCCTCACAGTCCGAGTCACTGTCATTTTCAATGTTGGTGGCTATGTGCCGCTTCTGTGCAAGTTTGGGTTTTTTTGTTTTTTCCATATTATATTAGTAGAGATATTCATCCCCCGGGGGTCCCCGCCCGCCACCGAGCCCAACAAGGGAAAGTGCAAATGTCGGCGGGTCTCCAGCCGACGCACAATGGAGACTGCCCGAAAGATATACTCAAGGGGGTAAGCCTGATTGAACCGTTTGAGCCACCGCCTTCTATCACACTGTTGAATGCAGGGGAATACTGGCGTAAAGCACCTAATCAGCAGCAGAGGCTATAGCATGGTGCTCAGCATAGCAACCCGCATGTCAACAGTGGGATAGGGCTCAACGTGACAAGAGCCGATTGACTAGGTCGGTACGACTAGCCTTCCGTTTAGGTAGAAGTCAAGGCCGAAGTGGAGTGTTGGCACCAGTGAGCCGCAGCCCAAAGGGAACCTGAGCCACCAGGATCCTCTTCTCCCCGACACGGGTCTCCAAGCACGGCAAACACTTGGGATACAAAGGACCAAAAGCTCACGAGTATTTTTAAGGACCAATCCAACATGGTACGACCTGGGTTAGCACAGCTCCTTAAAAACCGGACCAGTTAAAAAGACTGAACAACATATCTGCTGACATCAAGTCCTAATCCTGGACAAAGACGGCACCCGTCTGCTAGCCCATTCAGTCAGTGACTGAGGAGACTACCCACCCACGCCATGTGGAGGCCGGTGCCGAGTGGGCAGAGAGAGAGAGAGAGAGAGAGAGAGAGAGAGAGAGAGAGATGATTCAATGATTCAATGATTCAATGAAGCTTTATTTATCAACGGTTGAGGCATTGACATCGTCACAGACATAGCCATTTTTCAAACCTGCCGTTGCTACAAAACTACGAGACAAAATACAAAAAAACTAAGTATATAGTGAAATATAAATGAAACTGATAAAAACATTGTTAGTTTAGGGAAAGAAAGTCCCATGACAATCTCACACACCTAAACTGACACACACACACACACACACACACACACACACACACACACACACACACACACACACACACGCACTCACAGAGTTTGTAATTGGGAGCATACATAATCAGGGTTACAGGGCAGTATATATTTCACAACGTAATGATTACGACTGCTTTGAGAAGTACTTGAAGAGACTGATTTTGAAATGGGCTAGAGAGGAAGCGGATTTTACATAATCAGGAAGCGTGTTCCAAGTCTGCGTTCCGGCAAATGACAAACTAGATTTGTATATATCAATTCTTGTTTTGGGGACTAAGAAAAGTTGCCTAATATTACCAAGCCTAGATTCCGACTTAGAGAAAAGAGTTGTGATATATTCTGGTATTTTCTGTTTCCACACTTTGAACATAAAAATAGCCTTATTGTATTTGAAGTGGTCTTGCAGCGGCAGAAATCCTATTTTTGCGAGTTTTTCTTCTGTTGTGAGTCGTGGGTCAGGAAGGATTAACTTTGCTGCCCTTCTGTGTAACGAGTTGAGTCTCTTCAAGTGGACTTCACTGCATCCATCCCAAACCGTTGACGCGTAATCAATATGAGAACGTATGTGAGCATTATAGAATAGTTTGCGTGTGTCCGAGTCGGTGTAATATTTAGTTTGGACAACATGAAAAGATTTTTGGCTACCGTTCTGCATAGAGTGTCCGTATGAGCCTTCCACTTAAGCTGACTGTCAATTGTAACCCCTAGTAGGCAGTGTTCATTAACGTGTTCTATTTGCCTGCCCTTTAATAAAAGGTTAAGTAACAGGGGTGCTAACTGGTGTTTTTGACGAGTGGCTATTATCATAGATTTGGTTTTAACTGGATGAACAATCATAGAATTCCTGTGACACCATTCAGACACTTCATCAAGACTATGTTGCAAGTTGGAAGAAATTACTTGTATATCTTTGTTAGTCATATGAATGGAAGTGTCATCAGCAAAAAGATCACATTGTACGTTCTTGCAAGTTATATGAAGTGGCAGGTCATTGATGAATAGACAAAATAATAAGGGACCAAGCACGGATCCTTGGGGAACTCCATACTTTATATCTTTTAGAGAAGAGTAAGATCCATTCACTAGAACTTTTTGTTTACGATCAGTTAGGTATGATCTAAAAAATGCAACTACTTCTGTACTATTCAAGTATTTCTGAATCTTTGTCATTAGAGTGGTGTGATCGATTAGGTCAAAGGCCTTTTTAAAGTCTAAGTAAACGACACCTGTTATCTGGGATTTGTTCATACCGTGGAGCCATGCGTCAACGAGGCGCGTGAGTGCAGTGTGGCACGAGTGTTGTGGGCGAAATCCGGATTGAAAGGGGTGCAGGAGCTTGCGGTTTTCTAAGTAGGCAAGCAGGTGTTTGTGGACATGCCTTTCAAGCGGCTTTGATAGAACTGATAATAAGGAAATCGGTCGATAGTTGTTAGGGTCAGAACGATCTTTAGTTTTTGGAAGTGGAATGACTTTAGCGTATTTTAGTTTGTTAGGGAAAGTATGTTGCTTGATACAAAGGTTGTAAATGTACGTAATAGACTCTACTATGTACGGCAGGGATAACGTAAGTATTTGCGGGCTGATGTCATCAGGTCCCGAAGACTTTTTATTTGGTAGTTTACTAATGAGCAAACCCACTTCATGAACTGATAGCAAGGGAATGCTGAAGGGGTCTGTGTCCTCTGTTTTGTGTTTACAGAATTCAGAAAGCAAATTAGAACATTCATACTTACTGCTATTAATTGAGGCATTTAGAGTTTTAGCGACTGAAAGAAAATGATTATTAAAAGTTTCTGCAGTAAGACTGCTGGGAATGGTTGTTGAAGTGCCAGGGGAGCCTTTAGTTAGAGTGTTTAATAGGCGCCAGATAGTGGAAGTATCCTTACTGTCTTTCACTGTGTCACGGATTAACTTTTTCCTTGCCTCTCTGATCATGTACTTAACACGGTTACGTTGCTGCTTAAATTCAGGAAATAGTTTTCGACTACGCAGATCATCTCTGAGCGCCATCGCTTGCATTATTTCTGGGATTAACCATGGAGGAAGAGTGTTTGATTTAACCCTTCTCTCACGAAGGGGTGCGTGTTTGTTTAATACAGTTAGAAAAAGAGTGTACCAAATAGAAAGGGCAGTGTCCGGGTCATTAGAGAGAAGTACATCATTGAACGGAGTATTATTTAAATCAAATAGGAATTCATTATGGTTAAAGTTCTTGAATGATCGATATGTTATGGTTGTATGGCCGTTCTTCTTTGCTTTCGGAATCTTTTTTGACCATGAACAAACAACTGGATAGTGATCACTAACACTTAGATTTGAAACCTCAACATTATAGACGGCTTTGGGTTTATTAGTGTATATGTGGTCTATAAGTGAGGACGTATTCTGAGTAATTCTGGTGGGCGATTTTACTAACTGGACTAGACCAAACAATGAAGATATTGTATCCCACGTAGTGTGATTCTTAAGGAAGTCTATATTAAAATCTCCCATGAGAAGAAGGTCAGCCTTTCTTTTGCACGCTCTATCAAGGATCTGACTAAAATGGTCATACCATTCAAAAGTGGCGGCAGGGTTTCTGTAAAAGAATCCAACTAGTAGCGGTGTCGATTTAGGGCATTTCACTTCCAACCACAAACACTCTACGTCTGCTGTTTCCAAGTCCAAGCGTCTATGGACTAAATGCTGAATGGAGTTGTGAATGTAGACAGCGATGCCTGTTTGACCTGGGGACGAGGGGTCTCTCCTAGTCAAGGAAAAATTAGGAATACTAATGGCTTCATCGCTCACACACGAGCTCAGGCGCGTCTCACTAAGCCCAAATAAATGAAACGGTGTGGGATTGCTAATGTAGACAGATATATCGGTTAGTTTATTGTACAAATGAAAAACATTGAGATGCCCTATTCGCATAACTTTCAAATTTATGTCTATTACGGAGTAAGGCAAATTTGTACAGAACAAACAACAACAACAAAATAAAATGTCAAAAGAAGGAAGTATACGTTGAGATTATTAAATGAAACAGCACAAATGCCTATGTATATATAAAGCTGGTAAATGGATACGACACAATGAAATGATTTAGCAGACTCGTCGGCAGGGAAATAATCCAACTGCTCGAACATCAAAGTCCCGATAGCAAGTTCAGTAAGGCGTATCAGCCGCACACGAGCACAATACTGGCCGGGGTTTGGTAATCCGCTTTCCGGCAACTCGATACTGCTCAGCGAAGTAAAGCGGAGACACAGTTATCACTGGTAAATTGAAGCTTGATTGAATCGTCTTGATTCAATCGAGTTTCCTTCACGCTGATACTATCATAGTCTGCTGGTATTCGAACAAGCACTGACTGACCTCGTATAAAACACACAGAGTACTCCGACACAGTAGTAAACTAACGGATCAATGATATTCTAGTCTCGGAGAGACTTTATCCACGACGAACGAACGAACGACACAGAAAATGATGATCGTAACTGTTCTTGGTCATCGCAAAATACATAACACTACAGTGGCACATTGATCACCAAAAGTTTTGCTTACTGCGCACTGTCCACAAGCTAACAAGAGTTCTTGAACAGTCAGAAATACAAATACATAAAATAAAAGTCCACAGGCACAGTCCCGAACGAATGCCTACAAGTAAAGTAATAGCGGTGTCAAATACACACGTTTATCAAGGAATAGAATCAGAAATGAACTGTCAATCGCTAGAATTAATGGAACGACGAAACACCACCGATCGTTGTTGTTTTTTGTTTTGTTGTTGCTGTAAACATGTTGTTTTTTAAACAATGAACTAAAAACCTGTTTGTTGACTGATATACCCCTGGATAAATGGCTGAAGCAGCTGCGCCAGTACGCGCATTACCTGCGAGTCGTTGCCTCCGGGGATAGCTGCAGGGGTCTCCCACCCCCTGGCCGGGGTACTTGCGGTTTTAGGAGCGGCCAGAGCCTGGAGAGCGCTGTTGATTCTCGAGTTGTCCTGAGGCAGGGGCGGCATGCGGGGAAACTCTTCCTCCGTCACTGTAAATGGCTTGGCGTGACCTGGCTGAGGACAGTACGCAGAGGGATGGCCAGGTTGCACACGGTTGGACATGGAGTGGCTGGGGCTGGCATAATTTGCAGGCAAGTGGCTGGCCTGGGAACTAGGGGATAGAGGGTGGCTGGTAGAGGGGCAATTTGTCTGGGAGTGATGTTGGGAGAGGCTGGGTTGGGAGTAGTGGACGTGCGTAAACTTTGGCCCTCTGCCACTGTCCGACTGGTTGTGATGGTGTTGATGAGACCAGTCATTCTGCTGTTGATGCTGCTGGTTGCGACCTACGATGGGTCCGTCACCTGGTGCACGGCGCGGCACTCCAGCAAACCTGATGTTGAGTGCCAGTGTTCTGGTACCGGCAGGAGTCAGGTGGATCCGGTCTTTCTGGAACAAGGCCTTGCGCGGTGCCAGATTGTAAGTAATGAAGGCCGGCATATGGTCGATGTAAAAGACCTTCTCTTGCTCGCACGTTGCCCGCAAGTTGTCGTTGGAGGGGAACACGGCCTTCGACAGGTAGTGGTGGGCCCCTCCAGGAATGATGGAGGACGTAAACAGGGCGGCATTAGGAAAGGCTGCACGGAGTAAGCGGATAAGCTGCACCCATGACTGCTTGCTGACCACGCCCACTTTACAGCTGTTTATCCCCGCGTGTAAGGTCACACGGCGGATATTTGGCGACGGCGGTAGACTCCTGAGCCACTCAGCGACGTCACTCACTGTCAGTCCTGAAACCGACAGGTTCTGGACCACGGCACCATGTGGGGTCAGCGGGGATTTTCACCTCAGTTTGATCGGTGGTATGATGCGTCTGTTTTACCACGGCCTCAACTTGCTTTCTGAGTTCCTTCAGCTTACCGGCTTGGTTGTCCCTGCTGCTGGTAAGCTGGAGTACCTTTTCACTGAGAGCAGCATGGCTGATGGATAGGTCGTTGACAGCCGAATTGACACCCTCAGCATACTCTTCCGCTGCCTTCACGCTGTTCTTGGCTTTAGTCTCGTTGTCACGGACGACGCTGTCAACACGCGCCAGTTCCTCAGCATGCGCAGCGCACTGGCTCTTAACGTCGGAGAGCTCAGTGCGCACTTTCTGCAGCTCGGCTTGCAGGCTATCGATGGTTGCAGCATTCAGCACTAGTTGTTGCTGCATCTGAGACATGCACTGGTTTAGCGCCGAGACTTGTGCCTCTACAGAGAGAGGAGGGGGCACACAGTTGATGAGTGGGAAGGTGTTTGTGTGGGGCGTGACCTGGGCCGAGGACATATCAGGCGGTATGTCAGCCTCGGCTGGCGGAGAAGTGTCGCCCTTGTCCCCATCAAGGGTTGCTGGAGCAATTTCACAACTGCTTGCATGGTTGAGTGAAACCTTTGATTGGGAAATAGTAACGTTGGAGTTGGCAGGGGGTTTGCTGGTGATGTCGTCTGTCCCCGTGGCGAGTACGCTGTTTGGTTCGAGAGTGGCGAGAGGAGCTTCGCTGTCGGCGAGTACACTAATCCCATCAGCGCACTCAGTCATAGAGTCGCCATTGTGGACGTCAGGGGATGCTGGTTGTGAGGATGTATCCATTCTGTTTATAGTGTCTTTTAATAGTTCGAACTCATCGTTCACCCAATCTTGGCAGCAGTTGCCCTGTACACAAACAGTCCCGGTCGTATAATATATTATGGTAATAAGTTTCTTTGAATCATTCTTGAGCTGAATTATTGTTTCAAAAAGTTCACTTGGGTAGGGAGGGTCGATGGGAACTACAATACTCAGTTCATCTTGGTTTTTGTCCCTGTCTTGCCAGTGCAGTGTCACGCCAGGGGGCATAGACTCTCGTGCGTATATGGTGTATAGAGCATGTCTCCACAGGGGTACACGTGTCGAAATACTTTCAAAGGTCACTTGTATAGGGTCTCTTGTTCTTGTAATTTTCTCAAGGGAGAGACGTGAATTCGCTGCAGTGGAGCGGGTTATCGGGCCCATTGTATAGAGATGGTGGTGTCGCCATTGTCACTTTACTCGAAGCGAGTCAGCATGATTGCTGAACAACTAGAGTGTTTCACCCGTAACGCCGAGAAGCGGCGTCAAAGCCCACTCTATCAGAGTGATATTATGCAGCGCCTCGCTAGGCGCGGCGGCTGTTTGGCCCAGCCACTAGTACTGCATACTTAGTTTGTTCCACTGAGGCGAGCCGAGAAACTGGGTCACAACTGGTACCTGGCGCGCTGAGGCACAAGCCTCCCCCAGCAGCTAGGCCGGCTGACAAGCCGGTGGCCTTCTGACAAGCGCAGCACAGCAGGAACTTGAAAAAATGCTGCCCTCTGCAAAATATGAAGTTGACAGTCCTGAAACTACACCATTGCAGAGTTTTCACTAAGCACAAACACTCTGCCAAGAATCATACTTGCAGAGTAAACCTTGCCAGCACAGTGTCCAAATGAATGGAGAGAATCTTACACGCGATGCGCACATCAGCAAGATGGCGCCGAGAGAGAGAGAGAGAGAGAGAGAGAGAGAGATGATGATGATGATGATGATGATGAAACTTTATTACATAACGGTAAAAGTTTTGACAGATACAAATACGTCATTTTTCAAACTTGCCGTTGCTAACATACTACAACATGAAATATACTGAAAACAAGCAAAAAAATATTTAACGCAAACAAAGATCATAACTAAATAAGTACAGACACACGCAGTACAGAACAGAAAATGATACTAAGGTAACAATAAACAAATACAAAAAAGGAAATAACACTCCTCAGCACAAATTATGTAGGGGAAAAAAAAAAAAGCCCCCTCCCCCCCCCCCCCCCCCCCAAAAAAAAAAAAAAAAAAAAAAAACCCAAACAAAAAAAACAACCAACAACAACAACAAAAAAACCCCAAAAAACCCACACATATCATAGCACAGCAAAAACAAGCACAAAGTACCAAGAATCAAACATACATACACACACGTTTTACATACACACACGTTTACAGCCGTGTAAATGCACGTACTAACATATATACATTTACATAACCTTTCATCAAAATGACAGGATAAAAAATAATGTATCTAAGCAGTTTCCATCAGGTATATGTGTAGTTTTGTTTTAAAGGAGGCAAGGTGGGTTAGTGTTTTTAAACGTTGAGGAAGTGAATTCCATAAAAGTGATCCCGAAAAGGCTAGGCTCGATTTGAATAAGTCAATGCGAGGTAGTGGTAATGGAAGCGGTTCCTCGAGGACTTTTCACACTGTCGTTGTGGAGTAAATTTAGCTGTTAGATACTGTGGAGCTTTCTTGTGGAGAATTTTAAACATAAGTATGCACTTGTTGTAAATGAGTTGTTGACGAAGGCCAAGAAGTTTGAGACTTTGCATTTTTTCAGCGGTAGGAATGGGTCTTATATCTACATTTTTAATGGCTCTTTTGTATAGTGAATTTAGTTGTTTGATATGCACATCACCGCTACCATCCCAAACAGTGGAGATGTAATCAACATGGGATCTAATGTGCGCATGAAAAAACATTTTTCGTGTATTTATGTCAGTCACACTTCTCAACTGTGATAAAAGAAATATATTTTTTGATATCTTCTTACAGATGTTAGTCACATATTTCTCCCAACTTAGCTGCTCATCTATACGTATTCCAAGGAAGGTGAGTTCATGAACTTGTTCAATAGGTTGGCAGTTAAGACCGAGCGTTAGTGGAGGGGGGTGAAGTTGATGTTTTTGTTGTGAGGTGATTAACATGCTCTTTGTCTTATCAGGATGTAGTACCATGTGGTTTTTACAGCACCAATCAGAAACTTCGTCGTGACTGGATTGTAAACGACGACTAATATCATGACTGTTCTTACCAGGAAATTGAAGGCTTGTGTCATCCGCAAAGAGATTACAATTAACGTTAGGGTCGGAAATATGTAAAGAAAGGTCATTTATGAAAAGTAAAAATAGGAGGGGTCCTAGAATTGATCCTTGAGGAACTCCAAATTTAACATGGCCTTGCATAGAGTACTGACCATTGACGTATACTTTTTGCTTTCGGTCTTCCAAATAGGATCTGAGAAAAGTTATTGTAGTTTTGTCCATGTGGTATATTGTAAGCTTATGTAAGAGAATCTCATGGTCTACAAGATCAAAAGCTTTTTTAAGATCTAGGAAAACTGCTCCGGACATAAAATTTTTATTAATTGACTCTAGCCAGCAATCTACAATATGTGTGAGTGCTGACTGGCATGAATGGGTCGGGCGAAAACCAGACTGATGAATGTTTAGTAAATTACTCTTCTCAAGGAAATTAAGAAGATGCTTGTGAATGTGCCGCTCTAATGGCTTTGACAAGACTGAGAGCAAAGAGATCGGTCAGTAATTATGAATATCTTCAAGGTTTTTTGTTTTGGGGATGGGAACTACCTTTGCTTCCTTCAGGACTGTAGGAAAAGTACTTTTATTTATACACAGATTAAAAATGTATGTAAGGGATTGTATTGTGTAAGGCAATGACAATTTTAGCGATTGGTTATCGATATCATCAATCCCTCTACTTTTCTTATTCGGCATGTCAGAAATATACTTGCCGACTTCTGCTATTGAAATATTAGGAATTCTGATTGAGATACATTTTCGGCGGCTGATAGGAAATACTTGTTAAATTTGTCTGAAGTTAAATGAGATGGTATTTCTGGGGCTGTTTTTCCTTTAGTAATAACATTTAGTGCTCTCCAAATGGATGCTGTGTCACGGTTTTCTGAGCTCATTTGGTTGAAGAATGGTTTTTTTTTTTTGCAGCCCTTACAAAAATATTTTACTTGATTACGTTGTTTTTTGTAGTCATCAAAGTGTTTTTCTTTTCTAAGTTTGTCTCTGAGCGACATAGCATTTTTAATGTCTAATGTTAACCAGGGCGGCATGGTAGCATGTTTAACGCGTTTTACTCTGAGGGGCGCGTGCTTGTTTCGGACTCCGAGGAACAGACTCATCCAGCAAGACAAGGCATTGTCAGGGCAAGTGTGGCAGTATACATCATCAAATGATGTATTGTGCAAATCGTGCATGAATTTATCCCTATCAAATGTTTTATAAGAACGATACGTTATAGTTGTGTGTTTGTTTTTCTTTGGCCTATCAAGCTTCAGAGCAATTGTACAACATACCGGGTTATGATCACTAATGGCTAAGGTCGGGACATTCACACTAGTTATTCTGTCCTTGTTGGTAACATAAATATGATCAATGAGCGTGGATGATGTAGGTGTGATTCAAGTTTGCGCTTTAATTATTTGTGTCAAACCAAATAGCGATATGGTCGTGATCCATGCTGCATTTGATCCCTTAGGTCTAGATAGGTCTATATTGAAATCACCTAGGAGAAATATGTCACACTTGCTCTGACTTGCCTTGTCCATCAAAGCTGTAAACTCATCACACCAATCCCAGCCGGCTGCCGGATTCTAATGTGTTGAGGCAGAGCGGCATCTTTACGAAATATTTTATAGTTAGGAATAGAGATGGAAGCATTTCTGATTTTATTCTTAAGTCTTGATTCAGAAACACCAAAAATGTGGAAGTGTTCAGGCTGGTTCAAAAACACACAGAGATCTGGCACCTTATTGACAAGATGATAGATACATGTATTCAGGTGACCTATTTTAAGTCCACCACTACAAAATAAATCATTTTTTGTACCACCGCCAGGCATACTATCACTATGAACGTTAAAGTATATAAAAGTACAAAATTTGTCTTCTTTGAAGAGGTATATATAAAAAGAAGCTTTGTGACAAGGAAGGTTTTGTACACAAATAGAACTACAGGAAGAGACAGTATTCCCTTGGTGTATGAAGTGTCAATAAGAGATAATGTCGATAAATGCAAAGTACAAGATAACTGATTATCACAAAAAAGGTGATTGAATAAAAACGAGAATAAATGTTATTGACTACACGCTACTCTATTACAAAGAAGATAAAATAATTAAAAGAAAGAAATATCAACTTCGTCGATTTGTTATTCCAATTAAGCAGTTAACCGATCGCACACTAGAAGCCTGTCAAAAATCCCTGGGCAAGAAATTACACCAGACGCCTGGAATCGCACTATCTACTGTCCGGAACATGGCCTGATCCTATCAAGCAGATTAAACAACACTGCAAAGTCACCGTCACTAAGCTGCCCACGTGAGGCTGAGGGCTGGCACTGGAGGGGGTGGGGGTAAAAGTAAGAAGGGTACGGGTACATAGGCCGACCAGTCGGGGCAACAGGCGGGGGGCCCATATGCTGTGGAGCATAGTCATAGAGGGGTCGCTGTTGGTTCGGGTCAGTGGTCGGTGCATCCTTTGATCTATCGATCGGCTGGATGGGACTACCCGACATTATCGGGGTAGCTTTTTCAAAGGGGTTTGGATCCCTCTGATCAGGTGAAGTTTTCAGCTGTGGCGGCCCTCGGTGCAGTCCACGCACTTGTCGCGAGTTTCTGTCCTCGCTATCATGCTTGTCTTGTTGCGTGTGTTGGCGGGGGTGTTGTTGCCCATCTTTGTGACGCGACATTACGCTAGAGGCGCTGCTAGAATATGTCCGCTTGATATTGACGGCAAGGGCGCTGGCACCACGCCTGTTGGGATGAATTGTATCTGTGTACCATCCAGTTTTGAGTTCGCCTGTCCTAGTATGGAAGGCATAGTCATTGTCAATGAGGTTTAACTTTAGCGACTCGCACACTTCTCTCAGGTACATGTTGGTGTCGGCGAGAGAGAGAGAGAGAGAGAGAGAGAGAGAGAGAGAGAGAGAGAAAGAGAGAGAGAGAGAGAGAGAGAGAGATTGGTTGTACATTGCTTAACGTCTCGACAGCTACAAGACTTTCTCAGGACGTGCCTGCACTGCTTGTGAAATTTTTTTTAACTAAACAGAATATTGAGTGTATGTCGCCAGCCGGTCTAATACGCTAAATAAACGTAAGACCATTTAGCAACACACATCCAATATCAAGAGCAAAAGGCAGCGCAGAGAGTAGGGAGATTAAAAACAACAACAACAGGTGAATGCACCAAGGGTAGAGAGAAACACATGCCCCAGAATAGAGAGGGGAAAACCCACCCTGTGGGGCTGACCAGGGTGACCCTGGGAACTAAAAAGTAGTTAACCCCACCCAAGTCCCCCAGGGCAGACCCGGGTGGGGGAAGAGAGAAAGAGGCAGAGAGAGAGAGGGAGAGAGAGAGAGGGAGAGAGAGAGAGAGAGGGAGAGAGAGAGAGAGAGAGAGAGAGAGAGAGAGAGAGAGAGAGAGAGAGAGAGAGAGAGAGAGACAGACAGACAGACAGACAGACAGACAGACAGACAAGACAGACAGAGAGAGAGAGGCAGAGAGAGAGAGACAGACAGAGAGAGAGAGACAGAGAGAGTGTGTGTG
This sequence comes from Semisulcospira habei, assembly GCA_036245525.1. Lineage (NCBI taxonomy): Eukaryota > Metazoa > Mollusca > Gastropoda > Semisulcospiridae > Semisulcospira > Semisulcospira habei. The sequence continues at coordinate 110,718,070 of BTPG01000005.1, forward strand.
TGGGAGAGAGAGGGAGAGAGACAGACAGACAGACAATGAACTTTTTTATTTTACAACGGTTGAAGTATTTGGTTACAAGACCAATTTTCAAACTTGCCGTTGCTACAAACTACTAATCAACATTATCATAAACAAAACAATGGTCTAATACATAACTAGGTTAGACACACATACACATGCACGCATGTTCACACGCAAACACACACACACATAAGGAATTGGTCAGAGTAACAATATTTAACTTATAAAATTATATGGTGCATACTGTTACAGCTGACATACCTGACGGTAAAAATGTATGGGATGACAATACAGTCTCTCTCTCTCTATGTGTGTCTCTCTCTCGCGCGCACGCGCACACACACACACACAGACACACACACTCGCATGCATGCAGTGTAGACACGGGTATAAAAATCAATTATATGCTAGCAGACAAAATACTGATGAATACAGCGTAATAAAAAAAAAGAAATGTGTTAAGAAACCTTTAAAGAAAATTTTAAAAAAATGATAAAAACTCCAACATATAAATGGCATAAATCGCACATATGGTGTGCGCATGCTTGCGCGCATGCATGCGTGTGCGCGCATACGCGCGTGCAATCTGCTATATTATGACAGACCACACACACAATCACATAACCACACGCAGGAACGCACACACGCACACAGACTCACGCACACACACACACGATCACACACCCATACGCACGAATGCACACAGCCACACACACACACACACATGCATGCCAGTACATCAAAGCAGGTATTACTTGTCAGACATGGAGTCAATGCACATGCAGATATATGTACACTGAGAACATGCAGTTTCCGCATGTACCGCTGGATTATTTTAGATATTTGAAGAGGCCATCTTTAAAGGAGGGCAGGGACATACTTCTAAGGGTACATGGACTGCTTCTGAAAATAAATAAACAGAATATTGAATGTATGTCGCCAGCCGGTCCAATACATTAAATAAACCTATGCCATGGCAAACACTTAAATCGGAACACCTTATTGAAGAAGTGGTAGATATTCAGATGTCCGATTTTTGGTTGCACTGCTTCTTTGAGGGTACTTCATTTTCATTAACGAAAACAACCCTAAACTGCAGCGCACTAGAAGCTAATATGATTTTTTTTACATTAAAAAAAATAATAATAATAAAAAAGGAAAAAGAGGAAGTACACTCTACAAGTGTCAATGGTGCACAGTAGAGTCGTACTATATGTGCACATAATAGTAATATAAGTTCAGCACTGCAAGCACGAGTAGCTGCTGGTAGTTCCTGGCGGTACACAACTAAAGTCTTACTGTGAGAGATAACAGTCTTACTGCTAGGTAATCAATCTCTAGGCGGTAGCAAGGTTGAGAAGTGACGGGAAAAGACTCACACTGCCAGACAAGCTTTTCTATCGAAACTGCATGTTGATACATACACGGTAAGAGCACAATAGAAAATAAAAAGTCAATCCTCAGAAGAGAACGCACACAAAATTTAGTACTTACCTCACAAATGAGGTATTATGAATACTGAAATATTGAAAACACTGTTTTTTCGTTGTCAGATATAAATGCTGAATGAAGAGAACCAATCCGCTTAGCCGTGGCTAAAATAGTTGATCACACCCAACGACTCAGTAAGCATGTGTTGGATTGATACTCTGAGACCAGTGTGCGCCATTAATAGCCAGCATGGAGAGGGCTGGAAAGTATGGAGCACACATGCCACTGCCTGGGTGCGGGAGTCCGTACGGTGAAGGGTAGTACCACTGAACACCATCAGGGGGATTAAGTTTCTATTGCCACAGAGCTGTAGACGGATACATCAGTTGCTGTTGTTGGTGGTGATGTTGCCAGTCAACAAGAGCAACTGGCGTATCCTGTAGTTTCTGAGGCTCTGGCATTGTCTGTTCCTGCTGGTGTTGTGGTTCTTGCTGCTGTAGTTGCTGCTGCAGTTCTGTCTGATTTTGCTGCAGTTTGCACTGCTGCTGATATTGACACTGCTTTCCCTCTACTTGATGCGCAGCTAAAGGCGCACGCCCCGCAACAACGTCTGAATAGAGGTGATTAGCAGTAGTCTCATCACTGGATCTGTCGGCCTGTTGAGTGGTTTTACGTGGCCATCTTCCCCGCCGTATTTAATGTTACCGGCCAGCCTGCGGGTCCCCACGTGGGACGGGTGGATGGGATCAAGGCGGCCTTTATGATCCACGCGGTACAGCGCCTTGCAGGGAAGACTGCTTGGGGCTCTGAAAACGCCCGTATTGTCAACAAATGTAGCGCCAAGCTTCTTGGCCATGTGGCACATGTTGGCATTAGAGGGGATCCAGAAGATGCGCTGATTTAGTTCAGAGTCTCTTCCCTGAGCATCTGGCAAGATGGAGGAAGACTGGATGCGCGCTTTGGGGAACGCCCTTTTGCACGCTGCGATCAGCTTTTCCCACTGCTGGCTGGTGATCTCCCACTGCTTGCAATCCTTCACCCCCACGTGGAAGGTGACAAGTTGGACGTGGGGTGATTGAGGCTGCTTCATGCACCACTCAGTTAGGTGAGAAGTTTGCAGGCCGGACACTGAAGTGACCTGCACTCTCTCACCTTGGCACATAGTCATTTTCTCACCCTTGACGTTTCGCAAAACGGAGTCTCCAATGACTATGGTGGTGGTGCCTGCATGGACGTGATGATTAAAATTCTCCTCACTGGGAGAAGGACGTTTATGGGGTAGCTGATTACGGCCCCTCTCACTTTTTTCCCGTTCGCCTGCACTGCAGATTTCCCCCTTGTTTCTTGGCTTCGGACAGAGGCACATGGACCGTGTACCGCCAGAAACCTGATCCCGTAGGGTACTTGACCTGATGAGCTTAGGTGGGGTAATTCGCACAGGGATCGCGTCACAGCAAGTAGTATGAGGGTTTACTCCGCCACTGTGAGTTATCTCCTCAGCTCCTTCAGAGAAGGTTTGCATAAATCGCACACGTTTGTGTCACTGGAAAGGTCAGTCACGGAGATGAGTGACATAGAGGCTGGCCGGCTGTGAACAGTAGTGGTTGATACCCCGCCCTCGACCCCCGGAGCAGGAACAGAGTAATGCAGTGCGCGGGGCTGAGGAGCCGGAGCGCCAGGCTAGGACGACGGGGTGGGGTCAGGCCGTTAATCCCCTGGTCAGCGTCACGTTTCTCACTCGGCAAGCTGGAGGACAGGGATAGATCAGGATGGTGGTTGGCGGCACACAGGGGTAGGTGACTGAAGATGGGTGGGGGTACATCACTCTCATCAAACTGTAGATTCTGCAGTGACCTGACCAGGGTGCACAGCTAGCGGAACTCAGCCTGCACCCACTCCTCAGCATGTACTCCCTGAATCAAACAGGTTCCGCCAAGACTACGGTTGAGTTTATAGTATAGGCTGACCGTGATGCAGTCGACACCCTCTCTTCTCACTTGCACAAAGGTCTTGGCAAGGGTGTCGGGGATTCCGGCTGCACGGGAGCAAACGCTGAAGTCAGTTCGAGTTACTGTTTTATTATCAAAGTCTGTGTCTTTCCACACTACCTCGTATCCACAGTTGGCTGAGTTTAATAGATCGACGTAGCAGATGGACAGTGCCTTCCTCCAGTGCTTTAGGACGTCGATATTTGTATCATTGAAAACTTTCTGCTTGTCGTCAAGAGTGTCTTTTACAATAGGATCACTGGAATTACTGGGAGGGGGCTTGGGACTGTAAGATGGGCTGGCGTAACAAGATGGGAGATGAATACGCCATGATAGGTGGTGTGTGAGGGGGAAGGGAAGAGTAGTTGCATGAGGAGGTGGGGGGGGGGGGGGGTGGGGGGGTGGGGGTTCAGGGGTGGATTACTAGAGACGATGCAGCTTCATGGGCTATGGAGAGTAAAGAAGTGTGGGAATGAAGAGGTGGGATGGTGCTCCGAGGAGGGTGCAGGGATGTGGAGTGGGGATAAAGTGATGTTACGCACTAAGTATTTGCTGCCATGGGCCAATGATGTAGGATGGCAGATCTGCCAAGATGCTGAGCCTGGTCAGATAAACTGAAGCTATTTGTACAAATGGTCAGGCATGACTACTCGATGGGAAGTTCGCTGCGACATGATCCGATGGTATCGCCTTTTGTAAACACAGCTGGCACTTGAGTCATGGAGAGGAGAGTTGTCAGTTATGTCACAGTATAGGAATGAAAGCATGTTGACCAGTGTGTCTACGGAACATGCAACTTGGAAAAAGAAGTGTTATTCAAAAACAGTTTTTACTCACTGTGCACGCAGATATTTTCACAGTAAGCGCAATTTGATGAGAAAGAAAGTATTTGTCCTTTCACACCATAGGTTTTGTTGAAGACAGAGACAGACAGACAGACAGAAAAAGACAGAGACAGAGAGACAGAGAGAGACACAGAGAGAGAGAGAGAGAGAGAGAGAGAGAGAGAGAGATTGGTTGGTTGGTTGTACATTGCTTAATGTCCCGACAGCAACAGGACTTTCTCAGGACGTGCCTGCACTGCTTGTGAAAAAAAAAAACTAGACAGAATATTGAATGTATGTCACCAGCCGGTCTAATACGCTAAATAAACCCAAGACCGTTTAGCAACACACATCCAATATCAAGAGCTACAGGCAGCGCAGACAGTAGGGAGAGTTTTAAAAAGGAAAATACAGGTGAATGGACCAAGGGTAGAGAGAAACACATGCCCCAGAATAGAGGGGAAAACCCACCCTGTGGGGCTGACCCTGGGAACTAAAAAGTAGTTAACCCCACCCAAGTCCCCCAGTGCAGACCCGGGTGGGGGAGAGAGAGAGAGAGAGGCAGAGAGAGAGAGAGAGAGAGAGAGAGAGAGAGAGAGAGAGAGATAACAAGGTAGATGGTGAAGTGTTAGTATTGTTTATCTCAATGAGACAACACACAGTTAACGCAAGAAGGGAACCGGAGAACGTGTTTAGAAATAAAATGTTGCCCGACTTCCAGGAAGCAATTGATACAGCCAAAATGAAGGGGTCTGGTTGGCATGAAGGGTATGTAAATGAACTACAACTAAGGCAGTCAAGATATCATCCTATTTTAGGTAAATCATGGCTGCCACTACCAACAGAGGTTGCAAACAAAAAAGCTGTCGTTAATATTAAAAACAATGACAATCGCTGTTTTATGTGGTGTGTGCTTGCCAAACTACATTTTGTAAGAACAAAACCTGAACGTGTATCCAACTATATCAACTTTGTAAATGAACTCAACTTCAATGGTATAGATTTTCCAGTTAAGGTGGAAGACATACTCGTTTGAAGAACTAAATCCTGGTATTTTTGTGAATGTATATGTATGGGATACTGAGTCTGATAACAATACAACCGATTAGATTATCACCGCTTGCCCCAACCTACGGACAGCCAGAAGATAAACATGTTGACCTTATACTAATAAGCGATGGTGATAACTTTCAATACACAATTATCAGAAATGCGTCGCGGCTAATTCACGGACATACAACAAAACACAAAGAGAAACAGGAGTTGTGTAAGAAATGTTTAGAAAGGTTTTCCTCCATTAAAGTATCACATAAGCATGTTCAACATTGCAGGTCAGCTGATACCATTCAAACAATACTTAGATATCCGGATCCTGGTAGCAAGGTATTTTTCAAAAACTACAAAAATCAGCAAAAGCTGCCGTTTGTAGTGTATGCTGATTTTGAATCATTGGTTGTACCATATGAGGGACCTGTTCCAGAAGCATTACCAAAGACTGTAAAATGAAGTGACCAAGTGGTATACTCCTTTGGCTACATTCTTGTTAGGTCAGACAGTGAGCATACAGAACCTATTATCTACAGAGGTGAAAATGCAGCAGGTGAGTTTTTAACAGAAATGAGACAACTACACAGTAAGGTAGTACATTGTCTGGTAAACTGTCAAAAGCCAATGGTGATGACCCAAGAGGATGAACTGAATTTTAATACAGCGGAGGTGTGTTGGATTTGTGATCAACACCTATATGATAAAGTTTGCGACCATGACCACATAAATGGGTGTCATTGGGGTGCTGCACATAGTAAATGTAACTTAAAACTAAAAATAGATGCCAAGACATATAAGTTGGCTATCTTTTTCACAAAATCTCAAAGAGTATGATTCACACATTATCATGCATGCTGTAGATGAGTCTTACAAAAACATTAGTTGTATTGGCCAGACAACTGAGAAGTACATGTACTTGATGTTTAGGTTAGACAACAAACTTGTGTTTTATGACTCCATGCAACATTTATCTTTAGGACTTGCTAGTCTGGCAGAAGGACTGACAGCGTTTCCAATAACAAGTAAATACTTTGAACCGGAGTTAATCAAGAAAGGTGTCTATCCCTATGAGTACATTAATGATTGGGTTGTGTTTGAGGAAACGTTTCTGCCTCCAAAAGAGAATTTTTATTCTACACTAAATGGAAAAGGAATTTCTGACTCTGAATACAAACACGCTCTTGATGCTTGGAATGATTTAGGGTGTCAAACGATTGGTGACTACCATGACCAGTACTTAAAAGCTGACATTTGCTTGCTAGCAGACGTATTTGAAAGTTACCATGAAAAAGGTCTGTTACACTACAGTCTTGATTGACCCAGCTAGCTATATAACTAGTCCTGGCTGACATGGGATGCATTATCCAGTAAGATACAGACAGACCTGCTCTCTGATTCAGAGATGGTTGACATTGTGGAACAAGGTTTGAGAGGCGGCATTAGTATAGCAGCAAATAATTATGCCAAAGCAAACAATAAATATCTTGACGACTATGACCCCTCAAGGTCAAGGTAATATATTCTTTACGGATTTGCAATGACTGAGTTATTGTCCTTTAAAAACTTTCGGCTGCATGATTTGTCACAGTATGATATAACATACTTAAACTGATTTATGACTCATGATCGAAATCACGAGAAAGGTTGGATCTTTGAAGTCAACCTGGCGTACCCACACCACCTACACGATTACCATAATGATTATCCATTAGCAGTTGAAAAAAAATCTTTTTGGCAGGAAAAAAAGAAGACACAAAACTTGTGCCAAATTTAAATGATAAATTTAATTACGTTTGTCACTATCGCCTACTGCAGTTTTACATCTGGCATGGTCTATACTTACAGCCCTGAAAATGGCGAGTAATTTATAAAATACCCACTCGCCAAATGCGAGTGGGATTGTGCGTTTTCCAATCCAACGGCTAACCGCCAGCCGAACATCAGGTACTCCGGCGCGTGACCTGCCACCACGAGCCGCCTCTATAACATCACATTGTGGCAGTAGCCGAACACGTCACTCAAACTGTGCGTACCATAACAGAGTTCGGTGACAGTCGTTTTATATTTAGTGACAACTGAATTGGTTCATTTAGCCGCTTGCTCAGTCAGGGCTGCGTTCAGAATCGACCTGACGCCGGGGTCCGTGCGAGTGTAACAGGGCAGGCAAACTGTTAGTTTATGTGTGGTGTCAGCATGTTATTACAAAGTGAATGCTACATGTTGAACGTGTTACTTGCTGTGATGTCACCATAATCTTGGCTTGGCTTGACTTCGCGAACGAAGATTCTATAGGGCTTGCCCACGTCGTCTGCAGGCATTTTCGTGGCTGCGGAGGCCAATCCGGGACAGGCAGGTTCAACCGCAGTGGCTGCAGGGGAAGGTCAGGTCAGGGTTCTGAGTTACAACAACTCTGTTTTTTCTTCTGAGCCGCTTGTCCTTAAGGTTAGCTCTGCGAGAGTCCTCAAAGGAGACGGCTGCCTTGTGAATGGTGGAGCGCCAGGTGTCATGGTCCGCAGCAAGCGAAAACCACTGGCGGTGGTCAATTTGGCAGGCACTAAGTGACTTCTTGAGACCGTCTTTGTATCTCTTCTTTGGTGCCCCTCTGTCTTGGTGTCCAGTGGCGAGCTCGCCGAACAGAGTGATCTTGGGTAGGTGATGATCCTCCATCCTGGAGACGTGCCCCGCCCAGCGAAGCTGTGTCCGCAGCAGCAAAGCCTCGATGCTCACAGTTACCGCCTGTTCAAGGACCTCGACGTTGGTGACATAGTCACTCCAGTGAATGCTGAGGATGGTACGCAGACAGCGCTGGTGAAAGCGTTCGAGGAGTCGTAGTTGGCTGCGGTAGAGGGCCCAGGACTCGGAACCGTACAGCAGGGTGGTGAGGACGACAGCTCTGTACACGCTGATCTTGGTGCCTTTTTTCAGCTGTTGATTGTGCCACACCCGCTTGAATAGTCGCCCGAAAGCACTGTTCGCTTTTGCCAGCCTGTTGTCCAGCTCCTTGTCCAGCTTGGCGTCTGACGTGATGATGCAGCTGAGGTAGGTAAACTGGTGTACAGACTTCAGTTCGGACTCGCCGATGGTGATGTGGGGAGGGCGATGCTCTTTCTTGGGTGCCGGCTGATGAAGGACCTCTGTCTTTTTCAGACTGACCTCAAGTCCAAAGAGCTGGGCGGCATCTGCGAAGCAGGACGTAATGCGCTGCAAGGCTCTCTCTGTGTGTGCAACGAGGGCAGCGTCATCAGCAAAGAGCAGCTCACGAATCAGTTGGTCTAGGGTTTTCATGTGGGCCTGCAGTCATCTGAGGTTGAACAGGCTGCCATCGAGACGATATCTGATGTACACTGCGTCGTCATCGTCGAGGTCCACTGTGGCATGCTTCAACATCATGCTGAAGAAGATGGTGAAGAGGGTCAGTGCCATCACGCAGCCTTGCTTCATGCTGTTGCGAATGGGGAATGGTTCTGAGAGGTCACTGTTTAGTCTGACCTGGCCTCGCTGGTCCTCGTGGAGCTGGACGATCATGTTGAGGAACTTTGGGGGGCAACCTAGTCACTCCAGGATCTGCCACATACCTTGCCTGCTAACGCTTTTGTTAGGTCGACAAATGTTACGTACAGCCCTTTGTTCTGCTTGCGGCACTTCTCCTGAAGCTGTCTCAGCACAAAGACCATGTCGGTGGTACTCCTGTTGGCTCTGAAGCCACACTGGCCCTCTGGGAGGTGGACTTCAGCGATGGCAGGTACCAGCCAATTCAGGAGCAACCTTGCGAGAATTTTCCCGGCAATGGACAGCAGGGTAATTCCATGATATTAGAGCAGGCAGACTTCTCTCCTTTGTTCTTGTACAGGGTGATGATGACTGCATCACGGAGATCCTTTGGTAGTGTTCCTTTTTCCCAGCAGCAGAGAAAGAGGTCGTGGAGCTTGTTGTGCAGTGCTGGGCCTCCATGTTTCCAGATCTCTGGCGGGATTCCGTCAATGCCTGCTGCTTTGCCACTCTTGAGCTAGTGGATGGCTGTGAGGGTCTCTTCGGCGGTGGGCGGTTCGTCCAATTCAACCTTTAGTGGAAGGTGTGGGATTTGGAGGACGACTGTTTCTTGAACAGTGCGCTCAGCACCGAAGAGGTCCTGAAAGTATTCCGACCAGCGGTTCAAGATGGAGGTATTATCTTTGAGGAGTGCCTTCAGCGCTTCGCAGGGGACTTTGTACCAGGTGCCTAGGGCCATACACTGCTTTCAGTGCTTCGTAGAAGCCCCTGTAGTCACCGTTGTCAGCGCAGAGCTGGGCCCTCTGTGCGAGTCTGGACCACCACTCGTTCTGGAGCTCTCTAAGCTTGAGCTGGAGACTGCTGCAGATGAGGCAGAAGTCAGACTTCTTCACAGGGCAGGAAGGCTGGGCTAGGTGGGCCTGGTGGGCGGCTCTTTTTTTTTGCTATAAGTTCCTGGATCTCTACATCGTTTACATCAAACCAGTCTTTCTTCCTCTTTCTAGCAAAGCCCAAGACTTCCACAGAGGATTTTACAATAGCAGTTTTCAGTTGTTCCCAGAGTGTTTCAGGGGAGGAGTCTGCTGGATCAACTGTGTCTTTGAGCATGCGCTGTAAATCGGCCTGAAGGGCAGCTTTCTTGTCGTCACACTGAAGGCTGGCAACATCAAGCTTTTTCTTGGGGGGCCCCCTTTCTTGGGTTTCAGCTTGAGGCGGAGCCTGAGTTTGCAGCGAACAAGGCGGTGGCCAGTGTAGCACTCTGCGCTGGGCATCACTCTGGTGAGGAGGACGTCACTGCGGTCCCTCTGACGCACTAGGACATAGTCGATAAGGTGCCAGTGCTTGGAGCGAGGATGCATCCAGGTGGTCTTTCGACTGTTCTTTTGCTGGAAAGTAGTGTTGGTGATGACAAGTTGCTGCTCTGCACAGAGCTCCAACAGTAGGCGACCATTGTCATTGCAGTTCCCAACGCCATGCTTGCCGAGGACTCCTTTCCAGGCTTCAGAGTCCTGGCCCACTCTGGCGTTGAAGTCGCCAAGGATGATGACTTTGTCGCCTGCATGGGTGCTCTGCAGGAGGCTGCGCAGGTCAGAGTAGAACTTGTCTTTTTCTGCAGGCTCTGCCAGGAGGGTTGGGGAGTACACACTGAGAAGGGTGACGTATTGCTGGTGTCTCAGTGGGCGGCACATGGACATGATGCGGTCGGAGTGACCCGTTGGTAGGTTTTCCAACTTAGTCGCAATGGGGGTCTTCACCATGAAGCCCACGCCTGAGAGCCGTCTTTCTGATGCAGGCCTGCCTGACCAGTAGAGGGTGTAGCCAGCGCCAAGTTCTTGGAGGCTGCCTTCCTCCGGAAGGCGTACTTCGCTGAGCGCGGCGATGTCGATGTTTAACCTCCGCAATTCATGGGCAATGAGGGCGGAGCGACGTTCAGGGCGTCCGCTGTCTGCTGTGTCGAGCATGGTTCGGATGTTCCAGCATGCTACGTTGAGTCCGGTCGTGGTCGTCATGAGAGTGGATCCATTGTTTTTTCTTGTTTTCTGACCGCATGAGAAGATGCCCGTTGACCACGGCTAGCCAACTGGGGTTACGAGGGGATGAGCTTTGGTTAGGCCACCTTTTCTAGGCCCCTCTCCGTGTGGAGCAAGCAGTGCTGTCCCTAGAGAAGGCTGCTTGGTCGTTCAGGGTGTGCCGAGTGACGTTGTCATCCCCAGGTCAACATCAGGCGACCAATATCCTGAACTGCCTGCATGCAGGTTTGAGACTGCGGCTTCCAGTGACATCTTTCACCTGCCGTTTTGCCCCTTGCCCATCGCTACAGGACTTGGAAAGTTCAGTGTCATAGTCCGTGGGCGTTTCCTAAAGCCTGCGCGGTGGAGCTTTTTTTTTGGTGGAGTGCAGTTGCGCAGTACTGGCCCCACCCTTTAAACCCTTGGTTCGTTTGCCATGGCCATCTTCTTCGCCCAGTTTCATTCTCTGCTGTTATCTGCTCCGTTCTCTCCCAAAGTCTGATGTTGCTGATCTTCTCTGGCCAGTGGATTTTCAAAATTCTTCTAAGGCAACTGTTTATGAAGATCTGTACTCTGTTGACAGTGGTTTTTGTCAATCTCCAAGTCTCTGCTCCATATAGGAGAACTGCTTTTACGTTGGAGTTGAAATCCGGACTTTGGTGTTTTGTGACAGCTCTCTGGAACTTTACACTTTTTTCAACTGGAGAAAGGCTGCTCTGGCTTTACCGATTCGTGCTCTGACATCTGCATCAGTGCCGCCTTTTTTGTCTATGATGCTCCCGAGATAAGTGAAGGACTCCACCTCCTCCAACGGGGTGCCAGCAAGCAAGACTGGTTCTTCCCTGGTTGCGTTCAGCCTCATTGTCTTTGTTTTCTGTTTGTGGATGGTGAGGCCCACTTGGGACAAGATGTCAGCAAGCCTCGTGGTCTTGTCCTGCATTTGTTGATGAGTGTGGGACAGTAATGCCAAGTCATCTGCAAAATCGAGGTCGTCAAGCTGTGTCCACAGTGTCCACTGTATTCCGCTTCTTCTCTGCTCTGTGGTCCTCTTCATGACCCAGTCTATGGCCAGTAGGAAGAGGAACGGAGACAGCAGACACCCCTGCCTGACACCGGTTCTGACCTGGAGCTCCCTGGTGAACTGCCCTTCGTGGATCACGCGACATGTCACGCCATCGTAGCTGCTCTTGATCAGACGGACGAGCTTTGTGGGTACACCGTAGTGTCGTAGGAGTTTCCACAGAGTCTCTCGGTCCACCTGTCAAATGCTTTCTCGTAATCCCCAAAGTTGACGTACAGCGGGGAGCTCCACTCCAGAGACTGTTCCACGATGATGCGGAGAGTGGCGATCTGGTCTGTACAAGATCGGTTTTTCCTGAATCCTGCTAACTGGTCTCTCAGCTGGGGGTCAACGGAGCTCTTCATTCTCTCCAGGGTGATCCTGTTGAAGACCTTTCCTGGTACTGACAGCAAGGTGATTCCTCTATAGTTGGAACACTTGCTGAGGTCACCTTTCTTGGGAAGCTTGATTAGGTACCCCTCCTTCCAGTCAGCCGGCATCACCTCCTCTTCCCAGATCTTTCCAAACAGTGGGTACAGCATCTGTACTGTTGTCTCTAGGTCTGCTTTCAGAGACTCCGCTGGGATGCCATCTGGCCCTGCTGCTTTGCCGTTCTTCAAAAATGCCACTGCTCTTCTGATCTCTTCCCGGCTGGGTCTGTCACAGCTGATGGGTAGGTCAGTCTCTGCTGGCTGGATGTCTGTCACCATAATACTATTATGGGATACGGCATCGTGCGTTTCACTTTTGATCTTGAACGAAGTTGTACATGGCGGAGAAAAAGCAAAGGAAGAGCTGGAAAGCTTCGGATTCTTCAATCCGGCACCGTCTGATCTTGATAATCGCTAAGAAGAAAGTTGCATTTCGACACCGCCATCTCCATCGACAAGCGACAGTACCAGAAATGCTACCCCTGGAACCACCGCTACGACACAGTTTTCAGAGTTCATGGCTGTGCTGAGTGTATTTCCATGGCTAAAGCACGACGGCACTCGAATGGCATGTGCAATGAGCACTGAGGCAAACTCAAAAAGCAAGTCCTGAAATTTGAACAGAAATAAGTTTGTCAGGTTTTTTTAAATTGTGGTCGATCCATCTTCTGGTACACAGTTATTAGGCAAAAATTGGAGAAACACGTCTTTCCGAGTGGTTAAATGGGTTGAAACAAACTTTTAAGTACATCAGTTCACACACACACACACAGTTTACACAAGTCAAACGTTGGTTGTCAATCTGCCGCGTTTAGCAGAAAACGCTATATTCTCTGTTACAATACATTATCAAATGATCATACAAATAAATAAATAGATATATGTTTTTCTGTGTGTAAGAGAGCGAGGGAGACAGGCTTTTGCACGATAGCTCACCAGTTAAAGAATCAGTATCGTGGAAAAGACACACACACACTGTCACAACACATTTAAAGAGGAGAGAGTGAAATGAGATTTAAAATTTATTTTAATGATTGATTGATTGTACATTGCTTAACGTCCCGACAGCAACAAGGCTTTCTCAGGACGTGCCTGCACTGCTTGTGAAAAAAAAAAAGAAACAGAATATTGAATGTATGTCGCCAGCCGGTCCAATACGTTAAATCAACCTATGCCATGGGGCCTAAATAAAGCTAAGACCATTTAGCAACACACATCCAATATCAAGAGCTACAGGCAGTGCAGACAGTTGGGAGAGTTTTAAAAAGACAAATACAGGTGAATGGACCAAGGGTAGACAGAAACACATGCCCCAGAATAGAGGGAAAAACCCACCCTGTGGGGCTGACCAGGGTGACCCTGGGAACTAAAATGTAGTTAACCCCACTCAAGTCCCCCAGGGCAGACCCGGGTGGGGATAATTTATTTTAAGGAACATACAGATGATGCAGTTTTTCTTAAATAAATCTGCGGACCCTCTATAATGCTAGGATCTGTGTACCCTCTAAAATTTATACAGACCCTTTAACCTGTTGTGCAAATAGAAGCCCAGCTCTACTTACAAAAATTTAATAAATAAAAAACCTCATGACAGTTCACATGGGGACTTTGTCAGTTATTTCTCCACTTGATACTATCAAAAGCTTTTAGTCAGGGCATAAACATGAACTTGGTTATGATTGTCTGTTCAAATATTTGTTCTCAATGCCTCTGGGCAGAAAACACTCTAACATTGGGCGTCAAACACTTGTGGTACATTATATTGTTGAGTTGGGCTATTTTCAGTACTAGTAAAATATTCAGTTTTGGCTAGTAACATTTTCAGTTTGGCTAGTAAAACTTGGAAGTCACTAGCCAAAGGCTGGTGGGCAAAATTTTAGACTTTCAGGGCTGACTTAAGAAAGTTCACAGAGGCATAGAATTGATCAGTGTGCTTTTATGAAAGATTACATAATGAAGAACACAAAGCTCCGTGCAAGGGAAGATAACAGTGCATTTGACAAAGACTTTTTTAAGCTGATGAACAATGCCTATTTCGGAAAGACAATGCAAAATCAGCATCACCAAAAAGAGGTGAGACTGGTTACAACTGAATCAGGTGCAATTAAACTTACAGGTAAGCCACAATACACATAAGCAGTTTCATCAGTCGTAAAGTTTGTTGATCTGAACAAGCCAGTATTTATTGGTATGGCAATACTTGAACTGTCAAAGCTGTTGATGCTTGAATTCTACTATGATTTTTTAAAACTGAAGTAACCTGACTGTCGGCTGTTATACACAGACTCTATGATCATAGACGTTCCTACTGAAGACTTTTATGAAGACATGAAAACACAGCTAGAGCACTATGACATGTCAGATTATCCTAAGGATCACCCAAGACACTGAGGTTAACCAAACATAATATTGAAATGATCACCACACATAAGAAGTCACTTGCCATTGGTGACACAAAACGTGTATTTCACAGTAGGGAAAAGGCATATGTGCCTGGGCACTAGACTTATCTGAAGACACTTGTGATGAATTAGTTGATGAACTGATTGATGAATTAGTTAAAAATGAGTAACAGTATCTGTTGGAACAATATGTAATTTTTCTCTGACAAATGCCCTCTGAGGAGCAGTTTCGTACAAGTAGTAAATCGATGGGTTGCCAGGAACAATTTTTTTTTACATTGTGAACAGATGTAGACCATATTGGATCAGTTGCTCTACGTTTTACATCATTCTCTGCCTCACCGGGTTGATATATCTTACCTGTTTCATAAACAAACTTGTGTCAGGGTTTTTTAGCACCGGCGTCAGGGCTGTTGTTGGTGGTATTGTTTTTAATTTAATAGCATCAGCAGGTTTGAGGTGACCCTCGTTATTTCATTGCTTTTACCACAGTGTTTTGCGTGTCGTGCATGAGTTCCTTAGAAAACTGATAACTAAAAAGTCTCTCTGATAATTGCTTGTTAAAGTTTTCAACAATTGCCTGAGATCTGTGCATGCCTGGTATGCCTCGCCGCACAAGCACCCCATGCTTTGCAAATAATTGATTAACCATACCTTTGAATTCACTTCCATCGTCAACTTGCACAAGCCTAGGGTATTTAAAGGACCCCTAATCTTTGATAATACTGCCACCACAGTACTAGCGTTTTTGTCAGTTAATGGTTCGGCATCCTTATATTTCGAAGCAATGTCGACTACTGACAGTGCATACTTGTATTGCTTTTTGTCTTATAGTATCATGTGGAAGAAACAAGAGATCCATTTGATGTCATTAGGGGTGGTGTTTCAAAGTGTGGTCTTATTATGTTTCTTGGAGCGGGTAAATATATCTGCCATACAGGTTGCCTCTGTAGCCACTGTTTTACTTGATCGAGAGTAACACCTGCAGCAGCAGACAATTTTTCTATTGCAGTTTTTCCTTTCCAGCAGCCAATTGGAGAGTAATATATTTTTGATAGCTTAGCTTCGAGTAATATATTTTTGATAGCTTAGCTTCAACGCTTGTCATTTCTTCTATCAAGAAAAACTCCTGTGAAATAAACAAATGCCCTGCCTACTAAAACGAACATCATTTCTCCATTTTTTTGTTGTTGCTGACTAGGCTGATAGTAGTCGCTATGTTTTGGTTGTGGTATGCTCACGTCTTCACCAGTAACAAGGTAGTATTCTTTAATAGTGTAACATAGTGAACTGAACTCAGTGTCTGATCTGAGAGAAAGGAAGTATGAGTCCCGATAGACAATGAATTCAATAGAGCCGCATCAGTCATTAATTTACATCATTTTTTAATATCAAAATTTTGACCCCAATTTTACCCCCGTTAATTCTGAATCAACCCTTTGATTTTAAAAAACTGACAAGCATGACTGATGCGGCCTTATTGATCTGATTATCTATCGGGACTCATACTTCCTTTCTCTATAACTATTGTCTCTGCCAATACCTAATCATTTACCTGATCAAGTGATGCCAAGTGAAACTTAATACTTATTAACAAGTTGCAACTAACTTTTAGGAACCTGCAGAGGTAACCTTTAAGTGTGTTGTCATAAGAACTTATTAATTACTTACCATAAGTTCTTACAAGTACTTACCCTAAGTTCTTACAACAACTTGACTCAAGTCCCAAGACACTGAGACAGATTTATCAAGATACAAGGACAATAAAAAAACTTTTTTTTCTCAGTAATACTCAGGTGGTGGTGCTGATGGGGTTAAATAATCAGGCACAAGTGGTGTAAATGACGTGTCATCTCTCTGCGAAGCATATGACAAAAATATTGATTGATTACCAAATCTGATTTTTATTTGTTTAAAAGATTGTGTAGTTTTTCTGTGGTTTCCTGTACCCCTATCCTTTTTCCCTCTGCTAAAAAACTGGCCTTAAGTTCTTCAACATTCACAGGAGATTGACTACGCATCTTATTCTGTATTTCAGACTTCTGTTTCTTGTAATTATTTAAATCATCCTGGACTCGCTTAAATTCTTCATCATCAATAAAATTATCGTTTAATGCCTTACTGATAATAAGTTTCATACTGCTCAGCTTTGCACCAGCAAGCGTACTCAATGCTTCATGTTTCTGTAATTTTGTGTGAAACCTCTTGTTCAAGGCCTCCAAACCAAAGCAAGCCAGGCATGTAGCAACGCTAACACCCTCAATTGCTATTCCAACCAAACTTCCAATTCCTGTGGCGAACAGAACAATACCCCCCACAGAACATGAAGCTGAAACTGCGCCAATAGTCATAGAAGTGTTTTGAACAGAATTAAAAACGGTCTTATACCGTCTTTTGCACCGTGAGTATTTCGCCTCCTCACTCTCCAAATATTTCAAAGATTCTGTAATATTATTTAATCTGAATGCGTCTGCCTGTAATGTTTTATCTGAAGCAATTGGCATATGTGGATCAGGCGCAAGTGTTGTTTTAGTCGTCACATTTGTTTCAGTCGGATCAAGCGTTGGTAGTTGCGGATAGAAGTTTACCATTTTTTTTATTGACAAATATTTTTTTTATTTAATCAGCAATTACATTTTGCAACTCTTCAAAAGTATACAATTTGCTGGCATAATAAAATGCAACAAGATCAATGTGTTCAAGGTTTATGTAAGTTAGACGAACAAAAGTTGTTTTGTCGACCACCACCTTGACAGCTGGAACACTGCTCGAAACATTAATAACATCATTATTTTTTGTAATAGCAATAAAGACCTTTGATGATTCTGTTACTGTTTCGTCCCATGTAAGTTTAATTCCCTGTGCAATTTGAGCCTCTTTAGCAGTAGTTACTGATTTCATGATAATTTCAAATACTATTGTCGCTTCTCTAGCCACGACTAAGCTTGCTGGCATAAACACAACAGTGGTATCTGATCTACCCTTTCTAGTTGTAAGAAGATATCTCCGTCTCTCATAATTTTCAACTTTCAGTTTTTCTCTGCTATTGTTGTCTGGGGCAAAACTTGGAACAAGGCTTACAATAAGCGGCCCAGAATTAACAACCTTTCTAAACACTAAGGCGCCTTCGTCATCAGTGTATACATAAGGACTAATAAATTCCAACTTTATGTCCCAGTCAATTGTGGGTGGTGGAACAGGTACAGGTGAAACAACCCACTTACTACCCACATGTATTAAGTTGTAAGGCGCATTATTTACAGGCGGAGTAGGTACAGTAACATCACGAAGCTGACCAAGTTTAGGAATCTGTTTTTCACCGTCTTTCATGTCGACAATTACTTTCCTCTTGTACATGCCATTTGAATCAAGTTCAAAACCATATATTTCTCCAATTTCTCCCTCCTTCTCAAAATCCTGGACGTCTGCCAAATCTTTCAACTCTGTTACTGGACATGCAACTGGTATGATTCTCGACTTTGGACCACCACTCATTTTTTATAAACAAAAATAAAATTATTTAATTTCCAACACAACACTAAAATCATGCATAACAACTGGTTTGTCATCTTGATTAGTTACAGATAAACACAGTGACTCAAAGAAACTAGAACCTAATTTCTTAAACTGCAAATTAGGAAATCTAACAACTACACTTTCACAATAAGGAGCAGTTCCAGTAGGTAAGCATCTCAACAAAGTTGAAGGCTTTCCATTGTGAACATTCTCAGATGTGTTTAGTTCTTTCAAATAAACATTTAGTACTGTGTGTACTGACAAATTGACAGGGCGTTTTCCAGTTATTTTAAGTCTTTTTGTCTTCATTGTTATAATACCAAACTTAAATTCATCAATATTATCTGATCTCCACCAATCTTCGTCAATATAAAATCCAAGTAAATATGCAAATCTGTCTGAAATCCTTAACCAATTTTGTGTTAGAAATTCTAATGTAACAAGTAGGTTAGCTGGATTTAAAGTTGCTTTAATTTTAAAATTACTTTGAAACCATTCAGCTATAGTACAAAAGTCATAATACCCAGGTGGTATAGCTTCAGTCTTACCATCAAAAATTACTTTATTATATATATCATCTTCAATATTAAACCATTTTACTGTGTAGAACAATTCATGGATAGCTGCAGCCTTGCTACCATCACGATTATCAATCCCATTAGTTAACCACACTGGTTTGCTTGTGTCAAGATTTGTTAAGGTAATAAACATTTTTATTATCTCATATAAAAAGAAGGATGGAATTTAAATCACCAACCATTACCACTACAAACGCATTTCAATTTAATGTGGATGCCAAATATAATGTTGCACCTACTTATGAACAGAAAATAATTCAACTAAATCAGTTTGACATAGCTGTGTCTGAACAAGATTTATTTCAAGTCAAAGTACCAAACCCATTTGACCATTACCTAAACCCTCCAATAACAGATGACTCAACTGCAAGAAAGTGGTCTTCAAGTCCACTACAGATGTTTCAAAACCAACTCAACTTTGCAATACTATGCTCAACTACAGGCTGTGGTGTTTCATTTACAGACCATTTGAATCACTCAAACAAACTGATTAGATCTGTGTATCGTTTCCATGTTTATTACCAGCTTAGACGTATACTGTCAGAACTTCATACACCACTGCCCACTGAATCCAGTTTCAACAGGTATAACAACCCCATGGATATGAAAGCGTTTGAACGCATCTGTAATGAATTTAACATCAGCCCCAAGTATGACTTTACACAAAAACTTGATGATCACAACGGCATGGGTACATTGTATTATGCTATGAGCCACAGACAATACCCTCAAGATTACTACCCTGGGTACACTTCATTCTCATCAAAATCACAAGTCTGGATAGGATCAATAGAGCAGAAGCAGTCTAACGCCTGGACCACATTTGTCTTAGATAAATCTGACGGGTTTACTCAAGCAGGAGTCGAGCGCGTCAATGAGTCTATCAGAACATATGTCTGGTGTATACTAGGTGCACAATCACTAACAAAATCGAATATTTTGAATGGAAGTGGAATATTTGAATCTCAAAAACAGTTTCTCGCTAATCTTGAAGATTCAATAAATTCATCAGTTGATCTCCCATCAAGCATACAACGCTACCAAGACGTACTCAGATATGCCAGATCAAAAGTTGACTTTGTAGTTGGCACTGGGTTATACATGTTACCATCTGACCTTCAACTCCAAATGGGGACAATAACAAATTATAATAATGAAATAGTTGTTGCAGGTGTTGGTCAAAAACTCGGTCTCAATCAATCTGTAAACTTAGGAGCAACAACCACACATGTACAGCCGTTAAAATCATTACAGACGGTAACACCCCCGGTCCCGGCCCCAGCCCCCACACCGACACTCATACAACCAGTACAGTCAACCCCTGACACACATGAGTCAGAAAGAACTGCATTGGTAATAGGTCTAACAGGGTTAGGGGTTTTACTTCTTTATCTGTTTCATTAAATAACCCACCATCAACCCTCCTACTGTAACCAAAAAGACCCACACATGCTCTGCCATAAACCCTACTGCCTTTGCTGTAGTAGTAATCAGCCAACTGACAACAGTGCCTATAATGCCAGGCAAAGCGTCCACTGCTTTCAGAGCCAATTTTTTAAGCAAGTCTGATATGTGAGACAACTGTTTTTTTACCCACGACTGTAAGTCTTTTGGGTCTGTTGGTGGTGGGGGGCCAGGAGTTGGTGGTGCCGGGGCTGGCGGTGCTCCCCCACCACTGCCGGAGACAGCTAATACAACAGTACTGATAATAAATCCCAGAGCTGTAATTAAACTAGCAATTGTGATACCCTGTTCTCTGAAAAGTGTTTTCAGTCTCTCAGCCAAAGTTGTGTCTTCGTGAAGTATTTTCTGAATAGTTTCTCTAATTCTGTTAACTTGGGTTTTCAGTTTTCCTCTTGCAATACTAATTGTTTCTAACCGTCCTGATCTTTCTATCTGCAAATCATTTAATCTGTGTTGTATTCTTTCTTTCATTTCTGTGTCAAGATTCCCATTGTCTGCTGTAGCCAGTTTCTCTTTTTCACGTTCTATGTGTTTATCAAGCTCTCCCAGTTTGGCAAGATTATTAACCATCTCACCTCTTATTGTCTGCAGTGATTTATCCAATCCCATTATCTCCCTCATTGACAAAGGTGGATCATCTATTGTTTTCATAGCGTCATTTAATTGCCCTTCAGTAAATGAGGTTTCTTGTATCACTGTGTTTGCTATTTCTGGTAGGCTTGTTACTGGTGCCATTTCAATCTCTTGCCCTGTTGGCAACTTTGTTTGCGTGTCGTGAAGCACACTAACCAGTCTTGGGGGAACGGGAGACCCTCCAATTCCAAGGTACCTTGCCAACCCAGAGTTACCACCGACTTCACCTTTAATTGTACTTAAAGCTCTAAACTTAGAAGAATTGTTTTTATGTGTTAGATATATTTTCCCTCTGTCCGTATTTACAAATAAATGTCCTTTTTCGTATTCAAACTGGTTAGGATCCAAGACATCTGGGCGCGCTCCAACACTGTCATAAAATGAGTTTACTTTATCTTTTAGCAGTTCGTGATGCATACTAGAACTAGTTACCATTCCAGTCATATCTGTGATACTGGTATCTGAGGCATCCATGTCATCCATTTTAAAATCTTCATGATTAAATCCTCCTGCTGCCATTGTTTTATTAATTTATTATTTTTTATTGTGCATAATAAAAATGACACAGTCTTACGGATCAAAGTTAGACCCATACAGAAAACTACGTGAGCCTCTGGGTGTTAAGGGCATAAGACAATCAATCGTCATCACGAACAATCCAAGTACCATAGACCAGAATCAAACACTTACAGTCAAGTTTCCAAACCTAGGTCCCAGTGACGTTATTGTTCCTGGCACTGCACGCCTAGCATTTAATATTGAACTAACATCAGACGCAGATGTAAACAGAACACTGGTTGACAATCTTGGCAGAGCAATTGTTAGGACTATTAAAGTAAAACTTGAAGGACAGGAAGTGTTTAGTCTTGACAACTCAGATGTGTTCTACTGTTACAAGGATCTTTGGCTCACAAGAGAAGAACGAGAAGACCGTGTTTACCAAGGCATACAGTCTGATAACGTTGGTAAACTTCGAATCAATGCCGGAGACAAAACAACTACTGGGGTACCAAAGGAAGTTATTATAGCTGAAACATATGGAACCAGATTCTACATTCCACTTGAGTTTGAAATCCTAACAGCTCATTTGCCTTATTATCAAGGGGCACTGAATGACCGTCTGAGCTTTGAACTAACTTTCAATGACTACTCCAAAGTTATAAAATCATCTGCCACAGATGCAACATATAAGATCTCTAACATTTCCTTGGAATATGAAATTGTCACACACACTGAACTAGCCAGACTCATTCCAAATCAATACCAGTCAAGACTTCCAATTTATTATGACCGTGTGATTACTTACTTTACTTACTTACGCCTGTCACCCCTACCCGGGTATAGGCCGTCGACGAGAGACCTCCAGCAACTCCTGTCCTGTGCTTCTCCTTCGATTCTACTCCAGGTGGTTCCCAGTCTCTTGATGTCTGCTTGGAGGTCTCGACGCCAGGAGTTTCTCGGCCTACCTCTTTTCCTCTTTCCCTGGGGGTTCCATGACAATGCCTGCCTAGCGATACTGGAAGCTGGCTTTCTCAGACTGTGACCGATCCATCCCCATCTTCTTCGCCCAATTTCATTCTCTGCTGTTATCTGCTCTGTTCTCTCACAGAGTCTGACGTTGCTGATCTTCTCTGGCCAGTGGATTTTCAAAATTCTTCTAAGGCAACTGTTCATGAAGGTCTGTACTCTGTTGACTGTGGTTTTTGTCAATCTCCATGTCTCTGCTCCATATAGGAGAACTGCTTTTACATTGGAGTTGAAAATCCGGACTTTGGTGTGTTGTGACAGCTCTCTGGAACTCCACACTTTTTTCAACTGGAGAAAGGCTGCTCTGGCTTTACCGATTCGTGCTCTGACATCTGCATCAGTGCCGCCTTTTTTGTCTATGATGCTCCCGAGATAGGTGAAGGACTCCACCTCCTCCAACGGGGTGCCAGCAAGCAAGACTGGTTCTTCCCTGGTTGTGTTCAGCCTCATTGTCTTTGTTTTCTGTTTGTGAATGGTGAGGCCCACTTGGGACGAGATGTCAGAAAGCCTCGTGGTCTTGTCCTGCATTTGTTGATGAGTGTGGGACAGTAATGCCAAGTCGTCTGCAAAATCGAGGTCGTCAAGCTGTGTCCACAGTGTCCACTGTATTCCACTTCGTCTGTGCTCTGTGGTCATCTTCATGACCCAGTCTATGGCCAGTAGGAAGAGGAACGGAGACAGCAGACACCCCTGCCTGACACCAGTTCTGACCTGGAGCTCTCTGGTGAACTGCCCTTCATGGATCACGTGACATGTCATGCCATCATAGCTGCTCTTGATCAGGTGGACGAGCTTTGTGGGTACACCGTAGTGTCGTAGGAGTTTCCACAGAGTCTCTCGGTCCACGCTGTCAAATGCTTTCTCATAATCCACAAAGTTGACGTACAGCGGGGAGCTCCACTCCAGAGACTGTTCCACGATGATGCGGAGAGTGGCGATCTGGTCTGTACATGATCGGTTCTTCCTGAATACTGCTTGCTGGTCTCTCAGCTGGGGGTCAACGGAGCTCTTCATTCTCTCTAGGATGATCCTGTTGAAGACCTTTCCTGGTACTGACAGCAAGGTGATTTCTCTGTAGTTGGAACACTTGCTGAGGTCGCCTTTCTTGGGAAGCTTGATTAGGTACCCCTCCTTCCAGTCAGCTGGCATCACCTCCTCTTCCCAGATCTTTCCAAACAGTGGGTACAGCATCTCAACTGTTGTCTCTAGGTCTGCTTTCAGAGACTCCGCTGGGATGCCATCTGGCCCTGCTGCTTTGCCATTCTTCAAAAATGCCACTGCTTTTCTGATCTCTTCCCGGCTGGGTCTGTCACAGCTGATGGGTAGGTCGGTCTCTGCCGGCTGGATGTCGGGGGGGTCGGGTGGGCTAGGTCTGTTCAGTAACTCTTCAAAATACTCGGCCCATCTGTCGAGTTGGTCTGCTCTGTCTGCAATAGGCTTGCCTTCTTTGTCTTTTACTGGTCTTTCTGTATGGCCATACTTACCCGACAATCTTCTGGTAATGTCGTAGAGCTGTTTCATGTTGCCGCTGCCTGCTGCCTTTTCTGCCTCTGCTGCCAGGCTGTCTGTGTAGGCCCGCTTGTCTGCCCTGATACTCCTCTTCACCTCGCGGTTGGCTTCCGAGTATTCCCCCTGTGCCCTTACTTTGGCTGCTCTCGTGCGACTGTTGTTGACCGCTGCTTTCTTCTGCTTCCTCGCTTCTATCTTCTTCAAGGTCTGTGCCGACAGCCAGTCCTTGTGGTGGTGTTTCCTGAACCCTACAGTGTCTTTGCAGGTTGAGTTCAGCGCCTCTCTAACTGCCTTCCACTGCTGCTCTGTGGTGACCGCCTCCTCTTCATTTACTAGCTCCTGTAGCGCTTGAAACCGGTTGGACAGCACCAGTTTGAACTCTTCTCTAACTCCAGTTTCTCTCAGGAGGCCTACATTATAGCGCTGTCTTCTTGTTGTCTCTGTGCGGCTTTTCTTTAGCTTGAGCTTCATTCTTAAGGTAAGCAGATGGTGGTCTGAGGCGACATCTGCTCCCCTCCTCACTCGAACATCTTGAAGGGATCTTCTAAATTTCTTGCTAATGCAGATATGGTCTATTTGGTTCTCTGTTGTATGGTCAGGTGAGACCCAAGTTGCTTTGTGTATTCTTCTATGTGGGAAGATGCTGCCTCCAATGACAAGTCGGTTTAGAGCACAAAAGTCTACAAACCTCTCCCCGTTCTCACTCATCTCCGAGCCTAGTCCCTGTCTCCCCATCACCTCTTCGTATCCGGTGTTGTCCTCCCCTATTTTGGCATTAAAATCGCCCATGACGATGGTGATGTCTCGCTCCGCACATTTGTCCACGGCACTCTGGAGTCGGTCGTAGAACTCTTGTTTCTCTTCCTCGTCACTGTCATTGGTGGGCGCATAACACTGGATGACGTTCAGCTTGAGCTTTTTCTTGGTTCTAAAGGCTGCTGTTATAATTCTTGGCCCAAGAGGTTCCCAGCCCATCAGCGCTCTCTGTGCCACTGGTGACAGCATGAGTGCTACTCCTTCTGTATGGGGGGCATTCTCCTCTTCATGACCTGAATACAGAACCATCTCCCCACTTAACAGCCTTTTCTGGCCAGACTGCGTCCATCTGGCTTCACTGATGCCTAGCAGGGAAAGGTTGTACTTTTGCATTTCCGCTGCTATCTGGGCGGCCTTGCCGCTCTGGTACATGGTCTTGACGTTCCATGTGCCCATGGTTGTATCCCTGGATAGAGAGAGGCGGCTCGGTCCTGTGGCTTCCGAAGACTTCCGGCTTTCACCACAGGACGTCATAAGTCTTCTAGTAGAAGAACCTTCCTCCTCCGGGAAAGGAATTACTGTTAGTCTTTTCGTCGGCGTTTTTGTAGCTATTTCCTTTTTTGCAGGGTGGGGAAGCTACCCCCACGCCCAACCCCCTTACTAGGAGGACCAGGGGTTTTCTGTCGGGGTCACCTTCCCTTAGACCATGTTGGTTCACGGCACCTTATTTCATTCGGTGCACCCCTCTCACGAGGGACCCCCTATCCACCACCCAGGGGACGCGCCTCAACGCCGTATGGTCCCAGCGCGAGGTGACCGTGTGATTAGACATAGTTTAATACCCAAAGACAAAAGCGACCCAATGTGGAACATAAACTTGAACACGCCTGCCAGGTCACTGAAAGGTATTCTTATGTTGTTTGTTGAACCGGTGAGTCCATACAAAAGAGATTCAGAAAAATTCTACAATCCTAAGATTACACATTTGTCCTGCACAATTGAAGGCCGCCCTAATCAAGTGTACGCTTCAGGAATGTTACCTTATCAACACTATGACGAAACCACAAAGTATTTTGCAGGAGGAAGGATTAGAGATAAACCTGCAAACATTGCGTGCAAAGATCTACATCTGTATGATGTTAGGATCGGACAATACCTTACAAACAAGTATGCACTGTGGCTAGACCTTCGTAGTACAGATGATGATTACCTTCATGGGTCAGGACGAACTGTCGAGAATGGTAGTGACGGAATAACAATTCAGATACAAAAGAAGGTTGAAACTGCTGCAGCCATAAACATATATTTGTACCTGATATATGACGCACAACTCAATATTGCAGACAGTAGACTAAGTGGACACATATATTAAAATTATATTGTGTATTAAAATGAACCGGAGCTTAATGACCCTTGACCCACACTGTGGATTATTTTGTGGCGCCACAGGGTGTGGTAAAACTGAATTTGTTCTTAACCTATTACAAACAAGATACATCCACCACTTTGAAAACATTGTCATATTTTGTCCTACAATCAAACACAACAAAGCTTATCACAACCATTTATTCATTTGGACTGACAACAACATATACTTAGTCGACCCTGAGAAAAAACTGAATGACTACCTACAATATTTTTACAAGCAATTTGAAGGACAGCCAACCTTGTTTATTGTTGATGACTGTTCTGCAGAGAAAGACATTGTCAAGAAGAGAAACACTCTAGCAGAACTTGCCTTCAGTGGCAGACACGCAAATGTCAGTGTATGGATTCTCACTCAAAAATATAATGCTGTACTAAAAGATTTTCGAGAACAGTTAAAGTTTATCTGTTTGTTTTACTGTAAGGATCGTGACAGCTTCGAAGACTGTCTCAGAGAGAACGATGTCATCCCAAATAAGCATGAACGAGATGATGTAAAAAATAAACTGAAATCAACTAAGCATCTAAAGCTCATTTTAAAGACAGATCAGCCCACAGGGTATGGGTTAGTAAATTGATGTAAATTAATTTATTCTTTTGTTTGTCCAATAAAAATGACAGACGGACAAATCATACAGGTGCTTGATCTCACACACCTTTTCAAAGATGTTATGCACTTTACTGATTTAATATCACCCAAACAGACTTACATAAGCCTTTCAGCACCATCAGAAATATATGTTTCATATAGTGTGACTTTGGATTATGTCGATGAGCATCCAAATGTGGAGTGCATGACAGTTGATTTAAAGACACCTACTTTTAAAGTTGATGATACCAACTATGGTTGGTTAGGGGAAGTTTGTTATAGCATATTTAAACAACTACGCAAACTAAATGTTTATATTGACAGTGTTGCAGTTAATAAAGTGGAATTACACAAGGTGAGCCAGCAGAGTTAACGTTAATATTTTTTATTTATTATTTTGTCGGTCAAACAAAAATGACGGACAATTCACAAAACCCTGGCTCATCAAACCCTGGCTCATCTGGTTTAAGAAACGTGTTTCACACAACAAACTTACCCATATCCAATACTAATAATGTTTACGAATCAATAGAAAATTCTTTTTCTGTCATACAACAAAATCTTCTCACAGGCAGTGTGAAGATTCAGATTGTTGCAAAAATTGAATTCACTAGGGTGGACGGTGAATTAATTGTGTCGTACATATCAACAAGACAACACACAGTTAACACAAGAAGAGAATTGGAGAATGTGTTTAGAGACAGACTATTACCAGACTTTCTACAGGCAATTGACAGTGCAAGAATGAAGGGGTCTGGTTGGCACGAAGGACATGTACATGAACTGCAACTAAAGCAGTCTAGGTATCATCCTATATTAGGTAAAGCATGGTTGCCACTGCCAACAGAAGTAGCAAACAAGAAGGCTGTCGTTAACATACAGAACAATGACAACTATTGTTTCATGTGGTGTGTGCTTGCTAAACTACACTTTGTAAAAACAAAAAATGAACGTGTATCTAACTACATCAAATTTGTAAATGAACTTGATTTTAGTGGCATTGAGTTCCCTGTTAAAATAGAGGACATAGATTTGTTTGAAAAACTAAATCCTGGTATATCTGTAAATGTGTATGTGTGGGATAATGAGTCTGAGAACAAGTTACAACCAATTAGAGTATCACCTCTGGCTCCAACCTATGGGCAGTCAGAAGATAAACATGTTGACATGTTGCTAATCGGCGATGACAATAACTTTCACTACACAATTATCAGGAGTATGTCACGTCTAATTCATAATCACGTATCAAAATATGGTAGAAAACAGGAAGTGTGTAAAAGATGTTTACAAAGATTCTCTTCTATTGCTGTGGCACACAAACATGTTTTACACTGCAGGTCAGCTGATGACATACAGACTGTACTTAAGTATCCAGAGCCTGGTAGTCAAGTGTATTTTAAGAACTATGGGAATCAGCAAAAGTTGCCGTTTGTAGTGTACGCTGATTTCGAATCACTGGTTGTTCCGTATGAAGGTCCTGTTCCAGAGTCATTACCAAAGACTATAAAACTGAGTGACCAAGTGGTGTGTTCTTTTGGATACATTATTGTTAGGTCAGACGGTCTTCATTCAGAACCTGTTATCTACAGGGGTGAAAATGCAGCATGTCTGTTTTTAACAGAAATGAGACAACTGTACAGTCAGGTAGTACAATATCTCACAACATGTCAGATGCCTCTGGTGATGACAGAAGAAGACAAACTGAAATTTGATACAGCTGAGACGTGTTGGATTTGCGAACAACCTCTGGGATGTGATAAAGTTCGTGACCACGATCACATAACTGGTCGTTACAGAGGTGCTGCACATAACAATTGTAACTTATTATTAAAAATAGATCCTAAGACATACAAGTTACCAATCTTTTTCCACAATCTCAAAGGGTATGATTCACACATTATCATGCAGGCTGTAGACGAGTCATACAAAAACATAAGTTGTATTGCCCAGACAACTGAGAAGTACTTGACTTTTAGGTTAGACAAATTATCATTTTATGACTCCATGCAACATTTGTCTTTAGGATTGGCTAGTCTGGCAGAAGGACTGACTGAGTATCCAATAACGAGTAAATATTTTGAACCAGACTTGATTAAGAAAGGTGTCTATCCGTATGAGTACATCAGTGAGTGGGTTGTGTTTGAAGAAACAAGACTGCCACCAAAAGAGAAATTTTATTCTACACTAACTGGAAAAGGTATTTCTGACTCTGAATACCAACACGCACTTGATGCGTGGGGTAAATTAGGGTGTCAGACGATTGGTGACTACCATGACCAGTACTTAAAGGCAGACGTTTGCTTGCTAGCAGACGTATTTGAAAGTTACCGTGAAAAGGGTTTGTTACACTACAAGCTTGACCCTGCTTGCTACATAACTAGTCCTGGCATGACATGGGATGCATTTTTGAAATCCAGTAAGATATCCATAGACCTCTTGTCTGATCGTACGATGGGTGAAATGGTAGAACGTGGATTGAGGGGAGGCATTAGTATAGCTTCAAACAACTATGCCAGAGCCAACAATAAATATATGGACGCCCATGGTGACCTTGGCCGGGGGTTTGACCCCTCAAGGTCAAGGTCATTCATTACGTACCTTGACGCTAACAATTTGTATGGCTGGGCAATGTGTGAATTATTGCCCTTGAAAAACTTTTGTCTGTATGATTTGTCACAGTACGACGTAACAGAGTCAGGGTTAACAAACAATATTATGAATCTTGACCGAAACGATCCTAAGGGTTGGATCTTTGAAGTAGACCTGGAGTATCCACACCACCTACACGATTACCATAATGATTATCCCTTAGCTGTTGAAAAAATGAGTATGACAGGTAAAAAAGAAGACACCAAACTTGTGCCAAATTTGAATGACAAATTCAATTACGTTTGTCACTATCGCTTGTTGCAGTTTTACATCAGACACGGGTTAGTACTAAAGAAAGTTCACAGAGGAATTCAATTTGATCAGAGTGCTTTCATGAAAGATTACATAATGAAGAACACAACCCTTCGTGCCAGAGACGGCAACACTGCATTTGACAAAGACTTCTTTAAGCTTATGAACAATGCCTGTTTTGGCAAGACGATGGAAAATCCTCATCACAGAAAAGATGTGAGACTTGTTACAACTGAATCGGGTGCAATTAAACTTACAGGTAAGCCTCAGTACACAGGGTACAAAGAGTTTCATTCATCATTGTATGCAGTGTCACTCAAAAAAAAGATTGTTAAACTGGACAAGCCAGTATTCATTGGTATGGCAATTCTGGAGTTGTCAAAACTGTTGATGCTTGAATTTTATTATGATTACTTCAAACCGAAGTATCCTGAGTGCCGTCTGTTATACACTGACACTGACTCTATGATCATTGATGTGTGTACTGAAGACTTTTATGAAGACATGAAAACAGAGTTACACATGTATGACACATCTGACTATCCTAAAGATCATCCACTGTATAGCACACAAAACAAGAAAGTGCCTGGTAAGTTTAAGGATGAACTAAATGGTGTGCCAATAGTTGAGTACGTTGGACTGAGATCCAAAATGTATTCTATACTGCACCAGAAGGGAAGTCAGTCGAAAGCCAAAGGTATCAAGAAAACAGCAATAAAAAATAAAGACATACGTCATGAACATTACAAGCAAGTGTTAGATGGTGCATTAATGCCTGATTATCCAAACAAGTCACTGAGATCAAACAAACATAATCTTGAAATAATTCAAACACATAAGAAATCACTTGCAGTTGGAGACACGAAAAGAGTGTTTCACACTAAGGAAAAAGCTTATGCACCTGGTCATTACAGACTCAAGTTATCTGAAGATATTTGTGATGAACTGGTTGATGAATTAATTGATGACTTAGTTACTGAAATGAGTAACGGTGTCGGGGGGAATAATCTGTAATTCTTCTCTGACAAATGCCCTCTAGGGTGCAGGGTCATATAGATAATATATTGTTGCGTCTGCGCCGGGAATTATTTTTTTTATATTGTGTACAGATGTTGACCAGATGGGGTCTGTCGCCCTGCGCTTTATGTCATTTTCAGCCTCCCCTGGCTGATATAAATATCTCACCTGTTTAGTAAATAAACTTGTGTCTGGTGCCTGTGCTGACATTGTTTTTGACTCTGTAATTGTTTTCAATTTAATAGCATCAGCAGGTTTTGGGTGTCCTTCATCGTTCATTGCTTTTATCACATGTGGTAATCTCTTAACCCACTCAGTGTTACGGGTGTCATGCATGAGTTCCTTAGAATACTGGTAACTGAAAAGTCTTTCTGATAATTGCTTGTTAAAGTTCTCTACAATTGCCTGTGATCTGTGCACACCTGGAATGCCTCGTCTGACCAGTACGCCATGCTTAGCAAATAACTGATTAACTGCGCCCTTAAATTCAGATCCATCATCAACTTGTACAAGTCTGGGGTATCTTAAAGGGCCTCGACTATATATTTTTGATAAAGCAGTCGCAACTGTACTGGCTGTTTTGTCAGATATGGGTTCAGCGTCTTTGTACCTTGAAGCTATGTCTACGACAGTTAATGCGTACTTGTATCGTTTCTTTCTTATTGTGTCATGCGGAAGAAACAGGAGGTCCATTTGGTGCGTGTCATTAGGTGTTGTGTTCTCAAAATGAGGCCTTGTTATCTTTCTTGGAGCAGGGAGATATACCTGCCAAATTGCCTGTCTCTGTAACCATTGCTTGACTTGATTGAGTGTTATATCTCCGCCCACAGCGGCATGTAATTTCTGAATAGCGGTTGCTCCTTTATAATACCCTGATGGTGAGTAGTATATTTTCGATAGTTTATTTTCGGCTGCCATTTTTTCTAGCAATGAAAACTCCAGTAAAATAAACAAATATCATTCCCACTAGAACAAAGATTATCTCCCCGTTTCTTTGTTCTGGGCTTGGTTGATAGTAGTCACTTAGTTTTGGTTTCGGTATAGACATGTCTTCACCCGTGACTAAAAAATACTCACGGATTGCGTCGTCTGTATTTGAAAACGTATGTTGTGCGTGACCTTCTAGCCTGAGTTTTTCATTGATGAAATCAAGTTTCTCAATTCTATTCTTTTCGTAATCCTGTTGAGCTTGTGCTAATTTTTCTGACGCTTCATTATGACGCTTTATTTCTTCTGCAGATTGTTCTCTACCCATTTTAGAAAAGAGATAATTAGAGCCGCTAAACGCCAGAGCGTTGACCATCGCTCCTCCCACCATAATAGCTATCGTCGCCATATTTTTTTTTTATTTACATAGATATATTTTTGGGAATAATTCCCTGTTTAACAAGAAGGTCTTTCGTGGCGATTGACGCTGTTACAACTACAATTAGCTTAGCGCTGTCTTCGAAATCGAGTCTACTGAGGTCTGGTGATTTCATTTTGAGTAGATTTTTTCCCAGCATAGAAAACGCTACTGCTAATGCACTGATTACTGCAGAGTGATACACAAGATTCATTAAATTCTTTGAGTCATTCATTTCTTAGGCAAGAAAAAATTAAAATAATAAATTTATTACTGCATGATAAATGGGTCGACAACTTTGGGTATTGTTGGTAATGTGGCGACTTCTGTTTTTGATGATGGAGTGTTTAATTTTTTGGTCACTGTACGAGTGTGCGGCTTGTATTTTTTGTATAATTGGTAAGCTACAAAACCAGATCCGACAACAAATGCGGCAACTACATATTTTGCTGTTTCAGAATTAGACTGGGTTGAAGGTCTTTCACTTTGATGTGGGTGTGACAGGGGTGTTGAAAGTCCTGTCAGTTCCGACAGTCCTGACGGTCCTGACGGCGGATCACTTACATGAGCCTTTTCTGTTAGCGCCTGTAGCTGTAACTTTTTCTGCTTGTTCCATTCAGCTAAACGTTTACCAGACTGAACCCTTCCTGCATTTTTAGCTGTTTTTGTCACTGTGTGAATCTGAGTCTGGGCAGGGTCTGAGGCAGGGTTCATCTGTGGGGTCGTTTGGGGGGTCGTCTGTTGGTCGTCCATTTTTATCAGCAAAAAAATTTAATTTCGTAAAATCGATATGGCTGCTAGTTACAATTAATGTTACCAGAGGAGCCAGCAAATTACCAAATCTGTAGAATAAAAGGCAAGCTAATTTACCAATTGCACTCGTTACAATGGGGTTACTCTCGAGGTCATTTGTGAGATTTTCAATGTCTACAGGGAGAGCGTAACTCACAGCTTTTGAATATAAGCAGACAATTGATTTGCTCAAATCACGGGTCATTAGTGAAGCCATGTGCTGTTCATATTTAAAATGAAGTTTAAATAAATCAGCAGCCGTGAGGGATAGTATATCTTCAGTTGAATATAGCTTCCCAAGATAAGATTTCGAATGACCAGAAACCACTACAGATAAAAGTCGTTCCCTTTTCGAATCTAAGTCTATGTTTTCTACAGCGCCAATATCATTTAATAATAATATTTCATCTGTGTTCATTTTATAATGCAATTAAAAAAAAAATAATTTATAAACACATTTGTTTCTTTGTCAGTAAACCAGACATGAGTACTAAGCCCTCACATGTAGAACCGTTTTGTAAATGATCCCCTTCCTTTCAAATAATAACGTTCCCCTTGTTGATCTTTTGACATTACTTAGCGATTTGAAAGGGTATAGCTATAAAGGCCATTGACGGGTGAGAGCCTTTTCAAAATGCGGCTCGTGTCTGAATTGAAAAGGAATGGAATGCGGCCGCTAATAGCGCGGCGTGAGGCAACACAAAAGGCGATCAACCGTGACACCACCTGGCAGCTCATGCTTACAATAAAATTGTACTGACATGAGTGTCTGTAAGTGTGTTTGTAATTGAGTGTGTATGTTTGATTATGCGTCTGTTTGTTTGTTTGTGTGTGTCTGTGCGTGCGTGCGTGCGTGCGTGCGTGCGCGTGCGTGTGACTGAGGGCTCTTGCAACTTCTCACCGCAACTGAAAATCAACAACACACATACAGAAACCCCCAGCTCACAAAACTTGCTCAACAAGTCTGGTCGGGTAGCGTTAAGACTCGTCAGGCTTGTTCCGCATTTAGACATAACATTTTGGAAAGACCAAGATCGATTTTAGGATCAGGTTTTGCCGGATCGGACTTATTCTTGCCGGTTAGTGTTTGAAAATGACCGGTTGTTTTTTTTATAATTTATTCATTGGACTATTAGCCGGTTGAGATGTATGACGTCAGCTCTGTAAACCGGATAGTTGTTTATGCGTGTCTGTGTTGTTTGAGTGATAGTGTGTCTGTGTGTGCGTGTGTGTGTGTGTGTGTGTGTGTTGGGTGGGGGTGGGTGGGGGGGGGGGTGTCTTGAGGATCTGTTGTATATGTACTCAGTCGGGTGTATAAAGCAAGGTATGATTTTCTGATTTTCAGCTTTTACAGTCATGTACACCGTCTAACCGAACAGGGCGTGAAATTCAATAAGAGTTATTATCCTTTCACGGGCTGGTGGGTTTCAATGGCTCGCGTATGCACCCGGAAGAAAAATCTCGGTGCAGACAGACAGGTGTTTATGACTCACTGTATACACCACGCATGCAAGGGCCAATGTGTAACATAGCTGAAATTGTATAGACCACAACAGCATACTGAGTGTGTGTGGCAGACATGGTCTACCAGCTCTGTCAGGCGTGTGATTGTCATGGGATATTACCCTTGTGAAAATGATGTGTACCTGTGTTGCAAGGTTTGCACTTAATGTTTTTGTTTATACATGTTTTATGTTAGTATGTATATATGTATGTACGTACGTGCGTGTGCATGTGCGTGTGTTTATGTGTTGGTATGTGTTGGTATGTGTGTCTGTGTGTGTGTATGTATTGCCTGTGTATATAACTTGTATGGCAATCTGTAGTTATGTGTGTCTTGTGTGTGTGTGTGTGTGTGTGTGTGTGTGTGTGTTTGTTTGTGCATGTGTTCATGCGAATACTATATTGGCACCTCTCAGTAACAGCCTTTCAAAAGCCTTCAGTGACGTGGTCGCTTATTCATAAAAGCATGTCTGCATTAAAAGGAAGTGTTCCCCTCTCGCATAACTTAAATTGAATAGCGACGTGCCGCAAAGAGTATTCAACTGTGAAACGATTAGGCTACACAGGTGGGTAAACAGGTGGCTTATGAAATAGTGCGCGCCACAGATTTAAGAGACAACCCCCCCGCCACTCTAGTGCACTATCAGGTTTTGGTTTAATTTGAGAAAACGGCAGTGTGGTCCTTAATGACCGTAATTAGTAATTAATTAAGGTATTGGCAGAGGCAATAGTTATAGAGAAAGGAAGTATGAGTCCCGATAGATAATCAGATCAATAAGGCCGCATCAGTCATGCTTGTCAGTTTTTTAAAATCAAAGGGTTGATTCAGAATTAACGGGGGTAAAATTGGGGTCAAAATTTTGATATTAAAAAATGATGTAAATTAATGACTGATGCGGCTCTATTGAATTCATTGTCTATCGGGACTCATACTTCCTTTCTCTGATCTGTACTCACCATCACTATATTTCACAGCAATTGATACTCGCCATACTGTATTTGACATTGGCTTGCCACCGGTTGTACTCTTGACATGCTGCACCCGACTGCTGGTGGGGTAAGTTTATTGTCTATTTTATTTGATTATTATATTTTTTTGATTATTATAATTATGATCGTATGTATGTTGGATTAGAATGATTTTTGTGTGTTTGGTGTTAGGATTGAATGGTGTCGTTTGATTATGCTTATAGCAATCTCCCTGATCAATCTGTTGTAGACTGCGTGAGTCTTGGAGCAGATTGATCAGTGTGTGCTCTTTAATATTTATAGTGTTCATTCTTAAGTGAATTTTGTAGATTGTTCTGGATTTGATTCGGAATCATTTGGTTTTGTAACTATTTTGTCAATGTTATCGATTCATTATTTTGTGTGCATGGTTACATGATTTATATAGAAAAGTGAATGTTATAGTTATTTATATCGGTTATATTTATGTGGTGTTAATATGTACTTTCGATGTTTATTTATTTATGTTGATTTGTCTTTGTCAGGGTTTGCTTAATAAATGAAAGGAACCCTTGCTGCGACTTCGCGCCTGTTACATCTGGTGTCAGAAGTGACTCAACCCCCATCAGCATGGAGGATCGGAAGGTGGACACAACAGCAGTCGAGGACCTCCAGCGGAAGGTGGCCGAGCTTCAGGCACAGCTGGATGCAGACCGGGGCCAACTGTCAGCGTCAGGCAGGACAGCACAGCCCAGCGCTTTCGTCCTTTCTGACCAAGCGAGGATCGCGCGCTTCTGTGACAGGCCACGTGATGCAGGCGACATCACTCTGCAAGACTGGCTGGACGACATCCATGCTGCTATCAGTTCGCGCAGGATCGAGAGCACCGACAGATCAGCCTTCGTTCTGGAACACCTTGGTGGCAAGGCGAGACGGGAGATCGTGGGCAGAGGTGGCATCAGCCTCTCGGGGGATAGGATCTTGTCCATCCTGGAGAAAGTTTTTGGTGATGGCGCATCACTTCCCAGATTACAGTCACAGTTCTACTCCTATCGACAGGACAGGGAGGATCTGCTGACATGCTCACACAATCTTGCTGTTCTGGCGGACAAGATTCAAGGTGTAGAAAAAGACTCTGCTTTTTCCAAGCGGAAGGACATTATTTTGAAAGAGAGGCTTGCGGAAGCAGTTACAGATGTTACTCTAAGGAGAGAGCTGCGACGGCTGAATGAGGAGGTCCCTACACTGACGTTCTTTGATCTCCGTGATAAAGCCGTCCAGTGGATGGGTACCCCAGCGGCACTGCGTCCACGTCTGGAAGAGAAACAGACCCATAGTGAGCTCCTGGACATCCTAAAGTCTCAGCAGCAGCAGATCGCTCAGCTCACAGCTCAGCTGGAGGGCCTTACACGCCGTCACCAAGCAGAGGGCACAGCACGGAGCCAGCCAGGGGAAGCCCGTCGATGCTACATCTGTCATGCAACAGGACATCTTCAACGGCACTGTCCACAGCGTCAGCAGAGCGGCCGAAGACGACCGTTAAACGGGAGACACCTGCCATTGTGAGCCAGATGACAGGTGGACGAGGTCAATATGCTAGTGGCTCATCACGGCTGGAGAAAGCTGTTGGAGAGTGTCCCGTGGTAACTATAAACATTGGGGGGAGTGATGTAAAATGTCTTGTTGATACAGGCGCACAGGTTTCAACCTTGACTGAGACATTCTTTAGACATGTTTTTAGTGACACAACACACATTGATGATGTTTCCCCTTACCTAAAGGTTTCCGGCGCTCAAGGCCTCGAGGTGCCATTTATTGGTTATGTAGAGCTAGACATTACAGTGATGAATAGAACTTTACCCAATATGGCATTCTTAGTGGTTAGAGATCCTCAGGGTGTCATGGCCGAGAGGAAGAAGAAGGTACCCGGTGTGCTCGGTTCCAACATCTTAAGACACCTGAAGACTGTCGAGGGAGGTAGCCATCCGGACTCGACTCTATGGCAAGGCGTAAGTGCCCTGTATGAAGAGAACGCCATTTCCGTGTCAAGCGACAGTTACGTGAAACCACTGGGGAGACGGCCCGTTCTGATCCCAGCACGCAGCCTAAAAGTAATCTCATGCACAACCAAGCCAGCTGCGCCGGGTACTACGCGCGACATTCTAGTCGAGCCATCGGACAAGCTGTACCTTCCGGCCGGAATCGGAGTTGGGAGATGCCTCTCTCAACTCAGCGATAAGGGGGTCGTACCAGTTCAGGTCGCTAATGTCAGTGACAGAGACATCTACCTGAAACCCTACGTCCCTATAGCATGTGCAGCTGAAGCTGACACCCCGCACCAGTACAGCGTGACTGTAACACAGGAAGAAATCCTCATCGAGGAAGCCACAGTACTGCCATCACACGATGCACTTAGAGACATCATGTCTGAAGTATCTGTCGGCGACATCACCCAAGAGCAGGGCCTGCGTCTCTCTACACTCCTCCACAGTTATGAGCATGTTTTTAGCAGAGGCGAGGATGACCTTGGCTTCTGCGATCTAATCCATCATCGTATCGTAACGGATGATGACACGGCCGTCAAGGTCCCACACCGCAGGATCCCACCCCAGTACTGGGCTGAAGTGAGGGACTATTTGCAGTCTGCTTTGAAACAGGGCATCATCCGCGAGTCATGCAGCCCTTATGCCTCACAGTGCGTTATTGCGAAAAAGAAAAATGGCAAGATCCGCTTTTGCGTTGATTATAGGGGATTGAATACTAAGACACACAAAGACGCATACCCTTTGCCCAGAATCGAGGAGGCCCTGGATGTGCTGAAAGGATCTAAATACTTCTGCAGCCTGGATCTAGCTCATGGCTTTAACCAGATTCCAGTGGCGCAAGAAGATATAGAAAAAACGGCGTTCCGGGTCGGCACTGGAGGTCTCTATGAATACACCAGAATGGCCTTCGGGCTTTGTAATGCCCCGGCCACATTCATGAGGGTAATGGACAAGATTTTTGGTGATCAGAACTTCCAGACCCTACTCATTTACGTTGACGACCTCCTGGTATTTGGGAAAAGCTTCGACGAGACGCTGGAAAGACTGGGAATGGTGCTATCAAGGCTCTCAAACTTCAACTTAAAGGCACAGCCCAACAAATGCCACCTGTTTTTCAGCCGTCTGCGTTATCTTGGTCATATGGTTACACCTGAGGGAATACTACCCGACCCAGACAAAGTCTCCGCAGTGGCAGATTGGCAGCTGCCCGCCAGCGAGAAAGACTTACGGGCTTACCTCGGGCTGACCTCGTATTACCGCCGATTTATACCTGGCTTTGCTCAGATCGCAGCCCCTTTGCACGCTCTGCTGAATAAAACACCAGGCTCGGGACGCAGCAAACGTCTGAGCGGATGGAACGAGCAATGTACGCAGGCATTTCAGACCATGAAGCAAAAGCTAACAACAGCCCCAGTCCTCGGCTACCCAGATTTTACTCTACCCTACATCCTGGAGATTGACGCCAGCCTCCAAGGCCTGGGAGCTGTGTTATCACAAGAACAGACCGGAAAGCGAGTTGTCATTGGCTACGCCAGCAGGGGACTCAGGGAAAAAGAGACATCCATGAAAAGGTACAGCAGCATGAAGTTGGAATTGCTTGCGCTCCGCTGGGCAGTCACGGAGAAATTCAGAGATCTTCTGCAGGGCAGCACCTTCACGGTCTATACTGATAACAA
The DNA here is from genome assembly GCA_036245525.1 of Semisulcospira habei. Lineage (NCBI taxonomy): Eukaryota > Metazoa > Mollusca > Gastropoda > Semisulcospiridae > Semisulcospira > Semisulcospira habei. The sequence goes on from BTPG01000005.1 coordinate 110,756,996, forward strand.
TCCTCTCAGCTACATCCAGACATCCGCCAAGCTAGGTGCAGCAGAGACTCGCTGGGCCGCAGAACTGGCCAACTTTAATTTCACAGTGAAATACCGCTCTGGGCGATCTAATGGGAACGCGGACGCACTCAGCAGAAGGGAGGTCCATGTCGAGCAATTGATGGCAGAATGCGACGAGCCTCAAGCTGCAGCCACCGCCGTACCAAATGAAATTAGAACAGCCATCGTAAACCTCACTCCAGAGTTTGTTCTGCACGAAATCCAGGTCAGGTCTACGCATACTTCTTCTCCTTCCTCCCTACCAGCAGCTGACCTGCCCAGGTTGCAACAGCATGATCCCACATTAAAAAGGGTCTGGCAGCTCTACAGAATTGGTCACAAACCCACCAAACGACAAGCAGCTAGGGAAAACCCCAACGTGCGGAAAATAATCCGCTGTTGGAACCAGCTAAGGGACAGGGACGGAACCCTTTATAGGGTGGCGCAGGACAACGGTAGAGACGTACTCCAGGTCATCCTTCCTTCATCACTGAAACCAGACGTTCTGAAAGCAGTCCACGATGACGCCGGGCACCCAGCAGCGGAGAAGACTTGCAAGCTTGCCCAGGGCAGGTGTTTTTGGCCAGGCATGATGGCTGATATCACCAGGTACACAAATGATTGTGAAAGATGTTTCTTTGCAAAGGAAGGGAGAAGAGTCCACACTACCATGGGAACGCTCACCGCCACCCATCCCCTAGAAGTCCTCGCAATGGATTTCACTCTTCTCGAACGTTCAACCAGTGGCCTGGAGAACGTGTTGGTACTGACCGATGTCTTCACGAAATTCACTCAAGCAGTCCCTTGCAAAGACCAAACAGCACAGAGTGTAGCGAAAGCCCTGGTAAACAGCTGGTTTCTCAAGTATGGCATACCCAAACGCCTGCACAGCGACCAAGGGAGGAATTTTGAGGGCGATGTCATAAAGGAACTCTGCAAGTTGTATGGCATCGACAAGAGTCGCACCACACCATTTCACCCAAGCGGAAATGGCCAATGTGAGCGCTTCAATAGAACCATGCACGACCGACTGCGAACACTCCCCGAAAGAGCGAAACGAAGATGGCCGGAACATTTGCCAGAGCTGGTCTTCTTCTATAATGCAACAGTTCACTCAACAACTGGATACACCCCATACTTCCTGTTCTTTGGCCGAGACCCTTACCTGCCCATCGACAGCCTTCTTGGAATTCCTGGTGATGGAGTTTTGACGGATTCTCCCGTTAGGGTTGATGACTGGCTCGCGGAGCACCAGAAGCGTCTCCAGCAAGCCCACAAACTGGCACAGCAGCTGACGGATAGAGAGGTCTCAAGGCGACAGGAAGCTGCGGCCTCAAGGGTTAATGATGACGGCATTGCAGAGGGGACGACTGTTTACGCTCGCAATCGTCAGGTCAGAGGTCGAAACAAGATCCAAGACGCGTGGAATAGTGAACCGTACACAGTTTTACGGAGGCCAGATTCACAAGGAAACACTTACATGGTGCACTCTGCGGACGGTGGCGGATCTGTTAGGACACTACATCGTACCGAACTACTCGTACCGCGATCGCCAGTGCAGCAAAGACCTCAGCCAACAGCCTCTTCTCCATCACCGTCGTCAACGAGCGACACTGGTGACGACAGTCCGGAGTCCCCATCAAGGCCAGACTCTGTGCGTGACCATCAGATTCTCACCACAAACGGTGACAGCGACAACAACCAGAGCTGTGATACCACTGCTGGTGACATGAGACAACAGGTCAGAGATGGAGGTTCACCCTCAGGACGTGACCCTGGCAATGCTCAAGCAGGGGAGCGCAGCATTCCCCGGAGATCGACACGCCACAACAAGGGGTATCATAGCAACCCTCACCATCTCCCCGTTACGGCCATCCAGCAAGAAATGGGACTGTTTGAGAAACTGTTGACGACGCAAACTCTCCTGATGAAGATTCTCCTAGAAAGAGGCGTGGCAGGATATTTAGATGTTGTCGAGGACGCCAACTGTTAGCAGGGGAGTCTGTAACATAGTGAACTGAACTCAGTGTCTGATCTGTACTCACCATCACTATATTTCACAGCAATTGATACTCGCTATACTGTATTTGACATTGGCTTGCCACCGGTTGTACTCTTGATCATTACCTCGTGTTCCGAAAACCAGCAAAATAGAACCGAGGTCCTATTCCATTATTCCATGCACCATTATTCAGGCAACGCGCCTGCTTTGAACACTCTAATTATCTCGTGTGGCTAAACGCCACTTGTCCCTCTAAGAAGTTGACGCCGACGCATAAAGGATCGGCGAACTATTTAGTAGGCTAGAGTCTCGTTCGTTATCGGAATTAACCAGACAAATCGCTCATTTCTCTTCCAGACGTGGATGCAGTGCCGCTGGGGTACCCATCCACTGGACGGCTTTATCACGGAGATCAAAGAACGTCAGTGTAGGGACCTCCTCATTCAGCCGTCGCAGCTCTCTCCTTAGAGTAACATCTGTAACTGCTTCCGCAAGCCTCTCTTTCAAAATAATGTCCTTCCGCTTGGAAAAAGCAGAGTCTTTTTCTACACCTTGAATCTTGTCCGCCAGAACAGCAAGATTGTGTGAGCATGTCAGCAGATCCTCCCTGTCCTGTCGATAGGAGTAGAACTGCGACTGTAATCTGGGAAGTGATGCGCCATCACCAAAAACTTTCTCCAGGATGGACAAGATCCTATCCCCCGAGAGGCTGATGCCACCTCTGCCCACGATCTCCCGTCTCGCCTTGCCACCAAGGTGTTCCAGAACGAAGGCTGATCTGTCGGTGCTCTCGATCCTGCGCGAACTGATAGCAGCATGGATGTCGTCTGTACTCACCATCACTATATTTCACAGCAATTGATACTCGCTATACTGTATTTGACATTGGCTTGCCACCGGTTGTACTCTTGACATGCTGCACCCGACTGCTGGTGGGGTAAGTTTATTGTCTATTTTATTTGATTATTATATTTTTTTGATTATTATAATTATGATCGTATGTATGTTGGATTAGAATGATTTTTGTGTGTTTGGTGTTAGGATTGAATGGTGTCGTTTGATTATGCTTATAGCAATCTCCCTGATCAATCTGTTGTAGACTGCGTGAGTCTTGGAGCAGATTGATCAGTGTGTGCTCTTTAATATTTATAGTGTTCATTCTTAAGTGAATTTTGTAGATTGTTCTGGATTTGATTCGGAATCATTTGGTTTTGTAACTATTTTGTCAATGTTATCGATTCATTATTTTGTGTGCATGGTTACATGATTTATATAGAAAAGTGAATGTTATAGTTATTTATATCGGTTATATTTATGTGGTGTTAATATGTACTTTCGATGTTTATTTATTTATGTTGATTTGTCTTTGTCAGGGTTTGCTTAATAAATGAAAGGAACCCTTGCTGCGACTTCGCGCCTGTTACAATAGCATCATCAACATTTGAAAATGTATGCTGTGCATGACCTTCGAGTCTAAGTTTTTCATTGATAAAATCAAGTTTTTATAGTCTTTTGTCTCTCATAATCTTGCTCTGCTGCTTCATTGTGACATCTCATTTCTGCCACACTCTCTTCCTTAATCACTTTTAAAAAGAGGTAATTTGATCCACTAAAAGCAAGTGCATTGACCACAGCACAACCAACGATAACAGCTAATGTTGCCATATTTTTATTTACTTAGATATATTTCATGGAATAATTCCTTTCTTAACAAGAAAGTGATTTGTTGCAAACAATGGGGTTGTTTTCAAGGTCATGCTATAGACTGTCAGTGTCCACAGGCAAAAAAAGATGAACTGCTTTCGTGTACAGGCACACAAGAGATCACCCTAAGTCACGGGTCATTAGTGAACCAATGTAATTTTCTTATTTAGCGTGTAGTTTTATCATGTCCTCAGCGGCGAGTGATTCAATTTCTTCAGTTGAATACTGTTTTCCGAGATATACCTTTGATTTTCCAGAAACTACAACAGCGAGAAGCCGTTCTTTCCATGATTCCAATTCCTTGTTCTCTACAGTGCATATATCACTCATAAGAAGTTCATCCAGATTCATTTTATACAGTAATAAAAATTAAAATGAATTAATAATTTTAGAATTCTTTCTGTGTCCATTAATATATTGATTACTCATTCGACCAGTTGTTTCATGCTAGCAAGGGAGCAAACTCTTCCCGGCTTCATGCTAGCAAAGGGAGCAACTCTTCCTGGCTTCAAAACTGTCACACGTAAACAACTGTGACCAAAATGTTTTGCTGTGACAAAACTTTTCTGCTGTGACCGATTCGCCTCTGCTCTGACGAACTCACCTGTACTGTGACGAATAAAAAAAAAAAGTGGGTCAATACCGCAAGCAGCGCTAGCTGCAAAGCGACAAAAATATTCTGCTGTGCCCGATTCGCCCTGTGCTTGGCTTAGGCGCACAAGTTTATTGATTTTTCAACTGGTCTGAACCAGTCAGCTGGCTGTTAGCGCGCAGGTCTGCTGACTAGCGCATGATATATTGATTTCTTGAAGCTATAATTAATCTCTCAATGGTGTTGAGACAGGGTTTTGTGAGAGTTGTAGGAGGGTGATGTCTAAAAAAGCCATCGATGCGGTGATAATGGGGGAGGTGGGGGGGGGGGATTCTTAGGAGCCCCACTATTTCTATCTCTACTTTACTGTCCAACACCAAATGCATGTTTCAAACATACAGAACCCATAAAATATGACACTGCTGAACATGTTTCATCGCGAAATTCCCTCTCGCATGCCTCCAATGTTGGAGAAAACAGGCGGATAAGCTGCTTTAGGTGCGACCACAGACATTAATAACTATGTCTATTTATGAACCTGTGTGTGATACTTCAGATGTGCTTTTGTCTCTGTCCAAATGGTGACATGTTGTGTGCCCGTATTGGACTGTCGACTGACTCAGTGCGGAGACTGTGTAGACATCAGTGCTTTCTATAATCATGCGTGTTGTTGAGTAAAGTCTACTTTTAATCAGAATACGGATAATGACGGAAAATGCCAGCAGGTTTGTTTATTTAGTCCTTTTCTAAGGTTGTCACTATCTCAAGTGGACATCAGTGTCGTCAATCTCAATAGTATGGCGATTCGATTTGTGTGTTTACTGCTGCCTATTCTCTATTTATGTGTGTGTATGGAAAAGAAATTTCAAGTGTATGTACACACTAAGAAATATTGCATTACTACTGAGCATAAGGAGCTTGCTAATGTGACAGTATGCACATATTTAGTGTGTTTGCATTGCGGACAGAGGCAAGCATCAAGATTGAGGGATTATGGGAAGGAAATTATATCAAGCAAGTTCATGAATATTAATTTGCTTGTTATATCTCAGATGTACTTTTTACCAACACCAGTGCACCACAGGGGACTGTCCTGTCGCCTTTTTTGTTTTCTTTGTACACAGCAGACTGTAGAGCTACTCATGACGACTGTGTCATGGACAAATACGCTGACGACACGGCACTGACAGGTCTGATTACAGATGAGGACGACAGACACTATTGACAAGAGATCGATGACTTTGTAGAGTGGTGCGATAGAAACTACCTTGAATTACATGTTGGCAAAACAAAAGAGATGGTCACAGATTTCAGGAATAACAAACAGCATCCCGGTCCTGTTGTTATCAAGGGAACAGAAGTTGAGCATGTAGAGTCCTACAAGTATTTAGGTGTTCTTTTTGACAACGCGCTCAACTGGAAACAAAACACAGATGCTATTGTGAAAAAAACGCATACCCGTCTTTACTGTTTGAGAAAGCTCAGATCATTTCATGTAAGCACTCAGCTTTTACAGATGTTTTACTGCTCCAGTACTGTTAGCATTTTAACTTTTGGACTGATGTGCTGGGGGAGAAATTTATGTAACAGAGACCAAGATCGTCTTAACAAAGTAATCCGGAAAGGGGGTGGGGTGATTGGTAGGGCACAGGATAATTTGGACACACTGTACAACAGATGGATTACGAACAAATTGGCTGACATTCTTGATGACAAAACACATCCACTTAGATATGAATTTGACAGCAGACGTATCGAATGAAGTGGGAGACTCCGAGTACCCAAAAGTCGTACATCACGTTATGCCAACTCTTTTGTCCCTCAGGCTGTTACCCTTTTCAACAGTAATATCAGTAGATAGTGTCGGTCAATATTCTTCCGTCCTTAGTACTAGCCCTCTCAGTATTATTACTATTATTATTATTATTGTTATTCAAAGGTAACAATATGTCTGTTACAGTTCATTTCTTTAATTGAGTGTTATGGGTTATTTGATTTTTTTTTAATGAGTGATTGATGATGCCATGTGTTGTATGGGCAGACAGTGAATTTACCCGTGAGGGATTAATAAAGTATTATTGTATTGTATTGTATATAATATATCAGTACATGTGTCAAAGAAGGGGAAATTTAATGGAATGGGTACAATTCAATTCTGAGAGTGCTCTGCAGTGCTAATGCCATGGAATTCCAGGCTGGCCAGCTCGCACTGCATCATCAGGACATCAGCTGTCCTTTTATGACTGCAAGGCTCACTAGATCTACAAAAGAAGGGGGATGGGAGAGAAGGAATGACAGACCTATCATTTTAAGCCTTCCACTGAAACACCCATTGCAAAAAGCAATAGAGACTAACCCCAGATGCCCATATCCAGGCACTTCTGGCTTTGGGCGACATCTTGTTTGAAATATTTAAAATAAATTTAAAACATATATATATATATATATATATATATATATATATATATATATATATATATATATATATATATATATATATATATATATATATATAAAATACCTTGGAATCCAGTTTCTTTTTGGTGTAGACGCCATTTGCAGCAGTAGCAAAGTTGTTCAGCATAATGAATGTGTAACCCCAGAGGTCAAAGGCCAGGTCATAACTAGAAAGATGAAACATGTTTTATGTTAACCCTCTTATGCATGCAGACAATGGTACACTTTACAGTTCGCAGAGATGACAACCCCTTTCACTACCTGACCTTACCATTTTCAAAATTTGACAGGAAGAAATAAAATTTGACAGGAAGATTTTGTGTGAACATAAAACTCGGTCATTCAAGGTTAAAGTTCTGTCTTTTAATGCAGTATCTCAGAAAGAGAAAAAAGTTCACACCAAAAAAGATGAATGGAGAGAAACTCTACAACGTGTTCTTTGTTAAGTTGAAGACTTGCAGGTCCTCAACAGTTCGTCACTCAAAGGGGTCTGATGGCAAGGATACTGACTAAAGTGTCAGAGCTCATGTTCCCTCTAACACCTCAAAAATATGTTCCCCTGTCGAAGATGAGTTGCAAGTTGGACCACACATCAGTTCTGTTTTAAATTGCTCCTTTATGATCCCTCGTACAACGATTGGGTAGCACTTGTCGCCTCCCTCCTGACTGCCATACGTTCCGATCACAAACGGTCCATTTTGCATGCTGGCAGCAAGCTCAGAAGCTTTAGCTTTGCTGCAAGCTTTATTTGTGTTGTCTTTGTTCTGCCACTGTTGTACTGTTTAGCAATATCACTGTCCGGGAACATTGCTTGGAACAATGGGCCTGCATGACTGGCTGCACTGATGGGTATGTTGTGCTCGATAAGAAAATGTGCAAACAATGTCTCTGCCTCGATTGTTGAGCTTCCACATGTTTCAGGTTTGTTTGAAGTAAAAAAAAATTGTCAGTTTTTTTGCTTTTGTTTGCACAGCACTTTTCTCTTTGTGGCGAGTTGTTGCACAATGCCTAGTGACATCGTCTAATCCGCAATGACCGATTTTAAAATCTAATTCACATGTAACACAGCGAGCATGTCATTGTGACACTTTGGACGCGGTTATGCACGGATAGTCTTTGGAGTAACGTTGCAAAAACTTCTGCTGATACACTGTTTTCGCTTTTGTCACCTCAGCATTGCTGCTGCAATCAGCACTTTTACGTTTTAACGATTCACTTTCGTCACCCATGCTTACAGTGTAAAACAGTGAAATCCCAAGAACTACTGAACTGAACAGAAATCACACTATTTCCGATCATGTATATTTCAGATTCCGATTGGTTGTGCTAATCAGAGGACACTTCTGATTGGCTCATTATTTATCTCAAGGGAAATGCGATGGCTCGGCGGTATAACAGCAGCAAAGTCAGCGAGAAATTGGTAACATTTAGCGGACAATTTCAGCGCTTTTTTCATCGGAAGATAATTTATTTGGCCGTAAAATCTTAAGAAAATAATTTTGGCGTAAGAAAATACGGCGAAATCGGAAGAGTTGGCATCTCTGAGTTCGTGCATAATGCATTTCCAATTAATGCATGTCAACCATGTTATTCTGCAAACACTTTTTTGGGAAGGAAGTTTTGATACACTTCTTTGAGAGAAAAAGTTTACTAACGTAATTACTGCAAAATAATTCATGAGAAAGAATGCTGTCCACCCAAGTGTATATGTACCCAGCTAACAAAAAAGGAGCACAGAAGTTTTCAACAGATCTTGTACCCCATTTGGTTCCTTTCTGAAGTGAGTCAGATATAAAACAAGAATGGCAAAGCCCTTATGGCTCACGTGTATGACTGATCCAAAACTTTTATTAAAACTGGCGCTGAAAATTTAGTACAGGCTTTCCTTTCTAACAGGCGCATCAAACTCTGCCAGATTTTTCTTTCCGTCTCAGTCTGGCGCTAGGAACTCTGCTGTTGTTTGAGGCTTTTCTTTCATAATGGTGCCTCAGACTGCTGTTTTACAAGGCTTCACTTTGTAAAAGATGCCTCGGACTATGCCACTTTTATTTTATCACCATGGACCTCTCTGACTTTGTCATTATTTTGGAGAGTTTAATTCTGTCTCCACTGCACCTGAGAACTTTATTACAGACCACTTGGACTGTCATCTTTTAGATTCTCATTGTAAGCAGAGGTCTGGACTCTGACATTTTGCTGAAAGCTTCCTCTGTGAGATGGAACTTCAATACTTTTTCATATTTTGGAGATTTCTTTTCCCTTTAGTGAAAGGCGTTCTCCAGGATTTTGCCATTTTCCCCAGCTGTAACCAGCCTTTGAACTCTGCTATTTGCTTTGGCGAGTCTTGGAGATTCTGCAATACACGCCTGCTGATGATAACGCATATATATATATATATATATATATATATATATATATATATATATATATATATATATATATATATATATATATATATATATATATATATATATATATATATATATATATATGTGTGTGTGTGTAAAGGCATACCAATGACTCTATAAGTGTAACAGATGCATGGGTGCCAGTCCGAAAAATTGAAATGACTGAATGAAGTCCCGAGGCTACCAGTATCCCATTGCAATTAGTAGTTCATATGTATGTATCAGAAACACAGAAGTTCTATTCAATTGTAGAATTCACAATGGATGAGCAACTCAATCAGTGGATGAAACTCTGGCTGATCCATGCCAGCAAGAGACATATAAACTCTCATGATAGAACAAGCTGACTTAAGGACTATGTTGTCCCTAAACCAAAGAGCTGAAATTCAGCTCTCTCGGATTTTGAATCACTCTCCAGGACTGAAAATTGTCCCAATGTCAGATGTAACAGTCCTTGAGTAAATTTTTACCTAGATACTTTGCACATAAGGTGGTAGATGCCAAGCTACTCAGGCTTTACAATTCAGCTGTCCTGGTTGACCCACCTCTTGAAACTGGCATGGGAAAACTCACCTGGCAGCAACCATGGCCCCAAATATCATCATGAAGACAGTAAACTGTACAAACTTGCTTGCTTTCACCCTGAAAAAGGTGCAAAAAACATTGTGTGCATTAACAAAAACTGTTGACTGTAAGAAAGATGCATGTCAATTGCATGGAAGTAAAAAATGTTCCTATCTCAAAGCAAAAACACTGAACATGCCTTTATCTTGTTCTTATCAAACACAACAGTGTTGTGTAGTGCAAGAGAGAGTGTGCCCAAAATTGGTGTACCTGTATTACAATAAAAAATTTAAGTTTTTCCTTTTTCCATACTTACCAGATGACATTACTATTTGGAAACATTACACTGTCAATTTTAGCCACTGAGCGCTCGAGGCAAAGTTTAATTCCCTTGGGTGAACATGGGATATATCCAGGTCATTCAAGAAATTTATTGTCCATTAAAGGATATTTGTCTTTGCCTGCCAAATATAGGTCAAAGTTAAAAAAAAACAACACCATAATATCTCAATTACACATCAAACAAACAACATAGCTAAATCCCCGACTAAACAAAAATATAAAATAGTACGTTTTGACACTAACATCATACGCAGGCCCAGACACATGCACAGACTCACAAACTTAGTTTAAGAGATAGAGAATATAAGAGAACTGAGACAGCCCTCCACTGTCCTAAGTCGACCCCAATTTAACCAGCCATCCCAACCATGAGATTGATTGATTGTACATTGCTTAACGTCCCGACAGCAACAAGGCTTTCTCAGGACGTGCCTGCACTGCTTGTGAAAAAAAATAAATAAACAGAACATTGAATGTATGTCGCCATCCGGTCAAATACGTTAAATAAACCTAACACATGGGGCCTAAATAAAGCTAAGACCATTTAGCAACACACATCCAATATCAAGAGCTACAGGCAATGCAGACAGTAGGGAGAGTTTTAAAAAGGCAAAGACAGGTGAATGGACAAAGGGTAGACAGAAACACATGCCCTAGAATAGAGAGAAAAACTCACCCTGTGGGGCTGACCAGGGTGACCCTGGGAACTAAAAAGTACCTAACCCCACCCAGGTCCCCCAGGGCAGACCCGGGTGGGGGCCCAACCATGAGAACCTTTGTCAGTTTTGGGTTGAGATAATTTCATCTGGCAAATATCGAAAAAAGAAATTTACTTTAACCCTTTGAACCCAGCAAACCGCTGTAGCGGTTGGCGGCCTCGTATACCGTTGAACCCGACAAACCGCTACAGCGGTGTCAGGTGTTTCATATCGCGCGCCCGGTGACGCGCGAGCCTCGCTGCGCGTTTGGTGACCTCGCCCTTCGCACTGACACATCCTGTTTACACTCAGTACGGCCTGACAGTAGTACGCACGTTCGTCTTTGGTATGCAGTCAGCTTTGCGGTACTAGCGTGGGAATTACGGTCGGAATGGCGAGTGGATGTCTAGATATTCGGAGTGATACAATTTTGTGTTTGGAGACATGGTTTCAATAGCAGATAGTTTTGATGTATTGTGACATGTGTGCCTACCTACCGCATGGCAGCATAACCACGTGTTGGCAGTGTCAGCTGGAGTGATCACCGTTTGAGGCACTGACAACGGCAATGACTTACAGCTTGATTCTAATGCTGAATTCGGAGGTTCTAATTGATATTCCGGTTTTTTTTATGCCACACCTTGGTGCACCTGTAGGTAACTCTGTGGACACCAACGACACACATTGGTCACATGTGTAGTACGTGTATAGTCTTTACAACACTGGTACTTCCATCCGATCGTGTACGAGACACAACACAGACACACTGATCATCATTCGATGCTGCTTATTACATGTTGTCTAGACCGTGGATATACCTTATCAGTGGCAGGTGTAAACATTGATATCCGGTAACAAGGTAGGGGTCTTATGTTGTATCGGCATGCTGGAAATGCATGGACACTTATGTGTCACACTAACAGACACCCTATTTAGTGATGCATGTTAAGTACCAGCGACCTGTCATTCAGGAAAGACTTTTTTTTCAAGTTTATTGTCACCTGTCACTATTTTTGTCATCAGTCATTACGACACACGTGACACAGTGTGGTCAAATGCATAAAACGGTAGTCCATCCAATGGCAAATCTGTACATATATCCCTTTATGGGGATATCTGTTGTAAAGTATTATTTACAAATATTTTACAGTGCACACCCATTTTCAACAGAAATTTCTCAAATAAAGTCAGGGTTGAAGGGTATATAGACTTCTTATTTACTCAGGGTTCAAAGGGTTAAAATTGAAATTTTCCATCAACTGTATCAGACATTACTATTAGTGGAATAACTAATAGGTGGCGAGGACTGCAAACCTGCTCCTCTGCCCGTGCAAGCAAAATCACTCCTGCAATTTTAGCAAGACATCTCGCTCTCCAACTGCCACCTGCCACCTCTAGTTGCCGCCCTTAGTGGAACTGAGGCATAGGCCAGCAGCCTGACCAAAGAGAACTAATCTGTGCCGCTGACCCTGTCCCAAGAGACTGGAGTCGTAATGGGGGACAGAGACACAACTAAATCCTCACACTCCTGTGCGGAACCTGCAATGAATAGCCTAGAGACGGGTCATGTGTGAGCCAGAGGAACCTCTTGCTACTACAACTAGGGCACACGCTGGGGCCAAGGAAGCAGGATGGCGTATGCTTGGGAGCATAGCTTGTTATAGTTAACGCCCCCATCCCCACAAGAGCTGTGTGAATAACTGGGGACAAAAGCGAACCATATGCCTCATGCTCTAATTCAGGAAAACGGGTTCCAGGCAATCCAAAGGTAAAACGGCTATGACCAGAGTGTGACCTAAGGACCAAGGAGGGAAACAGGGCACGCTCAGGAGCCCGGCTTGTGTAAGGTCTGAATGTCAACCCGAAGCCAATGGTTGGGAAACGACGCTGCTCCAGACAGCCTGCGCGTTCTCCTGTAAATCTGCACAGCCGAGGATGGAGATGGGGGTGGGGGTGACCTGTGCCAGTGTACACAATTCCTGCCATTCCCCCTGCGAACTATCGCAATCAAGCACCTACCTGGGTTGAACACAAGGGAATCAAAAGGGTGGGGTGGGGGGGGGGGGGGGGGAGGTCGGCTTGAAGTAAGAGACGGAAGTGAGACAGAACTTTCGGACAGTGGAGGCAGCAGCAGCTTGCTTGCTGGAGGAAGAATAGCCCATCCTGCCAAGGCAGGCAACTATACAGCCTTGAAAGGAACGTTTTCTGGCTGTGTAATGGTGTCCACTTTAGCCTTTTTTCACTGGGGTGGTGGGTGCAGGGATGGGCAGCAAAATCACAACTGACCTCCCTGCCCACACCTCTGATGCCACCAGTGAACAGAAAAAGATGACCAAGCATGGTTGCTGCTGACCTCCTTTTCAAAGTGTCCCATAACACCGACAGGCGCGAAATTATATGCTGCTGGTGCACCAAATCAAAATTAAATAGCACGCAACAGGCATAGTCAGTGTGGTGAGGTATTTTGTGACCTGGCCAAACACAATGGAAATTTGGTACACCATGCTGAATGCTCCTAAGGCATTGTCTGCCTCATCAGCGATCGCAGCCACAGCCTGATTCGTGAGAGTAATGGAGGAGGCTATCAAAACCATGTATTCGGCCCAATTTTTTTACGACAAAAATAGAGGTGGCAGTTTGATCCCCTCTAGTCACACCATTGACTCGGATAGGTGCATACCATAGCTAACTGGCGAAGACAGACGCACACGAACTGTGAATACTCCCATAAAATATTATCGACTGCCTCTGTGGAACCTTGTTTTGACCTGAATTTGATTTGTGTGATAGCAGAAGGCTTCTGTTCAGCTCATATATAAATTTTGCCATGCTGCTTGCACATTAACAGATGCTCCAAGCATTTTGTTATTGTTTTCTATAGAATTTCCACTTTTATTAGTAACATTTTGATATAGATTTCTGTTGAAATATCTAAGCTTTATGATATGTTTTGCACATGCATTCCAGAAATCAGCAGTCCTAATGGCCTAGACAGTATGCAATTTGAACAAGAAATTAGGTGGTGCGTGTTGTGGGTATGTGTCAGCAAGCACTGTGAGTATGAACTGGCACCTCTAGCGTGTTGGCTTGCATATGAACCGACGGACGTTTTCTTCATTTAATTTGTGATACTATGAGGATTTCAGATATCTTCATATTAGATGGAACTTTCAAGGTACGTGGTGGAAATTTTCCTTGATGTGAGTGAAGAGATGGTGGAGATGCATCCTGGCCCCAATAAACCCTTTCATCCCTGTCAAACATCAACACCTGCAAAATGCAAGCTGCAGTCCAACTACCACCTTTGCTCATAATGTGAAAACATGTACCACTCTTCATCAAAGCACAAAACAAAACTGAAATATTACCAAAGTTGACCAGCCCTCAAATGAGCTGCATTCGCACATGAACACTATCCACTTGCGGATAAAACCACACAAGTGTGAAATGTGCAAGGTTTCAGCTTCCTTTTGCAATCAGAGAAACGTATGCCGACACATACAGAACCACTGTTTGTGCAATATGCAATCCACAGGAATGGTCCACAAGAAAAAGCATGTGTAACTGAATACTCATGATACTTTTCCTACATTTTCATGTGCCAGATGTTTTGCAAGTTTCAACAAAAACGCTTCAAACTTGAAATGACACATGACATAAAGGTGTCCCTAGAAGAAACATGATGCATACACTTTATCCTCTGGTATATTCGCACATACAATGGAACTGCACTGAAGGTCTGTAGTATTTTTGCCTTTGTTTTTGATACTCACTACAGGGGCCTGTCCTTGGCACACTTGTTGCATACTTATTTGGAATAATGTATTCTTTAACGTTTCAGATCAAAATTTTGATTTCAGCTTAATAACAATTTAAACAAAACCATGTTGGGTTTTTCCTAGCGAATGAAAACTGAGGATAATTGGTGAACTCAGTTGCAATTAAAGCACACCGAACATACTGTAAATTTTACCTGGGAAATGTGACCTCTGAATGAGCTCAACTTTCCCTTTTTCGGAAGAGACAAAACTCACTGTGAATTTTCCACACTTGCCACTGTGGATCTTGTTATATGCCTGCCGTGAGATGGCCTTGGTCGCCTGCTCGGCGTTAAACCCCAATAACTAACTAATTGTTATATACGGCGGAAAAGAGTGTTTGTTTGTTGGGGCGGTCCGTGGCGCAGTGGTTAAGGCGCCTGCCACCAATGCTAAAGGTGCGAGGTTCGATTCCGGGTTCCGGCGTCGGATTTTTCTCCTCTAGTAAGTGTCACCGTTAATTCGGGCGGACCGTCGGGGGTTCTTTCTCCGGGTACTCCGGCTCTTCCTCCCCCTTCACTTTGGTATCAGTTTCAGCCAACTTAATAAAATTTCAAATACAAAACGATTTCCAAATACCGTCAGTAGCTCGCTTGAGCTTGCCCTTAGCACCACGTGAATGTTCTGTGTTTACATACAGTGTGTGAGTGAATGCGTGTGATTCACGTGAGCGTGCTCGTTGGGTTCAGTTCGCGGATACATTCTGCGCATTGAGTTATATTATAAATATGAGAAATGCGCCATATAAATACCATGTAATAATTGTTTTACCAGGTAAAATTAATAGTACATTCAGCGCACTTTAAGCCGATAAGATAAAGATTCACAGCAAAATCTTTTTATTGATAAATAAATCCCCCCCCCCCCCCCCCCCCCAAAGTTTATAAATCCCCCGAAAAGTTTATCACAAACTGAAGATATAACTTTTCCAACTTGGACCCACTTCCATTCAACATTTACATCTATATTACATTTTATAAGACAAGAAACTCCAGTTTAAGGATACAGTTTATATACTAAGGAATTACCACAATACTTCTTGCACAGTTACTACTGCTCATATAGCCAGAATACCATTGTGAGATGGCCTTAGTTGCCTACTCGGTGCTAAACCCCAATAACTAACCATAGCCAAAATATCTAAGTGATATGTCATTTAGGGTCAACAGTTTTCCCAAATTATCAGAAAAAGCATTGTCCCTGCGCCCCAAAGCATTCCCACAAACTGGCCCTGACAGTATGGGCATCATAATTAGGTCCCGGATCTTTTCCAAGATGGCAGCTGATCCATATGCAGTACGTAAACAGGTAGTTTGCTTGTTCATGTCCAATGAATTTGCAATGCTCAGAAATATTTTAGAACTGTGAAAATACCAAACTATCTGACGTAATCAAATTTTGTATGTAGACCACGAAGAAAGCAAGAATATGTATCTGCATGGAGATAACTACAATTAACTTGTTCCTTTTCATCAGTTTGCTATTACAGGCTATGTAGACAGGGCTAGGGTGTTTCACGGAGAGGATGTTTGGACAACACCTCCTGGGACCCTGGAGGCTGCAATTTTTTTGCATGTATCTGACAAAAGATAAGTCAGTGTTGTCTATTTTAAGCCTCTGCAAGCTGCAAATAGATTAGCACACCTGCTACAATTTGCAGAAGTTCGAAACATTGGTGATAAATTGTCATAATTTGACAAAATCTGTGAGCTTTTAGAGTGCAAAATTTGACCATTTTTCACGTCCAATTCATAAGGCTGGATTCTGCAAATAAGCAGCATCCACACAACACTAAATGCACTTGTCAACATTCTTGATGGATGTACATGTGACATTCAGTAGTTAATTTGGGATATTTTAGTCAAAGGTCAGTCATAACTTAATTTATTTAAACAATAAACTTAGCTCAGATATCAGTTCAAATTGGCATCCTAGTCCACATTTGCTAACTGAAAGGAGTTTGACATGTTTGTCTTTGATTCCTAACAAAACGTTCTTTTTGGCAGCATTCTTTGCAATTTTCTTCTTGTTTTGTTCCAAAATGCCATAACTCACTTGGATTTGTCACCTGCAGTGACGTGAAACTCAACTACTGTTATTGGAAGTTTACAAGAGCATCCATCTTAACATCATGTGGTTAAAGCATAAATGGTCATCTGCCAAGGAGGAAACAGTATTTCTTCATCACTCATGTGAATTGAGATAGGGTTGTATTACATGGGTAGAAATGAAATTTTATTTTTCAAGGATAAATGATTATTATGCATTTGCTAAGCTATAGCATGCACATAAACACACATACACATAATTTTATATATAAAAAGTATACGTAATCGTGAAAAGTACAGGCAACAATAATTCCATTTCAAATAATCAATGCTCACATTACAGTACACACACACACACACACACACACACACACACACACACACACACACACATATACCAGTCTGCCACACATACACCCCACATACACACACTGACACCAAGCAAAACATCGAACATTAAACATTAGAAAGTTATGATGTCATGCTGCACTTACAAATATGCTAGAACATATTAGAAGACATTTAAGAATGGTTGGTTGGTTGTACATTGCTTAATGTCCCAACAGCAACAAGACTTTCTCAGACATGCCTGCACTGCTTGTGAAAAAACCCCAACTAAACAGAATATTGAATGTATGTCGCCAGCCGGTCTAATACGCTAAATAAACCTAAGACCATTTAGCAACACACATCCAATATCAAGAGCTTCAGGCAGCACAGACAATAGGGAGAGTTTAAAAAAGAAAAATACAGGTGAATGGACCAAGGGTAGACAGAAACACATGCCCCAGAATAGAGGGAAAAACCCAGCCTGTGGGGCTGACCAGGGTGACCCTGGGAACTAAAAAGCAGTTAACCCCACCCAAGTCCCCCAGGGCAGACCCGGGTGGGGGTGAAGACATAAATCTATTTTATGATACAAGGGCGACACTTGCTAAATAGGGTAACACTTGGAAATACAAACTAACCAATCAGGAAACTACTGTGTCAGTATGATTATGGTATTAGGGGTGCGCAGTGGCACTGCGCTCATTACCGCCTTTGTCTCTGACAGCTAGAAGCATAACAGATCGACGGCAGGAGGCCCCCCTCTAGGGGCAATACAAACTAACCAATCAGGAAACTACTGTGTCAGTACGATTATGGTATTAGGGGTGCGCAGTGGCACTGCGCTCATTACCGCCTTTGTCTATAACAGATCGACGGCAGTGAATTGTTTGACTTTCTTCAAATTGTATATTCATTCTCCAAATTCCCTCACCGCGTGAAAGAGGGGTAAAACGGTACCATATTTTCTGGTAAGCAATGCATGGTCTACCTGCGATTTCAGCTATCTTACTGGCAGGGCAATTGAAGTAGGAGAGGAACCCCACACATTATTTCTTTGTTTCACACAGTCACTGGGCAAGCAGCACCGGTTGCTCTCGTCACTATGTCAATATACATCCCCGCTGGGGACAACCCTGGCCGACTGCTCAGAACACCGGGAAGGAGGTGAACCTTGCCCGTGTTTTTCTTGGCCCTAGTCAGCTCTATCACCGTGGGCACGTGGTGCGAGATGCTGCTTCTTGCAGGACAGGAATTTGAAATCTGTCCTGCATTATGACTAAACTGCATCCACCCATTTCCATAAAGTATTTTGATCTCAGGCCTGCACAAGGTCCGGCAGGAAGGTGAATCCTGTCCGGCTTGCTTGCAGTTTTTAAACTTCATTGTTTGATGCTATTTGTTCAGTTGCCTTGTTTTTACTCCCTAATCCTAGTGGGTGTGGGGGCTGCTGTGGAGGTCTGTCAACCTCCACAGCTGGGGGGGGGGGGGGGGGGTGGCAGCTCCCACACTCATTTGATTGGTACCCCCCTTTTCCGGGGATTTGCAATGATTAAATGTTTCTTCGCTATTGGTTTATGGAACATTTTTGGGGGGATGCATATGACATTTTGGGTACATATGACAATGTGCTGTTGTAACAGTATTTTTAATTTTCTTTTAAGTAGCAACACAAAATTAAATGTGGCGGGTTTTCAATCTATGTGCGTGTTGTGTCGTCCTTTGTAGCATAGAAATTTTTATGTGGAACGAAAGGAACATAAAGAAGGCATGTCTTCTTTTCAGCTGAGGTTTCAAAACAAAAGAAATGACAAACAACACCTCAGCAAGTCTAAAGTATTATGATACATGAATATGAATAAGTTTCTGCAGTCAAATGATGATATGTGAAAGAAACATATGAACAATATGTTTTCACATGTTTATAATAAATTTATGTAGTTGGTTCTTGAAAGTTCGTAAAGACGGTGCTGCTTTAATGTCTGCAGGAACTGTGATAATTTTGCACCAGAGCAGGAGAGGGACGTCTTGTAAATATCTAAGGGCCTTGGTACTACCAGATTGTTCCCTGGTGTTCGACTAGATCTGTGGGCACGTGCGAACAAATTATAGAGATAGGCTGGTGAATCTGTGAGGGTGATTCTGCGCATGAGTACCAACTTATTATAAATGAACTGCTTGTCAAGTGGCAGGATATCCAGCAGCTTGAACTTGTGATCAGTCCTAATGATTGCATGGGTCTGTCAACAATTAAACTGACCGCGTGCCTGTGAAGCGAATTCATCCTTTCGAGATTAGCATCACTGCTCCCATCCCAAAGTGAGGAGGCATAATCCAAATGTGGCTGAATATGGGCACAGAAAAAAATGTTTCCTTGTTGGTTTGTCAGTAAAATATATTTTATTTTGACAGTAAGAATAAGTTTTTTTATATTGTTTTACACACTTTGGTAATATGGCTTTGCCAACACAGTTTGTCATCAATGATGATTCCAAGCACATGCTGTTCCTTGACTTGCTCAACATACCGCCCATTCAAATAGAGCTGTAGGGAAGGCGGGGTCAGCTGATGCTCTTGTCTGGTAGTGATTAACATACATTTGGTTTCAGTAGGATTTGGAATCATATAATTGTTTTGACACTACGTGGAAACAATATTCAGGCCGCTTTGTAGAGACTGGGTTATACAGGTTGCATCTGAAGATGACACGTCAAGAGTTCCATCATCAGTGAAGACATTACAGATTACACGGGGGTTGGATATATGTAAGGGAAGATCGTTTATGAAAACTGAAAATAATAATGGACCTTGTGGTACTCCGTGCTCCATCACCCCCTCATGTGAGCTTGTACCATTCACAAAGACTTACTGTGTGCACCCGTTTAGATATGATGTAATGAAGGCAAGGGTGCCCTCACTCAGCTGATAGGCAGCAAGTTTCTAAATTAAAAGATCATGGTTGACAAGATCAAGTGTTTGAAAGGTCCAAGAATACTGTGCCAGTCATTTGCCCATTCCTCGCGCTGGGACCATACGGCGTTGAGGCGCGTCCCCTGTGTGGTGGATAGGGGGTCCCTCGTGAGAGGGGTGCACCGAATGAAATAAGGTGCCGTGAACCAACATGGTCTAAGGGAAGGCGACTCCGACAGAGATTATCAGCTAAAAATGTCTAGAGCTGTTGGTAAGAAAACCAACGTCAAGTAATGCATTAGCTAACCTTCCTACCAGTGAGGATCGCATGCTGGGACTGCTGTAACTGCCCAGCAGCGCAGCACAATGTAGGCCACAAGTAGTCCATAAGTTAGGATGGTCTACCGTGCACCCCCCCCTCCCCCACCAGTACTCAATAAGATGGGTTTCAAAGTGTTCCTTAGTATGTCCTGAGATGTTTAAGCCATGTTCCCCAAAAATCCTTAGGAACACACCAGAGATATAGCCGATGGCGCAAGGGTACCCCCATTCACGCTCTTCGCAGGTGCTAAAATGAGGTTGAGAAACATTTTCCTCTAAATAAATCAGAATTCATTCCAGAAGCCCAGTATTGAGCAATATTATGTCAAGGCACACCTTCTGCATCCTCTGCAAAGAACAGAATGAAAAAATATTGAATCTCTGGCTCACAGTGAAGGTATTTGTGCACCCAGTAAATGACCATTTCCGCGAAATCTCAAAAAAAGACAAAAATAATGTGTCAGATGCCTTCAGACATTTTCTATAGCACTGACAGTCCATTTTCAGGTTTACATCATTAAAACAGGATGTCACAATTATTATAAACTTGACTAGGAGATGCTGTGATCACTGTGAGTGCCACAGTGGTTGATTTTGTATCCCTACCCCCCCAAGTTGTAAAAATACACAAAATTAATTAGAAAAAATTACTTAAGTTATTCCATTTTATTTTGACCTCTCTTTACCTTTTAAGTTTCAATAATGTGAGCATAAAGTGCAAGAAAATAAGGAAAGTTATTATTTTGTTTGTTTATTTGCAGGTACTGCTCAGGGCTTCCCATCTATGATGCACTAAAACTCAAAATCAAGTACTGAAAATGTAACTAAGGGGTAGTCAGACGCACTAAAATTCAGTGCATCTGCGTCTGAGACGCATTATCCTTGCGCCACCGTGCGTACCATAACAGAGGTCGGTGACAGTCGTTCTAATTTTAGTGATGAGTTGGTTCGTTTAGTCGCTCGCTCAGTCGCGGCTGCGTTCAGAATCGACCCGACTCCTGGGTCCATGCGAGTGTAACTGGGCGGGCAAACTGTTAGTTTATGTGTGGTGTCAGCATCCTCGCGCTGGGACCATATGGCGTTGAGGCGCGTCCCCTGGGTGGTGGATAGGGGGTCCCTCGTGAGAGGGGTGCACCGAATAAGGTGCCGTGAACCAACATGGTCTAAGGGAAGGTGACTCCGACAGAAAACCCCTGGTCCTCCTAGTAAGGGGGTTGGGCGTGGGGGTAGCTTCCCCACCCTGCAAAAAAGGAAATAGCTACAAAAACGCCGACGAAAAGACTAACAGTAATTCCTTTCCTGGAGGAGGAAGGTTCTTCTACCAGAAGACTTATGACGTCCTGTGGTGAAAGCCGGAAGTCTTCGGAAGCCACAGGACCGAGCCGCCTCTCTCTATCCAGGGATACAACCATGGGCACATGGAACGTCAAGACCATGTACCAGAGCGGCAAGGCCGCCCAGATAGCAGCGGAAATGTAAAAGTACAACCTTTCCCTGCTAGGTATCAGTGAAGCCAGATGGATGCAGTCTGGCCAGAAAAGGCTGTTAAGTGGGGAGATGATTCTGTATTCAGGTCATGAAGAGGAGAATGCCCCCCATACAGAAGGAGTAGCATTCATGCTGTCACCAGTGGCACAGAGAGCGCTGATGGGCTGGGAACCTCTTGGGCCAAGAATTATCACAGCAGTCTTTAGAACCAAGAAAAAGCTCAAGCTGAACGTCATCCAGTGTTATGCGCCCACTAATGACAGTGACGAGGAAGAGAAACAAGAGTTCTACGACCGACTCCAGAGTGCCTTGGACAAATGTGCGGAGCGAGACATCACCATCGTCATGGGCGATTTTAATGCCAAAATAGGGGAGGACAACACCGGATATGAAGAGGTGATGGGGAGACAGGGACTAGGCTTGGAGATGAGTGAGAGCGGGGAGAGGTTTGTAGACTTTTGTGCTCTAAACCGACTTGTCATTGGAGGCAGCATCTTCCCACACAGAAGAATACACAAAGCAACTTGGGTCTCACCCGACCATACAACAGAGAACCAAATAGACCATATCTGCATTAGCAAGAAATTTAGAAGATCCCTTCAAGATGTTCGAGTGAGGAGGGGAGCAGATGTCGCCTCAGACCACCATCTGCTTACCTTAAGAATGAAGCTCAAGCTAAAGAAAAGCTGCACAGAGACAACAAGAAGACAGCGCTATAATGTAGGCCTCCTGAGAGAAACTGCAGTTAGAGAAGAGTTCAAACTGGTGCTGTCCAACCGGTTTCAACCGCTACAGGAGCTAGTAAATGAAGAGGAGGAGGTCACCACAGAGCAGCAGTGGAAGGCAGTTAGAGAGGCGCTGAACTCAACCTGCAAAGACACTGTAGGGTTCAGGAAACACCATCACAAGGACTGGCTGTCGGCACAGACCTTGAAGAAGATAGAAGTGAGTTAGCAGAAGAAAGCAGTTGTCAACAACAGTCGCACGAGAGCAGCCAAAGTAAGGGCACAGGGGGAATACTGGGAAGCCAACCGCGAGGTGAAGAGGAGTATCAGGGCAGACAAGAGGGCCTACACAGACAGCCTGGCAGCAGAGGCAGAAAAGGCAGCAGGCAGCGGCAACATGAAACAGCTCTACAACATTACCAGAAGATTGTCAGGCAAGTATGGCCATACAGAAAGACCAGCAAAGGACAAAGAAGGCAAGCCTATTGCAGACAGAGCAGACCAACTCGACAGATGGGCCGAGTATTTTGAAGAGTTACTGAACAGACCTAGCCCACCCGACCCCCCAGACATCCAGCCGGCAGAGACCGACCTACCCATCAGCTGTGACAGACCCAGCCGGGAAGAGATCAGAAAAGCAGTGGCATTTTTGAAGAACGGCAAAGCAGCAGGCCCAGATGGCATCCCAGCGGAGTCTCTGAAAGCAGACCTAGAGACAACAGTGGAGATGCTGTACCCACTGTTTGGAAAGATCTGGGAAGAGGAGGTGATGCCGGCTGACTGGAAGGAGGGGTACCTAATCAAGCTTCCCAAGAAAGGCGACCTCAGCAAGTGTTCCAACTACAGAGGAATCACCTTGCTGTCAGTACCAGGAAAGGTCTTCAACAGGATCATCCTGGAGAGAATGAAGAGCTCCGTTGACCCCCAGCTGAGAGACCAGCAAGCAGGATTTAGGAAGAACCGATCATGTACAGACCAGATCGCCACTCTCCGCATCATCGTGGAACAGTCTCTGGAGTGGAACTCCCTGCTGTACGTCAACTTTGTGGATTATGAGAAAGCATTTGACAGTGTGGACCAAGAGACTCTGTGGAAACTCCTACGACACTACGGTGTACCCACAAAGCTCGTCCGCCTGATCAAGAGCAGCTACGATGGCATGACATGTCGCGTGATCCACGAAGGGCAGTTCACCAGGGAGCTCCAGGTCAGAACTGGTGTCAGGCAGGGGTGTCTGCTGTCTCCGTTCCTCTTCCTACTGGCCATAGACTGGGTCATGAAGATGACCACAGAGCACAGACGAAGTGGAATACAGTGGACACTGTGGACACAGCTTGACGACCTCGATTTTGCAGACGACTTGGCATTACTGTCCCACACTCATCAACAAATGCAGGACAAGACCACGAGGCTTGCTGACACCTCATCCAAAGTGGGCCTCACCATTCACAAACAGAAAACAAAGACAATGAGGCTGAACGCAACCAGGGAAGAACCAGTCTTGCTTGCTGGCACCCCGTTGGAGGAGGTGGAGTCCTTCACCTATCTCGGGAGCATCATAGACAAAAAAGGCGGCACTGATGCAGATGTCAGAGCACGAATCGGTAAAGCCAGAGCAGCCTTTCTCCAGTTGAAAAAAGTGTGGAGTTCCAGAGAGCTGTCACAACACACCAAAGTCCGGATTTTCAACTCCAATGTAAAAGCAGTTCTCCTATATGGAGCAGAGACTTGGAGATTGACAAAAACCACAGTCAACAGAGTACAGACCTTCATGAACAGTTGCCTTAGAAGAATTTTGAAAATCCACTGGCCAGAGAAGATCAGTAACGTCAGACTCTGGGAGAGAACAGAGCAGATAACAGCAGAGAATGAAATTGGGCGAAGAAGATGGGGATGGATCGGTCACAGTCTGAGAAAGCCAGCTTCCAGTATCACTAGGCAGGCATTGTCATGGAACCCCCATGGAAAGAGGAAAAGAGGTAGGCCGAGAAACTCCTGGCGTCGAGACCTCCAAGCAGACATCAAGAGACTGGGAACCACCTGGAGTAAAATAGAAGGAGAAGCACAGGACAGGATTCGCTGGAGGTCTCTCGTCGACGGCCTATACCCGGGTAGGGGTGACAGGCGTAAGTAAGTAAGTAAGGTGTCAGCATGTTATTACAAAGTGCACGCTACATGTTGAACGCGTTACTTGCTGTGACGTCACCATACATACTATATGGGATACGGCATCGTGCGTTTCACTTTCGATCTTGAACGAAGTTGTAAATGGCGGAGAAAAAGCAAAGCAAGCTGGAATGCTTCGGATTCTTCAATCCAGCACAGTCTTGATAATCGCTAAGAAGATAATCGCTGTCAGTCTTCGAAATCTCTCTACTCTCCCTCAGTTTAAGGCTCAGTTGAAAACTCATTTTTTCCAGCTTGCTTTTCCTCCGTGGTCCTGTTGTATTTATTTGTAATGTTTCATATCGTCTATGTCATGTTTGACTGCGTGTGTTAGCGCAATGAGTTTTTGCCACAAAAAGATTTTGCGCTATACAAGAACCATTCATTATTATTATTATTAAGAAAGTTGCACTTCGACACCGCCATCTCCTGACTCCATCGACAAGCGATAGTACCAGATATGATACACCTGGGCCGTGCCGTGTGGCACTGCCGCTGCAACGCAGTTTTCAGAGTTCGTGGCTGTGCTGCGTGTATTTCCATGGCTAAAGCACGACGGCACATAAATGGCATGCGCAATGTGCACTGAGGCAAACTCCAAAAGCAAGTCCAGAAATTTTAACAGAAATAAGTTTGTCAGTTTTTTTTTTTAAATCGTGGTCGATCCACTCTTCTGGTACACAGTTATTAGGCAAAAATTAGAAAAACGCGTCTTTCTGAGTGGTTAAATGGGTTGAAATAAACTTTATGTACATCAGTACACACACACACACACACACACGCACACACACACACAAAGTGACAGAGAGAGAGAGAGAGTCTAGACAAGTCACACTTCGGTTGTCAATCTGCCGCATTCAGCAGAAAACGCTATATTCTCCGTTACAATACATTATCAAACGATCATACAAATAAATAGATATATGTTTTTCTGTGTGTGAGAGAGAGCGAGGGAGGCGTGACAGGATTTTGCGCGATAGCTCACCAGTTAAAGAATCAGTATCATGAAAAGGACACACACACTGTCCTCACAACACATTTAGAGGAGAGAGCGAAATGAGTTAATTTATTTAAGGATTTAATTTATTTAAGGCAGCCCTGAAAATGGCAAGTAATTTACTCGCCATGGCGAGTGAAAAAAAAATTTGGCGAGTAAAAAAACTACCCACTCGCCAAATGCGAGTGCGGTCGTGCGTTTTCCAATCCAACGGCTAACCGCCAGCTGAACATCAGGTACTCCGGCACGTGACCTGCCACCGCGAGCCGCCTCTATAACATCACATTGCGGCAGTAGCCTATCACGTCACTCGAACTGTGTGTACCATAACAGAGGTCGGTGACAGTCGTTCTATTTTTAGTGACAACTGAATTGGTTCGTTTAGCCGCTCGCTCAGTTGCGGCTGCGTTCAGAATAGACCCGACGCCGGGGTCCGTGCGAGTGTAACAGGGCGGGCAAACTGTTAGTTTATGTGTGGTGTCAGCATGTTATTACAAAGTGCGCGCTACATGTTGAATGCGTTACTTGCTGTGACGTCACCATGATACTATCATGGGATACGGCATCGTGCGTTTCGCTTTCGATCTTGAGAACGAAGTTGTACATGGCGGAGAAAAAGCAAAGGAAGAGCTGGAATGCTTCGGATTCTTCAATCCGGCACCGTCTGATCTTGATAATCGCTAAGAATAAAGTTGCACTTCGACACCGCCATCTCCATCGACAAGCGACAGTACCAGAAATGCTACCCCTGGGCCGTGTGTGGAACCACCGCTACGACACAGTTTTCAGAGTTCATGGCTGTGCTGAGTGTATTTCCATGGCTAAAGCACGACGGCACTCGAATGGCATGCGCAATGAGCACTGAGGCAAACTCAAAAAGCAAGTCCAGAAATTTGAACAGAAATAAGTTTGTCAGGTTTTTTTAATCGTGGTCGATCCATCTTCTGGTACACAGTTATTAGGCAAAAATTTGAGAAACACGTCTTTCTGAGTGGTTACACGGGTTGAAACAAACTTTTAAGTACATCAGTTCACACACACACACACACATACACACTTTAGACAAGTCAAACGTTGGTTGTCAATCTGCCGCGTTCAGCAGAAAACGCTATATTCTCTGTTACAATACATTATCAAACAATCATACAAATAAATAAATAGATATGTTTTTCTGTGTGTGAGAGAGCGAGGGAGACAGGCTTTTGCGCGATAGCTCACCAGTTAAAGAATCAGTATCGTGGAAAAGACACACACACACTGTCACAACACATTTAAAGAGGAGAGAGTGAAATGAGATTTAAAATTTATTTTAATGATTGATTGATTGTACATTGCTTAACATCTCGACAGCAACAAGGCTTTCTCAAGACGTGCCTGCACTGCTTGTGAAAAAAAAAGAAGAAACAGAATATTGAATGTATGTCGCCAGCCGGTCCAATACGTTAAATAAACCTATGCCATGGGGCTTAAATAAAGCTAAGACCATTTAGCAACACACATCCAATATCAAGAGCTACAGGCAGTGCAGACAGTTGGGAGAGTTTTAAAAAGACAAATACAGGTGAATGGACCAAGGGTAAACAGAAACACATGCCCCAGAATAGAGGGAAAAACCCACCCTGTGGGGCTGACCAGGGTGACCCTGGGAACTAAAAGGTAGTTAACCCCACTCAAGTCCCCCAGGGCAGACCAGGGTGGGGATAATTTATTTTAAGGAACATACAGATGATGCAGTTTTTCTTAAATAAATCTGCAGACCCTCTATAATGGTAGGATCTGTGTACCCTCTAAAATTTATACCTGGGGGTCTACAGACCCTTTAACCTGTTGTGCAAATAGAAGCCCAGCTCTACTTACAAAAAATTAATAAATAAAAAACCTCATGACAGTTCACATGGGGACTTTGTCAGTTATTTCTCCACTTGATACTATCAAAAGCTTTTAGTCAGGACATAAACATGAACTTGGTTATGATTGTCTGTTCAAATATTTGTTCTCAATGCCTCTGGGCAGAAAACACTCTAACATTGGGCGTCAAACACTTGTGGTACATTATATTGTTGAGTTGGACTATTTTCAGTACTAGTAAAATTTTCAGTTTTGGCTAGTAACATTTTCAGTTTGGCTAGTAAAACTTGGAAGTCACTAGCCAAAGGCTGGTGGGCAAAATTTTAGACTTTCAGGGCTGTAAGGAACATACAGATGATGCAGTTTTTCTTAAATAAATCTGCGGACCCTCTATAATGCTCAGATGGGGGTCTGTGTACCCTCTAAAATTTATACCTGGGGGTCTACAGACCCTTTAAACTGTTGTG
Organism: Semisulcospira habei; assembly: GCA_036245525.1. Lineage (NCBI taxonomy): Eukaryota > Metazoa > Mollusca > Gastropoda > Semisulcospiridae > Semisulcospira > Semisulcospira habei. Next base: position 110,784,917 of record BTPG01000005.1, read on the forward strand.
AAAACGGAAGCCCTGCTGCTTTTCTTCTTTGTAATGTTGTGGTAAAATTAAATTCAAAGAACCATGACTACCATCTCGACTCCCTTTTAATTCCCCCCACATTTTGCACACCTCTCAGCCACACGGCTACACACACACATTTTGAGGATGCACTTGAACAACTTTGCATGCGGTTCTTTTGGCCATATATGGCAAAGGACTTGGAAAGACAGATAAAACACTGTGGCCGGTGTATTCATAGGGGTGCTAAGTGTCAAAAATCACCAATGAACTCTACTGTTACAACCTCGCCCCTAGAATTGATCTCCATTGATTTTTTAACCATTGAAGTGAAAGGCCAAAAGCAGAGTGTGTTAGTAATGATGGACCACTTCACAAAGTTTGGTCATGCAGTCTGCACAAAGGATCAAAAAGCGACTACTGTAGCCAAGACATTATGGAAAGACTTTTTCATGATTTATGGTTTCCCTCAAATAATCCTGGCTGACTAAGGTAGGGACTTTGAATCCCAGTTGGTAAAGGAGTTGTGTCAGTTGGCAGAAAAGTGTAGAACAACCCCTTACCATCCATGTAGTAACCCAGTCGAAAGATGGAATAGATCCCTTTTGAACATGCTCAGGAGCATGGAGGATGAAAAGAAACAGGACTGGCGGAAAAGTCTTCCCTCTGTTGTGCACGCCTACAATTGCTGTGTGCATAGCAGTACAGGATTTTCCCCCTACTTTCTCTTCTTTGGCTGACATCCCAAATTACCAATTGATCTTGCTTGTGGCATTGATTTGGGTCAGGGTACTCGGAAGTCCACTAGGCAGTACATTATAGATCTTAAACAGCAGCTCTCCAATGCTTACCAGAAGGCCTCAGAAAACATGGCAAATGCAAGTCTCAAAAACAAAACCCGCTATGATACTTCAGCTCACGCCGCTGAGCTATACATTGGAGATATGGTGCTTGTCCGAAAACTAGGGCCTAAGCTTGATTCCAAACTTAGTGACAAATGGGAAAAAGATATTTATATTGTCATTTCAAGGGTAGCAGGTCTTCCAGTTTACACTGTTCAAAATGAGAAAGGCACTGGTCCTACGAGGACTTTGCACAGAAACTACTTTCTGCCCATTGGCATACTAGACTCAGAAATCAATGATAATCGTAGGGCATGTTCAAAGAAAGAACTTTCACTGTCGGCTACCCCCAGCAAACCGAAAAGAGAGAATTAATAGCGCGTGGGAAAGGACATATGTGGATGAGGCAGAGTTATGTTCCGAGCCTGAAGAGGGTAAGGTCACTGTGGAGATAATTCCCTCTCGAGAGTCAGGTTCCTTAAGACCGGAAGCTCCGGTGTTTACTCCTTCAACCCACATCCCTATTCCAAGTGTTGGAGATCAGAACAGTCATGTACCCCCTGGGGTTGAGTCTAGTGAAGGGGAACCCCCCTCATGTTCAGAACAGCCCGCCAAACTCAACCAAGTTGATGTGGCCAATAATGCCCCTGGTGATGAAGATAGTCTAGATTCCACTGATAGCACTTCCGAGGGGGATGAGTTGGAAGAAGAGACAGAGAGGCCAAGATGGTCCTTTTGTAGTCGGAAACCGGTTATCAGGCTAAACTTGATGCATAGGGCAGGGCTGAAGGGTATTGACAATCCTGAATGGACACAGATACAGGAAAGATTGGGTATGCTCAGTAGGCACTTCCAAGACATGCCGGTAGAGTATGTTCTGTTTGACATTGGGATTATATTGGACGCCTTGTCATCCAAAATGACTTCATTCCAACTGTGTACCTATTTTTCTAATAGATGCAAATGGCAGGAAAAAAACCCCGCGTGCAGTGGTGTTTTGTTTAAGTGTCTCCTTTTCAAGGCTTTATTGCTCATATAAATATGACAAGACTATTTTTTTTGAAAACAGGCACCAAGATCAGTGTGTACAGAGCTGTGGTCCTCACCACCCTGCTGTATGGTTCCGAGTCCTGGGCCCTCTACCGCAGCCAACTACGACTCCTCGAACGCTTCCACCAGCGCTGCCTGCGTACCATCCTGGGCATTCATTGGAGTGACTATGTCACCAACGTCGAGGTCCTTGAACAGGCTGAAACTGTGAGCATCGAGGCTTTGCTGCTGCGGACACAGCTCCGCTGGGCGGGGCATTTCTCCAGGATGGAGGATCACCGCCTACCAAAGATCACCCTGTTCGGCGAGCTTGCTACTGGACACCGTGACAGAGGGGCACCAAAGAAGAGATACAAAGACTGTCTCAAGAAGTCACTTAGTGCCTGCCAAATCGACCACCACCAGTGGTCTTCGCTTGCTGCGGACCGTGACACCTGGCGCTCCACCATTTACAAGGCAGCTGTCTCCTTTGAGGACTCTCGCAGAGCTAGCCTTAAGGACAAGCGGCTCAGGAGAAAAAACAGAGATGCCACAACTCAGAACCCTGGCCATACCTTCCCCTGCAGCCACTGCGGTCGAACCTGCCTGTCTTGGATTGGCCTCCGCAGCCACGAACAAGCCTGCAGACGTCGTGGGCAACTCCTATAAAATCTTCGTTCGCGAAGTCAAGCCAAGAGAGAATTTTTAATGTATTGTAGGTGGGTGTTGTGATGTTTTCTTTATCATAAGCTCCATATTTTGGGAATAAGTTTGGTGCTTGAGTGTTGCGTTTGATTGAAATGTTGCATTACGTTTAACTCAATTGAAACTTTTTTTTTTTTAGGAGGGGTGACTGTAACAGGTTAGTAAGTTGTAGTTCATTTTGAGTAAGCTTAGTGGATTGACATTAGAATTGTTCTTGTTGTTTTCCCTTTTTAGACAGAGACCAATAAATTTTCCTTTTTCCTCAAGCATATTTTTTAGTTTTGGTTTTGGAAATGACCTTGTAATAATATTGCAGGAATACTTTTTGGTGCAGTTTGTAATATTTTAGTAATTATTTTGGTCCTGATTTTTTACTTCCTATTGTAGCAATTTCCTCTTTGATAATTCCTCTTCCTCTGCCATTTCATTGTTTGAGCGGGGCCAGACAGCATGCACCGACTTTTCGGATGCTAATTCAGGTTGGAAAAGTGTTTTAATTAAGAAATATTGTTGATTTCATTTAGGGGTTGCATTAAATGTATAGGATGAGTTTCTTTTTATGCGAATTATATTGTGATGCAGGGGATATTCTTGGATTCTAATAGTACAAGAACCATGTGTATCTTTGCCTCAGCATGTATCTGTGGAATTGGTAATATCTTGGGTGTTTTGACTTTGAACCATATATTGATTAGTGTTTGTAATGTGGATTTTCACCTGCAGCCTTAAATGGGGCTTAAAGGGTGGATTTCTTGGAGTTGGGATGATACAATCGTGAGTAGAGCTGTTGTATTAACCGACATGTATTAAACTTATGGAATAAGTTTAAACAGGGTGATTTGTATAGCTTTTTTGCGCTTGAGCTGCTTGGGCCAGATCAAACAGGCATAACATAGCCCTAATATATTGTGTTTTAGCTGCGAGGGGTTTTGCAGTTAAATCGAAGGATCTATTTTGTATTAGTCCTACGGTGTGCTCCATTATATGTTCTAGTATGAATATTTGTAATGGGAAAAAAACATTGCCTTTGTTTTAAGTTATGGCACCTATATTTCTTTTGTTGTTTATTACAGTGTCCACGGATCGGGTTGCTGTCTATCTGCTCTCTCATGCTTTGTTTTGTCCCCGAGTCACTGATGTTTTTGTGTTGCCATACAACGGGTTAATTGATCCTATTATTGATGTTATAGTGAAAATAAATATCTTTTAAAACTGTTTGGTATTACTTTCTGAGAGAGAGGGAATGGGTGTTAATTAAGGGTCATCTTTTTCCGAAGAATCTGGGTTACAATAACATGCAAATCTCCTAGACACAAGAAGTGGGTTGTCTTAAAGATGCCAGCATGTACGCAGACACCTTCAAAAAATTTGTTAGGCCTTCTGAAAACTGCACTTGTTCACCACACGCACAAAAATGCAACTATCACAACCCCTCATGGAGACATCACACCAGCATCAGAAGCAAATCTTGAGCTATCGTGCATGTGTGTCAGGTCATGAACATTACCAGGGTGCTTTTGTGTAATGAATGCCCCGAAATTTACTGATATTTGCAGGTTTTTGGACTGTGGGAATCAAAGCTCAGAGGACAATCGTGATGAACGACACCAGAAGATGATAAAGATGATGATGATGATGAATACAAGTTTAATTTTTAATTTACTTGCTGAAAACGTTCAATGTTAATACAGTCTTCAAGCACTTCTGTTCTTGCAGTTGTATACAGACTTGAAAGCTGCATGGCAGAGAAAAGTTTTGAAAGTGGAGAGGACAGAGACTTTTGTTTCTGCAAAACTCATGTTTGGTTTACTTTTCTTTTCTTCTTTCATGTTGTTCAGAACATCTCGGCAAAAACTTATTAAAATTGTTTCTGACTGCTGGTATGAACTCGACTATTTAGAATTACTAATCTATCATATATTTGTACACTTTATCTCAGCAACTGAATGTCATTTGAATAGATAAATAGTGTGTGCCCGTTATCTAATACATGTACCTTGGAAACAGAAACAAATGTCATTTAATGAGAAATAGAAAGACAGATGTATGTTTAGTGAAATTTTACCTGATTATTCTTTGCCTGCCTTAAAAAAAAAAAATCTGCCCTCAAGTTCTCATTTCATGTGTTTTAAAAAGAACACAGATGAAAAGTTAAAATTATAAGCTACAACAGTGCCAAATTTGGGTTCAGATCTTGGTATAGCGTGCTAGATGGTGCATATTTTGTCATAAATGACAATTATTTCTCTTTATGTCGGCGATCTTGACCTTTACACAAGGTCATCGAAAAATATGAATGTACAATCTTACTGCAGCCAACTACCCTTGTGCCATGTATGAAGTTAATGACATGTACAGTTTGTAAGATTTTGTTGTTGTTTGGGTATTTACTATAAATATATAGCGGAATGATTGGACATAGTTATACTGTGTTTCCGCATGCTAGACCCAAAGACTTAAAAATCAATGGAAAAGGGTAAGCTCAGTGATGAAGGTCATGCTAAATTTTGTGACAAGTTTAAGTATTTTGGGGGGTGGGGAAGGGGGGGGGGGTGGTGGGGAGTTCACTGGCATGATATGGAACTAAACACAGACTTAAACATATTTTTAGTTTCAGCAATACGTATACATCTCATTTAAATAGGAAATTGGCACTGGCATCAATATAATTATTTACATCATTGTCATTGATAAATGATGATGCAAGACTTGAAATCGGCATCTGTGCAGCTGAGGGTGGGGTTAAAGATCGTGTGTAAACAGACAAAAAGCTACTCGATCCACAAGTCTCCCATGATTTTTCTATCCCAAAAATCTATATGAGAATTTGCCTGCCTGAGAGATAGCGGTTGGCCAATTTTGGAGCCTTGGCTCACGGACTAGTGATCAAAAGTGCGTTCAGCGCGCACTTGTTCAAACAGTCCTATCATTCGCTAGCCGGTTATGCACCTATCTGAGTCAAAGGTGTGCTAGTGTTGGCAAATGAGTCCAGGTGTAAGTCCAGGTACCTGAGGGGAAAAGGCTGGAACTGGGCCCTGAGAAATGTACCACCTCGGGTGGAATGCAGTGTGGGGCAAGTGTCCAACGTTTGAACAAGAGTTTGCAAGGTCTTACTGAAATGTTCCGTATTCCGTCCTAACACAGGGGCCTGGGAAAGTCTAGAAAAGATAGGCACCTCTGGCACGATTCTCATTCTAGTCTGTGAGAGTTGGAATATCATCTGGCTCTGGCAGAACAGACTGAGGACACTTGTCTTTAGACAGCCTTTTATAGATTAAATGAACAGTTTCCCTGAAACTGTTACCCTCTATACCCTCCCCAAAATCGTCTGCACTTAAGACCCATGAGCCGACCAAAATCTCATTGTCAAACTGGGGCACAACAAACGTTAAAGGGTTGCATCCCTTTATGTGTGTGTGTGTGTGGGGGGGGGGGGGGGGGGGGGGGGAAGTAGAATGCTGGTCAATTGCACTAAGCAGCATGTCATTCTGTCCAAATACAAAATGAAAAAAGGGTTACCTAAAAATTCTCGTATAACTAAGGTTTGTGTGTGTGTGCCAAAGGTAAGTTTAGGAACAGAAAGGATACTTAAGGCCAGTGGAAGGAGCATGTGCCTGAAGGCTGTGTAGGCCTTCATAGGGAGGTACCGTACTGCATTGTTTAGAGCATGGTAGCAAGACAGAAAACCGACGTCGGCTCATGTGACCCAAGATACACCCCTTCATCCACGGTCCTAAGGGGATGCAACCCTTTAACTTTCACCTGAACGTTCAGTGGCTACAGGGTAATAAGACTAGACAGTCTCCTAATAGTAGTGTCGTCTGTTGTTGCTGATAGAAAAAACCTCTTTCAGATCAAAGTTGTAACATCCGCATACGCTTTCAGATTTATATGTGGGACTTGCCCAGTCAGCTGGGAAGCCAAAGTCACACACACATATGAAATCATGTTTTAAAAAGTTTGATTTGTCCTTATAAATTATAACTGAGAGTAAGTGTACTCTTTTCAATGGAGTGCCAGTACTCTTTGGTCTGAGACGGTGTAGTGGGTTCTTTAGTGCAAAGCAGAGAGATGCCAAAAGGGAGTACAGGTTTGTCTGAGGGAGGGGGAAAGGAATGTACATCATAAGAAAGGGTCAATAAACAACAATGAAAACAGATCACCCACCGCACCCTGGACACACATTGCAGCTGGAAAAGAATCGAGCATATTTCAAGGGTGGTGGCAGAACAGCTTGGTGCCGCAAAGCACTAAACGATTCCGGTACCATTCTTGAACAATCACAGTTAATTTATCTCCTAATTTACATAAGAGCCTGTGACAAAAGGTCATTATTACCAAAAGTAACAACCAACAAAAATGTCCAAATAACCAACAGAGATGTCTTTAAAATAGGCTTATTTTAGGCACTGGTTAGTTTTGATGTATCTGGCATGTGGGCATGTGAAATTAATTAATGTGAATGCAGAAACAGATGATTTTCGGCCATGAATAATTAAATCTGGCCCTTTCTGAAACTGTTGGTTGTTTCGGTGGGCATACGGTGATAAATATGATCACATCGTCAGTTTATCTTTTTAAATTATTCTCTTTCAAAAGAAATTAATTGTATAACATGTTCTCACAAGTGGAAGTATGAAGAGTATTTTATTCCTTTTGAAATTAAGTGTTCTGTGACAATCAGTGTTGGTTGTTACGGTGGATATACAAGTCAATTTAAATCACAAAAACACAGTTCTTCATGTGATTACCACATTTTACAAAAAAAGTTCTTCAGTCATCTGTACTTCTGTTATATCATCTAAGGACAATGACCGAACAACTTTTTCCTGTCACTCGGTAGAAAAATAATGTTTATTGTCACACTGGACATACTATTGGACATACATATGAAAATCATCTATAAATTAGTCCATTTTGGTGAAAAGGAAATTCTGTGAGAAGTGTAAGTGTTCCAACAACAATGTCTTCATAGTGGAATCACAAAAAGAACTAATTTTCTGTTGTAGTGCAGTTTTCTTGACTACAAATGTCGGTTGTTATGCGTACGTTTTGTCACATATATTATTCAAAGGGGGAACCCAATCTTAACTCTTTAACCCTTTCAACTTTTAACAATCTCTCTTACTCCTCTAATTCCCTATGTACCAACAGCTATGTATACCTCTTATTTCTGGATTTCTGGGAGGATTTTCTTTTATGGCTACAGTGGGGTAACACAGCCAGACATTGCTGTCATTGACCCTTGCAACCTGTACTCAGGAGTGAATGTACTGTGTGTCTGTCATACTCTGAGGTGTCATGTGACACATCTGGTGACATGTAGGTGAGCTACAGGTAAAAAATACATGTGAATGACAGGGACAAAGATGTCAGAGTAAAACAAAGCAGGCCGATGCACACAACAACAACAAAAAATCAATATTGGCCTACCATACTTGTCTCTGACTTGTCAAAGAAGCATAAGGCATCCACTGGTGTGAGTGTCTCTGTGCCTCAGTGCCGTGCATGATACTGTCCGTGAAAATGTCAACTGTTTGCACATCTCACAGTATCTCAGGTTTGTTTTATTGGTCACATCATAAACAATTTGCTAAGAAATCGTTAGTGATCCAGTTGTTTCACAACAACCATAATTACCAAATATGTATCACAGAGTGTCACACTGTCCTATCACAGCACAAAACTATAATGTGTGGTGCACTTGCAAACTTGTATGACCGATCAGCATAATAAGTGTGACTTTTGTGACCTTGACCATTCCAACAGGTCACTAAAATGAGCAAGTGTTCAAGTGTCTTCACATAAGTAAAAGGTTGGCCTTCATATCAGCGAAATCCATCTTTTCTCATTTACCCGTATGCACTGTTCATGCATGTAATTTATGCTTTATGCACTTTTCACACTAATGTCAACCCCACATTGCACATTTTCTGAAAGACAAGGGGTATTCATACCCACAACAAAAATTTCGGGGGGTCTGAAGTTGAAAATGATATCTGAGGAAAAAAACAGTTTTTCTCCAAAATATTGCTATTTTGGACCTATTTAATTCTGGACACGCTCATGACACCTGATCACAGTGAGGGGTCAACTAAAATAATATGCATAGAAAGGTATTATTATCAGCTACTTTGTGCCCAATTTGATTGAAAAGTTTGCCAAAATTATGCTAAAAACTAAAATTATAGCAAAAATTGGCATTTTTCACACAATTGCTGACCTCTTGTGACCCTTAACCTTTCATAGGGGCCATCAAAATTAAAAGGCATAGATAGGTCTTACAATCAGGTATCTCTGTACCAAGTTTGGATTTGAAGTTGAAAATGGTATTTGAGAAAAAACAATTTTAGTCAAAATATGGCTATTTTGATCTATTTCTAGACTCCCTTTGAGACAGGTCACTGAAATTGGTATGTTTGTAAAGGTTTTGTTACAAAGTATCCATAGGCAAAGTTTAAAGACTGTGCCTTGAATAGGCTCCGACAAAATGCTCATGTTAAAGTTTACCACAAAAGACAGACCACAAATGGCCTGGTACACATATTCACTTTTGCTATCGCACATGAGCCAAAAATTGTCTTCGTGGACAATCAACACACCATATAGGTCATAACACTTGATAACCATTGTATGGATAGTCATGCCGTCGTTGCAACACAGGTAATATTGAATACTAATATGATCTCCCTTCTTTTGTCAATGGCATCATTTTCCTGGGTTCTTTCCCAAGTTTTGTCATTTGAGCTGCGGCAAACAGTTGTTGATTTGAGCAGCACAAAGTAAGACAAATCAAAGCGCCACACATATTTTGATGTCGCTTACACCACATAAGTGTCAGACATACTCATTGTGTGTAGTGAAGTAATCCAGTGATGATCATGTAAAACGCACACTTTGCGACCTCGTAAAATTGTTTCCAGTAAAATCTTTGGTGCATGAATTTCATTATTTATCTAAAAAATGTTGCCAATATCAATGATATTTTGATTGACTCGTTTTTATCTATACTATCAGTTTGTACAGATCGATCTTTACCCACAACTCAAATCAGTGTCGTCTTAATTTGCCCTCGTCACTGAAACCACTTTTTATCTTATAACTTCTTCTTTGCATCCGTAGCTCTCACTCAAAGACCAAAATCAAATGTGGTGAGAATGTGTAATTATCACATCCGCTAGAGTGCAGTTTTCATTGGAAACTGACCTGATAACACAAACAATTAATGCTGAGTGCTGGCGCTTTCGGGATCATGCACATGACCCCACACATGACAATAGGTCAGGCGAGGATTTTGAATGCGTTTCTGCAATCCAGATATACTTGTTGCAGTAATGAGAGGAGTTTTTTTCAGCAGCAAGGATTTTTCGGCAGTGGGAATGAAAGAGGTTTTTTTGCTCCCAAGAAATTCTGGGGGTTACCGCGAAAGGGTTAAGAATGTCTACACAGGGCTACATTAGCTCAGTTGCTGAGTCTGAGTTGGTATACCTCACCCTGTACCTAGGTGACATGCACCAGCGGCGCCATTGTTGCTATTTTCGCAACTGACCCGTCGCTTGGACCGGTCCTGTGCACAAATCGGTTTAGGGCGTGTGCTCTCTGCACCTGTAAGTGTAATGAGCAATCTTGGATGTGACGTTTGATTTCTGCAAAATAAGATGAATAAAGAATAAACCTTTTCCTATATGCAGTCGGGCAATAACTGATGCATCCTTATGTTGGCACCACGAAACATTACACAATTTGGCAGATTTAAAAAATAGTTTAGTTTTTCCTCAATGGTGGTGATTTTGCAACATCTGCATTGTTTTGCAGCAGAAAGCACTGTCGTGGCCATAGCCATATGAGAGACGAGTGCACTACAATGGACTTGATTCAGGAATACGTAAGTTCTGAGGAGAATGAACAACCCCCGGAGACCTATCTTTTTCCAGTAGAAACATATGCCCTCCAACATTTTATGCTCAAGGGGAGTAATGCTAAAACCAGAAACAAACTGTTTTTCGACTGCAATCACAATCTTCCGCGGGAACGTATGAGACCACACTTCAAGTGCAGAAGCCTACCTGCGCACGCAGTTCTGGTGCACAGGACCCGTCCGAGTGAGTGGACAGATGCGAAAATCGCAGTAATGGTGCCACTGGTGCGTTTAACCTAGGTACAGGGCAAGGTATACCAACTCAGCGTAACTTAAGTGTATAGTGTACTTACCCCAATACAAAATATTCCCCGAACATTGTCAGGAAAATAGAAAATCTCCTCAAAACTGTAAACATAGGAAGGCTGAAAAGAGAGAAAGAGCGAAATAATTATAGTTTGTAATACATGCTACTGCAGTTTTGAAGCCTAGATCCATTTTGCCCGACAGGCATGAGGACCTGCTGCAGCAGATTCTTGCTAGCTGGTATTGGCCTCTGTTCTTCCATCTAGTCCCAAAACATAAGTAGGGCTCCCTACAGTGCGCGTTTAAGCATTATAATTATACCGTACGCCCTAGCCTGAAAACTCACGCTAAAAAGCCTCACACACTTAAGAGAGAAGCACATGCATACACTGATAGTATAACTGAGCCACCATGTGTACTCAAGAATAACCTAATGTTCAGTTTCTGCAAGGCAGTTGACTTTCCATTCCTCGAGCAAAATGGTGCAGCACAGTTGTTCAAGCAACCAGCAGAAGAAATTTAATAACTTCTTCCAGAAGTCTAGGGACTCAGTTGGCCGCTATCCAGGCTAAAGCCCTAAAAAGTAGAGATCCTTAAACCATGTTGGAGTGTACCGCTACATGGCAGTGAGAAGGATGAAGGAACTCCATACTGTTTTAGTCATTGTGCCTAACATATGTCAATTGGCTTAAATTTCCCATGCACTCTAAAACGTTCAAGTGAGGAGGTTTTAATAATTTCTCATAAGCCCCTCCCCCCCCTCCTCTGCCCCCCCCCCCTCCCCCCTCCCGACTACCCTATTTATTTCAATGGCAAAATTAGAACGTGTGTGTGTGTGAGTGAGTGTGTGTGTGGGAAGGGGGGGGGGGTGGAGGGGGCTGCCCAAACCCATTTCATTTAAAGGATAAATATATTTCTGCCATAGCAGGGACTCGTGAGCATGTATGCCTCTTGCTGGCAAGAAATCAGTTCCTCAAAAGAGGTAGTTATTACATTTTAGTCCCACATGCTACAAACAAGAATGCAAGAGGTGCATCATCTACATGTACCTGAGTTTCTTTGTGCCACCAAGGCCGAAGACAAGGTTTCCAAGGTAAAAGACTGGCAAGGGCCATACCTATGGAAAAAACCAAACGCAAAATGCACAAATAAAGAGAATTCACAAGACGTAAAAAAAAAGAACCTATGCTGTTCATAAACGCATAATAGTCCAGATGTAGGTAGGGCCTAAACTGCATTGTCAGAAGTACAACATGTTTATACTGATTCTGAATGATTTTGGGGTGCTGAATTTGAATCCGTTGTATGCCATACTGTAAATATTGAGCATTTTTCTCTACAAAGCAAAATCAAAGATGGCCACATTGAGAAAGACAAATTTTCATTCCGACACATGTAAATGCAATTCAGCCACAAACATTTATTTGAAATAAATCATTTTGTTAGATTATGATCACAGAAATTTAGAACATTTTTTATTTCCTACATCAATTCAAGGACGGATCATGGGAAGGGTCGGTGTGGGGTGTCCAGAGGTTCTGGGCTCCAGGCCCATCAACCCATTTGGCTTAAAAGAAGAGGAAAAACCCCCAACGTAATGTTCTGTTTGGAGATTTTGCTTCTTGTCTTCTCATGTGGACATCTCCCTGTGAGATATAGTTTCCCCCATCCCCCTGCCCTCCTTCATGGCGTTCTTTCAATCTGTTTTTGTGTGTGTGTGTGTGTGTGTGGAGGACTGTGCGAAGTACGATGGAAGAACCTTGGGGAAACATCAACCCAGCAAAACCACAAACTGTATTACAGTGGCAGAGAAGAAAAACACGAACAGGGTGTCGGATTTCTTGTCCACAAAGACATCGTGAACACCGTCATGAGTTGTCGGCCAGTCTCCAGTAGGCTTATCACCATACGCTCGAGGGCAACCCCATTCAATATCACCATTGTACAAGTTTACGCCCCAACAACAGACTATGGCAATGAGGAAATAGAAGACTTCTATGACCAACTGCAAGAAGTCTTGGACCAGACCCCCCAAGAAAGACATTCTTGTGGTGCAGGGAGACTGGAATGCCAAAATAGGAGAGGATGCTGTTAAGAACTGGAAAGGCACATGCGGACGCTACTGTAATGCAGAGACCAAAACAGAGGCTTAAGGCTCCTGGAATTTGCCAGCTCAAATGATCTAAAGCTGATGAACACGTTTGGCCCACACAAAGCATCCAGAAGGTGGACATGGCACAGCCCGAACGGAGAGCACCATAACCAAATTGACTATATCATGGTGAAGAGACACTTCCAAACAGGTGTGAACATTGCCAAGACAAAAAGTTTTCCAGGAGCAGACATTGGAAGCGACCATGACTTAGTGATGATGATCTTCCGGCTCCGCCTAAAGAAATGAAATGAAATGAAATGAAATGAAATGAAATGAAATGAAATGAAATGAAACTTTATTTCTCAACGGATGAAGTAATTAGCACGTGTGCCATTTTTCATACTTGCCGTTGCTACTCTACAAACACAGGATAATAATTGTAATACTAATAGTACCAAATTACACAAAGAAAAATTAGGAGAAACATGAAGAGACATTAAACAAAATTCATTCATTCATTCGGTCATACAAAACAAACGAAAAACAGAAAGTACACGCAACGCGCGCACACTGACACATACACTCGCTCGCGCGCACACACAGCCACGCGCTAATGATAACTTGACCTATATACGAAGCAAATCATTTGGATCATAGTGAAAATTCACTTCAGACAGCAAAAATTATTTGGATTATAATAGAAACTTGAATTATGTAATTAGGCGATTATTATTAGTATGGACAAACCATACGGCAGAATGCACTGATTATACGATGAGCACATGTTTGATACGGATACTTGTGGTAGATTATGTATCAGCAGACAAGTACTTGAGGAGGCATTCCTTGAAAGAGGAGAGGGAGCTAGCGTGTGTTATACATGTAGGCAGTGTGTTCCAGAAAGATGCGCCTGAGAAAGATACACTGGTTTTAAATAGATCTATCCTTGGGCGAGGTGTAATAAAGTTTCGCCTTGAAGTAGAATAACCTGAACTTGCCTTGGTAAAGAGCTTACAAAGATATTCTGGGTGAATCTCATTCCAGATTTTATACATAACCACACCCTTGTTTAAGAGGTGATGCTTGCTAAGAGGTAGCATTTTCAGTTTTTCAAGTCTTTCGTCAGTTGTTAGGGCTGAATCAGGCAGGATATGTTTCGCTGCTCTCCGATGCAGGGAGTTAAGCCTCTTCAAGTGTGTGTCACCGCTGCCATCCCATATCGTGGACGCATAATCGATGTGGGATTTGACATGTGCATTGTAAATTAACTTGCGGGCATCAACATCGATAAAGTACTTCAACTTTGAAAGCATAAAAACATTTCTAGCAACAGTTTTACATACAGCATTTATGTGCGATTGCCACTTCATCTGGTCATCAACAATTACACCAAGTAATCGGTGTTCCGTGACCTGATTAACGATGTCATTATGGATAGTCAGGCTGAGTGTAAGTGGCTTGAGCTGGTGCTTCTGACGGGTTGCTATCGTCATGCATTCCGTTTTGGAAGGATTTAAAATCATTTCATTGTTTGCGCACCAAGTGGAAATTTCGTTCAAACCCTGCTGCAAACGGCCATTTAAAGAATCAATATTCTTGTCCGGGGTGTGAATTGTGGCGTCATCAGCGAATAAATCACATGAAATTTTGTCGCTAGTCAAATATAGCGGCAGGTCATTTATAAAGAGGCAAAACAGAAGAGGCCCTAGGACTGAACCCTGGGGAACTCCCCGTGTTACTAATCCGCTTGAAGAGTATGATCCATTGACCATGACGCGCTGCTGTCTGTCGCTAAGATATGAGGCGAAAAGAGGAGTTGTGCCATGGTGGTAAAGAGATTTCTGGCTGTAGTTATTTGAGGAAGAAATGCATTTATTGCCAAACGAACTACCAAAGTACACATTTAGTTTGGAAAGTAGAAGTTTATGGTCCACAAGATCAAAGGCTTTTCGTAAGTCAATAAATACAGCGCCGGTAAATTCGCCCTGATTTATTGAGCGTAGCCACACATCAGTTAGACGTGCTAGGGCCGTGTGACAGCTGTGCTTTGGTCTGAATCCCGACTGAAGGGGGTGGATTAATGTATGATTTTCTAAATATTCCAAGAGATGTTTATGGATATGCCGTTCAAGTGGTTTACTAAGGATGGACAATAGTGAGATGGGGCGATAGTTATTAACATCAGTCATATCTCTTGTTTTCGGGAGGGGTATAACCTTGGCTTTTTTAAGTTCCTTTGGGAAAATATTCGTTTGAATGCACAAGTTATAAATAAAGGTAATTGTTTCAATAACATCTCTTGGCTGGACTTCGCGAACGAAGATTTTATAGGAGTTGCCCACGACGTCTGCAGGCTTGTTCGTGGCTGCGGAGGCCAATCCGGGACAGGCAGGTTCGACCGCAGTGGCTGCAGGGGAAGGTATGGCCAGAGTTCTGAGTTGCGGCATCTCTGTTCTTTCTCCTGAGCCGCTTGTCCTTAAGGCTAGCTCTGCGAGAGTCCTCAAAGGAGACAGCTGCCTTGTAAATAGTGGAGCGCCAGGTGTCACGGTCCACAGCAAGCGAAGACCACTGGTGGTGGTCGATTTGGCAGGCACTAAGTGACTTCTTGAGACAGTCTTTGTATCTCTTCTTTGGTGCCCCTCTGTCACGGTGTCCAGTAGCAAGCTCGCCGAACAGGGTGATCTTTGGTAGGCGATGATCCTCCATCCTGGAGACATGCCCCGCCCAGCGGAGCTGTGTCCGCAGCAGCAAAGCCTCGATGCTCACGGTTTCAGCCTGTTCAAGGACCTCGACATTGGTGACATAGTCACTCCAGTGAATGCCCAGGATGGTACGCAGGCAGCGCTGGTGGAAGCGTTCGAGGAGTCGTAGTTGGCTGCGGTAGAGGGCCCAGGACTCGGAACCATACAGCAGGGTGGTGAGGACCACAGCTCTGTACACGCTGATCTTGGTGCCTGTTTTCAGCTGTTGATTGTGCCACACCCGCTTGAAAAGTCGCCCGAAAGCGCCGTTCGCTTTTGCCAGCCTGCTGTCAAGCTCCTTGTCCAGCTTGGCGTCCGACGTGATAATGCAGCCAAGGTAAGTAAACTGGTGCACTGACTTTAGTTCAGACTCGCCGATGGTGATGTGAGGAGGGCGATACACTGTCTTGGGTGCCGGCTGATGGAGGACCTCTGTCTTTTTCAGACTGACCTCGAGTCCAAAGAGCTGGGCAGCGTCTGCGAAGCTCAATAACATAAGGAATAGCTAATTTAAGTATTTTGGGGCTGATTTCATCTGGCCCGGACGATTTCTTATTCTTCATTGAACTAATTGTCCTACCGACTTCGTGCACTGCCAGTGGTGGAATCACGAAAGGATCAGATCCTGCAGTTCGCGTTCTACAAAAGTCAACTAGTCTGTCTGAGTAAAAGTAGGGCTGAGAACTTGCTTCTGAAGGGACAAGAGACTCTGCAACTGAGAGGAAATGGTCGTTAAACATGTCTGCAGTCAGATCAGAAGGGATTAAAGGAGATGTATTACACTTGCCTCCAGTCACTACGGCCATAGCGCGCCAGAGCGTGGACATGTCTTTGTCTTGTTTAATCAAGCGATCAATGAAAGATTTTTTAGCCTGTCGCACAAGAGATTTTACGCGATTACGCTCACGCTTAAATTCAGTGAAGCACTTCTGCTGTCTCAGATCATCTCTCACCCTCATGGCTTGAATGATGTCTTGAGTAAGCCAAGGCGGGAGTGATGCATGTTTGACGCGTCTCCTCCGCAGGGGCGCATGTTTATTTAAGATCTTAAGAAAGATGGTATACCAAACAGACAGAGCGCTGTCAGGGTCAGATTTACTAAATACTTCATCAAAAGGTGCGCTGTTAAGATCAAACAGAAACTCGCTTTCATTAAAACTTTTAAAGGAGCGATAGGTGATATACGTATGACATCCTTTCTTTGCTTTAGGGAGTTTAGTAGACCACGTACAGCGGATGGGAAAGTGGTCGCTGATACTAAGGTTACCGACAGACACATTATGAACAGACTCTGGCTTGGTTGTGTATATATGATCTATGAGTGTGGATGTTGTTTGTGTGATCCGTGTGGGTGAAGTGATTAACTGTTGCAGACCCAACAACGTTAACGTAGAGTCCCTCGCATGGTGAGGCTTTAGCATGTCTATGTTAAAGTCTCCCATGAGGATGACATTGGAGTTGGGATTACAAGCTTTATCACACATACTAAGGAAATCATCATACCACTCAAAGTTCGCAGCAGGGTTGCGGTACAGAAGGCCAATAAGAAATGATGGAGATTGGGGGGCCTTCAGCTCAAGCCACATACACTCAACATCTTTGGTTTCTAAATCATGTCGTCTACGTATAAAATCTTGAATAGACGAGTGAACATAAGCAGCTAATCCTGTCTGTCCATGGGCCGTAGGATCACGTCTCATGACAGTAAATCCAGGAACTTGGATGGATATATCTGATACATTTGAATTGAGACGTGTTTCGGACAGTCCAAAAATATGAAACGGGTCTGCTCCATTTAGATAAACACATATGTCAGGCAACTTATTGCAAAGATGGTAAATATTGAGATGACCAATGCGGAGATCTTTCGTCTTGAGTTTTACGCCACTCATTTCACGCAAAGTCAATGTGTTTGTGGGGGAAATAAAGAAGAAAATCAACAGAATGTATCCGTAACACGTGCCAAAATAGAAAATAATAATAATGACACAAATAAAAAGTAAAAAATCACTAACTATTCTAAGTGCAATAAACACAATAAACAAAGACTAGAGGCGTAATCACTGTACGCAGGGGAATAGGCCTTCAGAAGGCTTACACACGTCCGTTGGGACTCTTCATTCTACACACCTCGAATCAACAAAAGATTAAAATCCGGAGAAAATTAGTTTTCAGCAATTGTCACAAGTAACAGTGAGAGTCTGTGTGGCTGCGATTCGTGCAACTAATGAATATTAACACAAACAGACAGTAGCATTGAAAACTATAGTCCACACTTTTGACGGAAATATCGTCAAGGAGACTTGAGAGCTCGCTAGAGAAAGTCCTTCAAGCGACTCCGTATACAGTGTGGTTAATCTGTGTGGTGAAGAACTACACTGGACGTCGTAAGCACTCGCTCTAAACACACGATGCTAGGCCTGTAATGTTTGGTTGTTGTTGTTTTTTCTCATCAACAATAAAGGTCAAGTCACTGACGTCTTTGTGTCACGAAAAAAAAAAAAATGACACATAATCTTATTATTTCCTGATAGAGGATGCAAATGAGAAAAAATAGCACACAACCTAAAAGAAAATAAAAATCAAATGACGCAGAAACTCTGTCCACCCGAGCAGTCACGAACACTGTTGCAAACGACAGTTTTATATATTCATATGTATGTGAACGGCACTTGGCACTGAATACACACGAGTGTCCACGTTCAGCTTGCAGTGTCCTACAACGCGAACCAACAAAATAATGCAGTCTGCGCTACAACAAACAAACATCCCTAACTTCCCTAATTACACCGGGGGAGGGGGGAGGGGCGAAAAGGGGGGGGGCGGAGGGGGGGGGGGGGGCGTGCGGCGAGGTGGAGGGTAATGGAGTGGGGTGGGGGTTACTGCTGTGAGTAGAATTGCAATATGGCTTGTGCAATGCTAACACTTAGCGCCTGAACTTGATGTGAATCAAGAGGGGAGGCAGTGAGGGCTAATCCCCTCTTCTCCCATCCTCTGGTATTAGGCGCTGAAAGATGGCTCGCTGTCATAGTAGATGGTAAGGGAGGGTACTCCGTAGCAGCGGACAGTTGTAGCGGCCGACTATGCGTCTGTTCCTGACACAGAGGGGTGGTGGTGTGTGCTCGAGACCTGCGAGAAGCCTCCAGGCCACTGCTGTTGGTCGCAGAAGACTCGCGCCTATCAGCGGCCTGACCAGGGGCTGGCTCAAGAGCGGCGCGGGCAGGCCCGGGTTGCTGGTGGTGTTGCGTAATACGCTTGTCCTCACCAGTGTACTGTGACCCGGGAAGAGGACGTGGATCGGATGAGTGGCCACTGCTCGGCTGTGCGGCCCGTCTGCCCTCACCCGGGGGCGTCGGCGGCAGGTCAGCGCGTCGTATGTTCCGGGCCAGTGCACTAACACCGTGGTCGCTGGGGTGCAGCTTATCATAATACATGACCTGCTTGGGTGCACCTCTGCTTGACAGGAAAGTTGATGTGTGGTCGATAAAAGTGACCTTTTCCTGTTTGCAAACAGTTTTGAGGGCTTTGTTTGAGTCGTGTGCAGGTCGGTGTAGGGGATGATGGCTGCCACGTGTCGGGAGGAGGGAAGACATCTGTAGTCTGGCTTTGGGGAACTTTGCTGACAGCAGGCCACAAAGTTTGAGCCAGGTCTGTTGGCTGACAGCCCCATCCCAGCAGCTGTTGATGCCCACGTGGATGGTGACAGTCCGTATATTAGGGTTTAGGGGTTGTGCACTCAGCCACTGACCCAGGTGATCCACCCTGAGGCCTGACACTGACAGATTCTGCACCATAGAGTCAGCAGTCGTCATCCTCTTCTCATCGATGAATTTGGTGACAGAATCTCCAATGAGAAGAGTGTTTACCTCAGGGCGGATTTTCATTCTGCGGAGTCTGTCCAGTGGTGTCATAATGCTGTCCTGCTGCTTGTAAGTTTGCTGTCCATTTATCCCGTCGGTATTTTGGGGCTGGAGGACAGCAGACTGATTATCATCCTGGCCCAACCCCTGGAATCTGTTTGATGTTGACACGTTGGCTAGGGATTCAACGCTGACAATGTCAGCATGATTGTGTTGGAATGTGGAGGGTGCAGAAGTGGAGGGTGCTGGGGAAGGTTGTCGAGCTTGAGGGTTTTTTATCGCAATGGACTGGCTAACGAAAGTGTCAAGGCGTTTGTTGATTTCGTCTAGCTTTCCTGCGTGACAGTCTTTGGAGGAAACGAGGTTGCTCATTTTTTTGGCGAGTATAGCGTGGTCGTTTTTCATCCCTGCTGTAGTTGTGTTCATCAACTCTCGCAGTCCTGTATTAGTAGCCTTGATTTCCTTTTTGGCCTTTACCTCGCTGTCGAGAACAAGGGATGCCAAGTTGTCGTGCCCCTGTCTGAGGTCAGCACACTCCTTCCTAACACCCTGCAGCTCGGTACGGCACTGACGCAGCTCTGACTGAAGAGTGGTGATGGCGGCTGTGGACTCGGCCAGTTGATGTTGCAGGGCGATGATGAGTCTCAGTGCCGTACTCTCAGTCAGAGGAACCAGGGCGCATGGTGTTAAAGGGGCTGCGTTGACCTTATCCGGGATATCGGTGATTTCAATAGCCACGGGTGTACCCGTTGGTGGGCGGAGCTGTGGGTGATTATTTCCACAGTCAACAGTTGAGTGGTCAGTGGGCGGGGTCAACCCGGAGGCTGGTTGCACACTGATGATATCAGTGCCCGAAGGGATGGGTCGCTCTTCGCTGCCCTCACTCGACACGCGTCGTTCATCCGTTGAATCCACCGCCGTGATGGGAATAGTGACGTTTGACGTGACGGTGTCAGTCAAAGGGGTCTCTTCAGTTGGGCGCTGGCCATTGGATGGATCGCAAGGGAGGGGAGGGCTGTAGGAGGGGCCAGTTTGTTTAGACTTACAGTTGTTGTAGGCCTCTGGGTTTTCAGCTGGGTGGGGTACATCTTGAGATGGGGGGATAATAGGTAGGGGGGATGACTGGGAGCCGGTCAAGGCGGGTTCAATGGATGATGCAATATCTTAATCAGACATAATGGCGACTATTCTTTTCATTTTGTCAAACTCCTCGTCCACCCACTGCCGACAAGCGATCCCCTGTACAAGCACGGTACCTGTTGTATGGTAGAGGGTGATGGTAATTAGCTTGCGCGACTCAAGGTACAATTGAAGGAATGTCTTGAAGAGATTGGGAGTAGAGGGGCCAACTATTGGAGTGGGGACTGAAATGATGGCGGACTGGTTGGTTGTTTGTTTCCTCATAATCAAACCAGTCCGTGTTGATTGCAGTTGGGCATTCAGTAATGTACCGTGTGTAGAGAACATATCTCCACAACGGCAGCTTTGCACTCTGGAACGTCTTTTGGATAGGGTCCAGCGTGTGCCGTATGCGCTCTATTGACGCGTCGATGGCATATTTCGCTTGTGCAGCTCGGGTTACAGGGCCCATGGTGAAAGAAAGGTGGACGGCTGAGGGGAGGGTGTGGTGGTGTTGGGAAGATGGTGGGATAGTAAATTAGACGGGAGGGGTCTGCATTCTGTAGCAGCTGGACAGTTTCACGCTGCGGTGATGCTGTCTCGTAGCGAGGGCCAATCTTGCCATCTTGTTTACTCTGCGTCGATTACCACTGAACCGGCGCGCTCAAGCGTGACGAGAGCGAGTGTCAAGGGCTGGGAAGCATCACACACATCTTGAGCGAAGGCAACAGTCATGGAGAATGAGCGATGTTTATGTCAAAACCAAACACAGGTGGCCACTGTTAGTTGTAGGAACGCCAGGCTGGCGCCAAGCGTCACACAAAGAGGCTGTACATCGTATACGATTCAAGCATCCCATGGGGGAAATTATTGTGAAAATTAAAATGTTTGTAACTCACAGATTATGAGATCCACATCACTGTAAAATTAATTTCCGTGAGAAAACACCATCACAAAACACTCTGCCAAAAATCGCACATCACAGACAAGAACTGCTAACGCAAATGTCTCTGAAACACAGAGCAATGTTGACGTGCGACTTACTCAGTCGAGAGGTACCCCCTGCCAGAATCAAGTTTGACCTCGAGAAGCTGAAAGACCCAGAGGTAGCGGAAGCCTTCCAGGCAAAGATAGGTGGAAAATTCGCGCCACTGCTACTTCTAGGTGCAGAAGACACGGATGTGGAAACACTGATCAACACATTTAACACTGCTGTAACCCAAATAGCCAGCGAGATCCTTGGCAAACACCAACAAGCAAAGAAACCTTGGGTTACAGCTGACATCTTTGCTCTATGTGACAAGCGTCGAGAATTAAAGAAAAAGAAATCAGAGGTAGAAGGAGCTAAACAATAGATCATAAACACATAGAAGAAAATCTGAACAAAAATAATAGCAAAAAAGCATACCAGCTGGTGAAAGACCTGACCAGTGTAAAACAAGGACGTTCCTCGATCATTCAAGATAGTGAAGGGTTTGATAGATTGTACATTGCTTAACGTCCCGACAGCAACAAGACTTTCTCAGGATGTGCCTGCACTGCTTGTGAAAAAAAAACAAAAAACACAACATTGAATGTATGTCGCCAGCCGGTCCAATACGTTAAATAAACCTAAGGCATGGGCCTAAATAAAGCTAAGACTATTTAGCAACACACATCCAATATCAAGAGCTACAGGCAGCGCAGACAGTAGGGAGAGTTTTAAAATGGCAAATACAGGTGAATGGACCAAGGATAGACAGAAACACATGCCCCAGAATAGAGGGAAAAACCCACCCTGTGGGGCTGACCAGGGTGACCCTGGGAACTAAAAAGTAGTTAACCCCACCCAAGTCCCCCAGGGCAGACCCGGGTGGGGGAAGATAGTGAAGGGAACTGTCTTACGGAAGACCAAGACATACTGAAGAGATGGTCAGAGTACTGCTCAGATTTGTACAACCACTGAGCTACAGGGGACTCAGGCATACTTGTCAACCCACCCGTGACCAACAATGGCAACTATCCCATCCTCCGAGAAGAAGTAGAGGCTGCAGTGAAGTCGCTGAAAAAAGGGAAGACAGCAGACAACATTCCTGCAGAGCTAGTCCAAGAAGGTTGGTTGGTTATTTGGGTTTAACGCCGAGCAGGCGACTAAGGCCATCTCACGGCGGGATGGGTAAAAATCTGGTCAGCCAGACTAAAAGCAAGGTCTTAAGACAAGATGTAAATATAGCTTAAAAATGTCGCACAAGTCTTTAAACGAAACGTATACAGACTCTCAAAAAGGGCAAATAAAAAATATTTACATAGTCTATGAATGCTCAGATCTTGTTAAAAATATTGCATTCTCTCAAGAAATTGAAGATTTTGTCCGGGGGAACATCCCGGAACAAAACCTTCAAGGAGTCTGCTGTGAAGTGTTTATATCTCGTGTCAATTAGATCAGCACAATACAGCAAAAAGTGTCGAACAGAAAACTGCTCATCACAGGCAAAACACCATGGACGCTCATCCTGTTTAAGTAAGTAAGAGTGCGTAACATACGTGTGCCCGATGTGGAGCCGAGCAAGGACAGTCTCCTCACGGCGGCTGCCGCAGCGGAAAGGTAGACTGTCAGACACAGTAGGAAGAGCTTCATGAAGCTTAGTCCAAGAAGGGGGAGAAGACATGATAAGCGCCTTACTAACAATCTGCAATAAGATCTGGCAGTCAGGGGATTGGCCCACACCATGGACCCAATCACTCATAATAACTCTCCCCAAAAAAGTGAACTTGCATCAATGCCAGAATTATCGCACGATCAGTCTTATACGCCACCCAAGCAAAGTCATGTTAAAGATCCTACTGAACAGGCTGAAGCCACAGGCAAAGGAAATCATAGCTGAGGAACAGGCAGGCTTCAGACCAGGGTGCAGCACAACTGAGCAGATATTCAACCTGAGAGTTCTATGTGAGAGGTACCTCCAGCACCAGCAAGACCTCTATCATGTCTTTGTGGATTTTAAGAAAGCATTTGACAGGGTGTGGCATGCAGCCCTTTAGTCCACCATGAAGCTATACAACATAAATGCCAACCTGATCAAAGTCATAGCAAACCTTTACAACAATTGATTGATTGATTGATTGTACATTGCTTAACGTCCCGACAGCAACAAGGCTTTCTCAGGACGTGCCTGCACTGCTTGTGAAAAAAAAATAAACAGAACATTGAATGTATGTTGCCAGCCGGTCAAATACATTAAATAAACCGAACACATGGGGCCTAAATAAAGCTAAGACCACCTAGCAACACACATCCAATATCAAGAGCTACAGGCAGTGCAGACAGTAGGGAGAGTTTGAAAAAGGCAAATACAGGTGAATGGACAAAGGGTAGACAGAAATACATGCCCCAGAATAGAGAGAAAACCCCACCCTGTGGGGCTGACCAGGGTGACCCTGGGAACTAAAAAATACCTAACCCCACCCAAGTCCCCCAGGGCAGACCCGGGTGGGGGCTTTACAACAAGGCCACTAGCGCAGTCTGCTTCAACAGTAAAATAGGAAACTGGTTTAGGACTACAGTCAGAGTCAGACAAGGCTGCTTGCTCTCACCTGCTCTTTTCAGCATCTTCCAGGAAAGAATCATGACAGACACTCTGAAAGATCATGAAGGAACTGTCAGTATTGGAGGCAGAACAATCATGAACTTGCGCTTTGCGGACGACATTGATGGCCTTGCAAGAACAGAGAAGGAGTTAGCTCAGCTGGTGGAAAAGCTGGACAGTACAGCCATTGCGTATGGGATGGAGATCAGTGCATAGAAGACTAAACTGATGACAAATAACACCAGTGGCATTGGCACTGACATCATGATTGGAAGCCAAAAACTGGAAACAGTTAATAAATTAAAATACTTGGGAGCCATTGTGACAGATGAGGGATCAAAACCAGAAATACTGTCCAGGATTGTGCAGACAACAACAGCACTAACAAGATTGAAGACCATATGGAAGGACAGAAACATCACGCTCTGCTCCAAGATCAGACTGATGCACTCCTTAGTCATCTCAGTGTTCTTGTATGCCTGCGAGTCATGGACCCTCACAGCAGATTTTGAAAGGAGGATACAAGCCACTGAAATGAGATGTTTTCGAAGGCTGCTTGGCATTTCATACAGAGATCACATCACGAACGAGGAAGAGGGAAGCAGAATCAGGCAAGCCATCGGGCCCTATGAAGACCTATTAACCATTATGAAAAAACGCAAACTAAAGTGGTATGGGCATGTCACGCGTTCAGCAGGGCTTGCCAAAACAATCCTGCAAGGCACTGTGCAAGGAGGACGAAGGAGAGGAAGACAGAGGAAAAGATGGGAGGACAATATCTCAGAGTGGACAGGACTGAGGCTGGGCGATACACTAAGAATGGCAGAGAACAGAGAGGAATGGAGGGAGCTGGTTGCCAAGTCATCAGTGGTGCCCCAACGGTCGGCAAGACTACGGGATAGAGATAGATAGACAGATAGTGTGTGGAGATTGAGTGTTTTGTTATAAAGTCCTAAATACTGCTGCCCCCCCCCCCCCCCCCCCCCCCCCACCTTCCCCGTTCGTGAGGAAATGTATCCACCCCTGCAAGTGTGAAAGTGATGTTATTCAGATGTTTATATCCTGAACACATACGTTCTGTTACGATTGGTGTCTTTTGCTGTGTATGAATTCACAAAGCAAAGAATTGATTAATTTACTTCACGCCGATTCTTTAGACTAGAACTGTGAATCTTCACACCCCTTGCATGTGCAGGAGTTGGTGTGGGTCAGGTAAATCCCACCATATACTTTGTATAGATGACTACAGAGCTGGATGTGCTGCAGCTGGTTTTGCAGCTGCAGCTCATGAGGTTGAATCCACATTCAAACTGAAGCTGATGTCTGGTGGAGATGGAGCACCTGCCACCTTTCACACCTAGCAGTAGGCTTCTAGATTCTGTCTTCTGCTATCTTCCTTATGGAGATATTTGCCCTCATACTTAAGCCAAATTTATACTGTGCTCCTGGCTGTGGAATAAGTATTTCCTGCCTCATGGCAGTTGTGTCTCTCCAATTCCAACGCGGTCATCATTGGATGGAAGATTCATGAAGGCTGACAATATTGTGTCACAACTCATCACAAAGAGCGCACCAACATGACATTTGGGTGATGTTTTACATCATACATGTTGAGGACACTTTCATTTTCTCCTGTGGAACTGAAGCTGACCCGCGGTCATGGCCAGACTTGAAGGCAGCTACCCACCTTTTACAAAAATACACTGTACAGGTGATGTTTAAGGATGGCTAGAACATCTGGGTCATCCAATACAACTGTGATATTAGCATTAGTAATTAGTTTCTTTGGTCACATGGTCAGCCAACAACTTACCATCCACCGCATGAGCGATGGTGGTCTAAAGAGTTCCAGAGCCAAAGTATTTTTGGGGTACGAATCCAGTGGCAATAATCTGCTTGTCAGCTGCAATCGCCAATAAGATGCTGTATAATCAGTAATGATCTTTGTTCTTTAACAACAGGCAAGATTGTATGCTTGCTTGGGCAGTATGTACTCCTCCATCAGGCTGTAGATGCAGCTTATTCCTCACTGACAAGATTGATGGGCAACATAGTTTGGTGCCGCTTGGGAAGTACCAGTCAAAATCCATGTGCAGCACATGCCTCATCATGATCACGGTGACAGCAGCATTGAGAAAGTATGACACTCTGGGTATCTAATGTACAGTCCAGAGAATTTCACAGATATTGACAAATGGCAATTTCTGGGGAATCCTAGCTTAATTCATAGCTCAGACACAACTTGCAGCTTATTCTTCAGCACAGATCTGGCTGTTATCCACACTGATCTTTGTCAAACAGAGCTGTGCCCATACGGTAAACGTAGACTCATTCAGAGACTCTTGAACTTTGTCACAACTGTAATGCACAGGACGTCCGATTTTAAAAATTAAATTATAATCGAGAAACCCCCAACAGCAAGCAAAGGAATGCTGCAGAATAAACCAGACATAGGTACATATCAGTTTATGACGTTTATAACATGCTGCAGAATAAACCAGACATAGGTACATATCAGTTTATGACGTTTATAACATGCTGCAGAATAAACCAGACATAGGTACACATCAGTTTATAACATTTATAACAGGATTTTAACATAAGCTGTGATGTCATACTAACAAATTAGTTACATCAAAGACAGTATATTATAATAAGACAAAGCACTCGCCCCGAGAGTGTTAGGATGCGTTTTGAGATTTATTTTCCTTATTAATGTGCTGCGACAGGTTGATCGAGCAAAGCGACGCATGGGGGTGACTCGCAAAGCAATTTATTTCTCAAACACAACAAGCGAAGTTGTATCGGAATATCATTCATCCTCTTTCTCAGAAAGAAAAAAGGTAAGCTAATCACTTTTAGCTCTTATTTTTGCATACACCTATGACTAGAAAATAACTGAATGGCGTACAGGATGAGTGGTTTATCTGAGAAAAAAAAAAGATTTTGAGATAGGGGTGCCAGGCGATATTCAAGCATAGGTCTCTCACACGTGACGAAGGTATATGAGTGATATGTAAATGGATAGCCGTTAAAAATAATTTTAATTATCTTTGGGTTTGAATCTGGGAATCTCTCCGTTTGGTTCTTCTCTGCATTTGACATGCTTGGCAGTCCCCTGTTTGAAGTAAAAAATTGGTCTGACTGCAGTTAGACTCTAGCTCTCCACGAATTCCAAGATGGAAAGTGGTCTAACTACCATTTAGATCCAAAGAAATTATACGTCCTTGGTATTTTCTTTCAAATGTAGAAGTGATCCATCTGTACACAGAATAGTTATCCTCTCCACTTTTATCCATCTGTTAGATTAACTCAAGATAGATCTAATCATTTGTGCCGCTTGTGCCCAGCTAATATAACGTTAGAGGGGGAAAACACGCTGCAGCCTGAACTGTTCTCACGAACTAGGACTACAGATTAAAGAGTTTAGGTGATATTTTAATACTTCGATTTCATTTAGTGTTTTGCTATTTTCCCAACAGATGTAAGAAATGAGTGCAGAACAGTTGATGGGAAGATTTGTTGAGACCGTCACCTGCAGAGATGCATTCACGGGCCTACAGGATGCGCAGTGTCCATTTTGAAGACAGCCAGTTTACGTGTCACGGAAAGGCACAGGTTGTTGTGGGATGCTGTGCCAACTTTGTTTTCTATCCCCAACCCACCCCCAAAAGTGACAGTAAAGAGACAGCCACCCAGGAGTAGAGATGCTGCTACATGTGTCACTTCAGCCAGGTAATTTATATAAATAAGTAAATTGTTAATATAATATATAAATGTAAAACTCTCAAATATGTAAAACAAAACAAAACAAAACAAAAACAAACAAAAAAAACACAACAAGAGCACAAGAGATGAGAGTTGTTTTCAGAACTGTAATCTTAAAAACCGTTCATTATTAAATTCAGTTGGACATGCAGACTATATATATTTTTATGATTTTCTGATGACCTATGTTTGTCTCGGTGTGTGTGTGTGTGTGTGTGCGTGTGTGTGTGAATTGATTGTTTTGAGTTGTTGATTTGAATAAAGGTGTGGTGGTTTATCAGTATGTCATAAAATGATTTAATGCATGGTTGCTTTTATGTGTGCAGGAGTCCAGTGGAGAAACCAACACTGATGTAGGGCGAAACAGCAGCCAACGGTGGCGGATCAGGGGAGGGGGATCTGTTCGCGCCCTCCCCCCCCCTCCCTACTACCTTCCCCAAGGCAATAATTGTTTGTTTTTTTTACCAGCAATGCTATTACAAAGTTCCCGTTTGTTTCCCAGGGTCACCCTGCTCCCTGTCGTTTGTTATTTGAGACGACAGATTGGGATATGTTTACTCATAACTGTGATGACCCTAATGAACTTGTTGAGACAGTCACTTTTTATGTAAGATTTTGTGAGAACACTGTAATTAAAACCAAGACAGTGAAGGTGTTTGCTAACAATAAGCCATGGGTCAGCAAGGAGCTAAAGGTGTATTTGAACCAGAAGAAACTTGCTTTCTTACAGGGTAACACTGATGAATTTCGGGAAAAGGAGAGGGATTTTAGAAGGGCTGCTAGGACTGCCAGACTGAACTATAAAAGCAAGATCGAAACAAAATTTTCTTCTGGCAACGCTAGAGATGCATGGAATGGTCTGAACGGCATGATGGGTAGGCAGCAAAAGAAACAAGCCAGGCTCTGCACTGGGAATCCAGTTGAGATGGCCAATGATCTAAATCGTTTTTACTCACGGTTCGATGGCAGAAACCTTAGTGATAACTGTGATGAATTGTGCCAGTCCATTGTGCCTGAACCTTTGTCAATTACTGAAGAGGAGGTAGTAAACATCTTTTCTAAGCTGAATGCACACAAAGCACCTGGACCAGATGGGTTAGGTGGAAGAGTATTGAAAACCTGTGCAGGTCAATTGGGGAAGATCTTCACTATCTTTCAGTTCCTGCTTGATCATCATACTGTCCCTACGGCTTGGAAATCATCAATCATTGTCCCGATTCCTTAAAAAAACCAACGCTCATGAATTCAACGATTTCCGTCCAGTTGCATTGACTTCTAGTCTGTCAAAATGTATGGAAAAAGTGGTGAGGAGGCATCTGTTAAATGATGTTGCCGAACTACTGGATCCATTCCAATTTGCTTACAAAAACCATAGGGGTGTGGAGGATGCATGCCTTACTCTGTACAATCTTGTATTTCAACATCTTGAGAAATCAAAAGCACATGTGAGAATTCTTTTTATTGACTTTTCTAATGCTTTTAATACTGTTGAACCACTGATGCTTTTGCAGCGTATGATGGACTTTAATGTGAACACAAACATTATTCTGTGGGTGCGAGACTTTTTGAAGGACAGGCCACAACGTGTAAATGTACACGGCAGTCTGTCTGACCAAGTGGTGCTAAATTCAGGCTGCCCTCAAGGTTGTGGCCTCTCTCCGACATTGTTTTCTATATACACAGACCATATGCGTTGTCACACTGCCACTTCTCGTCTCTTAAAGTTCTCAGACGACATGGCCCTTGTACGCCTACTCCAAAAAGAAGACAGTCTGGTTGAGTACTTTGCACAGATAGCAGTATTAGAGTCATGGTGCAAAGATAGTTTTCTGGAAATGAATGTACAGAAAACCAAGGAACTCGTCATTGATGACAGGAAAGTTGATGATATTTTTGTACCTGTCTCAATTAATAATCAACCTGTAGAGGTGGTCACTGAATTTAAGTACCTTGGCACAGTCGTGGATAGTGGGCTGTCCTTCACTGGAAACACTGATCTGATTGTGAAAAAAGCAAACCAGCGTCTGTACCTTCTTAGGAAACTGAGAAGTTTTGATGTCAGTTCCAGGGTTTTAGAATCCGTTTATAGAAGCCTAATCGAAAGCATACTGACGTTTAACATCACTGCTTGGTATGGCAATCTCAGTATGAAAAACAGGGGCAGACTGTCATGTATCGTCAGAACAGCTGAGAAGATCATTGGCCTAGGACAGTACCCAGTAGATGATCTGTACCATAGAGCTGTCCGAAGGATAGCTGCTAGCATTGTCAATGATCCTCGTCACCCACTCTCTGATCAGTTTCAAATGCTACCATCAGGCAGACGTTTCAACATGCCACTTGCCAAAAGGAATGTTTTTAAGAAGTCTTTTATTCCAACTGCTGTCTCGATTTTGAACTCTCGTTTATAAAGCCGCGATAAGTATGATCTACTTAACATTACCTCCCATCTTGTGACAGATTGCTTGTGATAGATTGCTGCAATGATAATTTTTCATGATATGTTTTTGTAGTGTTTGTTAATGTCTTATATTGTTGTTTCATGACGAGCCGAAAGGCAAATTTCTGTCGTGCCTTGACTCGAACAGACAATAAAGTTGTATTGTATTGTAAGTAAATTGTTCTTCAAACATATAGTTTCTGTCTGTGTCTGTGTGTTTTGGGGAAGGAGGGAGGGGGATTTGGAGATGGAGAGTGGGAGGGGGTGAGAGTTGGAGAACATGATTGGTATGATTGGTAATGTCTGTTTTATCAGTTTACTGACAATAACATTCATCTGTAACTGATGGTATCGTCTGCTGTAAATCATTATCAATAATCAATATGACCTACTATTTCATGGAAGATGCATAATTCTGTCTTAAATTTGCATGCGTTTATATGCATTGGGTGGAGGGAGGAGTGAGGAGGAGGAAAAAAAAACAAGTAATTGGTGATTTCTCATTAATCTTCTTGTGCATGCAGTGCCAGGTACTGTTTACAGTTCCCGGGGTTGTATGCACCAGGGGGTTAATATGGCCTGTGTGTATAATCACTGTTTTGGCTATTATAATTTGTTGATAGATTGGTGGCAATACCTATTGCAATTTGAAAATGTATGCCTACTGACCAGAGTAAATTAATAAACTGATCATGTGAGATTGCAACAAAAACAAAAACAACAACAAAAAATACTGGTGTTTCTGACATTTAAAAAAAAATCCAAAGTTGGTGGTCTGTGTGTGAGTGAGTGTGCGCGCATGCTATACATCAACCTATTCTTACAGAAACAAGGAAGTGCCTGATTTAATTATATATCTTGTTTTTCTCTCGCCCATAGCATGTTAATTTACTACTTTTCACAAACACAACTTTTAAATTAGAGATAGCAATATCAGAAATATATCTTAGAACAAAGCTCTAGTAAAAATAAATTAATAATATATATATTTTTTATAATTGAAAAAGAACCAGTTCTCTGCAATGAACACAAATAGCACTTTTTTTTCTTCTTTCCCTTCCCCCTCAAATTTCTAATGATCAAATCTTACTTTTTAATTATTTTATAATTACTATTTTCTGTAATTTCATTTTAAAATAATTGTATTATTATTGCTGTCTTAATTACTTTTTTTGTTGTTGTTGTTTAAGCAGTTTTTACTGCTGTTTGTACCGTGCATTTGAGCCGATATGTGCACATTTTATTTTTTAAAATTTATTTATTTTTAATTTTTGTTGTGCTGTTTTTAAATACATTAGATTTTAATTGAATTGATTGTTTGTATCATTACTGTGTGCATATTTTAATGTAAGTTTTGTGTATATCTAAGTCACTGAGCCTTTCGGACCACTTTAATTGCCCCTAGTGGGATAAATAAAGTTTATTGAATTGAATTAAATTGCAAAGAAAAATGTATTATGCCAAGTTCCCCTTCAGAAAGCTTAGCAACATAACAAGCATAAACAAAGGGGCTGAACTCTGACACTGACCTTGCATTTTTAAGTAAGCCTTATGAAGGAGTGATCTGTCTTATAATATACTGTCTTTGGTTACATGTCACACTTTTCAGCGATTGTATGCACAGGACGGCCTTTTCATTTTTGAGAACAGTTTCCTTCTAAATCATCGTTACGCATAACTAGCATCAATCAAGGTGAGTAAATTACAATTCTATGGTCTTTTTTCCATATACAGTCAAACCTGCCTTAGCAGTACCTTCATATGTGACCACCTGCTCATAGTGACCACAACAATTTACAACCGTTTGTATGTACTGTGTAATGACCCTTCATACAACAGCTACTTGTGCAAAATGCTTGCAGCCAGATAATGTCACTCCTGACCTCTACTCAATCCTTTATATAGCGGCCGCTTTGAGTGTGAGCACCACTTGTGTAAACTCAGTCACCAATGAATGGTTGTTCTCCATCTATAACCTGTTAGTTATTTGGGTTTAACACCGAGCAGGCAACTAAGGCCATCTCACAGCGGGATGGGTAAAAATCTGGCCAGCCAGACTAAAAGAAAGATCTTAAGACAAGATGTGAAAATATCTTAAAATTATTTCATGCTAAAACGTCGAATGAATGACTCAAAGCGGACTAGATGGTCAGTTGTACTACGGAAGTGCTGGAAACCGCACTGGAGGTCTGTGATGAGCCCCTGAGGCTCAAGATGCCATACCAGGTGGGCGTTGACCAGGTGTTCATAGTTTTACATAAACATGATGTCAAAGCGATTGGCTGTTAGTTGCCCGGGTCGGAAGGGTTCTTACACGGCTTGGGGATTGGCACAAACCACAGCCTGGCACCAAGATGGCGGAAAATGGCCAGTTATCCAGATATAGTTAAAGGCCTTGAGAAGTAGGAGGAGTGACTTCTCAGGCAGATGCGTTAGGACCTGATAGAGGATGGTATCTAGTCCAGCAGAGGCTTGCTGCAATTTTGATAATGCAAAAGGGGTATTATAGTCTTCAGTGTAAGTTATTTGGGTTTAATGCCGAGCAGGCAACCAAAGCCATCTCACGGCGGGATGGGTACAAATCTGGCCAGCCAGACAAAAAGAAAGGTCTTAAGACAGGATGTTAACATATCTTTAAAATATTTCATGCTAAAATGTCACACGTCTTTAAAGGAAATGTCTACAGACTCTCAAAAAGGTCAAAATAATAGAATATCATAGTCTATGAATGCTCAAATCTTATGAAAAATATTGCACTCTCTCAGAAATAGTCATTGTCCAATGCATGCGCATGCGTGTGCGAGTTGTGAGTGCACGCTTAGAGTTATAATTATTATAAGATAAACGCATTATAAATACCGTAATTATTAATTAAAACTGAAGATCTTGTCCGGGGGTACATCCCGGAACAAAACCTTCAGGGAGTCTGCTGTGAAGTGTTTATATGTTTTCATCACAGGCATAACACCATAGACGCTCCTCCTGTTTTAGTAACTAAGAGTGGGTAACATACATGTGCCCGATGTGGAGCTGAGCAAGGACAGTCTCTTCCCAGCGGCTGCCACAGCAGAAAGATAGACTGTCGGACATCTTAGGAAGAGCTTCATGCAGCTTATTAGCTTCGTCTTTGTCCCATTCTGATGGACTGCCACTCACAGGCTATGTACGCACTAATCAAAGGTTTAAAATCACTATGAACAGTCTGTGCGTCAGGGACCCTCGTTGCGGGCATCGTTGGCAGCAGAATCTGCGATCCTGTTGCCTTCAATGCCCACATGCCCTGGGAAACAAATAAAAATGATGTCATAATATTCCTTCATCAAGTCTGCGTAGAGCTCTCTAATCTGCACCAGCAGTGGGTGGTCTGTTCCTGCGCCCTTGTTACGTGGTGGGGTTGTAGTCGTAGTATGATAAACACACCAGACGCACGCATGTAAGGTTCTTTTTAAATAACTTTCATTCAGCTGCAATCCGTCACACGTGGCTTAAGGATGTAGACAATACTGGCGTAACAGTTCAAACAAAATTTAGTTCAGCGATGCGATATCCACACAGTGCAATTCCAAATTCACAAATACTGATACAAAGTCTCTTCTGCAATGTCCACACTGTGACACAAAATTTCTCATATGCAGCGTCTCACACAAAGTACACCCTATACGGGCCACGTACCTACCACTGACAATTGCAAGACAATGTACGAACGGGCTTTCCCAGCGCCCTCCTTATATATACTACGAAATTCTAGAATCATCTACGGAAATAATACAATGCAACCAATCGGAACGAAATACGCAACTGAAACTCATAAATAAGAATATTCTGGAATCACTAAAATAGGCTACAAAAACTCGGCTGTTCACTTCAGCTCTAAATCCTAATGTATAATGAAGACACATAAAAGTATGGTAGCCTTATCACCACGTTCTATGATAGCTCTAGAAAGTACGATTGATTGATTGTACATTGCTTAACGTCCCGACAGCAACAAGGCCTTCTCAGGACGTGCCTGCACTGCTTGTGAAAAAAAACAACTAAACAGAACATTGAATGTATGTCGCCAGCCGGTCAAATACATTAAATAAACCAAACACATGGGGCCTAAAATAAAGCTAAGACCATTTAGCAACACACATCCAATATCAAGAGCTACAGGCAGTGCAGACAGTAGGGAGAGTTTTAAAAAGGCAAATACAGGTGAATGGACCTCGGGTAGACAGAAACACATGCCCCAGAATAGAGAGAAAAACTCACCCTGTGGGGCTGACCAGGGTGACCCTGGGAACTAAAATGTACCTAACCCCACCCAAGTCCCGGAACATTCTCAAAACAAAATAAAGGCTCATTCACGCGCACTGAAAAACAAAATGTAGCGAAAAGTTACGAACTGTTGCCAACTACTAGACGTCACACATACGAGGTCACTAGACAGTGCGACCCTTCTAGAACATTCTGGACTAAACTTAACAAAACGAAATCGGCTTTACTCACGAACAAATGAAAATCTAACTAAAAAGGCACCTGAAACGTAACCATGATAGCTCCAAAAATATATTGTATCGTTTCCTACGATAAACACATGCACGCTCTCACAGGATAACACAACCACAATCGTAACAGCCCTGAAGGATTGATTGTACATTGCTTAACGTCCCGACAGCAACAAGGCTTTCTCAGGACGTGCCTGCACTGCTTGTGAAAAAAAAAAAACTAAACAGAACACTGAATGTATGTCGCCAGTCGGTCAAACACATTAAATAAACCTAACACATGGGGCCTAAATAAAGCCAAGACCATTTAGTAACACACATCCAATATCAAGAGCTACAGGCAGTGCAGACAGTAGGGAGAGTTTTAAAAAGGCAAATACAGGTGAATGGACAAAGGGTAGACAGAAACACATGCCCCAGAATAGAGAAAAACCCACCCTGTGGGGCTGACCAGGGTGACCCTGGGAACTAAAAAATACCTAACCCCACCCAAGTCCCCCAGGGCAGACCCGGGTGGGGGAGCCCTGAAGGGCCTGCAGGGCAGAAAGAGAGTCAGACAGAATCAGGAAGTTCCTTTCCCTAGACGATAATCATGATTGAGTGCCAGCAGTACCACTTGCAGTTCTGCACTAAATACAGATGAATGGTCTGGGAGGTGGTGCTTAAATGGGCGTCTATGATGGCGCGAGGACACTGTGGCCGCAGCCACTCTCCCATCCTTAGACTTTGACCCATCCGTATAGATATGACAATAGCCAGGAAAAATTGAAAGGAGTTCATTGAGGCTCTGTTGGTATATGGCTGGTGGAGTAGAGTCCTTCTTGTGGGCGGTCAAGTCCAGCAAAATGTCAGGAACTGGTAATAGCCAGGGTGGAGTGATGTGTTGTGGAGATTCCGAACTCTGTCCAGGTCCACTCCGGCCGCCTGCAGTGGACGGGCAGCTCCTGGATGGGTATCGTAAAACTCTGCAAACGGCAGTTTAAAAACACAACCATAGGCAGGATTGTCTGGATGGGCCTTCAGTTTCAGAACGTAGCTGAGCATGAGGTGGATGCAGCGGAGCTTGAGAGAAGGCTCCCCTGCCTCGGCATACAGACTAGGAACTGGAGACATTCTGAAGGCCCCCAGACATATCCGCAGACCTTGATTCTGTTCAGACGCTGTAGAACAGACTTGGAAGCGGAGCCATATACCACAGAGCCGTAATCCAGTTTGGACCGATCAAGGGCCCGTTACAGTCGAAGTAAGACAGTGCGGTCTGCACCCCAGTCAGTACGGCCAACGACACGAAGAACATTGAGGGCCTTCTTACATGAGGTTCTAAGGTAATTAATATGGTTGCGGAAGGTCAGGCTTTTGTCAAAGATGACCCCCCAAAACTTTGCCTCCTCGACCACCCTAATTGGCACTCCAGCAATGCTCAGGCTAGGTTCTCGACAAAATTTCGTCTGGTTAGTAAAATGCACACAGACTGTCTTGGAGGGCAAAAACTTGAATCCGTTGAGAGACACCCACCCCTGGATGCGATCAACTCAGTTGCAAGCGCCTCTCAAGGGACGCAAGCCTCGACCTCGTGCGCACAAAGCAAAGTTGTCAACAAAGAAAGAGCATTCAGAATCCTCCTCGACGGCCTTTACAATGTTATTAATTTTAATACTAAATAAAACAGGAGATAGAATGCTGCCCTGCGGGACACCCATCTCCTGTTCAAAGGAGTCGGAGAGGGTGGCATTGGAACGACCGGTTAGACAAAAAATTGTGAATAAAAACGGGCACGTGTCCTTTAAAACCCATGTCCAACAAGTCAGACATTATACCATACTTGCAAGTAGTGTTATATGCCTTCTCAAGATCAAAGAAAATTGCATAGACATGCTGCTTGTCGACAAAAGCATCTTGAATAAATGACTCAAAGCGGACTAGATGGTCAGTTGTACTATGGAAGCGTCGGAAACCGTACTGGAGGTCTGTGATGAGACCCTGTGACTCAAGATGCCACACCAGGCGGGCGCTGACCAGGCGTTCCATAGTTTTACATAAACATGACGTCAAAGTGATTGGCCAGTAGTTGCCCGGGTTGGAAGGATCCTTACCCGGCTTGGGGATCGGCACAACCACAGCCTGGTGCCAAGATGGCAGAAAATGGCCAGTTATCCAGATAAAGGCCTTGAGAAGTATGCAGAGTGACTTCTCAGGCAGATGCATTAGGAGCTGATAGTGGATGGTATCTAGTCCAGCAGCAGTCATTACATTTCTGCAGGGCTTGCTGCAACTCTGATAATGTAAAAGGGGTATAATAGTCTTCTGAGTTATCCGATTTAAAATCACAAATACGAGACTCTCGCTTCTCCTTCTCTCTCTGGAAGAAAGGTGAATAATGCTCTGTTGAAGAATTATGGGCAATGGTGGAGGCAAGCAAATTGGCCACAGCCTTTTTATCTGTGACCAAACTGGCACCTGGCTAAGATGGCCGACAAGCCAAGCCACCCCTGCCCCTAATTCTTCGAACAGCCTTCCAGACTTTCTGGGACGGAGTCCTAGAAGATAAAGATGAGACGAAATGTCTCCAGGAAGCACGACGTTCACGTTTAAAAATATAACGGGCTTTTCGCCCTCTGTCTTTTAACCCTTTGAACCCGGCAAACCGCTGTAGCGATTGGCGGCCTCGTATACTGTTCAGCCCGGCAAACCACTACAGCGGTGTCAGGTGTTTCGTATCGCGTGCCCGGTGACGTGCGAGCCTCGCTGCACGTGTGGTGACCTCGCCCTTCACACTGACACATCCTGTTTACACAACAGGGTCCTGACAGTGCGCACGTACGTTCGTCTGTGGTATGCGGTCAGTTTTGTGGCGCTAGCATGGGAATTATGGTCGGAATGGCGAGTGGATGTTTAGATATTCGGAGTGATACAATTTTGTGTTTGGAGATATGGTTTCAAAAGCAGATAGCTTTGATGTATTGGGACATGTGTGCCTACCTATTGCGTGGCAGCATAACCACGTGTTGGCAGTGTCAGCTGGAGCGATCGCCGTTTGAGGCACTGACAACGGCAATGACTTACAGCTTGATTCTGATGCTGAATTCGGAGCTTCTAATTGATATTTTGTTTTTTTATGCCACACCTTGGTGCACCTGTAGGCGACCCTGTGGACACCAACGATACACATTGGTCACATGTGTAGTACGTGTATAGT
The DNA here is from genome assembly GCA_036245525.1 of Semisulcospira habei. NCBI lineage: Eukaryota > Metazoa > Mollusca > Gastropoda > Semisulcospiridae > Semisulcospira > Semisulcospira habei. The sequence goes on from BTPG01000005.1 coordinate 110,822,932, forward strand.
CTTTACAACACTTTTACTTTCGATCGTGTACGAGACACAACACAAACACACCAATCATCATTCGATGCCGCTTATTACATGTTGTCTAGACCGCGGATATACTTTATCAGTGGCAGGTGTACACATTGACATCTGGTGACAAGGTAGGGGCCTTACATTGTATCGGCATGCTGTAAATGTATGGACACTTATGTATCACAGTAACAGACGCCCTATTTAGTGATGCATGTTAAGTACCAGCAACTTGTCATGCACGAAAGACTTTTTTTTTTCAAGTTTATTGTCACCTGTCACTATTTTTGTCACCAGGCATTATGACACATGTGACACAGTGTGGTCAAATCCATAGAAAGGTAGTCCATCCAATGGCAAATCTGTACATATATACCTTTATGGGGATATCTGTTGTAAAGTATTATTTACAAATATTTTACAGTGCACAACCATTTTCAACAGAAATTTCTCAAAGTCAGGGCTGAAGGGTATATAGACTTCTTATTTTAGTCTAGCAGTCTTAGTCTTTTTAGTCCCTTCATAGACGATCAGCCGTTTACGAGATAGTGATTTTCTAGAGAGTAACAAAGGTTTGGGTATATCAAAATGAAGTCTAGTTTGAATAAAAGCAGTGCGCACTCGTTTTAAACCGCCGGAGGATGGAGACATTTTTCTGTAGCACATTTTGTTTCTAGTTCGCCTGCAGACGAAACAAGGGCATTCGCAGCCATGTTCACAGGGGATCAGTAGTTTACGCGGGTCTCATTGTTCCTGTATTCAGTGATAGTATGCACTATATGTCACTTAAAAGAATTTCATTTATTTTTTAAAATAAAATTTTCACACTTCGGTATATTAAGAGAAGAAGCAATTACGAAAAGGCTTGCCTTGAATTCAAATATCGTTACTCAACAATAAGGTATCCCAAACTGATCACGTGATCAAAACATCGGCACACGCGGATTTCCCTGCGGTGAATTTTGGTGTGCCGGCGAGTTCTTTTTGATTTGTTCTACAGAAGCATGTTTGTTTCCCAAAAAGGCGAACATGCAACGTTGCTTTGTGCATTTTTACATCTTGATAAAGGTTTTTGTCACGTTTATTTTCATTCACTTTACCATCGCTTTGCCCGTTTCATTTTGACACAACAGCAAAAAAAAAAAAAAAAAAAAGAAACAAAAAAGGCTATCTTCGAAACCTATGTCCGTAGTGCAACATGTTGCATGCTGTAAAAGAGTGCCACAACACTTGGTTGTAACTGTCATGGCTGAACAAAGTTTCGGAACTTGATTAATTATTATTATACTGCAACACTTAATTCAATCAGTTGTACTGGCAAGCTATGTTGTGATGTGCGATCAGTGCCATGCATTCTCGATCAGTGATCACTGATGGTACAGTACACTTCACACATAAAAAATACACAGCACAATGTGAACACGCTTGGAAGTTCATGCAATGCTTTGTTTAAAATTAAACCCTATCTTGCTAGCAGTAGCCTATTGCACAAAAGAGGAACTATTTTGCTGCTGCATAGTTTTCAGTTTGTCTGCATTATTGCAGTTTGCTGCAAGATTCTTAGCAGGTGGCATTAGCACTGACACTCATATATTTGGGGATTAAAACGAGAAAGAAAACGGAGACAGGTAACACAGAGTGATCAAATGAATGAGATATGCTTTGTGATGAACAGTTATTTAAAGTAAGGGGGGGGGGGGGAGGCACATACTTTATATTGTGCACGTACTATTTCTTTCAGTGTTTCCATCACCCATCATAACACCATTGGCCTCGATGAGTTCTCATGTTTTATTTGAGTGATTTACAAAATACATGTACTTGCTGCTGTTATATTATTTTCTTACTGGCTTTGACATTTTGCTGTAAGATTTACAGTCCCATACTTTAAACCTGTCCCGACTAACACACATGGAGGTTGACTGTATCATTGATATGTGTGTGTAGGTATCGTTTTGTTTGAGGTGGCAGTTTTGGCCTCACCTTTAAGTTTGGTGCCCCTGTGCATGTGGCCACCAGTACTATTTACAGAACTGATGGCTGCATGTGCAGTGTGATTAACTGTACACATGAGATTTTTAGGTGGGCAGCTAAAATACAGGCAGTCAATACAAGCCACTTTCTTAACCTCAAATCTCTAAAAATAGGTTTTACAGCCCACTAATGCCCATCAGTATACAATTGTGCATGCCTTTTGTGGGTGTTCTGTGGTTTTCCTTATCAATGTGAACTGGGCAGCCTATTGTTTGAAGTGATCAGTGGTGGCATTTAAAGGGAGGGGGGGGGGGGGGGGGGAGGCACATACTTTATATTGTGCATGTACTATTTCTTTCAGTGTTTCCATCACCCATCATAACACCATTGGCCTCGATGAGTTCTCATGTTTTATTTGAGTGATTTACAAAATACATGTACTTGCTGCTGTTATATTATTTTCTTACTGGCTTTGACATTTTGCTGTAAGATTTACAGTCCCATACTTTAAACCTGTCCCGACTAACACACATGGAGGTTGACTGTATCATTGATATGTGTGTGTAGGTATCATTTTGTTTGAGGTGGCAGTTTTGGCCTCACCTTTAAGTTTGGTGCCCCTGTGCATGTGGCCACCAGTACTATTTACAGAACTGATGGCTGCATGTGCAGTGTGATTAACTGTACACATGAGATTTTTAGGTGGGCAGCTAAAATACAGGCAGTCAATACAAGCCACTTTCTTAACCTCAAATCTCTATATATAGGTTTTACAGCCCACTAATGCCCATCAGTATACAATTGTGCATGTCTTTTGTGGGTGTTCTGCGGTTTTCCTTATCAATGTGAACTGGGCAGCCTATTGTTTGAAGTGATCAGTGGTGGCGTCATCCATAATGTATGTGTGCATTTGGCCACTGGTATTGTTTACAAAGATGCTGTTTACAGAACTAGTGGCTGAGTGACTGACCCAGCAAGTGCATATACTCCATTGTCTTCCGAGACAGGATGCCAAACGGCTGAGTATGCATATTAGTTCTGTTATTGTTATCAGGTGTGGCCTTATCTGTAAGTTTTGGTGCCCCTGTGCATCACTGCATGAGGCCAACATTACTTTTCACAGAACTGATGGCTGCATGTCTCTCTTGGCTTGACTTCGCGAACGAAGATTTTATAGGAGTTGCCCACGACGTCTGCAGGCTTGTTCGTGGCTGCGGAGGCCAATCCGAGACAGGCAGGTTCGACCGCAGTGGCTGCAGGGGAAGGTATGGCCAGGGTTCTGAGCTGTGGCATCTCTGTTTTTTCTCCTGAGCCGCTTGTCCTTAAGGCTAGCTCTGTGAGAGTCCTCAAAGGAGACAGCTGCCTTGTAAATGGTGGAGCACCAGGTGTCACGGTCCGCAGCAAGCGAAGACCACTGGTGGTGGTCGATTTGGCAGGCACTAAGTGACTTCTTGAGACAGTCTTTGTATCTCTTCTTTGGTGCCCCTCTGTCACGGTGTCCAGTAGCAAGCTCGCCGAACAGGGTGATCTTTGGTAGGCGATGATCCTCCATCCTGGAGACGTGCCCCGCCCAGCGGAGCTGTGTCCGCAGCAGCAAAGCCTCGATGCTCACAGTTTCAGCCTGTTCAAGGACCTCGACGTTGGTGACATAGTCACTCCAGTGATTGCCCAGGATGGTACGCAGGCAGCGCTGGTGGAAGCGTTCGAGGAGTCGTAGTTGGCTGCGGTAGAGGGCCCAGGACTCGGAACCATACAGCAGGGTGGTGAGGACCACAGCTCTGTACACGCTGATCTTGGTGCCTGTTTTCAGCTGTTGATTGTGCCACACCCGCTTGAAAAGTCGCCCGAAAGCGCTGTTCGCTTTTGCCAGCCTGCTGTCAAGCTCCTTGTCCAGCTTGGCGTCCGACGTGATAATGCAGCCAAGGTAAGTAAACTGGTGCACTGACTTTAGTTCAGACTCGCCAATGGTGATGTGAGGAGGGCGATACACTGTCTTGGGTGCCGGCTGATGGAGGACCTCTGTCTTTTTCAGACTGACCTCGAGTCCAAAGAGCTGGGCAGCATCTGCAAAGCAAGACGTGATGCGCTGCAGGGCTCTCTCTGTGTGTGCAACGAGGGCAGCATCATCAGCAAAAAGCAGCTCACGAATCAGTTGGTCTAGGGTTTTCGTGTGGGCCTGCAGTCGTCTGAGGTTGAACAGGCTGCCATCGAGACGGTACCTGATGTACACTGCATCGTCATCATCGAGGTCCACTGTGGCCTGCTTCAACATCATGCTAAAAAAGATGGTGAAGAGGGTCGGTGCCAGCACGCAGCCCTGCTTTACGCCGTTGAGAATAGGGAATGGTTCTGAGAGGTCATTGTTGAGTCTGACCTGGCCTTGCTGGTCCTTGTGTAGCTGGACAATCATGTTGAGGAACTTTGGGGGACAGCCAAGCCGCTCCAGGATCTGCCACATGCCTTGCCTGCTCACAGTGTCGAACGCTTTTGTTAGGTCGACAAATGTTACGTACAGCCCTTTGTTCTGTTCGCGGCACTTCTCCTGTAGCTGTCTCAGCACAAAGACCATATCGGTGGTGCTCCTGTTTGCTCTGAAGCCACACTGGCCCTCTGGGAGTTGGTCTTCAGCGATGGCAGGTACCAGCCGATTCAGGAGCAGCCTTGCAAGGATTTTTCCAGCAATGGACAGCAGGGTAATTCCCCGATAGTTGGAACAGTCAGACTTCTCGCCTTTGTTCTTGTACAGGGTGATAACGACTGCATCACGGAGATCTTTTGGTAGTGTTCCTTCCTCCCAGCAGCAGAGAAAGAAGTCATGGAGCTTGTTGTGCAGTGCTGTGCCTCCATGTTTCCAGATCTCTGGCGGTATTCCATCAATGCCTGCTGCTTTGCCACTCTTGAGCTGGTGGATGGCTGCATGTGCAGTGTGATTAACTGTACACATGAGATTTTTAGGTTAGGCTAAAATACAGGCAGTCAATACAAGCCACTTTTTTAATCTCAAATCTCTATATACACATGTATAGAGGTTTTACAGTCCACTAATGCTCATCAGTATACAATTGTGCATGTCTTTTGTGGGTGTTTTGCGGTTTTGTATGTGGGGTGGGGTTGAAAGCGGGGCAGTATGGCACCTATTACTGTGTATGTGTATGTACAAAACCTACATTACCCAAAAACATGAATAAATAATTTAAATAAATAGTTATTTGGGTTTAACGCCACACAGGCGACTACGACCACCCTCATGATGGTTAAATGAATAAGATAAAGTAAGTCAAAGATACCTAGGACATATGAATGCTAAGTAAAGGATAGATTATGAACATGCACAGATATACATTCTTTTGGTGGGTGTTCTGCGGTTTTGTGTAACTGGAGTGGGGTTGGGAGCGAGCGGAATGGCAACTATGATCATGTACATGTATAAGACATTTATTCACCAAGTAAAACGTTATAAGGATTTTTGTGTGGCATGGCGACAGTAAAATACATCCTCACTTGTAGGGCATTCATCATGTCATACACTCAGTTGGCGATCATCCTGTATAGAGCACTAAACGATAGATAATAATAATAATAATGTACATTTATATAGCGCTTAACTTCCAAATGAATGGTGCTCACAATATTAAACACAAATCAGTCGTATGTCACAAATCATGGAATCATGTTGTTCCATGGATGGTGCTGTACTGAGGACAGCTTCTGGAAAGAAACTGCACCTGAATCGAGAGGCTCTGGCTTTCAAAGTACGGAACCGCCGGCCAGAGGGCAAAAGCTCGAAGAGATCGTTGGCTGGGTGCGACAGATCTGACAGAATAGTACTGGTGGCCACATGCACAGAGGCATCATGGTGTATGTTCTTAGCCTGTATGCTGATGTGTATGTACAAAACCTACATTACAAACAAAATAAATAAATAAGATAAAGTAAGTCTAAGGTACCTGGAACATATGCATGCTAGGTAAAGGATAGATTATGAACATACACAGATGTGCATGTCTTTTGGTAGGTGCTCTGCAGTTTTGTGTGTGTATTTGGGTAGAGGTTGGGAGCGGGCGGTATGCCACCTATTACTATCTAAAATTCTATATATATGTGTATATTTTCTTCTTGTGTGCTGATGTGTATGTACAAAACCTGCATTACAAACAAACAAAAGTAAATAAATAAATAATTTAAATAAATAGTTATTTGGGTTTAATGCCGAGCAGGCGACAAATGTCATCTCGTGCTGTTACATAAATAAGATAAAGTAAGTCAAGATACCTGGGCCATATGAATGCTGAATAAAGGATAGATTATGAACATGCACAGATGTACTTGTCTTTTAGTGGGTGTTCTGTGGTTGTGGAGTGGGGTTGGGAGTGGGCAGTATTACCATGTATGTGTATGAGAACATCAGCATATGTATAAAACCTACTTTACAAACAAATAAAAATAAATAATAAATTGTAATAAATAAAATAAGATAAATCAAAGATACCTGGGACATGAATACCAAGTAAAGGATATATTATGAACATGCACAGACTTGCATGTCTTTTAATGGGCGTTCTGTGGTTTTGTATGTGGGGTGGGGAGCAGGTGTTATGCACCTATTACCATATATGTGTACATGTATGTTCTCATCTTGTATGCTGATGTGTATGTGCAAACATACATCACAAACAAACAAATAAGTAAATAAATAAATTTAAAAAAAAAAATTAATAAATAAAATAAGTCGGGGATACCTGGGACCTATGGATAGATTATGAACATGCACAGATGTATGCATATTGAAAAATAATTTCCTCTCCTTGGTGGCCACCACCATACCACCAGCGATCATGTACATCAAGGAATTCCTTCCATCCATAATTAAAAGGATAAATAATAAATAAATATGTAAGTGAATACATATATGAATCAATAATAAATAAATAAATAAAACATGTAATACAATGGAGAGGGCTACTACCTGTATTGTGTCTCATGCAGTACCGATAAAGCTTGATTATAAGAGTTTTTGTGAGTACTTGAGTGCGGATTGGTTGAATGGGTTGCAAAAAACTAAAATTTTATATTTAGGTGTTTAGCTGAACAAGGTGATTTAGATGGAAACGGTTCGGAGATGGATTTCACTCTGCCTGGCTTGTGCTTAAGACCAGTCGGATAAGAGTTGCTTGACCAGTTACAAATCCCATCTCCACTAATAACAAAAGAGCAGACCTACACTTAGAGCCGTTAGTCTGGGAAACGGACGAACAACATGCATGTTGTATCCGGACATAAAGTCTGCTGAATGTTGAAGATGGTCGGCAGACACAATGCACAACATGCACGACTAAGGTAGTTTACTTTCGATATGCTTTCCTCCCACAAATGATTGATTGTTGATTGATTGTACATTGCTTAACGTCCCGACAGCAACAAGGCTTTCTCAGGACGTGCCTGCACTGCTTGTGAAAAAAAACAACCAACTAAACAGAACATTGAATGTATGTCGCCAACCGGTCAAACACATTAAATAAACCTAACACATGGGGCCTAAATAAAGCTAAGACCATTTAGCAACACACATCCAATATCAAGAGCTACAGGCAGTGCAGACAGTAGGGAGAGTTTAAAAAAGGCAAATACAGGTGAATGGACCTCGGGTAGACAGAAACACATGCCCCAGAATAGAGAGAAAACCCCACCCTGTGGGGCTGACCAGGGTGACCCTGGGAACTAAAAAATACCTAACCCCACCCAAGTCCCCCAGGGCAGACCCGGGTGGGGTACCCCCAAATGAGACCCGAGTTCTATGGGAAAGGCTGTTTTCAAGACCAGGAAAAATAACGTATTTGACATTGATAAGATGTACTTCAAAGTTCAAATCCAAAATAATCTCTGTTTCACTTCAGGAGCAAAGTAAAGCTGATTAACCGTGCGCGTCTGATTGACTTCTTTCGAAGGCATCTCGCTGACCGCCATTTCGAAACTAGCGACGCGAGTATGCTTACGGCATTAAAAATATTACTTTTAAAATTATTTTATCGTAAATATGTATGCATGTTTACTTGCTGATGATTTTAATTTACTCACTGGAATAAACGTGCAACTTGTATGCTCGAAATTTTCAATGTTATGCACAAAACATGTCTTGCACCTTATCTGGGCCGTGTACGAGGACTGGTTCCCTCACATCAAAAAATAGCTTTCGAAAAACACTTATACAAAAATGTCTCCATCCTAAGGACAAATATTGTTGCTATCCATAAACCATATGGCATTAGTACTTTCGTTTCGTATCTGCAAACCATTGTTACTCTTTTGACGAACTACTCATGTCTGCAGAAATTGCGTAAGCTGCTAGACTATTACTCAGGGATGAAAGGTTTAAAGGTTAAAATATTCGCTTGTGACGGATTACGAAAAGGACATCGCTGAACAGATTTGCGTGTTTTTTTGGGCCTTGCGGCACTCTTCGTTGAACCATGGTACTCTCGGCTTCCGAGGGACTGATGTGGGCCTTTTAGGGATGGTTTCACCTGCTACGTCCAACAAAATAAAAGTAAAACAATAAACAGGTTCATCAGCTGACATGACCACCTCCTCTGTAATACAAGACTGACAGAGAGAGGTGAACAGAGACCAGTTAGCTTTCTTGATATTCCAGCGCCCCACTGGTGGATCCTCCTCACAGCTGACCAATGACAGGACTAATGGGAAGTGGTCACTACCACACAGGTCATCGTGAACCTTCCAGTCAAAGTCCAGCATGAGAGAAGGATCACACACTGTGAGGTCTAGAACAGAACTAGATCCTGAACCTGGGTTAGAGGATGTAGGTGAACCATCGTTAAAGACACATAAGATAAGTTGAGAAAAAACATCTTCTAACATCTGACCTCTGCCAGGATAGTGGTCACTACCCCACAGGTGAGCGTGACCATTAAAATCTCCCATGAGAATAAAGGGAGGGGGCATCTGATCTACCAAGTTAAAAATATCATTACTACAGACCCGCAGGGATGGTGGTAGGTAAATACTGCATATGGTTATGGTCTTTTTTAAGGTAACCCGAGCTGCGACAGCTTGAAGACAGGTGTCGATGCTAACAGGGCTACATACAATTTGGCTACTAATGAGAAGAGCCACTCCACCCGAGCGCCTCTCCGAATCAGAGCCTTTATAGATAGCATTAAAGCCACAGGGTCAGAAGTCTTCAGGTAAGTCTCCTGAAGAGATATTACTGAGGGGTTATAGGACTTGACTAAAAGACATAATTCCTCAAAGTTAGCATGAAAACCACAATTCCACTGAAGCAGAGAGTACATGATTATGTCTTATGTGGGGGAGAAGAGTTTCTTCCCCCCTTTTCCTTTGCTTTGAAAGGAGTCTAAGAAACAGATGGTGGCCGGCTCCCGGGCCTCCTCTGGTTCTTTGGAGATAAGAGGAGTGGAGCTGCTATAGCACCAGCTATGACAACTTCCATTCCCTCCATCTGCTCCTCCAATGCAACCTATTTATTTTGAAGGGGGACATCAGTGTCCCCCTTCTGGGCCTGTGCGCACAGCGGTCCCATAACTTTCTTAGACTTCTGGTTCTGAGCAGCATTCCTGCTGCTAGAGTTAGCGGCCTTAGAAGGTTGACCAGAGCCAGAATCCTTTGTAGCAGACAGATTGACAGGCTTGGGTGGGGGCTGAGGCTTAGGGGCAGCAAAAGGCGGCACTACCGGACCGGTAGTGTCCGCCTTCTGCGTACCCTGGCTTTTCGTCACCACTGGAGGGGGTTACTCTCCAGAGGCGAGAGGAGCCGAGGCTCCACCCCCAACCAAGAAGTTGGGATTTGGCATGAGAAATCTTTGGTGGGGTGCTTGCCTGCAACCGTAGCACTGAATGTAAACACAGAGGTGTTACTAGAGTTTGACGCAGCCTCAGCTGCACCAGGGCCTTCAATCTGTCTTTTGGCGTCTGCGTCTTCTCCACACGCACCTGCTGAATCTTGCACTTGGATATTCAACGAGGGCATTTCTTGTCTGAAGCCATATGCACCCACTGGCAATTCACACACAGGGGGGTGGCTGTTCAGGACTCAGTAGAGTGTCCGGGCTTAGTGCAATGGGCACATGAAGCCTCTGCCTGGCGGCATGTTTTCTGCCCTTGGCCATACTTTTGGCACTTAAAGCACCGGAGGGTTAGTTAGTTAGTTAGTTATTTGGGTTTAACGCCGAGCAGGCACCTAAGGCCATCTCACGGCGGGAAGGGTAAAAATCTGGTCAGCCAGACTAAAAGAAAGGTCTTAAGACATGATGTAAATATACCTTAAAAATATGTCAGGCTAAAATGTCGCACAGGTCTTTAAAAAAAACGTCGGAAGACTCTCAAAAAGGTCAAAATAATAGAAACATCATAATCTATAAACGCTCAAATCTTATTAAAAATATGGCACTCTCTCAGAAAACTGAAGATCTTGTCCGGGGGCACATCCCGGAACAAAACCTTCAAGGAGTCTGCCGTGAAATGTTTATACCTTGTGTCGATTAGATCAGCACAAGACAACAAAAAGTGTTGAACAGAGTACTGCTCGTCGCAGGCATAACACCATGGACGCTCCTCCTGTTTAAGTAAATAAGAGTGCGTAACATACGTGTGGCCGATGTGAAGCCGAGCCAGGACAGTCTTCTCACGGCGGCTGCCGCAGCGATAAGGTAGACCGTCGGACAACTTAGGAAGGGCTTCATGCAGCTTGTTAGCTTCCTCTTTGTCCCACTCAGACTGCCACTCACGGGCTATGTACGCACTAGCCACATGTCTAAAATCACTATAATAATAATAATAATAATAATAATAATACCGTTATTATATAGGCGCTTTTTCTCAATTTTGGGGAAATCGACTCAAAGCGCCGCGCCTGAAACCCAACACACACACTCACGAAACAGACATGGATTTACGCCATTTAAGACAAACACAGTACAAGACAAACGAAGGGCCAGTCAGCTACTGAAGTTACAGAGATTTTTGATCGCTTGTATTTGAAATTTGTAAAGTGGCCTGAGACCGGTACCAAAGTGTGGGGGTGGGGGGGTGGAAGAACCGGAGTACCCGGAGAAATAACCCCCGATGTTGACCAGGCGCTCCATAGTTTTACATAAACAGTCTGTGTGTCAGGGACAGGGTCATTGCGGGCATCGTTGGCAGCAGAATCTGCGATCCTGTTGCCTTCGATGCCCACATGCCCTGGCACCCAAATAAAAATGATATCATAATATTCCTTCATCAAGTCCGCGTGGAGCTCTCTGATCTGCACCAGCAGTGGGTGGTCATTTCCCGTGCCCTGAAGGGCCTGCAGGGCAGAAAGAAGAGTCAGACAGAATCAGGAAGTTCCTTTCTCTAGATCGATAAGCATGCCTGAGTGCCAGCAGAACCGCCTGCAGTTCCGCACTAAATACAGATGAGTGGTCTGGGAGGCGGTGCTTAAATGGGCGTCTAGGATGGCGACAGGACACTGCGGCCGCAGCCACTCTCCCATCCTCAGACTTTGACCCATCGGTATAGATGCGACAATAGCCAGGAAAAATTGAAAGCAGTTCATTAAGGCTCTGTTGGTATATGGCTGGTGGAGTAGATTCTTTCTTGTGGGCAGTCAGGTCCAGCAAGATGTCAGGAACTGGTAAGAGCCAAGGTGGAGTGATGTGTTGCAGGGATTCCAAAACTCTGTCCAGGTCCAATCCGGCCGCCTGCAGATGAGGTCGGACACAGAAAGAAAGTGGACGGACAGCTCCCAGATGGGTATCATAACTCTCTGCAAACGATGGTTTAAAAACACAATCATAGGCAGGATTGTCTGGATGGGCCTTCAGTTTCAGAACATAGCTGAGCATGAGGCGGATGCGGCGGAGCTTGAGAGAAGGCTTCCCTGCCTCGGCATACAGACTAGGAACTGGAGACGTCCTGAAGGCCCCAAGACATATCTGCAGACCCTGATGGTGAATTGTGTTCAGACGCTGTAGCACAGACTTGGAAGCTGAGCCATACACCACAGAGCCGTAATCCAGTTTGGACCGAACAAGGGCCCGGTACAGACGAAGTAAGGCAGTACGGTCCGCACCCCAGTCAGTACGACCGACGACATGAAGAATGTCGAGAGCCTTCTGACAAGAGGTTCTAAGGTAATTAATATGGTTGCGGAAGGTAAGTCTTTTGTCAAAAATGACTCCCAGAAACTTTGCCTCCTCGGCCACCTTAATTGGCACTCCAGCAATGCTCAGGCTAGGTTCTGGAAAAAATTTCGTCTGGTTAGTAAAATGCACACAAACAGTCTTGGAGGGCGAGAACTTGAATCCATTGAGAGACACCCACCGCTGGATGCGATCAACGCACAGCTGCGAGCGCCTCTCAAGGGACGCAAGTCCTCGACCACGTGCGCACAAAGCAAAGTCGTCAACAAACAAAGAGCATTCAGAATCATCCTTGATGGTCTTTACAATGTTAATTTTAATACTAAATAAAACAGGAGATAGAATGCTGCCCTGTGGGACACCCATCTCCTGTTCAAAGGAGTCTGAGAGGGTGGAACCCACACGGACATGGAACGACCGGTTAGTCAAAAAATTGTGAATAAAAACGGGCAGGTGCCCTTTAAAACCCATGTCCAACAAGTCAGACATTATGCCATACTTCCAGGTAGTGTCATACGCCTTCTCAAGATCGAAGAAAACTGCATAGACATGCTGCTTGTTGACAAAAGAATCTTGAATAAATGATTCAAAGTGGACTAAATGGTCAGTTGTACTACGGAAGCGCCGGAAACCGCACTGGAGGTCTGTGAGGAGACCCTGTGACTCAAGATGCTACACCAGGCGGGCGTTGACCAGGCGCTCCATAGTTTTACATAAACATGATGTCAAAGCGATAGGCCGGTAGTTGCCCGGGTCGGAAGGATCCTTACCCGGCTTGGGGATCGGTACAACCACAGACTGGCGCCAAGACGGCGGAAAATGACCAGTTCTCCAGATATGGTTAAAGGCCTTGAGAAGTACAAGGAGTGACCTCTCAGGCAGATGCGTTAGGAATTGATAGTGGACGGTATCTAGGCCAGCAGCAGAGTCATTACATTTCTGCAAAGCTTGCTGCAATTCTGATAATGTAAATGGGACATTATAGTCTTCTGAGTTATCGGACTTAAAATCACAAATACGAGACTCTCGCTTCTCCTTCTCTCTCTGGAAGAAAGGTGAATAATGCTCCATTGAAGAATTATGGGCAATGGTGGAGGCAAGCAAATTGGCCACAGCTTTTTTATCTGTAACCAAGCTGGCACCATCTCTAAGATGGCCAACAGAAGCCGAGCCACCCCTGCCCCTAATTCTCCGAACAGCCTTCCATACTTTCTGGGACGGAGTCCGAGAAGTTAAAGATGAGACGAAGCGTCTCCAGGAAGCACGGCGTTCACGTTTAAAAATGTAACGGGCTTTCGCCCTCTGTCTTTTAAAGGTTAAAATATTCACTTGCGACGGATTACGGAAAGCACGTCGCTGAGCAGATTTTGCGCGCTATTTGGGCCTTGCGGCACTCTTCGTTGAACCATGGTACTCTCGGCTTTTGAGGGACTGATGCGGAAGTTTTAGGGATGGTTTCACCCGCTATGTCCAACAAAATAGTAGTAAAAGAAGAAATAGGTTCTTCAGATGACATGACCACCTCCTCTGTAATACGAGACTGACAGAGGGAGGCGAACAGAGGCCAGTTAGCTTTCTTAAGATTCCAGCGCCCCACCGGCGGATCCTCCCCACAGCTGACCGATGACAGGACTACTGGGAAGTGGTCACTACCACACAGGTCATCGTGAACCTTCCAGTCAAAGTCCAGCATGAGAGAAGGATCACACACAGTGAGGTCTAGAACAGAACTAGATCCTGAACCTGGGTTAGAGTATGTAGGTGAACCATCGTTAAAGACACATAGGTTAAGTTGAGAAAAAACATCTTCTAACATCTGACCTCTGCCATCATAGTGGTCACTACCCCAAAGGTGAGCGTGACCGTTAAAATCCCCCATGAGAATAAAGGGAGGGGGCAGTTGATCAACTAAATTAAAAAAATCATTACTACAGACCCGCAGGGATGGTGGCAGGTAAATACTGCATATGGTTATGGTCTTCTTCAAGGTAACCCGAGCTGCGACAGCCTGAAGACAGGTGTCGATGCTAACGGGGCTACATAAAATTTGGCTACTAATGAGAAGAGCCACTCCACCCGAGCGCCTCTCTGAATCAGAGCCTTTATGTATAACGTTAAAACCATTAAAGGACACAGGGTCAGAAGTCTTCAGGCAAGTCTCCTGAAGAGATATTACTGAGGGGTTATAGCACTTGACTAAAAGACGTAATTCCTCAAAGTTAGCTTGAAAACCACGACAATTCCACTGAAGCAGAGAGTCCATGATTATGTCTTATCTGGGGGTGCGGAGTTTTTCCCCCCTTTTTCCTTTACCTTGGAAGGAGTCGGAGAAACAGAGGGGGGCCGGCTCCCAGGCCTCCTCTGGTTCTTAGGAGATGAAGGGGGTGGAGCTGCCGCAGCATTGGCAACTTCCACTCCCTCCATCTGCTCCTCCAATGCAGCATATTTGTTTTGAAGGGGGACATCAGTGTTCCCCTTCTGGGCCCGTGCGCACGGCGGTCCCATAGATTTCTTAGACTTCTGGTCCTGGGCAGAGGTCCTGCCGCTAGAGTTAGCGGCCTTAGAAGGCTGACCAGAGCCAGAAACCTTTGGCGTTGACAAACTAGCAGGTTTGGGTGGGGGCTGAGGCTTAGGGGCAGCAGAAGGCGGTGCCACCGGACCGGTAGCGTCCGCCCTCTGCGTTCCCTGGCTCCTCGTCACCACCGGAGGAGGGTTACTCTCCAGGGCCGAGAGGATCCAAGGCTCCGCCCCCAACCAAGAAGTTGGGGTTTGACAAGAGAAGTCTTTGGTGGGGCGCTTGCCTACCACCGCAGCACTGAAAGTATACACAAAGTTGTTATTTGAGTTTGGCGCAGCCTCAGCTGCACCAGGACCGTCAACCAGTTTTTTTGCGTCTGCAAAGGACAGCCCCTTCTCCACACGCACCTGCTGAATCCTGCACTCGGAGATCCAACGAGGGCACTTCTTGTCCGAAGCCATATGCGCCCCCTGGCAATTCACACACAGGGGGATGGCTGTGCAGGACTCAGCAGAGTGTCCGGGCTTAGTGCAACGGGCGCATAGAGCCTCTGCCTGGCGGCATGTCTTCTGCCCATGGCCATACTTTTGGCACTTAAAGCACCGGAGGGGGAGAGGGACGTACTTTTTCACTTTTAGGGAGTAGTAACCTCCCCAGATGGTAGTAGGAGCTGTGGGGGTGCCAAACGTCAGGATGATGATAGGGAGACGAATCTCCCTACCACCTCGTTTGGAAATGAAGCGCCTGACGTAGGTCACCCCCTGTGACTTAAGGTTCCGTACAAGTTCATCTTCAGACAGTTCGGCCAATGCTTGATCTTTAATCACTCCTCTAGAGGAATTCATTGTTTTGTGGGGAGTGACCTCCACTGGAGTGTCTCCGATGGAGGAGAGCCTCAGTAGCCCATTGGAGTGTGCCCGAGTACGGCACTCTACCAACAAGTCACCAGACCTGAGGCGCTGGGCCTCAGGCCTGCCAACATGGCTCCTGAGGGTCTCCCCTACCAGGAAAGGGTGCAGCTTGGAAACAGGCTTCTCTTTAACTTTGCTGTGGATAATGAGAAAGCGAGGCCAGACGGCCGAAACCTGAGGCGTCGCTTCCCCACAATCGGAGTCGCTATCATTTTCAAGGTCAATGTCAGTGGCTATGTGCCGCTTTGGTGCCAGTTTTGGTTTTTTGATATTTTCCATATTATAGTATGATAGATATTCATCCCCCGGGGGTCCCCGCCCGCCACCGAGCCCAACAAGGGAAAGTGCAATTGTCGGCGGGTCTCCAGCCGACGCACAATGGAGACTGCCCGAAAGATATACTCAAGGGGGTAAGCCCGATTGAACCGTTTGAGCCACCGCCTTCTATCACACTGTTGAATGCAGGGGAATACTGGCATAGAGCACCTAATCAGCATCAGAGGCTATAGCATGGTGCTCCGTATAACAACCCGCATGTCAACAGGGGGATAGGGCTCGACGTGACAAGAGCCGATTGACTAGACCAGTACGACTAGCCTCCCGTTTAGGCAGAAGTCAAGGCCAAAGTGTAGTGTTTCAGCCACCAGGATCCTCTTCTCCCCCGACATGGGTCTCCAAGCACGGCAAACACTTGGGATTGCAGGCTGGCAAAAGCGAACAGCGCTTTCGGGCGACTTTTCAAGCGGGTGTGGCACAATCAACAGCTGAAAACAGGCACCAAGATCAGCGTGTACAGAGCTGTGGTCCTCACCACCCTGCTGTATGGTTCCGAGTCCTGGGCCCTCTACCGCAGCCAACTACGACTCCTCGAACGCTTCCACCAGCGCTGCCTGCGTACCATCCTGGGCATTCACTGGAGTGACTATGTCACCAATGTCGAGGTCCTTGAACAGGCTGAAACCGTGAGCATCGAGGCTTTGCTGCTGCGGACACAGCTCCGCTGGGCGGGGCATGTCTCCAGGATGGAGGATCATCGCCTACCAAAGATCACCCTGTTCGGCGAGCTTGCTACTGGACACCGTGACAGAGGGGCACCAAAGAAGAGATACAAAGACTGTCTCAAGAAGTCACTTAGTGCCTGCCAAATCGACCACCACCAGTGGTCTTCGCTTGCTGTGGACCGTGACACCTGGCGCTCCACTATTTACAAGGCAGCTGTCTCCTTTGAGGACTCTCGCAGAGCTAGCCTTAAGGACAAGCGGCTCAGGAGAAAGAACAGAGATGCCGCAACTCAGAACTCTGGCCATACCTTCCCCTGCAGCCACTGCGGTCGAACCTGCCTGTCCCGGATTGGCCTCCGCAGCCACGAACAAGCCTGCAGACATCGTGGGCAACTCCTATAAAATCTTCGTTCGCGAAGTCCAGCCAAGAGAGATTTTTAAGGACCAATCCAACATGGTAAGACTGGGTTAGCACAGCTCCTTAAAAACTGGACCAGTGAAAAAGACTGAACGACATATCTGCTGACATCAAGTCCTAATCCTGGACAAAGATGGCACCCGTCTGCTAGCCCACTCAGTCAGGGACTGAGGGGACTACCCACCCACGCCACGTGTAGGCCGGTGCCGGGTAGGCAAAGCACCGGAGGGTGAGAGGGACGTACTTGTTCACTTTCAAGGAGTAATAACCTCCCCAGATGGTAGTAGTAGGAGTGGGGGTGCCAAACGTCAGGATGATGGTAGGGAGACGGATCTCCCGACCACCTCGCTTGGAAGCGAAGCGCCTGACGTAAGTCACCCCTGCGACATAAGGTTCTGAGCAAGTTCAGCTTCCGACAGTTCTGCCAATGCTTTATCATTTATCACACCTCTAGAAGAATTCATCATTTTGTGGGGTGTGACCTCCACTGGAGTGTCTCCGATGGAAGAGAGCCTTAGTAGCCGATTGGAGTGTGCCCGGGTACGGCACTCTACCAGCAAGTCACCAGACCTGAGGTGCTGGACATCAGGCCTGCCAACACGGCTCCCGAGGGTCTCCCCCACGAAGAAAGGATGCAGCTTGGAAACAGGCTTCTCTTTCACTTTGCTTTGGACAATGAGGAAGCTTCCTCACAGTCTGAATCGCTGTCAAGTACAATGTCGGTAGCTATGCGCCGCTTTTGTGCCATTTTTGGTATTTTTGTGGTTTCCATATTATAGTAGTAGAGATATTCATCCCCCGGGGGTCCCCGCCTGCCACCGAGCCCAATAAGGGAAAGTGCATCTGTCGGCGGGTATCCAGCCGACGCACAATGGAGACTGCCCGAAAGATATACTCATGGGGTTAAGCCCGATTGAACGGTCTGTGCCGCCGCCTTCTATCACATTGTTGAATGCAGGTAATCAGCAGCAGAGGCTATACCATGGTGCTCCATATATCAACCTGCATGTCAATAGTGGGATAGGGCTCAACGTGACAAGAGCCGATTGACTAGGCCGGTACTCCTAGCCTCCCGTTTAAGTAGAAGTCAAGGCCAAAGTGGAGTGTTTCAGCCACCAGGTTCCTCTTCTCCCCCGACACAGGTCTCCAAGCACGACAAACACTCGGGATCGAAAGGACCAGAAACTAATGAGTATTTTTAAGGACCATTCCAACATGGTAAGACCTGGGTTAGCACAGCTCCTTAAAAACCGGACCAGTAAAAAAGACTGAACAACATATCTGCTGGCGTCAAGTCCTAATCCTGGACAAAGATGGCACCCCTTCGCTAGCCCACTCAGTGACTGAGGAGACTAGCCGCCCACACCACGTGGAGGCCGGTGCCGTAGTGGGCTCTATAACCTGAGGTCACAATGCACCTTTACATCATTCATGTACTATCAACTGGATGTGTACATTGCTCACACCTCAGTTGGTCAGGATTAATTTGTATGAGCTCTGTTCATCATAAGGATTTCTGAGGAATAATGTTAGGCTTGTGAATAAATCTTTGAAAAAGCTGTTTGTATACTCAGTGTCTCAATGGTTGGTTGCAGTACATTGCATGTATTATCATGTTCAGTTTGTTATGCGATAGTATGGCCGCATGTCCTAAAAAAAATCCAGAAAGAAAAGAGCTTATGTCAACTACACAACTGAAGTAATAAAACATAGGGAACAAGGGTATGTCAGACACTGTTCATTGGAGTTTGTTCCCTAATTCTTTATATAGCAGCCACTGTGCATAAGTACCAGTTTTTCTCCACCCCCTTGGTGCCTTTATAGACAGGTTTGACTATATTGAAAATCTTTTACATGTGTATTAGTTTCATTTAAGTTTTTCACTCAATCATAAAGTATAAATCGACCAGTTTTCAGCTTCATCACATTACTGTCGCATGTAACAGTTGGGACCGCCACACATCAGCAGCTCATTACTGGGTCGGCTGAGCTTGTTTTCTGGCATGAGGCTTTCTAAGGAAGGAAGAAATAGTTGCAGTGGCAGTAGACTGAGAACATGCATACAAGCGTGTGCAGTACAAACTGCTAGTGGACCTACTACTGCAGTACGGAGTCAGCAAAGTGATCACACAGTGGGTGGCTGCAGCGCTCAAAGAACCCAGGCACGGTCATGAGAACGGGAAATTGGAACTCTGAGCCAAACCAACTATCCATGGGCCTGCCACAGGGGTGTCCACTATCACCTGTGCTGTTCAACATATACACCACAAGGCCTTGCAGACTTGAACAGTAACGGTTTGGCAAATGTCCTCACACTCTCCAACAATGGACTAAAATACCAAACGGTGAAGAGGACCACAGAAGTGGTCCAGGCTCAGCCGGATGAGGCATCCAAGTGGTGCAAAGAGACAGTCATTCATTAATCCGGAAAAGGAAGAGATGCTCTGGTTTACCCTTGACAACAAAGCGGCAGGCAGACCAGTCACCTCGTCAAGTTTGACAGCTTAGAGACTGAGAGCACTGACCAACTGAACTATTTGGGCATACTCTTCGATAGTATGCTGATCTTCAAAGCACATGTGGAATTGACGGCTCTGAAATGTTGGAAAGGCTTGTCTGTCCTAAAAGCCATGGCGGCGAAAGGCATTGAGCAGCGACATGATTTTGCTGTACCAGAGCATAGTACTCAGTTGAGACGACAATGGGCTTGGACTGGCAACACTGTCACAGACCAATCTGCAAAAGCTGGAAAGAGTTCAAAATGAAGCAATGAGAGTGATCCTGGGAACAACTAAGGACGCGCTGATCGAAACAATGCGACACATGCTGGACCTCCTGCCAATGCAGACAAGACAGAAGATTGAACAGATCAAGCTTACTTCAGAGCCTTAGAGCAATGCGCTACATGAAGCAGTCAAAGACAAAAAAGCAGCAGACTCACAAGAGACAAATCAAGGATGGGTTAAGCCGAGGACTCAATACAAGAGGTACGGAAAATGACAGAACTGAAGGAATCAAAAGAATGGGAACAAATTCCAACCCAGTTCCAACATCTGTACCAAACTAGTGTACCTGGAAGTTTGGAAAAACGCTGTCGAGAATGGCCAGTGGGCAAGACAGAAGCAGAAGTCAGAATGCTATTAGAAGAGAATAGCAAGCCCCAAGATCTGATTATATAATAAGAATAAGAATACTTTATTATCTCAAAAAGAGAAATTCTTTTCGCCACCTCAGGTGCAACTCGCAATCACACACACTCACACAACATTTTTCAAACAAATGGACAATGGCTCGGGACGGGTGAAGCCCGTCGCCAAGGCATCTAATGGCCAGCGCCAACGGCCCCAGCCCGACCTGAACCTCCCTAACACAAACAAACTAAAAACAGTTCTATCTTAATAGCTCTATAACACATAATATAATGTTTTTAAACTTTCTGCTTGGCTGAGACTAGTTACACAAATAACAAAAATACGCAAAAAACAAAACAAAAACAAAACAAAAAAACCCCGACTACTTTCACAGTTGCTACCTGGGGGCCCGTCGCCATAAGAACAGCGCCGGCTATTAGACAGTCGCTCCCGCGTAAACAGTCACCACCTTAATTATAACTTAACTTGTAATTTTTAAAGCAATAGTAGTAGGACTACATCATTAACGTAAAAGCAGTCCAAAATGGTTTCTAAAGAGTACACACTGGCACACTGTTCAGTAGGAAACACAGTCACTGCGTCTGTGAGGTGTCTGTCATCACATCATTCGGCTGGAATGTGGGTCCTGAAGCTTGCTGGTACTCGCTTCGTTGCGGAATGCACTAGCGCTATTCCGTAGGCAGCGTGGCGTGGGAAGAGCCACTCCCGAGATGATGAAAGGGGAGGAAAGCACGTTGGTTGTATTGCCACAGCATAACGCGCGCTGTTCTTCTAATATCCGCGTGGTACAACAAGAATCAGCGTATATCAACTCAGTCGCAGCGGCACAGCGGATAAAATCCAATTAACGGTCACGGCACATCAAATTGCCAGAAGTTATCAAAAAGAAATACCGGTCGTGATGTAGCATTGCAGGGCCTGACATCGTATATCAAACGAAGGTACAATGTCGGCTAGAATACTGCCGGTGGCGACCATTTCTGCCGGAGCGGGCGGCCAGGAGGTGTTGCATGGCCGCCATCTTGTCAATACACAGATGGTTCAGTCATGCAGTCATGCATGAACTGCCAGTCAGGCTGGGGCTTCACAGTCAAACAAAAAGACAGCACCATATACAAAGACAGTGCAGCGTACAAAGCCAAGACCTCAAGTTTAACGATGGAGGTTGAGTCGGTGACACGCTTTGAAATGGATTGCTACTCTGTATGACAGCCAAATCAGTCATGCCATCATTCTCATGATGCCTGCTGCAAAATATTGACGCAGGAATGGACACTGGCACAGGGCAATGGCAACTCCGAAGACTTTTGTGGGTCTACTGCCCAGGACATGCTGGAGTCCAGGGCAATATCAAGTGGATACCCTCGCTGGAAAGGCGGAGGTCAGAGCCAACAGGAACAGAGCCAACGGCACCACAGTCGATCAATGTATTGCCTCCGGAGCAGAGGTGGCAGTGGGCGTTGGGCAGACTTGAAGGGATGTGAGAGATCCATAGTCAACCAAACCAATATTGGTACAATCTCAAAAGGAACTCTGGGAAGACTTCTGATGGATTGGGTGGACTGTATATGGGCTTTTCCGAATGCAAAGATCCCATCCTGACTGAACTGAAATGAAGGAGAGTGAGGATAAGACACATCACTGGCCCAAGGTAGAGGATGTCGCATTCGTCTTCTAGCACTGGCCGTGCTATTTTCAACAAGGTTAGTTACAGTGTGGCATTTGCCATTGCTATCGCCTGGTGCCAGCGCGCTGTCTGCACGGGACTGTTTACAGTCTGTGTCAGTAGGTGAACCAGATGAGCGTTCTGTCCATGTACCTATAATGTACAATCGCGCTCAACTGCTGGCTGCCATACCGTCACGCTTAACAAAAACCTTGACCTCTCGACTGCGCTCGTTTGAAATTGGTATCGGGCTACCGCGCAAGCGATACAAACGCAAAGTGAGAGACAACAATAAATTAAATATCATGTGTTTGAATGCTCAGTCCTGCTGACAAAAAACTGCCGACATCCATGATTTGATTGTAGAAAATAGACTTGATGTTTTGATGCTCACAGAAATCTGGCTGTATCCACAAGGTCATGATGCATACATTAGCGCCATGACCCCTGCAGGCTATGAGTGTCACTCCTTCCCTCGCTTGGGCTCGAGAGGAGGGGGGAATTGCCTTTATCGTCAGAGCCTGTTTGTTATCTTGTGTATCCTTCAGACCCATGAACTTTTCCTCCTTTGAATGTGTGGAAATGAAGATGAATGTAAAACAGATGTCGGCCTCGTGTGTGTGTCTCTATCGCCCGCCACCAAGTAAACGTAACAAACTGTCCAGCGCAATCTTTCTTTGGGAATTCCCGGAACTGTTGTCCGAGTTTACTTGCAGCAGTGCCAATGTTTCTGTATTTGGAGACTTCAATTTTCACTTTGATGATTGTTCTGATGGACAAGTGAACTGCCTAAAGACTGTGCTCAGTGACCATGGCCTGTCGCAGCTCGTGACTGTCCCCACACACCGTCACGGCCGTACTTTAGACTGGGTGGTAGTGCACACGCGCAGTGAAAACAGTCTCGTATCCCTTTTGGGTGTACGAGAATACCCGGACCTGTCAGACCACTACGCTGTGTTGTGTAAAGTGGCTATCGCCAGACCACCCCACCCACACGGCTTGTGACGTCACGGAAACTTGGAGCCATAGATTCTGCAGTTTTCCAAGCCGACGTAAAAGTGTTTGCCGCTGATGTTAGTAGCCGAACCTCTGATATTCTGCTGGATAATCTGGTGGACCTGTACAATGACGGTCTTCGACAAGTGTTGGACCGTCATGCTCCTCTGACAACGAGGCGTGTCAGGGACCGTCCGTCTGCCCCCTGGCTGTCTGAGGATGTGAGAGATGCACGGCGTGAGAGGAGGCGTGCCGAGCGTCAGTGGAGAAAGCACAAACTGGCTGTGTACAGACAGATATACACGTGTAAAAGAAATGCGGCCTCTCAGCGCCTAAATGCTGCCAGATGACATTTCTTCATGGACAAGCTCGACTCGGCTGCCTCTTCCAGCAAGCTGTTCTTCTCAGTGTCAAATGAACTGCTGGGAAAACCCAAGTCTACTGCTCTTCCTGCTGATGTCCCCTCTTCTGAACTGCTGCAGACATTTTGTGATTTTTTCACTGACAAAATCAAACTGCTGCGCGAGAATTTAGATGCTAAGCAGTGCAATCCACCCGTTTTTACTGTTTATTATGGTCCATGTTTTGCAAAGTTCAAATCTGTCACAGAAAGCGACATTACTGCCATAATTGCAAAGTCTCCAACAAAAGGTTGCATGTTGGATCCTGTTCCGACTTGTTTCCAAAGCAGTGCATCAGCGATCTTGCACAGTTGATTGCTGCTATTGTAAACAAGTCTCTGTCAACCGGAACTGTTCCAAAATCTTTCAAACAGGCTGTTGTTACCCCGTTGCTAAAATAAACCAGGCTTGGACAGAAATACCCTAAAATACTACAGACCTGTATCCAACTGACCATTCATTTTCTAAGCTACTGGAGAAAGTTGTCTTACAACAGCTCCTGGAACACTTAGAGATGAATAGTCTGTTGGAAGTGTATCAGTCCGCCTATAGGAAAGGTCAGTGTGGAGACAGCAGTGCTGAGTGTTCTGAATGACTTGCTTTGTAAAGCAGATGAGAGACTTGTCTCCCTTGTGGCCCTTTTGGATCTCAGCGCTGCTTTCGATACGCTGGACCATTCCATTCTCATGAAGAGGCTTGAAATCACTTTTGGCCTGCGTGAAACGGTTCTCTCTTGGTTTGAATCTTACGTTTCCGATCGGTACCAGTTTGTAGGTGTAAAAGACAGTGTCTCTAGACCTTCCATTCTGGAGTTTGGAGTGCCTCAGGGCTCTGTCTTAGGCCCTGTATTGTTTACGTTGTATTCACAACCGCTGTCAGATGTCATTTCCAGCCATCAGTGTTCTTATCATAAGTATGCAGATGACACTGAAATCTCTCAGAGTAGTCCACCTGGGGAATTTCAGTCTGTTGAAACTGGCATCAAGTCTTGTGTTGATGATGTCACGACATGGATGGACAGTAACAAACTTATGTTAAACCCAGAAAAAACAGAGTTACTACCCGTTGGCTCAGCATCCCGGCTTCAACAAATTCATACTGAGTCTCTACGCATAGATGACACTGATATTCCATTTCAGTCTTCGGTCAAATATCTTGGTGTCAAGCTTGATAAGGCTTTGAGTATGCAGGATCACGTCGGTGAAATCTGTCGTGGTGCTTCATACTCTCCGAGACGCATCGCATCTGTCCGACACAGTCTTTCTGAATCTGCCACTGCAAAATTAGTGAATGCTTTAGTCACGAGCCATCTTGACTACTGCAATTTTCTGCTTTTTGGTCTTCCATCCGAGCAGATTAGCCGCCTTTAGCGAGTTCAAAATAATGCTGCAAGGCTTGTGAAGCGCAGGCGAAAACGAGACCATGTAACCCCTATACTGAAAGACCTTCACTGGCTTCCAATCCAATCCCACATACAGTTTAAGATTGCGACCCTTGCATACCGCCACTTTGATGGCAGCCTTCCGTCATACCTTTCCTCCAGTCTGATCACTTACCAGCCCTCTCGCTCACTGCGTTCACCGGGAGAGAAACTTCTCAAAGTTCCAAAGTACCATCTCAAATCTGTCGGTGAACGCTCTTTCAGATGTTCTGCTCCTTTAATTTGGAATTCCTTACCGACTGAGCTGAGAAATGCCTCCCCCCTTACGCAGTTCAAAGCAAAGTTAAAAACTCACCTTTTCTCGCAGACTTTTGTGTGATCTCTACTGTTTTCTGTACACCCCTCCCCCCTTGCAGACTGTGTGTGTGTGTGTGTGTGTGTGTGTGTGTGTGTGTGCGCGTCGTTTTCGTCTGCGCATTGAGTTATATTATAAATATGAGAAATGCGCCATATAAATACCATGTATTATTATTATTGGCAGCAGGGCAGTGTGTGTGTGTGTGTGTGTGTGTGTGTGTGTGTGTGCAGGCCTGGCCGCTTGGCTGCGGAAAGGCTAAGGGAGGAAACCCCTGACATCAAAGCCCCCGTGTCTCTGGGGAAGGCTTTTGAGCCAGAGACTAAGACAAGGACAGTCTGATATAAAACCTACGACCCGAGGACCTCGATGCCACCATCCCAGCTTGCTAGGCCATGGCAAACGAACCAAGGGTTTAAAGGGTGGGGCCAGTACTGCGCACACTGCACTCCACCAAAAAGCTCCAGCGCGGACTTTAGGAAACGCCCACAGACTATGACACTGAACTTTCCAAGGCCTGTAGCGATGGGCAAGGGGCAAAACGGCAGGTGAAAGATGTCACTGGAAACCGCAGTCTCAAACCTGCATGCAGGCGGTTCAGGATATTGGTCGCCTGATGTTGACCTGGGGATGACGTCACTCGGCACACCCTGAACGACCAAGCAGCCTTCTTTAGGGACAGCACTGCTTGCTCCACACAGAGAGGGGCCTAGAAAAGGTGGCCTAACCAAAGCTCAACCCCTCGTAACCCCAGTTGGCTAGCCGCGGTCAACGGGCATCTTCTCATGCAGTCAGAAAACAAGAAAAAACAATGGATCCACTCTCATGACGACCACGACCGGACTCAACGTAGCATGCTGGAACATCCGAACCATGCTCGACACAGCAGACAGCGGACGCCCTGAACGTCGCTCCGCCCTCATTGCCCATGAATTGCGGAGGTTAAACATCGACATCGCCGCGCTCAGCGAAGTACGGAGGCAGCCTCCAAGAACTTGACGCTGGCTACACCCTCTACTGGTCAGGCAGGCCTGCATCAGAAAGACGGCTCTTAGGCATGGGCTTCATGGTGAAGACCCCCATTGCGACTAAGTTGGAAAACCTACCAACGGGTCACTCCGACCGCATCATGTCCATGCGCCTCCCACTGCGACATCAGCAATACATCACCCTTCTCAGTGTGTACTCCCCAACCCTCCTGGCAGAGCCTGCAGAAAAAGACAAGTTCTACTCTGACCTGCGCAGCCTCCTGCAGAGCACCCCTGCAGACGACAAAGTCATCATCCTTGGCGACTTCAACGCCAGAGTGGGCCAAGACTCTGAAGCCTGGAAAGGAGTCCTCGGCAAGCATGGCGTTGGGAACTGCAATGACAATGGTCGCCTACTGTTGGAGCTCTGTGCAGAGCAGCAACTTGTCATCACCAACACTACTTTCCAGCAAAAGGACAGTCAAAAGACCACCTGGATGCATCCTCGGTCCAAGCACTGGCACCTTATCGACTATGTCCTAGTGCGTCAGAGGGACCGCAGTGACGTCCTCCTCACCAGAGTGATGCCCAGCGCAGAGTGCCACACTGACCACCGCCTTGTTCGCTGCAAACTCAGGCTCCGCCTCAAGCTGAAACCCAAGAAAGGGGGCCCCCCCAAGAAAAAGCTTGATGTTGCCAGCCTTCAGCGTGACGACAAAAAAGCTGCCCTTCAGGCCGATTTACAGCGCATGCTCAAAGACACAGTTAGTTGATCCAGCAGACTCCTCCCCTGAAACACTCTGGGAACAACTGAAAACTGCTATTGTAAAATCGTCTGTGGAAGTCTTGGGCTTTGCTAGAAAGAGGAACAAAGACTGGTTTGACGAAAACGACGTAGAGATACAGGAACTTCTAGCAAAAAAAAAAAGAGCCGCCCACCAGGCCCACCTAGTCCTGCCTTCCGCCTCATCTGCAGCAGCAATCTCCAGCTCAAGCTTAGAGAGCTCCAGAACGAGTGGTGGTCCAGACTCGCACAGAGGACCCAGCTCTGCACTGACAACGGTGACTACAGGGGCTTCTACGAAGCACTGAAAGCAGTGTATGGCCCTAGGCACCTGGTACAAAGTCCCCTGCGAAGCGCTGATGGACAGGCACTCCTCAAAGATAATACCTCCATCTTGAACCGCTGGTCGGAATACTTTCAGGACCTCTTCGGCGCTGAGCGCACTGTTCAAGAAACAGTCATCCTCCAAATCCCACACCTTCCACTAAAGGTTGAATTGGACGGACCGCCCACCACCGAAGAGACCCTCACAGCCATCCACCAGCTCGAGTGGCAAAGCAGCAGGCACCGACGGAATCCCGCCAGAGATCTGGAAACATGGAGGCCCAGCACTGCACAACAAGCTCCACGACCTCTTTCTCTGCTGCTGGGAAAAAGGAACACTACCAAAGGATCTCCGTGATGCAGTCATCATCACCCTGTACAAGAACAAAGGAGAGAAGTCTGCCTGCTCTAATATCGTGGAATTACCCTGCTGTCCATTGCCGGGAAAATTCTCGCAAGGTTGCTCCTGAATTGGCTGGTACCTGCCATCGCTGAAGTCCACCTCCCAGAGGGCCAGTGTGGCTTCAGAGCCAACAGGAGTACCACAGACATGGTCTTTGTGCTGAGACAGCTTCAGGAGAAGTGCCGCAAGCAGAACAAAGGGCTGTACGTAACGTTTGTCGACCTAACAAAAGCGTTTGACACTGCGAGCAGGCAAGGTATGTGGCAGATCCTGGAGCGACTAGGTTGCCCCCCAAAGTTCCTCAACATGATCGTCCAGCTCCACGAGGACCAGCAAGGCCAAGTCAGACTAAACAGTGACCTCTCAGAACCATTCCCCATTCGCAACGGCGTGAAGCAAGGCTGCGTGCTGGCACCGACCCTCTTCACCATCTTCTTCAGCATGATGTTGAAGCAGGCCACAGTGGACCTCAACGATGACGACGCAGTGTACATCAGGTATCGTCTCGATGGCAGCCTGTTCAACCTCAGACGACTGCAGGCCCACACGAAAACCCTAGACCAACTGATTCGTGAGCTGCTCTTTGCTGATGACGCTGCCCTCGTTGCACACACAGAGAGAGCCTTGCAGCGCATTACGTCCTGCTTCGCAGATGCCGCCAAGCTCTTTGGACTTGAGGTCAGTCTGAAAAAGACAGAGGTCCTTCATCAGCCGGCACCCAAGGAAGAGCATCGCCCTCCCCACATCACCATCGGCGAGTCCAAACTGAAGTCTGTACACCAGTTTACCTACCTTGGCTGCATCATCACGTCAGATGCCAAGCTGGACAAGGAGCTGGACAACAGGCTGGCAAAAGAGAACAGTGCTTTCGGGCAACTATTCAAGCGGGTGTGGCACAATCAACAGCTGAAAAAAGGCACCAAGATCAGCGTGTACAGAGCTGTCGTCCTCACCACCCTGCTGTACGGTTCCGAGTCCTGGGCCCTCTACCGCAGCCAACTACGACTCCTCGAACGCTTTCACCAGCGCTGCCTGCGTACCATCCTCAGCATTCACTGGAGTGACTATGTCACCAACGTCGAGGTCCTTGAACAGGCGGAAACTGTGAGCATCGAGGCTTTGCTGCTGCGGACACAGCTTCGCTGGGCGGGGCACGTCTCCAGGATGGAGGATCATCGCCTACCCAAGATCACTCTGTTCGGCGAGCTCGCCACTGGACACCGAGTCAGAGGGGCACCAAAGAAGAGATACAAAGACGGTCTCAAGAAGTCACTTAGTGCCTGCCAAATCGACCACCGCCAGTGGTCTTCGCTTGCTGCAGACCGTGACACCTGGCGCTCCACCATTCACAAGGCAGCCGTCTCCTGTGAGGACTCTCGCAGAGCTAACCTTAAGGACAAGCGTCTCAAGAAAAAACAGAGTTGTCGTAACTCAGAACCCTGACCAGACCTTCCCCTGCAGCCACTGCGGTCGAACCTGCCTGTCCCGGATTGGCCTCCACAGCCACGAAAATGCCTGCAGACGACATGGGCAAGGCCTATAGAATCTTCGTTCGCGAAAGTCAAGCCAAGAAGATTATTATTATTATTATTATTTAAAGCAACCAACATCACTGGTGCCGTGGACCACAACAGACCACGGAACCTCAAGTCTTAAACTGACATGTCATTGCCTTGATTACTACTTACCATCTGCACTGAATACAACTTTCTGAACTTGGATTGCCTCGTGTATTTTTGTCTGATTTTTTGCTCTTTACCGTCAATGTGGCATGTACATATAACACTGTGACAGCAACCTTTACTTTTGCTTTCTCATGAAAAAATATTTTTTCCTGTTTTAGTACACTGTCATCATCATATTGATGTGTAATCTCAAGGTTGAGAAAATATTCCACAATGAGTGAATAATGTTAACTCGTATATACAACTTTCTCTCTCTCCACAAACAGCTATAGGCCTACCTTGCGAAATGTTTCAGTTGATGAACCTGGGAAGGAAATGATGCCGGCAGTTTTCGCGAAACGTAAAACAACAACACCAGTCAGCATCTGTAGAGAAACACTACAATTATAAACATATACAATTTACAACCAAAAAAGACAAAGAAAAATGATGATAAAAAAGAAAAGCGTCTAACCCACTCTCAGATAAAACAGTTATTAACTTTCTGCACCTTTGGGAGGTGCTTATAACGACTGTGTGTTGATGACGGATCAGCCATGACAGTTCAACTCAAACTTCAATGATAGTATCCGATTAGCTTGGAGCCATGGAAGACGATAAAATAATCTGGCACTATCATTCAACTACCATGTATATCAGAGGATACATCTATTATCACATAGAGGTGGAGTATTCATATACCATCTCTAGACAGACCTGAGCATGTGTCAGCTGCTCGGTCTGTCTAGAAATATTAGTATACCAATAGATACTCCACTTCTACATTTTATATGGAATCTGATCACCCAAAATCAAATGACCTAGCTCCTTGCATCCATCACACTTGCAAATGCAAACAATGTGTTTTCAGTTCTTTGGACCACCAGGTTGCTTTGTGTTGTGTCTCAAAAGCAAAATTCAGGCAAAATGCTGAAAAAAGTGTTTTACATTACAAAAGAAACAGTGAGTAGTGCAGTATGAAGAAATTTATGTGTTTAAGTCCCTTCTATTTATAGCAGAGACTTTTTAGGATGGTATGCGGTGGAGCGATTTCAAAAGAACACACACGACATCATAGGCGGACTAGACTAAAACTCTGACAGTAAAGTAACAAGATAAAAATTACGTCATGTCTAGTTACGCAAACCTCGCTGTAGAACTACTTTTGGCGCAAAACGCTGTATGTGTGTGTGTGTATGTGTGTGTGCGTGAGTATATATGTAAACAAGAAAATCTCCGAAGTTTGCGTATATACAAGCTTGAAAATAGGGGAGGTGTTTCATTCTGGGGGTGCCTAGGAGATCCTACGAGCATTCTGAAATTGGATGTCTCATTGAAGAGTTAAATGACCGTTTATAGGAAGTCGGTTGACCCACATTAGATTTAGAGTTTAGAGTCTGTTATTTTCATTATATTCACTTGCAGTTTTGGATATAGCCAGATTGGAGAAAAACATTGGATGAGTTCGTTAGCCAGCTTTTGAACTTGTTCAGTAAAAATCGATTCTATGAAGAAAATTTTTTTAAAGTAAAAAAACCTCGACTTCTGGGCAAAATCAGACAGTGACGGCGCAAAAAAGCAGAAATTTTGTCATCACACAGACATCAAAGCAACACTCTAGATGTGACATAGTTCTCTCTCTCTCTCTCTCTCAAAACAATGATACATATATGCACTGCAACCCTTAAAGAGCTGATGCATTGGCAAATTTGTGAGGCTTTTTCAAATATATTTCAAAATCAGAATCAGGTCAAAGTCAACAGGTAGAGACCCTTGACAGCGAGGACAGCTCGTATATGAAAGGGACTTTGTGATTGATGGCTCTTATATAGAAGAGACGTTGCGGGTTATGGTTCATCCCATCTTGTTTTATTTTCAAAAGGGCTGTCCAGTCACATACAGTATATACATCACACATCCACCTTTCATTGGTTCTCTATTCCTCGTTGTTCATATCATTTGTAGCATCCGTATCGTTGTGCATGTTCTAGTGCTACATATGCACTATGAATGGCGGTTAGCAGTCACCAATCACGTGGCTGCTATGATTACTATCAGATCTCAAAGTGCACCATGCACTATCCTAGGAAATACAGTGTGTGTGTGTGTGTGGGTTTCTACATAGAAGTGGTCTTGAAAGGTTCTATATGGGTAGTTCTCAGAAACATGGCCCAGTTATGCGACATATACCTTGATAACAAAAGTTTTGCATAGAAAGCTGATCATGTGTCATGTAATACTTAGACAACCATGTATAAGAATCTGCAAAAGATTGATATTTATACATTTTGTTTTCCTCCCACCTAGTGATGGGCAGTTGAAACATGGACAATTGATTAAGAGAATATCAATTTTGCAAAGTTGATATTGACATAAATGTACAGGTGTTGTAATTTAAAATACTAGCATCAACTAATTTTAGCATTGTGAGATGATATCTGTAAATGAAGTGTACGAATTATATGTGATAATTTTACTGGATGCAAAATTTTGCCAAAAAACAATTGCATGGGGTTTTAGAAATAAAGCCTGAAGTAAAGAAAATTTAGTATTTCAAGTTTTTAAACTTGTTACTATTATCTATCAGCTTCATCAAATATGGTAATATTGAAAATGTGAGGCTGTATAATCAGCGTCGGTGGGCAGTTCAAATATCGATACCATAAAATGACACTTTCATTCAGACAAAAGAAAAAGATGAACGACAAGTTTTCAGACATAACAGAACATTTACTAGTGAAAACAGGAACTTATTGAGGCTGAGTTGGTATACCTCGCCCTGTGCCTAGGTTAAA
Organism: Semisulcospira habei; assembly: GCA_036245525.1. Lineage (NCBI taxonomy): Eukaryota > Metazoa > Mollusca > Gastropoda > Semisulcospiridae > Semisulcospira > Semisulcospira habei. Next base: position 110,854,811 of record BTPG01000005.1, read on the forward strand.
CGCACCGGTGGTGCCATTGTTGCTATTTTCGCACCAGACCGGTCGCTCGGACCGGTCATGTGCACCAGATTGGTTTAGAGTGTGTGCTTTCTGCACCTGTAATGAGCAATTTCAGAAAAAGAATGTGACCGTTGTTTGATTGCTGCAAAATAAGATGAATAAAGAATAAACCCTTTCCCATATGCAATCAGGCAATAATGCATCCTTATGCTAGCACCACGAAACATTACGCGATTTGGCAGATTTGAAAAATAGCTTTTTTCCTCAATGGTGTTGATTTTGCAACATCTGCGTCGCTTTGTGGCAGAAAGCACCGTCATAATTGAGGTACAAGAGATGATAGCATTACAAGTACAATGGACTTGTGTGTCGCGACACAAACCTCTGCCATCTCTACACAAAACTGGCGTGTTAGGCGAGGTAAACGGTGCTAAAAGTAAAACCGGAAATGAACCGTTTTTCGACTGCGATCACAATCTTCCGCGTGAACGTACGAGACCACACTACAAATGCAGAAGCCTACCTGCATGCGCAGTTTTGGTGCACCTGACCAGTCCGAGTGACCAGTCTGGTGTGAATATAGCTACAATGGTGCCGCTGGTGCGTTTAACCTAGGTACAGGGCGAGGTATACTCAGCCCTATTGAGCTTCACTGCCAAGATGACTTTAGTGCATGCACAGAGTGCTTCTCCTAAAATTTTGGGCAAAAACACGACTACACAATGTGTGTCCAACCGATAACTCGTCGAATTGACAACTCGACACAACAATTCATTAAACGACACGATTGTTTATAAACATGAAACAAAACAAAAATGGCAAATTCCTTATGGCTCATGTGTACAATTCCAGGTAAGTAGTCTGACCTTTGTGACCCTGATCTTTCCAACAGGTCACTTAATACGAGGGATGGCTTTCATATCAGCGAAATCTAGGTTTTCTCAAAATGTATGCATATTTTTCATGTTCATCAAAACCCCATGACCCTTGACCTTTGCGAAGGGTCAACCAATTTGGTATACTTAGAAAGGTCTTATCATCAACTACCTTTGTGGCAAATTTGATTTAAAATTGCAAAAACGCAGATACATAATACAATTCTATAAATATTGGCATTTTACACTCATTTTCTCATCTCTCATGACCCATGACCTTTCTTGGGTGTCATCAAAATTAGTATGTATAGGACGGTCTTACTACTAACAGCTACACCTACCAAGTTTGGATTTGAAGCAGTAAATATAAATTGAGGAAAAAATGGCCATTTTTCTACCTATTTCCCAAACTCTTGTGACCCTTGACCTTTTCAATTAATGGTCATCCAAAATTAATATGCATAGGAAGGTCTTACCATCAGGTACCTGTACACCAAGATTGGGTTACAAGTTGTAAATAGTGCTTGAGAAAAAATATTATTTTGGTAAAAATATAGCTATTTATGATATGTTTCCTGATCCACTGTGACCTTGACCTTTGAGAGAGGTTGGGTGAAATGATATGTTTAGACAGGTCTAACTATACAATATCTATAGGCCAAGGTTCAAGACTGTGACTTAATTAAATAGTCTCAGAGAAAATGCCAACCTTAAAATTTACAACGGACGGGCAATGGTTGCTGCACAATGGCAGACGGACGACGGCACAGAAAAGGTCAACCACTAGCCAACACATAGATTCTCTCACTATCGCAAGTGAGCCAACAACATTAGATTGAAGAGCAAGCTTACCTTGGACTCTGCCAGTGTGACATCCCTGGGCAGTCAAAGCACAATGGCAGGCCCAAGACACAACACAAACCATGCTATCCTAGCCAGCGCTCAGTTTACCACTAGCGACTGACTGTAAAGTTCCACTATGCCCATGAACAACTTCACCACAGAAAATAGTTTCAAATTCTTTTGCGTGATTTTTTGGAATATAAAAAAATGGTCAGTCAAAACAATGAAAATTAGAAAACGAAGCCGTAATTCTGCTCAACTGTGTACCCTAGCAGCATTTGATGGTCACGGTTACCAACTCATTTTTGGAAACAGCGTCGCGTTATGGTCACTGGCTTTTTGAGGAGTTAAAGTTACGTAACTTCGATGGACGAATCGAGCCTGTCGCATTTCAGGCTCAACACGTCGCGGCAACTGCACATAAATAGCTCACATGAGCTTGTCTTCGAAGACATTTGAGATGGTACTGCAACATCTATGCGACCTGTGAATGAGCCCAAAATGTGACTGTCACAAAGCAGAGGTTGCTGTGCAGTCACAGCACTGGCTCACATTAGCTCATCCCCAAAAGACCGATCATGAGCAGTCTTTGCGACCAAAATGGGACTATCATGAATGAGCGGACGCAAAATGGTCTTACCTGCTATGATATGTGGAGGTTAATTGCCCTTGCTAGAGAATGTCATTCATCCATCCATCCATCCATCCATTCTCTCTCTCTGTCTCTCTCTCTCTCTTAGTGTGTAGCAAGGACAAGATTCAAAATAGGTCTGTGAACTAATCTTTTATCTTTGTAAAATAAAGTTTCATTTAATTTAATTTAATTCAATTCATTTCATTTCTCCAATGAAAAGTCCCGAGTTCGAATCCAGCAAGGGTAAAAATTTGTTCACACAATCTGTCTGTGCCTCGTCTTTGAAATCACCTTCGTGGTAGTCAAAGGATGTTCAGCCCTAAACGTTCTCTCTCTGTGTCTCAAGGACAAACATGAAAAGAGGCCTGTGCACCTATTGTTTCCATCCTTGAGAAATAAAGTATCATTCATTCGTTCATTCATTCATTCATTCTCTCTTTGTCTCTATCTCTCTGTCTCCCTCTGTCTGTCTCTACCTCTGTCTCTCTGTGTGTATCTGTGTCTGTCGTCTCTCTCTCTCTGTCTGTTGTCTCTCTCTCTCTCTGTCTCTCCCTCTGTCTCTCTGTGTCTCTACTTCTGTCTCTCTCTCTGCGTGTCTCTGTGTCTGTCGTCTCCCTGTCTGTCTGTGTCTGTCTCTCTCTCTCTCTCTACCTCTGTCTGTGTGTCTCTGTGTCTGTCGTCTCTCTCTCTGTGTGTCTGTTGTCTCTCTCTCTCTGTCTCTCCCTCCGTCTCTCTGTGTCTCTACTTCTGTCTCTCTCTCTCTGTGTGTCTCTGTGTCTGTCATCTCTCTGTCTGTCTGTGTCTGTCTGTCTCTCTCTCTCTCCGCCGTGTGATGGCCTTAGTTGCCTGCTCGGTGTTAAACCAAAATAACTCTCTCTCTCTCTGACTGTCTCTCTCTGATCCTGAACTTCACTGACAAGCATCATCACATGCATCTATGCCGCCGTGAGATGGCCTTAGTTGCCTGCTCGGCGTTAAACCCAAATAACTAACATGCATGCACGCACGCACATACACATAGCCCTGTCATACTTTTTACATCATTTGCCAGATGTCGTAAATAAGGCAACATCAAGTTCAGAACTCTGCTAACATTATGGCTTCCAGAGCGGGATCAAGTGTTGCTAATTATATTATTATCTTTATTTTCGTCAGAAAAGTTGCTTTCACGCAAAGCCCCAAGTTTCCCGCAGAACGTCAAGGTTGGGCAAGTTTGGCATCGTTTATGATTTTTTACTTTTATTTGGTAGCTGGGTGCGATGAACTTTGTAAATTCTTCTTTTTCTTTAGTTCTCGTTGACTCCGTCTGAAGGTGAATTTGGACGCTTCCCACTGTTGTTGTCCGTGGTATATAGTGTACCTACTGTTGGCATAGTGATGGTAAACATAGGGTCGAAGCATCAAATGAAAAAACAAACAACTGCCAAATGGCAGTAAGGTTGTTTCAAGGCAACAAAAAAGCGCAGTGCAAAGAACAGTGGTGAAATATTTGCATGAAGATATTGGTAATCCTAAACATCAGCGGTCTCATGTATGGGTTGTCGTTTGTGGCAATGCTTCGTTGATTCTATGGTTAATTTGCAATGTGATTTGTCATAGAAGATAGTTCTACTCGATTTCTGCCACGCAGTTAAACATATCCGAGGAGGAAAATGGCAGGAAAAAGGAAAGTGAGACAGACAGACTGACGAGCAGACAGGCAGCCTATTTGACAATAAAAAAAAAGTAAGCATGAATGGGATCGAAAAGCTAAGAAATGAAATTGCGTTTTCACGTTAAACCCGGTGTCTAATACATATGCATTTTTAAAGTCATTTCTCTTGTTTGTGACAGGCGTCACTATTGGGAAAGTGCAGTCCATGATGGCTACATTTCATGCAGCCCAAGAATACACAGGTGAGTGGGGGCTAGGCTTGTTTCTGTAAAGACTGGCATAGTTGTGTCTTGAAACGTTTACAATGTTCACACTCTGAAAGGGAAGAAGCTAGTCCCCAATCACTTTGGTGCCAGTAGGACATTAAACTGGATATAACTAACTAAAGGGAAGAAGCTCCAGCATTACAACAGAAAGGTGTGAACCTCTCTCTCTCTTCCCCCACCCCCTCCCTGTCATATTGAGAAACAGACTTATTGCAAAATGATCTTTTGTACAGAAGTTCATACCTTGTTTTATTTAGGTGCATATGTGTGGAATTTAACTTTCTCTTCATCTCAGAGCATGAGTATGTTTCCAACAGTGTTGTTGATGGAGAAAAACAAATTTTTAAATATAGTTTGTCAAAGGTAGCTTCGGTTGTAACAAATACAAAGAACAAACATTTTCTTATTGTTATGTCTAATGCTTTTGTCAGTGAAATAACACATATAGAAATAGTGTAGTCGGGACCTCCAAAAAGTGTCATTACATCAGACTTTGTTCAACCTGACCATGTTATACGCAAAGTTGCTGTACACTGATGGCAAGTGACTACAAGACACTGCAAATCGTAACATCTAACTGCACCAGTTCTGCCTACGACATGACGTCTATGGCTACTTCATCATGTGCTTTATCCAGTTTCAGCATTTATGTTTGTACTAACTGATACAGTGCGACCCATTCCTGATTGCTGTTTTTCTATTTGGTGAATCCCTCACGAGGGGAAATGAAACTGTGCCACACCAAGGACATCTGAACGGCTCTTCTTCTATGCAAAGATGGCATTTTATGAAGACAGATATTATAAAATGGCTCTGCAACAACAACAAATGCTCGGACCCACCTGTCTCTGACTCGGTCCCCCTCATTCAAATGTGCTGCTTTACTGTTCCTACACCACAAGATCCCCAAATGGATTAGCTTCAAGAAGTTAGCTAAAATATCTTACAGAATTTCAATTTCTATACCACAGTGGTTGAAACTGTGAACTGTAGCCGTCTTGTTGCATTCTTGCACTTTTTCGAAAGTTAATCGTATGGTGCCGGAACATTAAAGCAGCACGTTCCAAACAATTCATGGCAGTACATTTTACTGAACTACTGACTAAAACTGAGGAGGTCAGAGCCAAAGCTATGCGGGTCTAAGCTTCCTTCTTTATTGGCTCATGTGCGAAGCAAAAGTGAATCTATGTTCTGGGTCAGTGGTCGTCCGTCCGTCGTCCGTCTGCCGTTGTCCGTGGTAAACTTTAACGTTGGCATTTTCTCAGAGACTATTCAAGCTAAAGTCTTCAAATGTGGCCCCAGGATACTTTGTAGCAAGACCTTTCTAAACATAGGTCAAGGGTCACAAGGTCAACAAATGTGTATAAAATGCCAATAATTGTAGTTATTACCAACATTTTTTGCAAACTTTTCAATCAAATTTGGCACAAAGGTAGCTGATGATAAGACCTTCCCTTGTATCCTAATTTAGTTGCCTCATTGCAAAGGTCAAGGGGGTTTCACAGATGTGTGAAAACTGATTAAATTTTGAGAAAACATGGATTTTGTTAGTACAGAAGCCATCCCTTTACTTATTGTCAGACGTGTGGATCGGTCATACACGTGAGCCATAAGGGCTTTGCCTTTCTTGTTTTTTTTTGTTTTTTTTTAGTCATGATAACTCAGTGAGTGTGAAAGACATTAAAAAAAAAGAAAGAAAATATGTATTTACTGTTATAAATGATCAAGAATAATAAAATACAATGGTCATATTTACAGTTTTATGTTTGGTTTGTTTGCAGTTGTTACATTTTTCTTCAGATTGTTCTTTTCATGACCAGTTTCTTCAAGCTTTAGATAGACTAAGTAGACATTTTGTCCAAGGAGTCATTTTAATGCATTTTACAGTGTGCCTCTTTGTAGAAGAATGCCTAATGTTTGACTCAGGCTTGACTTTTGTAAGTATTATGCATGTGTAACCGGGTTAAGGTTAGCTGATGATAACCAGGTCAAGAAATGAGGGAGGCAACAACGTCGAAGACAGGGGTCGCTGTGACATGTCTTTATTGCGGTGTAGAAACTGAAGAAACTGAAGAAACTGAAGAAACAGCGCCTACAAATAAAACAATGGCGCAACATTAGAAATCATAATAACTCCCATATATAACAGCCCCAAAAAAAATCTAAAATCAACCATGGCATTATATCAAAAGTCTATCTATACCAAGCAATATCATCTTAAATGTCAAAGTAAACTAACGTGTCAATCTGCGATTCTGGACCGACAACTCTAGGTTGCCAAATGCAGAGTCACAGACCAGCACGAACAGTGGAGGGGGCAGAAAAGAGGAAGAGCATAGACATGTCATAAGCATGACAAAAGTTCATAAAAAATAATATAATTGCCTCTATTTGGCATTGCTGTCGGTTGGCTTCTAAAAGAATCTAAGTACTTATAGAATGTCCTTAAGTCAAAAAACCGCTTCCACAGGCCTAGGGCAAAATGAGTGGGAAACTGCTCCCCTTATCAACGATGTCAACAGTGTGTAAAGGGAAAATTTGTAAAGTACCTATTCCTCTCACTAAACGCTGAAGAATGTAAAGGGGTAACTTATTTAGAGCAGGGGCAGGTCCTGCCGATAAAAAACACAATTAAAAGGAAGAGGGGAGTGTGGGGGAGTGACTTCCAAATGTAAACAAGCCAACCGGAAGCAGACGCCAAGCAGAAACAAAATGGCTGCGCATACTAAATATAAGTGTGACGTCACGCTAACAGCGTCCCAGGCCATGCGGTACGCACTATTCCGTTATTCGGCTAAAAGCTATGCATGTCAAAGTGAGGAAAATAGGAGGGACATGAAAGCCTACATGATCAATCCTACACAATCAAATTAACGCTATAGTATAATCATAAAAGCAACATGAGGAGGATAGAAAGGAACATGAAAGCCTAATCAAAACAATCTCTGTCAGACAAGGCAACATTTCAACATTTCCTACAACGATGCCAAATAATTTAGCATCACTGGAGCAAATGGCAATAACTCTCATTGTACAAAAAAAAAAACCCAAAGCTATCCAAAGGCAGAAGCATTAAATCAGAGTACACATTACCTTTATGCTGTTTTGCCCCAAAATAATTCTGTCACAAAATTCCGATCTCCATCGGAAGACAAATGCTACAGTACGAGAAGCGTCAAAACTAGAATGAGTGAAATCCACTATTGCAACAAAGTTACACAAAGTTCCAGCTGTCAAAATGGCTACAAAGTTGCCGTGAAGGCACTCTCAACAATTACATCTTCAGCAGCTTACTCCTAACTCTAGGGCAAAACTTGCATCAAGGCACTGATATAAATCAGGCATCATTTCATCAATCAACAAAGTTGAAGACCAAAAATACAACAATATATAAGAGCTACTTACAGAGCTAAGAGGGAGTCGACATTGTAGTTCTTCCTAGTTGTATCGTCGTAGCGACGCGAGTGATCTGTGGCAACCGGCTGAGTAGTACTGACCGCAAGTGCGCTACGGAAGGGGCTTTATATACAGCAGGCGCGGGTCGCAAAGAAAGCACCCGCACCACTCGCGTGCTTCCAGAATTCGGTGCTGTTGGGAGCGGAAATGCTAAAATTTGTGTTAGTTTGAGATTGGTTCTCTGACCATAGCTCCGATACTACTAAACCTAGAAACTTGCGGTTTGTTGCTAACGAAAGATCCGCAATTGTAGTTTCACTAGTATCAGACATTGATTTGTTTAAAGATGGCTAAAATTAATTATGAATTTTTAAACGACTTTTCTCCTTCGACCTGGTCGGTGTAAAAGATGCAAACTCCCAAAATAAAGTTTAACCCAAAATCGATTGGACTAGAAATAGATTACAAAATTAAAGAGACTATCATGCTGGATCTTATGGATCTTGGTTTAAAACAATCGGTACAGGCATTGAGGAGATATTCAACTTAGAATGCCTCATTAGAAACACAAGCTATCATCGCCATTGTAGGCACCGGATGCTAGAACAAAAACCACGAGGCGGCTGACGCGGTTGCGTCCCCTGAATAGACACTGAATACCTAGTGGTCTAGAAGTAAGCCAGAAGGGTCGGACTAACGCAGGCCTCAATGATAGCAATACCTTGCGAGACCTTACATTGAAGGAAAAAAAACACTGAATAATAACACACACCACTTTTGCAAACAAAGTCGTGATGCAACCGACAAAATTACATCAGATGGGTTATGAGAGCCGGGTGTACCCGGTCACATCTCAGCCCACCGAAAAGTGCCAGCGTCCGCGCTGGCGAACAAAAAACAGAAACATCAGGCCGTACGAACCCGAGGTTAATGAACACAAAATCCTTTACCCTCCTATGTCAACATATTATGATAGACAAATGGCTACTTCCAAAAATAATACATCTCTTCCATTGCCTTGCATTGCAAGAATCTGACAGGATTATTGCAGTTAAGACATATTAAACCTGACCAGACAAAACCCAATGGAGGAGACAGAAAAAGAAAAAAATGACCACAGGCAAACAGAGTCCATACTGGTGGGTTAACATCATCCATAATAATTCAGCTTGATATAAATTTGAACATAATCAGTCCGTATCCACAAGTCCATTTCATGATTAGTCGGCTTCCACAGTTCATAGCTTAATTCTTGCTTCCAGTTTATCATATGGAGATCAGGTCACTAACCAAACCAAAATTACATTCTTGAACTGAATATCAACCTCTAAGCTTCTCTACTATCTACTATAATGCACTACACAAATTATCATTTGTAACTGTACTACACACACTACATAGCATGGACAGTCCTAGGTAGTCCGGATGCTTTAATGAAAATTTCGGCACAAATTGGAAATCAGTGAGTGGCAGTAGCACACTTACTTTTCAAGTTTATATGTCTATATATATATATAAAATACACACCAAATCAGGGCACCCTAACTTGCTCTGGGCAACCATTCCCCAGTGTGATTTGTACCTAGGAATGGTGGCCGAAAGCAGGTTTCCGTGCACTAGCAGAACTGGTTCTAATACGAGTTTAGTGCCTTGGGGAGCAGACTTGGATACATGTGAAGGAAAATAACAAAACAGCACAAAATTATCATACATTAACTAAAACACAGACACATGATACACTTGACTAGATCAGGGCCAACTCCTCCATTACCACGGTTTCGTGGCACTAGCATAATACATAATCATCAGACAAAAAAATATATATAACTACACCTAACAAACTATGATGGCATCAAAGTTTGAAAATATCAATATCAAAATCATCAACACATAGGTACAACATAGTAATTTAACACACTCACATCTTACCATTCCTCAACAGACAGACGTAAAACTAATACATAAGCTGAGCCAAACAGACAAACTTATCAGAGACAAAACGCAAACATCATACAATAATACACATCATGCAGTCAAATGCAACCTACCCATCATAACACAAAACACAAATACCTATAATACTTAATTTGGTCAGTCACCAGCACACAACACACAATTAAGCAACTAAACACATGGACACAGTTAATTCTAAATGACATCAAAGTGGTCATGGTACTCTTGCTACACAAGTCCGACTGTTATAGTCGATGTCAAGACAAAACTTAGAAACTGGTCATGGATGGCACAAATGCCGCATGCACAGTCATCATAAGGTTCATAAAGATCAAAGACAAAAACTGAAACACCAGCATTTGGTGATACAGCAACAGTTGCCATTGGGCTGGCAGTCCCGTAGTTGGCATCATGAAGGGAAATTGTTGAAACTGTCTGTGTCCATGCATCCTGGAGCTGTACATAGGGCAGTTGACACGACGGTGCCCTGGCTGGTGACACCCGAAACACTTCGGCAACTGGTTGTGACGGGGACCAGGTTGGTGCTGTGCACTCTGAAATCTTTCCTTAGTAAACTGGGATTGTTGCTGCAGCTGTGCCTGCAGCTCCTCAGCTCGGGCTGTGTCCACTGCCAGTTGTCGTCGCAGGGCCTCCACTTCGGCTGTCTCCTGGGATGCAGTGATGAGGTCTACGTGGAGGGTGTTGTCATCCTCCCGCATCCACCGCAACGCCTCTTCTTTGGCCTCCAGAAAGGTGGCTGCAGGTTTTGCAGCAAAGTATCGCCTCAAGTCCCTGCTTAATTCTGGCAGGTATAGGCCGCTGGTGAATTGGTCGCGCAGAAGAAGATCATCTATGCTGCTTTCACGTAGTTTGTTTGCGCACTGGGCCAGGGCGGAGAGAGCATGCGCATATTGATATATGCTTTCTCCCTCCCGCTGCATCCGTCCGTGAAACTGCCGGAGGACTGCAGCTCGGTCTCGCTTGTCGCCGAAGATACTCTGAACCAGAGTAAGGAGTGCCTCTGGGCTGTCACGGTCCGTATAAGGGCGGTCCAGCACCTCCCTCCTGGCACACCCATCCAACGAGTGTAGCACCCACTCGATGGCTGCACCTGGGGGCAGCTTGCAGTGTTGCAGTCTACGGCGCCCCTCCTCCACAAAGTTCTCGGCAGCGAAGCAGCCCTCCTCGCCGGTGAACCTTGGCAGTGTTTCTGGCTTGAAGCTGGCCACGATGACCGGCTGGAGCCTCTCCTCCCGCTGATCTGCCATGGTGATTTTGTCCTCTGCGCTGTTTCTTCAGTTCTTGTTCGACGTTCTCACTTCTTCAATCCTGTCGACGACGCCACTTGTAACCGGGTTAAGGTTAGCTGATGATAACCAGGTCAAGAAATGAGGGAGGCAACAACGTCGAAGACAGGGGTCGCTGTGACATGTCTTTATTGCGGTGTAGAAACTGAAGAAACTGAAGAAACAGCGCCTACAAATAAAACAATGGCGCAACATTAGAAATCATAATAACTCCCATATATAACATCCCAAAAAAAAATCTAAAATCAACCATGGCATTATATCAAAAGTCTATCTATACCAAGCAATATCATCTTAAATGTCAAAGTAAACTAACGTGTCAATCTGCGATTCTGGACCGACAACTCTAGGTTGCCAAATGCAGAGTCACAGACCAGCACGAACAGTGGAGGGGGCAGAAAAGAGGAAGAGCATAGACATGTCATAAGCATGACAAAAGTTCATAAAAAATAATATAATTGCCTCTATTTGGCATTGCTGTCGGTTGGCTTCTAAAAGAATCTAAGTACTTATAGAATGTCCTTAAGTCAAAAAACCGCTTCCACAGGCCTAGGGCAAAATGAGTGGGAAACTGCTCCCCTTATCAACGATGTCAACAGTGTGTAAAGGGAAAATTTGTAAAGTACCTATTCCTCTCACTAAACGCTGAAGAATGTAAAGGGGTAACTTATTTAGAGCAGGGGCAGGTCCTGCCGATAAAAAACACAATTAAAAGGAAGAGGGGAGTGTGGGGGAGTGACTTCCAAATGTAAACAAGCCAACCGGAAGCAGACGCCAAGCAGAAACAAAATGGCTGCGCATACTAAATATAAGTGTGACGTCACGCTAACAGCGTCCCAGGCCATGCGGTACGCACTATTCCGTTATTCGGCTAAAAGCTATGCATGTCAAAGTGAGGAAAATAGGAGGGACATGAAAGCCTACATGATCAATCCTACACAATCAAATTAACGCTATAGTATAATCATAAAAGCAACATGAGGAGGATAGAAAGGAACATGAAAGCCTAATCAAAACAATCTCTGTCAGACAAGGCAACATTTCAACATTTCCTACAACGATGCCAAATAATTTAGCATCACTGGAGCAAATGGCAATAACTCTCATTGTACAAAAAAAAAAACCCAAAGCTATCCAAAGGCAGAAGCATTAAATCAGAGTACACATTACCTTTATGCTGTTTTGCCCCAAAATAATTCTGTCACAAAATTCCGATCTCCATCGGAAGACAAATGCTACAGTACGAGAAGCGTCAAAACTAGAATGAGTGAAATCCACTATTGCAACAAAGTTACACAAAGTTCCAGCTGTCAAAATGGCTACAAAGTTGCCGTGAAGGCACTCTCAACAATTACATCTTCAGCAGCTTACTCCTAACTCTAGGGCAAAACTTGCATCAAGGCACTGATATAAATCAGGCATCATTTCATCAATCAACAAAGTTGAAGACCAAAAATACAACAATATATAAGAGCTACTTACAGAGCTAAGAGGGAGTCGACATTGTAGTTCTTCCTAGTTGTATCGTCGTAGCGACGCGAGTGATCTGTGGCAACCGGCTGAGTAGTACTGACCGCAAGTGCGCTACGGAAGGGGCTTTATATACAGCAGGCGCGGGTCGCAAAGAAAGCACCCGCACCACTCGCGTGCTTCCAGAATTCGGTGCTGTTGGGAGCGGAAATGCTAAAATTTGTGTTAGTTTGAGATTGGTTCTCTGACCATAGCTCCGATACTACTAAACCTAGAAACTTGCGGTTTGTTGCTAACGAAAGATCCGCAATTGTAGTTTCACTAGTATCAGACATTGATTTGTTTAAAGATGGCTAAAATTAATTATGAATTTTTAAACGACTTTTCTCCTTCGACCTGGTCGGTGTAAAATATGCAAACTCCCAAAATAAAGTTTAACCCAAAATCGATTGGACTAGAAATAGATTACAAAATTAAAGAGACTATCATGCTGGATCTTATGGATCTTGGTTTAAAACAATCGGTACAGGCATTGAGGAGATATTCAACTTAGAATGCCTCATTAGAAACACAAGCTATCATCGCCATTGTAGGCACCGGATGCTAGAACAAAAACCACGAGGCGGCTGACGCGGTTGCGTCCCCTGAATAGACACTGAATACCTAGTGGTCTAGAAGTAAGCCAGAGGGGTCGGACTAACGCAGGCCTCAATGATAGCAATACCTTGCGAGACCTTACATTGAAGGAAAAAAACACTGAATAATAACACACACCACTTTTGCAAACAAAGTCGTGATGCAACCGACAAAATTACATCAGATGGGTTATGAGAGCCGGGTGTACCCGGTCACACATGCAATTAATATTGTTTGAGGAACAAAAGTGGGAAATGGATGGGGTCACAATGAAGCCCAAATGCGACCATCCTGTGACGGTCCCTGTGAGCCCGTACTGCGACTCTCCGGTGACCGTCACAAATAAGCCCTAAATGCGATGATACTGTGACTGTCAAAAATGAAACCTAAATGTGACCATGATGCGACCGTCGCATCTCCACATTCACTTTGGTCGCCGAAAGGGCTCCTGTGACCCAAAAATCATAGTCGCCGGACCGTGCTGGTGCAAAGAAGCGAATTTGCGACCAAAAAGTGAGTCCAAAATGTGGCGTAACATTTCCGCTTCATGCTACTAGGGTAGACTGTCAAAATGCAAGTGTGTTGTGTATTCATACCACACTGATTCCCTTCCCAGCACATGTCTAAAAGTAGTTGTGAACACATTTTATGTGGTACATAGAGTCAATTGTTGGTGCTACTCTCGGACATGAAGCACTACCACTGTCACACTAACTGTAGCTGTTAATTATTCACTTTATGGAAATAATTTGGCAAATGTGGTAGAGCATGCGTGGAACTGATCCAATGATGATTTACCAAGCTTTCATGACTGCGAGAGACACAAGCATAAGGATTTTGTAGCAACTGTTTCCATGTCACAAAACAGCGGCATGGAATCAGGCATTTTCAGCACTTTTAACAACATTCAAGACAGAAGAATTAATCAAAACTAGTAATTAATATTTGGGTGAATGTTTCTTTATCATGTCTCACAGCATTTCAGAAAAAGCATATCATGAAACAAATGCAAGATTTCTTGTTTTGACAGTAGGTTAATTACCCCCAATTGGGCCATGTTTCTGAGAAATACCCATATGCTACTTTGGTGTCCTAAGTACCAGTATAGGGGTGGTGGGGATGGGGTTAGAGTGGGGGGTGGCTGGGGGGCAGGGATGACATTGATGATGAAACATTCAGGATGAAAGTTTTATGCATAAAAATACTTTTCTTACAAACTGTCCTGCTACTCTCCTCTGTAAGCTGTTGGTAGAAGGGATTTGCTACAAGCACCTTGTAGGCCTGAAGGGCTGGCTTAACTGGGCGAGACAAACCCGAACCATGTCTCGGTGAGACACCCGAGACAGTCAATGCGAGATACCCGTTCCACCCGTTTATTAGGTTCGGCACGTCTGATTTTGTCTCGGAGAGTTCGCCGAACCTAATAAAGGGGTGGGTCGGGTATCTCGCATTGACTGTCACGGGTGTCTCGCCGAGACGAGGTTCGGGTTTGTCTCGCCCAGTTAAGCCAGCCCTAAAGGGAGATCAAAGTAACCACTGTACCCCAAAGGCTTTAGGTCTCCCTACGAGAGTCCGTATGGCACACCTCTGCTACCAATAATGTATTTGTTTTAATTAATCTGCCATACTCGTAAAAGTATACTCAAGTGGATAAAAGTGCTGCAACTTGTGAAAGCTGACCTCATTGTTCATTGCAAATACATATTCTGACTGGAACCACGCTCATACACAAATATGCCTCCTGCTGGCAGCTGCTCAATTTCAATTTAACTTTCGAAATGACAAACTTTTGAAACAAATGTTTTGAGCCACACTGTCTACAGATTGTCATCAGAGTAATGTGACAGAACAGTGAGTGTTTTTTCACTCACAAAAAGAGTACAATTCTTATGTAATTTTAGTATTTGACATTGAAGAGATGATCGGCATGACATTAACATTGTGTGCATCATTTTTTAGATCATCTTCAAAATGCCTGATTCGGCAAAGGTTCTATTTTTCGTCTTGCATGTAGAGATAGATAAACTGACAGTTGACGCCCACCCATTTCGTAATCAATATATTTATTTGATCCTCTCCGTAATTAGATAAACCCACTCCAACACTTACCGCCAAGAGCTTTATCTGCCCAGCCATTTTAGTTCCATTCCAAGAATCATTCAAGCAATGATTTTTGATCAGCTGCCAACCCATGATTATTAAAGCAGATACCCCACCCCCACCTAAATAATTAATGCTGATATTGACTTCTTTAAACAAAATTATTATATTACATTATAAAATGAATCAAGACGAATTGCTACTTTTAAACGATATCTGTGCTGTAGAGAACAAAGATTTAGACTCTAAAAAACAACGCCTTCTCTCTGTTGTTGTTTCTGGAAAATCAAAAGCTTTTCTTGGTAAACAATACATGACAGAAGACATAGAATCTCTCACCGCTGACAAGCTAATCAAATTACATTCAAAATATGAAAATCACATTAGTTCACTAATGACACGTGATTTGAGTCGATCTCTTGTCTGCCTATACACAAAGCTGTGAGTCACTTCCTACCTGTTGATCGTGACAGCCTTTCACATGATCTAGAAAGCAACCCACGGCTTTACCAGCCAGTGCTGGCGCCTAGCACTTAGTTCGCTTCCAGCTGCCAGCGAGATAAGGCGCCGCGAGGTCACATTCCACTCTCGCCCGCTCATTCTATTTATATCGCTTGCTACTGTGGGGTACACGGCGTGACCGGCGCTCTGCCGCTATAACAACTACCTACACATTTGTATTCATAACACATCTCTGCCTACAGTGACTGTTGTGGAAGCAACATCGTTCAAAAGTTGAAATTCTCACCTACACACTGATACCAAATATGACAACATTACGATTTGCACTTGTGTAGCAGGTTATGGTGAAAATAAAGAGAACGGGAATTTGTTGATGTACGATGTCGGTGTTTGTTGTGAAATTGACAAAGTTCCCACAGCCATAACACGAAGACGCTACTTTTCCCAACGAAACACACTTGCATGCATAAGGGTCAGCATGCCTACAGTAAGTATCACTTAGCGGATTTTGGATTCATGGTGGGGGACGAAAGCAGGAGGGTGGTTAATGAGGTCACTGACAGGTCGCGTGTTGTGCGGTACACGGCGTGACCGGCGCTCTGCCGCTATAACAACTACCTACTGGTTTGTATTCATAACACAAATCTGCCTGAAGTGACTGTTGTGGAAGCAACATCGTTCAAAAGTTGAAATTCTCACCTACACACTGATACCAAACATGACAACATTACGACTTACACTTGTGTAGTAGGTTATGGTAAAAATAAAGGGAACGGGAATTTGTTGATGTCAGTGTTTGTTGTGAAATTGACAAAGTTCCCACAGCCATAACACAAAGACGCTACTTTTCCCAACAAAACACACTTGCATGCATAAGGGTCAGCATGCCTACAGTAAGTATCACTTACCGGATTTTGGATTCATAGTGGGGGACGGAAGCAGGAGGGTGGTTAATGAGGTCACTGACAGGTCGCGTGTTCTGGCATTTCTCGCCCGCAGCCATCTCGGTACTCCACAGACTGCTATTGCCATCCCGAAATACGATCAGTCCATAACAGGTCACAATATTCAACAGTGTTTTTAAACATACCTTGAGGTTTAACACATTTTCTGACACACTAGACATAAGAACCGTTTTACGGGGAGTAGACGTCGGCGGAATAAAAACTTGTATACCACTATCACCTTTATTAGTGCTGTTATCAGTGTCGGTGTTATGAGTGTCACATGCCGCGGATTGAAACGATCGTTTCTTTCCATGCCGGGAACCCCGCTTCGCTGGTCGTCCTCCTTTACCTAGCTGCATGAAGTGAACACACGCGACACATTCTTCAACACTCGTATTTGGATGGAACATGGTCCAAATGTGTTGTGATGAGGCAATATCAGACGCCGCATTTCGCGTTGTCTCCTTGGACACACGTGTTTCAGTCGAGTCTATCCGTTTCATCCGACAATAGCAACTCCTACACATTGTTTTGGAGTGCATCATGTCTTTGTCTTCCTGGATATTAATTCCATAACACTTGTGGATTAAGTGTTCATAATTGATACAAAGAAATGACTTTTTATCCGTGTATCTCTTTTGTGATCTCTCGCCACATATTCTGCACAATGCATTAACTCTCATTGCATGGAACACACCTGTGTGTACACAGACTGTACGCGTTTCATCAGACTCCATCATGATCAAAAGTTAAATCAAAAGTACATTTACAAGGTTGACTGTTAGTGTTACACTATTTCCCAAGAAAGAAACGTGGCTATCTCCTCAATAGTATCCGTGTAACTAAGCCCTCTCTTTCCCCAATGCTGGGAGTGTACACCAAGTCGGATGTCTGGAACTTGTCTGTCGACACCTGTCAGTGACCTCATTAATTACCCTCCTGCTTCCGTCCCCCACCATGAACCCAAAATCCATTAAGTGATATGTACTGTAGGCATGCTAACCCTTATGCATGCAAGTGTGTTTCACTGGGAAAAGTAGCGTCTTTGTGTTATGGCTGTGGGAACTTTGTCAATTTCACAATAAATTCTCATTTTCGTACATCAACAAATTCCCGTTCTCTTTATTTTCACCATGACCTGCTACACAAGTGCAAGTCGTAATGTTGTCATGTTTGGTATCAGTGTGTAGGTGAGAATTTCAACATTTGAACGATGTTGCTTCCACAACAGTCACTTTAGGCAGAGATGTGTTATGAATACAAATGTGTAGGTAGTTGTTATAGCGGCAGAGAGCTGGTCACGCCGTGTACCGCTCAGTAGTGCGATATAAATATAAATGAATGAGCGGGCGAGAGTGGAACTCGCGGCAGCCTTATCTCTCTGGCAGCTGGAAGCGAACTAAGTGTCGGCTATGGTAAAGGCGTGAACCCCATAGTTTCAAGTTCAATAGGCAAATTAGCATGCCTTATGTTTTACAAGTTTGGGAATTACCTTACACCTGTGGTAACCTTGCTTGTTACTGGGAGTCATATTGATTTTTCTAAAATAAATTTTAATAAAGAAAAAAATGGACGAGACCCAGACGACTCCACAATTGAGTCCTGTCTTGACACAAGTTCAAACGGTGACTAAGGTTAAAAGTCCAGGTCGAATAGAGGCTGGAAAAAAATTGGCTAAATATAACAGACAAAAAAAATTACAGCTTCAAGCATTAACACAAAAGGCTCATGTAACTGACCCAACATCAACAGCACCAGCCCCATCACCAGTGTCACTACCGTCAGGACCAACACCCCAAAACCCCCAACAAAGTGAGAGACAAACAACTGAGTCTAAACCTGAAACAACAAAATATATAGTTGCTGGATTTGTTCTCGGATTTGGTTACGTAGGTTACCAATTATAAAAAAAATACAAACCAAACACTCGAACAGTGTCCAAAAAATCAAACACTAAAAGAAGAAAAGAAGAAGTCTCCACATTACCAGCAACACTCAAAGCCGTGGACCCATTTTACATGCAGTAAATAAATTTATTATTTTAATTTTTGTGGTATAAGAAAATGAGCGACACAAAGAATATAATGAACCTTGTCTATCACTCTGCTGTAATAAGCGGGCTAACAGTTGCTTATTCTATGCTGGGGAAAAGTCTTCTCAAAATGAAATCGGCAGACTTGAGTAGATTAGACTTCGAAGACAGTGCTAAGCTAGTAGCTGTTGTAACAGCATCAATTGCAACAAAAGACTTTCTAGTTAAGCAAGGAATTATTCCAGAAAATGTTTCTAAGTAAATAAAAAATATGGCAACAATAGCTATTATGATTGGTGGTGCAGTTGTTAATGCAATGGCATTTAGTGGATCAAACTATCTCTTTTCAAAAATTTGTAAATTGATTGATTGATTGTACATTGCTTAACGTCCCGACAGCAACAAGGCTTTCTCAGGACGTGCCTGCACTGCTTGTGAAAAAAAACAACCAACTAAACAGAACATTGAATGTATGTCGCCAGCCGGTCAAACACATTAAATAAACCTAACACATGGGGCCTAAATAAAGCTAAGACCATTTAGCAACACACATCCAATATCAAGAGCTACAGGCAGTGCAGACAGTAGGGAGAGTTTAAAAAAGGCAAATACAGGTGAATGGACCTCGGGTAGACAGAAACACATGCCCCAGAATAGAGAGAAAAACCCACCCTGTGGGGCTGACCAGGGTGACCCTGGGAACTAAAAAATACCTAACCCCACCCAAGTCCCCCAGGGCAAACCCGGGTGGGGGAAAAATTTGTAGAGAGGAATCAGCAGAAGAAATGAAGCGTCACAATGAGGCATCTGAAAAACTGGCACAAGCTCAACAGGATTATGAGAAGCAAAGAATAGAGAAACTTGATTTTATCAATGAAAAACTCAGGCTTGAAGGTCATGCACAGCATACATTTTCAAACATCGACGATGCGATCAAAGAATATTTTATTGTTACTGGCGAAGACATGACCATTCCACAACCAAAACTTAGTGACTACTATTAACCAAGCCCAGAACAAAGAAATGGAGAAATAATTTTTGTTCTAGTAGGAATGACATTAGTATATTTTACAGGAGTTTTTATTGCTAGAAAAAATGACCAACATTGGAAATAAACTATCAAAAATATATTACTCCCTTATTGGTTACTGGAAAGGGAATACTGCAATAGACAAATTACATGTCGCTGTGGGCGGGGATATTACACTCGAACAAATAAAACAGTGGCTCAAAAAACAGGCAATTTGGCTAATATATTTACCTGCTCCAAGAAAAATAACAAGACCTACTACCCCTAATGACATGCATCAAATGGATCTTCTGTTTCTGCCACATGATACAATAAGAAAGAAACGATACAAGTATGCATTAACTGTTGTCGACATAGCTTCACGGTTAGTTAGTTATTTGGGTTTAACGCCGAGCAGGCGACTAAGGCCATCTCACGGCGGGATGGGTAAAAATCTGGTCAGCCAGACTAAAAGCAAGGTCTTAAGACAAGATGTAAATATAGATTAAAAATCTCAGGCTAAAATGTCTCACATGTCTTTAAAAGAAATGTCTACAGACTCTCAAACAGGGCAAAGAAAAAAGATTCACACAGTCTATGAATGCTCAAATCTTGTTAAAAATATTGCATGCTCGCAAGAAATTGAAGATTTTGTCCAGGGGAACATCCCGGAACAAAACCTTCAAGGAGTCTGCTGTAAAGTGTTTATATCTGGTGTCAATTAGGTCAGCACAATACAGCAAAAAGTGTCGAACAGAAAACTGCTCATCACAGGCAAAACACCATGGACGCTCATCATGTTTAAGTAAGTAAGAGTGCGTAACATACGTGTGCCCGATGTGGAGCCGAGCAAGGACAGTCTCCTCACGGCGGCTGCCGCATCGGAAAAGTAGACTGTCAGACAACTTAGGAAGAGCTTCATGAAGCTTGTTCCCTTCCTCTTTGTCCCACTCGGACTGCCACTCGCGGGCTATGTACGCACTAATCACAGGTTTAAAATCACTATAGACAGTCTGTGTGTCAGGGACAGGGTCACTGCGGGCACTGTTGGCAGCAGAATCTGCGATTCTGTTGCCTTCGATGCCCACATGGCCTGGGACCCAAATAAAAATGATGTCATAATATTCCTTCATCAAATCTGCATAAAGCTCTCTAATTTGCACCAGCAGTGGATGGTCTGTTCCCGCGCCCTGAAGGGCCTGCAGGGCAGAAAGAGAGTCAGACAGAATCAGGAAGTTCCTTTCCTGAGACTGATAGGCATGCTTGAGTGCCAGCAGAATTGCCTGCAATTCTGCACTAAATACAGAGGAATGGTCAGGGAGACGGGGCTTAAATGGGCGTTTAGGATGGCGAGAGGACACTGCAGCCGCAGCCACCCTCCCATCCTCAGACTTGGACCCATCCGTATAAAGACGACAATAGCCAGGAAAAATTGAAAGGAGTTCATTGAGGCTCTGTTGGGATATGGCTGGTGGAGTACAATCCTTCTTGCGGGCGGTCAAGTCCAGCAAGATGTCAGGAACTGGTAGTAGCCAAGGTGGAGTGACGTGTTGCAGAGATTCCGAAACTTTGTCCAGGTCCACTCCGGCCGCCTGCAGATGAGGTCGGACACGGAAGGAAAGTGGATGGACAGCTCCCGGATGGGCATCGTAAATCTCTGCAAACGACGGGTTAAAAACACAATCATAGGCAGGATTGTCTGGATGGGCCTTCAGCTTCAGAACGCAGCTGAGCATGAGGCGGATGCGGCGGAGCCCGAGAGAAGGCTCCCCTGCCTCTGCATACAGACTAGGAACTGGAGATGTCCTGAAGGCTCCCAGACATATGCGCAGACCTTGATGGTGAATTGTGTTCAGACGCTGCAGAACAGACTTTGAAGCTGAGCCATATACCACAGAGCCGTAATCCAGTTTGGATTAAGCGATTATACATTGCTTAACGTCCCGACAGCAACAAGGCTTTCTCAGGACGTGCCCGCACTGCTTGTGAAAAAAAAAAAAAAAAAAAACTAAACAGAAAATTGAATGTATGTCGCCAGCCGGTCAAATACGTTAAATAAACCTACAACATGGGGCCTAAATAAAGCTAAGACCATTTAGCAACACACATCCAATATCAAGAGCTACAGGCAGTGCAGACAGTAGGGAGAGTTTTAAAAAGGCAAATACAGGTGAATGGACAAAGGGTAGACAGAAACACATGCCCCAGAATAGAGAGAAAAACCCACCCTGTGGGGCTGACCAGGGTGACCCTGGGAACTAAAATATACCTAACCCCACCCAAGTCCCCCAGGGCAGACCCGGGTGGGGGGATAATCCAGTTTGGACCGAACTTAGTTTGGACCGAACAAGGGCCCGGTACAGTCGAAGTAAGACAATGCGGTCTGCACCCAGTCAGTACGACCAACGACACGAAGAATGTCGAGGGCCTTCTGACAAGAGGTTCTAAGGTAGGTAACATGGTTGCAGAAGGTCAATCTTTTGTCAAAGATGACCCCCAGAAACTTTGCCTCTTCGGCCACCTGAATTGGCACTCCAGCAATGCTCAGGGTAGGTTTTGGAAAAAATTTCGTCTGGTTAGTAAAATGCACACAGATTTGTCTTGGAGGGCGAGAACCTGAATCCGTTGAGAGACACCCACCCCTGGATGCGATCAACGCACAGCTGCAAGCGCCTCTCAAGGGACGCAAGTCCTCGACCTCGTGCACACAAAGCAAAGTCGTCCACAAACAAAGAGCATTCAGAATCATCCTTGACGGCCTTTACAATTTTATTTATTTTAATGCTAAATAAAACAGGAGATAGAATGCTGCCCTGCGGGACACCCATCTCCTGTTCAAAGGAGTCGGAGAGGGTGGAGCCCACACGGACATAGAACGACCTGTTAGACAAAAAAATTGTGAATAAAAACAGGCAGGTGCCCTTTAAAACCCATGTCCGACAAATCAGACATTATACCATACTTCCAGGTAGTGTCATATGCCTTTTCAAGATCAAAGAAAATTGCATAGACATGCTGCTTGTTGACAAAAGCATCTCGAATAAAAGACTCAAAGCGAACTAGATGGTCAGTTGTACTACGTAAGCACCGGAAACCGCACTGGAGGTCTGTGATGAGACCACGTGACTCAAGATGCCACACCAGTCGGGCGTTGACCATGCGTTCCATAGTCTTACATAAACATGATGTCAAAGCTATTGGCCGGTAGTTGCCCAGGTCGGAAGGATCCTTACCCGGCTTGGGGATTGGCACAACCACAGCCTGGCGCCAAGATGGCGGAAAACGACCAGTTATCCAGATATGGTTAAAGGCCTTGAGAAGTACAAGGAGTGAATCCTCAGGCAGATGAGTTAGGAGCTGATAATGGATGGTATCTAATCCAGCAGCAGAGTCAGTACATTTCTGCATGGCTTGCTGCAATTCTGAAAATGTAAAGGGGGCATTATAGTCTTCCGAGTTATCTGATATAAAATCACAAGCACAAGATTCTCGCTTCTCCTTCTCTCTCTGGAAGAAAGGTGAATAATGCTCTGTTGAAGAATTATGGGCAATGGTGGAGGCAAGCAAATTGGCCACAGCCTTTTTATCTGTGACCAAACTGGCACTATCTCTAAGATGGCCGACAGAAGCCGAGCCACCCCTGCCCCTAATTCTTCGAACAGCCTTCCAGACTTTTTGGGACGGAGTCCTAGAAGATAAAGATGAGACGAAGCGTCTCCAGGAAGCACGGCGTTCGCGTTTAAAAATGTAACGGGCTTTTGTCCGCTGTCTTTTAAATGTTAAAATATTTGCTTGCGACGGATTACGAAAAGCACGTCGCTGAGCAGATTTGCGTATTTTTTGGGCCTTGCGGCACTCTTCATTGAACCATGGTACTCTCGACTTCCGAGGGACTGATGTACAAGTTCTAGGGATGGTTTCACCTGCTACGTCCAACAAAATCAAAGTAAAACAAGAAAGAGGTTCTTCAGCTGACATGACCACCTCCTCTGTAAGACGAGACTGACAGAGGGAGGCGAACAGAGGCCAGTTAGCTTTCTTGAGATTCCAGCGCCCCACCGGCGAATCCTCCTCACAGCTGACCGATGACAGAACTACTGGGAAGTGGTCACTACCACACAGGTCGTCGTGAACCTTCCAGTCAAAGTCCAGCATGAGAGAAGGATCACACACAGTGAGGTCTAGAACAGAACTAGATCCTGAACCTGAGTTAGAGTATGTAGGTGAGCCATCGTTAAAGACACATAGGTTAAGTTGAGAAAAAACATCTTCTAACATCTGACCTCTGCCATCATAGTGGTCACTGCCCCAAAGGTGAGCGTGACCGTTAAAATCCACCATGAGAATAAAGGGAGGGGACAGTTGATCTACTAAGTTAAAAATATCATTGCTACTGACCCGCAGTGATGGCGGCAGGTAAATACTGCATACGGTTATGGTCTTCTTCAAGGTAACCCGAGCTGCGACAGCCTGAAGACAGGTGTTGAGGCTAACGGAGCTACATAAAATTTGGCTACTAATGAGAAGAGCCGCTCCACCCGAGCGCCTCTCCGAATCAGAGCCTTTGTGTATAACGTTAAAACCATTAAAGGATACATGGTCAGAAGTCTTCAGGTAAGTCTCCTGAAGAGATATTACTGAGGGGTTATAGAACTTGACTAAAAGACGTAATTCCTCAAAGTTAGCTTGAAAACCACGACAATTCCACTGAAGAATAGAGTACATGATTATGTCTTATCTGGGGGTGAAGAGTTTTTCCCCCCTTTTTCCTTTACCTCGGAAGGAGTTGAAGAAACAGAGGGGGGGCCGGCTCCCGGGCCTCCTCTGGTTCTTCGGAGATGAAGGGGGTGGAGCTGCCGCAAAATCAGCAACGACAACTTCCACTCCCTCCATCCGCTCCTCCAGTGCAGCATATTTGTTTTGAAGGGTTCCCCTTCTGGGCCCGTGCGCACAGCGGTCCCATAGATTTCTTAGACCCCTGGTCCTGGGCAGCGTTCCTGCCGCTTGAGTTAGCGGCCTTAGAAGGCTGACCAGAGCCAGAAGCCTTTGGAGTTGACTGACTAACAGGTTTGGGTGGGGGCTGAGTCTTAGGGGCAACAGAAGGCGGCACAACCGGAAAGGCAGTGTCCGCCCTCTGCGTTCCCTGGCTCCTCGTCACCACCGGAGGAGGGTTACTCTCCAGGGGCGAGATGAGCCGAGGCTCCGCCCCCAACCAAGAAGTCGGGGTCTGACATGAAAAGTCTTTGGTGGGGCGCTTGCCTGCCACTGCTGCATTGAAAGTATATACTGAGGTGTTAGAGGTTAGGGCAGCCGCAGCTGCACCAGAGCCTTCAACCAGTTTTTTGGCATCTAGAAAGGACAGTCCCTTCTCCACACGCACCTGCTGAATCTTGAACTCGGATATCCAACGAGGGCATTTCTTATCCGAAGCCATATGCGCCACCTGGCAATTCACACACAGGGGGGTGGCTGTGCAGGACTCAGCAGAGTGTCCGGGCTTAGTGCAACGGACGCATGAAGCCTCTGCCTGACGGCATGTCTTCTGCCCATGGCCATACTTTTGGCACTTAAAGCACCGGAGGGGGAGAGGGACGTACTTTTTCACTCTCAGGGAGTAGTAACCTCCCCAGATGGTAGTAGGAGGGGTGGGGGTGCCAAACGTCAGGATGATGGTAGGGAGACGGATCTCCCCACCACCTCGCTTGGAAGCGAAGCGCCTGACGCAAGTCACCCCCTGAGACTTAAGGTTCCGTACAAGGTCATCTTCCGACAGTTCTGCCAAAGCTTGATCTTTGATTACGCCTCTTGACGAATTCATAGTCTTTTGGGGTGTGACCTCCACTGGAGTGTCTCCGATGGAAGAGAGCCTCAGTAGCCCACTAGAGTGTGTCCGGGTACGGCACTCCACCAGCAAGTCACCAGACCTGAGGCGCTGGGCGTCAGGCCTGCCAACACGGCTCCTGAGGGTCTCCCCCACCAGAAAAGGATGCAGCTTGGTAACTGGTTTCTCCTTTACCTTGCTATGGACAATGAGGAAGCGAGGCCATACGGCCGATGCCTGAGGCGTCGCTTCCTCACAGTCTGAGTCACTGTCATTTTCAATGTTGGTGGCGATGTGCCGCTTCTGTGCAAGTTTTTTTTTTTTTGTTTTTTCCATATTTTATTAGTAGAGATATTCATCCCCCGGGGGTCCCCGCCCGCCACCGAGCCCAACAAGGGAAAGTGCAAATGTCGGCGGGTCTCCAGCCGACGCACAATGGAGACTGCCCGAAAGATATACTCAAGGGGGTAAGCCCGATTGAACCATTTGAGCCACCGCCTTCTATCACACTGTTGAATGCAGGGGAATACTGGCGTAAAGCACCTAATCAGCAGCAAAAGCTATAGCATGGTGCTCCGTATATCAACCCGCATGTCAACAGTGGGATAGGGCTCAACGTGACAAGAGCCGATTGACTAGGCCGGTACGACTAGCCTCCCGTTTAGGTAGAAGTCAAGGCCGAAGTGGAGTGTTGGCACCAGTGAGCCGCAGCCCAAAGGGAACCTCAGCCACCAGGATCCTCTTCTCCCCAGACACGGGTCTCCAAGCACAGCAAACACTTGGGATCCAAAGGACCAAAAAGTCACGAGTATTTTTAAGGACCAATCCAACATGGTACGACCTAGGTTAGCACAGCTCCTTAAAAACCGGACCAGTGAAAAGGCTGAACAACATATCTGCTGACATCAAGTCCTAATCCTGGACAAAGATGGCACCCGTCTGCTAGCCCACTCAGTCAGGGACTGAGCGGACTACCCACCTACGCCACGTGGAGGCTGGTGCCGGGTAGGCAGCTTCACGGTACAAGGACGCTGAACCAATAACTGACAAGAATGCTAGTACGGTAGCCACTGCATTAACACAAATATATAGTCGAGGCCCTTTAAAATACCCTAGGCTTGTGCAAGTCGATGACGGATCTGAATTTAAAGGTGCCGTTAATCAATTATTTGCAAAGCATGGAGTGCTAGTGCGGTGAGGCATACCAGGTGTACATAGATCACAGGCAATTGTTGAAAACTTTAACAAGCAATTATCGGAGAGACTTTTCAGCTATCAGTATTCTAAGGAACTCATGCATGACGCACGTAACATTGAGTGGGTTAAGAGATTACCATCTGTGATAAAAGCAATGAATAATGAAGGTCATTTAAAACCTGCTGATGCTATTAAATTAAAAACAATGCCATCAGGGCCAGAAATAAAAACAACACCTCCAGACACAAACTTGTTTACAAAACAGGTAAGATATTTGTATCAACCTGCTGAGGCCGAGAATGACGTCAGACATAGGGCAACTGATCCAATTTGGTCTACGTCTGTTCACAATATAAAAAAAAAAAAATAGTCCCTGGTGCAAACACATCAATTTATTATCTATATGAGCCTGCACCACAAAGGGCGTTTGTCAGAGAAGAATTACAAATTATTCCTCCAGACACAGTTACACATTTTTAATCATTTCATCAACTAATTCATCGATTAGTTCATCAACCAGTTCATTGGCTATTTCTTCAGATAAATTAAGCGCATAATGCCCAGATGCATAAGCCTTTTCCTTAGTGTGAAACACACGTTTTGTGTCCCTTACTGCTAGAGACTTTTTATGTGTTTGGATCATTTCAATATTGTGTCTGTTTGACCTCAGTGTCTTGTTTGGATAATCAGGCATTAGTTCTCCATCTAATACTTGCTTGTAATGTTCATGACGAATGTCTTTATTTTTTATCGCTGTTTTTTTTTTTTTTTATACCTTTGGCTTTGGACTGACTGCCTTTCAGATGTAATATGGAATACATTTTTTATCTCAGTCCAACATACTCAACTATAGGCACTCCATTTAGTTCGTCTTTAAACTTCCCAGGCACTTTTTTGTTTTGTGTGCTAAACAGTGGGTGGTCCTTAGGATAATCAGATGTGTCATACATATGCAACTCTATTTTCATGTCTTTATAAAAGTCTTCAGTAGGAACATCAATAATCATAGAGTCAGTGTCAGTCTATAGCACACGACACTCAGGATACTTCGGTTTGAAGTAATCATAGTAGAATTCAAGCATTAACAGTTTTGATAACTCAAGAATTGCCATACCAATGAATACTGGCTTGTCCAGTTTAACAATCGTTTTTTTTTAGTGTCACTGCATACAATGATGGATGAAACTCTTTATACCCTGTGTACTGTGGCTTACCCGTAAGTTTAATTGCACCCGATTCAGTTGTGACAAGTCTCACATCTTTGCGGTGATGAGGATTTTCCATCGTCTTTCCAAAACAGGCATTGTTCATAAGCTTAAAGAAGTCTTTGTCAAATGCAGTGTTACCATCTCTTGCACGGAGGGTTGTGTTTTTCATTATGTAATCTTTCATGAAAGCACTTTGATCAAATTTAATACCTCTGTGTACTTTCTTTAGTATTAACCCATGTCTGATGTAAAACTGCAGTAAGCGATAGTGGCAAACGTAGTTGAATTTGTCATTTAGATTTGGCACAAGTTTGGTGTCTTCTTTTTTCCCAGTCAAATTCATATTCTCAACTGCTAATGGATAATCATTGTGGTAATCATGTAGGTGGTGTGAGTAATCCAGGTCGACTTCAAAGATCCAACCCTTTTTGTGATTCCGATCATAATTCATAATTTTTGTTTGTTAATTTTGTTATATCACATTGTGACAAATCATGTAGACGAAAGTTTTTCAAGGGCAATAATTCACACATCGCAAATCCGTAAAGGTTATTAGCATCAAGGTATGTAATGAATGACCTTGACCTTGAGGGGTCAAAGTCATCAAGATATTTGTTGTTGGCTTTGGCATAGTTGTTTGCGGCTATACTAATGCCTCCCCTTAATCCACGTTCCACCATTTCACCCATCGTACGATCAGACAACAAGTCTATAAATATCTTACTAGATTTTAAAAATGCATCCCATGTCATGCCAGGACTAGTTATGTAGCAAGCTGGGTCAAGACTGTAGTGTAACAAACCCTTTTCACGATAACTTTCAAATACGTCTGCTAGCAAACAAACGTCAGCTTTCAAGTACTGGTCATGGTAGTCACCAATTGTTTCACACCCGAGTTTTTCCCATGCATCGAGGGCATGTTTGTAATCAGTCAGAAATACCTTTACCATTTAGTGTAGTTGTTTGCGGCTATACTAATGCCTCCCCTTAATCCACGTTCCACCATTTCACCCATCGTACGATCAGACAACAAGTCTATAAATATCTTACTAGATTTTAAAAATGCATCCCATGTCATGCCAGGACTAGTTATGTAGCAAGCTGGGTCAAGACTGTATTGTAACAAACCCTTTTCATGATAACTTTCAAATACGTCTGCTAGCAAACAAACGTCAGCTTTCAAGTACTGGTCATGGTAGTCACCAATTGTTTCACACCCGAGTTTTTCCCATGCATCGAGGGCATGTTTGTAATCAGAGTCAGAAATACCTTTACCATTTAGTGTAGAATAAAATGCCTCTTTTGGAGGTAGTCTCCTTTCCTCAAACACAACCCAGTGATCAATGTACTCATATGGATAGACACCTTTTTTTTTAATTAACTCTGGCTCAAAATATTTACTTGTTATTGGATACTCAGTCAGTCCTTCTGCCAGACTAGCAAGCCCTAAAGACAAATGTTGCATGGAGTCATAAAATGTTAATTTGTCCAACCTAAAAGTCAAGTATTTTTCAGTTGTCTGGGCAATACAACTAATTTTTGGGTAAGACTCATCCACAGCCTGCATGATAATGTGTGAATCATACCCCTTGAGATTGTGGAAAAAGATAGGCAGTTTGTATGCCTTGGGATCTATTTTTAGTTTTAAGTTGCAATCACTGTGTGCAGCACCTCTGTAACGTCCAGTTATGTGGTCATGGTCGCGAACTTTATCACCCTTAAGAAGTTGTTCACAACCTCCCAGACGTTGTTCACAAATCCAACAAATCTCTGCCGTATCAAAATTTAGTTTATCTTCTTCCGTCATTACCAAAGGCATCTGACACTTTTCCAAATACTGTACTACCTGACTATACAATTGTCTCATTTCTGTTAAAAACTCAGCTGCTGCATTTTCACCCCTGTAGATAACAGGTTCTGTATGCACACTGTCTGACCTAACAAGAATGTATCTGAAAGAACACATCACTTGATCACTCAATTTTACAGTCTTTGGTAATGATTCTGGAACAGGACCTTCATATGCTACAACCAGTGATTCAAAATCAGCATACACTACAAACGGCAGCTTTTGCTGATTCCCATTGTTTTTAAAATAAACCTTGCTACCAGGATCTGGATACCTCAGTATTGTTTGAATGTCATCAGGTGACCTACAGTGCTGGACACGTTTGTGTGCTACTTCAATAGAGGAAAACCTCTGTAAACATTTTTTCACAAAATTCCTGTTTACCATCATGTTTTGTTGTATGATGAATTAGTCTTGACATACTTCTGATAATTGTGTAGTGAAAGTTATCACCGGAGCCAGAACTTATTAGTAACATGTCAACATGCTTATCTTCTGACTGTCCGTAGTTTGGGGCAATTGGTGACACTCTAATTGGTTGTAACTTGTTCTCAGACTCATTATCCCATACATACACATTTACAGATATACCAGGATTTAGTTTTTCAAACAAACCTATGTCCTCCACCTTAACAGGGAATTGTATGTCACTGAAGTTAAGTTCATTTACAAATTTGGTATAGTTAGATTTTTTTTGGTATAGTTAGGTTTTGTTTTTACAAAGTGTAGTTTAGCAAGCACACACCACATAAAACATAAATTATCATTGTTCTGAATATTGACTACAGCCTTTTTGTTTGCAACCTCAGTTGGCAGTGGCAACCATGATTTGCCTAAAATAGGATGATACCTTGACTGCTTCAGTTGCAGTTCATGTACACGTCCTTCATGCCAACCAGACCCTTGCATTTTTGCTCTATCAATTGCTTCAAGGAAGTCAGGCAACAATCTTTCTCTAAACACGTTTTCTAGTTCCCTTCTTGAATTAACTGTGTGTTGTCTTGTCGAGATATACGAAACAATCACTTCTCTATCTACCCTGGTAAATTCTATTTTAGCAACAATCTGAATCTTTACACTACCAGAAAGAAGATTATCTTGTATGACCGAGAAAGATCTTTCTATCGATTCATAGACACTGTAAATATTAGATATAGGCAAGTCTGTTGTGTGAAACACGTTTCATAAGCCTGATGAGCTTTGGGCATTGTCCGTCATGTTTATTTGTCGGTCAAAATAATAAATAGAAAAATTACACCTTGTGTAATACAACTTTATTGTCTGTAATCCCTATAATAATAAATATTTAGTTCACTCCCCAACAAATCAACCACTTCCCTGGTATGTGTCTTAAGGTCTTGTGCTCATGCTGCAGGTGTAATATCACTTTATTGACAGTAACAAATTCAATATAATCATGTTGTTTACTTAGATGGTAGAATATGTTAGCATCATAAACTATAAAATTTTGTGTCTTAAGATCAACAGTCTTGTAATTATAACGTGGTGGACTATTAGAATATACAAAAGTTACATTAAATGCCATGTATATCTTCGTTGGTGTTGAGAGTTTTATCAAAGGCTCAAACGGATGTTTAACTTGTGTTTTTAAGTCATAAAAATGCACAACACCTCTGAAGCTCTCTGTGAAATCAAATGCTCGCCCGCTTTGTCTGTCCATCATTTTTTATAGACAAACCAAATGTATAAATTAATTCACTAATCCATACCCTGTGGGCTGATCTGTCTTTAAAATAAGCTTTAGATGCTTAGTTGATTTGAGTTTGTCTTTTACATCATCTCGTTCTTGTTTATTTGGGATGACATCGTTCTCTCTGAGACAGTCTTCAAAGCTGTCACGATCCTTACAGTAAAACAAACAGATAAACTTTAACTGCTCATGAAAATCTTTCAGTACAGCATTATATTTTGAGTGAGAATCCATACACTGATGTTTGCGTGTCTGTCACTGAAGGCCAGTTCTGCCAGTGTGTTTCTCTTTTTAACAATATCCTTCTCTGCAGAGCAATCATCAACAATAAACAAAGTTGACTGTCCTTCAAATTGCTTGTAAAAATACAGCAGGTAGTCATTCAGTTTTTTCTCAGGGTCAACTAAGTAAATGTTGCTGTCAGTCCAAATGAATAAACGGTTGTGATAAGCTTTGTTGTGTTTGATCGTTGGACAAAATATCATAATGTTTTCGAAATGACAGATGTATCTTGTTTGTAAGAGGTTAAGAACAAATTCAGTTTTACCACAGCCTGTGGCCCCACAAAACAAGCCGCAGTGTGGGTCGAGTGTCATCCAGTTCATTTTAAAACACAATATAATTTTAATACAAGTGTCCACTTAGTCTTTCTGCAATATTGAGTTGGGCGTCATAAATCAGATACAAATATATATTTATTGCACCAGCGGTTTCAGTCTTTTTTTTTTGTATTTGGATTGTAATTCCGTCACTGCTGTTTTCAACAGTACGGCCTGACCCATGTAGGTAGTCGTCGTCTGTACTACGCAGGTCTAGCCACAGTGCATACTTGTCTGTCAGGTATTGAGCAATTCTTACATCATACAGAGGCAGATCTTTAGATGCCATGTTTGCTGGGTTTTCTCTAAGCCTTCCGCCTGGAAAATATTTGAGGATTTCGTCATAGTGTTGGTAAGGTAGCATACCCGAAGCATACACTTGATTAGGGTGCCCTTCAATAGTACAAGACAAATGAGTAATCTTTGGATTATAGAATTTTTCTGAATCCCGTTCATATGGACTCGCCGGTTTAACAAACAACATAAGAATGCCTTTCAGTGACCTAGCAGGTGTGTTCAAGTTGATGTTCCACATTGGATCACTTTTGTCTTTATGAATCAAACTGTGTCTTATCACACGATCATAATAAATCGGTAGTCTTGACTGGTACTGATTTTGAATTAGAGTAGCTAAATGAGAATGTGTGACAATTTCATATTCCAAAGAGATGTTAGAGATCTTTGTTGTTGCATCTGTGTCAGTTGATTTAATAACTTTGGAGTAGTCATTGAAAATTAGTTCAAAACTAAGACGGTCATTCAGTGCTCCTTGGTAATAAGGTAAATGCGCTGTTAGGATTTTAAATTCAAGTGGAATGCAAAATCTATTTCCATATGTTTCTGCCACAATAACGTCCTTGGCTTCTGTTGTTGATTTATCTGATGCATTGATTCTGAGTTTGGCAACATTATCAGACTGTATGCCTTGATAAATATGGTCTTCTCTTTCTTCTCGAGTAAGCCACAGATCTTTGTAACAGTAGAATACATCAGCATCGTCAAGACTAAACACTTCCTGACCTTCAAGTTTAACTTTAATAGTTTTAATAATTGCTCTGCCTAGGTTGTCAACTAGTGTTCTTTTGTCATCTGATTCTGATGAAAGTTTGATATTAAATGCAAGGCGTGCAGTGCCAGGAACAATAACGTCACTGGGACCTAGGTTTGGAAACTTTACAGTAAGAGTTTGGTTTTGATCTATGGTGCTAGGATTGTTTGTGACAACAATTGATTGTCTAATGCCCTTAACACCAAGAGGCTCACATAGTTTTCTGTATGGGTGTAACTTTGATCCGTAGGACGATGTCATTTTATTATACACAAATCAAAAAAATTAAATTATTGAAAACAATGGCAGCAGGAGGATTTGGTCATGAAAATTTTGATTGATTGATTGTACATTGCTTAACGTCCCGACAGCAACAAGGCTTTCTCAGGACGTGCCTGCACTGCTTGTAAAAAAAAAAAAAAACTAAACAGAACATTGAATGTATGTCGCCAACCGGTCAAATACGTTAAATAAACCTAACACATGGGGCCTAAATAAAGCTAAGACCATCTAGCAACACACATCCAATATCAAGAGCTACAGGCAGTGCAGACAGTAGGGAGAGTTTTAAAAAGGCAAATACAGGTGAATGGACAAAGGGTAGACAGAAACACATGCCCCAGAATAGAGAGAAAAACCCACCCTGTGGGGCTGACCAGGGTGACCCTGGGAACTAAAAAATACCTAACCCCACCCAAGTCCCCCAAAGCAGACCCGGGTGGGGTATGAAAATTTTGAAATGGATGACATGAATGATAATGATACTGGTGCAACAGATATGACTGGAATGGTAAATACTTCTAGTATGTATCACGAACTGTTAAAAGACAAAGTGAACTCGTTTTATGATAGTGTTGGTGACCGCCCAGATGAAATAGATCCTAATCAGTTTGAATATGAAAAAGGTCATTTATATTTAAACACTGTTGACAAAGGAAAAGTACAATTGACTAACAAAAGAGACCCCGGCAAGTTTAGAGCTTTAAGTACAATCAAAAGTGAAGGTGGTGTTGGCACCTTGCGTCAACTTGGTACTGGAGATAAAAAGTTACCACCTTGAATTGCTAGTGCTCTTCATGACGTGCAAACAAGTTTGCCAACAGGACAAGAAATTGAAATGACAGAAGTAAAAAGATTGCCAGAAATGGCAGACAAGGTAATAGACAAAACTTCATTTACAGAAGGGCAAATAAATGAGGTAATAAATACAATGGGTGATTCTCCTTTGACAATGCGGGAAATTATGGGGTTGGATAAATCACTGCAGTCAATCAGAGGTGAGCTTGTGAATAATGTAGCCAAACTAGGTGAGCTTGATAATCACATAGAAAGAGAAAAAGAAAAACTAGCTAAAGCTGATGATGAGAATTATGACACAGAAATGAAAGAAAGAATACAACACAGATTAAATGATTTGCAGATAGAAAGATCAGCGCGGCTAGAAGAAGTTGAAATTGGAAAAGAAAAACTGAAAACACAGGTCAACAGGATTAGAGAAACTATACAGAAAATACTTCACGAAGACACAACTTTGGCTGAGCGATTGAAAACACTTTTCCGAGAGCAGGGTATCACAATTGCGAGTTTAATTACTGCTCTTGGATTTATTATCAGTACTGTAGTGTTGGCTGTAACCGGAGGACCGAGTGGTGGGGGTTCAGTTCCTCCAGCACCTCCAGCTCCACCATCAGACCCAAAAGACTTACAGGCATGGGTAAAAAAACAACTGTCACATATTTCAGACTTGCTTCAGAAATTAGCTGTAAAAGCAATGGATGCTTTGCCTGGCAAAATAGGGAGTGTTGTCAGTTGGTTGATAAGTACTGCAGCAAAGGTAGTAGGGTTTATGGCAGAGCATGTATGGGTCTTTTGGTGACAGAAGGAGGGTTAATTATAGGATATTTAATGAAACAGGTAAAGAAGTAATATCCCTAATCCAGTAAGGCCTATTACCAATGCAGTTCTCTCTGACTCATGTATGTTAACTGATGACTGTTCCGGGGCTTCTGTTACTGGTTGTACGGGTGTCAGTGTCGGGGTCGGGGATGGGGCTGTTACTGTCTGTACAGGTGATGATGTTACTAATGTTTTTTGCACATGTGGTGACTTTTGGTGCAAGCGATGTTTGCTTGTTGGACCTAAGTTATGTGTGGTTGCTGGACCCAAGCTATGTGTGGTTGTTGGGCTCAAGTTTACAGATTGATTGTGTCCTAATTTCTGATCACGCCCAGCAACAACTATTTCATTATTATAATTTATTGTCCCCATTTGGAGTTGAAGGTCTGATGGCAACATGTATAACCCGATACCAACTACAAAGTCAACTTTTGATCTGGCATATCTGAGAACGTCTTGGTAGTGTTGTATGCTTGATGGGAGATCAACAACTGAGTTGATCGAGTCTTCTAGGTTTGCAAGAAACTGTTTTTGTGCTTCAAATTTCCCACTCCCAATTAAAATTTTTGATTTTGTTTAAGCTTGTGCTCCTAGTATACACCACACATACGTTCTGATAGACTCATTAATGCGTTTGACTCCTGCTTGAGTAAATCCGTCACTCCTGTCTAAAATAAATGTGGTCCATGCATTAGACTGTTTCTGTTCTATTGATCCTAACCAGTCTTTGGATTTTGATGAGAATGAAGAGTAGGGAGGCCAGTAATCTTGAGGGTATTGTCTGTGACTCTCAGCATAATACAATGTACCCATGTCGTGGTGATCATCAAGTTTTTGTGTAAAGTCATACTTTGTACTGATGTTAAATTCATTACAGATCCGTTCAAATGCTTTCAAATCCATGGGATTGTTAAACTGATTAAAACTGGATTCAGTGGGCAGTGGGGTATGGAGTTCTGACAGTATTCTTCTAAGCTGGTAATATGTGTGGAAACGATAGACAGACTTAATCAGTTTGTTTGGGTGATTTAAATGGTCTGTAAAAGAAACCCCACAGCCAGTAGTTGAGCATAGTATAGCAAAGTTAAGTTGGTTTTGAAACATCTGTAGTGGGCTTGAAGACCACTTTCTTGCAGTTGCATCATCTGTTATTGGAGGGTTTAGGTAATTATCATAGGGATTTGGTACTTTCACTTGAAATAAATCTGCTTCTGACAAAGCTATATCGAGCTGATTTAGTTGAATTATTTTCTGATTATAGGTTGGTGCGACATTGTACTTTGCATCCACATTAAATTGAAATGCATTTACAGTGGCAATTGTTGGCGATTTAAATTCCATTATGCTTTTTTTATGCGATAATAAAAATGTTTATAACCTTATCAAATATTGACTCAAGCAAACCAGTGTGGTTAACTAATGGAATCGATAATCGTGATGGTAGCAAAGCTGTAGCTATCCATGAAATGTTCTACACTGTAAAGTGGTTTAATGTAACAGATGATAAAAATTATTCTGTAAGTGGAACTCTTGATGGTTTAGAAAAGGGTGATACTTTACGATCTGGGTATTATGACTTTTGTACTTTAGCTGAATGGCTTCAAAATGAACTTAAAATTAAAGCAACTTTAAACCCAGCTAATTTGCTTGTTACAATTGAATTTCCGAAAAATTGAAACTTTTCTTTATCAATTAGTCTTTTATTATTACTTGGATTTTTAGGTAAAAAAATAATACATCCAGATGAAGATTGGACATCGCCAGTCGGACGTCTACTTTCACCAAAAAAATCAAGAATAACTGGCAGATATCCTGTTCATTTGTCAGTACACACAGTGCTAAATGTTCATTTGAAAGAACTAAGCACTACTGATAATCTTCACAATGGAAAGCTTTTGACTTTGTTGAAATGCGTGTCAACTGGAACTGCTCCTTATTGTGAAAATGTATTGTTAGATTTCCTAATTCTTAGTTTAAAAAATTAGGCACCAGTTTCTTTGAATCATTGTACTTATATGTAACTAATCAGGATGATAAACCAGTTGTGATGCATGATTTTTATGTTGTTTTGGAAGTTAAATAATTTTATTTTTGTTTATAAAAATGAGTGCTGGTCCAAAGTCAAGAATCATACCAGTTGCGTGTCCTGTAACAGAGCTAAAAGATTTGGCAGATGTACAGGATTTTGAGAAAGAGGGGGAAATCGGAGAGGTGTATGGTTTTGAACTTAATTCTTTTGGTATGTACAAGCGGAAAGTAATTGATGACATGAAGGATGGAACAGAGCGACCAATTCCTAAACTTGGTCAGCTGTGTGATGTTACTGTGCCTACTCCACCTGTAAATAATGCACCCTACAACTTAATACATGTGGGTAATAAATGGGTAATTTTGCCTGTGCCGCCTGTGCCTGTTCACCACCCACAATTGACTGGGATATAAAGTTGGAATTTATTAGTCCTTATGTATACACCGATGATGAAGGAGCCTTAGTGTTCAGAAAAGTTGTTAACTCTGGACCTTTGATTGTGAGTCTTGTTCCAAGTTTTACACAAGACAATTATAGCAGAGAAAAACTGAAAATACAGGAATACAAAAAAGGACGATATCTTCTTACGCATAGGAAGGGCAGATCTGATGCAAAGGTTGTGTTTGCACCATCAAACTTTCCAATCGCAAGAGAAGCGACAATAGTATTTGAAATTAATATGAGATCTGTATCTTCTGCAAAAGAGGCAGATATAGCACAGGGAATAAAGCTTACGTGGGATAACACAGTGACAGAATCATCAAAGGTCTTTATTGCTATTAGAAAAAATGTTGATGTTTTTGAAGTTTCGAGCAGTATTCCAGCCATCAAGATATTGGTCGACAAAATAACTTTTGTTTTTCTAAGTTTCATAAAACTAGAACACATTGATCTTGTTTCATTTTATTATGCCGGCAAATTGTATACTTTTGACGAGTTGCAAAATGTAATCACTGATTAAATAATAAAAAAAAAAATTGTCATAAAAAATGGTAGCACTGTATCCACAAATACCACCTGAACTGCTTGAGCCTATTGTGCATGACAAAAGATTACAGGCAGACTCATTCCGTTTAATGAATATTACAGAAGCGTTGAAGTATTTGGAAGGAGAACAGGCAAAATACTCCAGGTGTAAAAGACGATATAAAACGGTTTTCAATTCTGTACACAACACATCAATGGCTGTGGGTGTGGTTTCAGCTGGATTATCTGTCACTGGTTTAGCTCTGTTTGCTACAGGAGTGGGAAGTGTCATAGGAATTGCTATTGAAGGAGTTGGTGCTGCCACAAGGCCTGGCATGCTTTGGTTTGGAAGCCCTTAACAAAAGATTTCATTCAAAGTTACAGAAGCATGAAGCATTGAGTACACTCGCTGGAGCTAAGCTGAGCAGTATGAAACTTATTATCAGTAAGGCTTTAGATGATAATAAAATTGATGATCACGAATTTAAGAGAGTGCAAGATGATTTGGCCAATTACAAACAACAAAAGTCTGAAATTCAAAATAAAATGCGGAGTCAATCCGCGAATGTTGAAGAACTAAAGAAATCTTTTTTAGAGGAAGGGAAAAAGATCGGGGTGGAAGAAACAATGAAAAGAGTTCAAGGACTTTTAAACAAGTAAAGATCAGTTTTGGTAATCATTCATTAATTCTGAAATAGTCTTCACACAGAGATGTCATGCCTTTCTCGCCTGCCCATTTGACGCCATCCGCCCCACCACCAGACTACTATTGAGAAAAAAAACTTTTTGTCCTTGTAACTTGGGAAATCTGTCCGAGTATGTTGTTGACTGGGGTCAAGAACTTACAAGTTCTTATGTTAAGAGACTTATTTTAAGTCACTTGAAAGAACTTATGGCAACTAACTTCAAATTTACTTACAAAGTTACTTGCAGGTTTATAAATTACCTTATTAAGTACTTGTAATTTACTTAGAAACATCTCGAAAGTAACATGATAATTTTACCCATGACTTGAGCACCAGAAAAAGTCTGTTCAGACTCAGTAACAACATGGGAGAGAATTTCCTCTGTTCAGTATCAGCATAAGAAATATTTTCACATTATTTCCCTTTGTTCAGCAACATCAAGGGACGGAATCACCCCCTGTTCAGTAACAAAATTTCAGATTACTTACCTTTGTTGAGTATAAGTTTATACAAGGGAAGTAATTTGTGAAAATTTTGTAAAGACAAAGAAGTTACTTCCCTTGCTTTATTAAATTATATTTTATTTTTTTTACTAAAATATAATTTTTTTCATAAAATTAAATGACAAGATGTGCCAATAATTATGGTAGATAATAGTATAAAGATGTTACTACTTGATTTTGTTACATAATGTGTGATTTATTATTATTTTTCTACCCAAATATACATTTTTTTTTAATTACTTTTTTACTTTTGCTTCACCTGCTTAAAATTTTTAGGAGAATGTATGACTATATATATGAAAATGTTTCTATTCATTGTGGGTCTGTGAGTGGTCCAGTGGTCTGGCAAAAAAAAAACAAGGGAGTTATTTGTGCACATAAACCTGGGTTGTAACTCCCTTGCCTGTTCCAAACACCCCTGGGACATCTCTTCGGGCAGCCGCGTTTCAATTTAACGTGGATGCCAAGTACAATGTTGCCCCAACTTATGAACAGAAAATAATTCAACTAAATCAGCTCGACATAGCTGTGTCTGAACAAGATTTATTTCATTGATTGATTGTACATTGCTTAACGTCCCGACAGCAACAAGGCTTTCTCAGGACGTGCCTGCATTGCTTGTGAAAAAAAACTAAACAGAAAATTGAATGTATGTCGCCAGCCGGTCAAATACATTAAATAAACCTACAACATGGGGCATAAATAAAGCTAAGACCATTTAGCAACACACATCCAATATCAAGAGCTACAGGCAGTGCAGACAGTAGGGAGAGTTTTAAAAAGGCAAATACAGGTGAATGGACAAAGGGTAGACAGAAACACATGCCCCAGAATAGAGAGAAAAACCCACCCTGTGGGGCTGACCAGGGTGACCCTGGGAACTAAAAAATACCTAACCCCACCCAAGTCCCCCAGGGCAGACCCGGGTGGGGCAAGATTTATTTCAAGTAAAGGTTCCCAATCTGTTTGACCAATATCTAAACCCTCCAATTACAGATGATATTACTGCAAGAAAGTGGTCTTCAAGCCCACTACAGATGTTCCAAAACCAGCTCAACTTTGCTATACTATGTTCAACCACAGGCTGTGGCGTTTCTTTTACAGACCATTAATATTTTTGAATCACTCAAACAAACTGATTAGATCTGTCTACCGTTTCCACACATACTACCAGCTTAGAAGAATACTGTCAGAACTGCATACCCCTCTGCCCACTGAATCCACTTTCAACAGGTATAATAACCCTATGGATATGAAAGCGTTTGAACGGATTTGTAATGAATTGAACATCGGTACCAAGTATGACTTCACACAAAAATTTGATGATCAGCACGGCATGGGTACATTGTATTATGCCATGAGTCACAGACAATACCCTCAAGATTACTACCCCAGTTACACCTCATTTTCACAAAAATCACAAGTCTGGTTAGGATCAATAGAACAGAAACAGTCTAATGCCTGGACAACATTTATCTTAGACAGGAGTGACGGGTTTACTCAAGCGAGAGTCGAGGGCATAAATGAGTCTATCAGAACATATGTGTGGTGTGTACTAGGAGCACAATCATTAACAAAATCAAACATTTTAAACGGGAGTGGAAAATTTGAAGCACAAAAACAGTTTCTTGCAAACCTAGAAGATTCAATCAATTCAGTGTTAGATCTCCAATCAAGCATACAATGCTACCAAGATGTACTCAGATATGTGAGATCAAAAGTTGACTTTGTAGTTGGCATCGGGTTATACATGTTGTCATCTGACCTTCAACTCCAAATGGGTACAATAACAAATTATAATAATGAAATAATTGTTGCTGGTCATGATAAAAAATTAGGACTCAATCAATCAGTAAACTTGGGGGCAACAACCACACATTTACAGTCATTAAAACCATTAATAATGCCTGTACAGACAGTAACACCCCAGGTCCTGGCTCCGACCCCCATACAGCCAGTAACACCGACACCTGACTCACCAACCCCTGGCACACATGAGTCAGAGAAAACTGCATTGGTAATAGGTCTTACTGGATTAGG
The DNA here is from genome assembly GCA_036245525.1 of Semisulcospira habei. Taxonomy (NCBI): domain Eukaryota; kingdom Metazoa; phylum Mollusca; class Gastropoda; family Semisulcospiridae; genus Semisulcospira; species Semisulcospira habei. The sequence continues at coordinate 110,895,948 of BTPG01000005.1, forward strand.
GATATTACTTCTTTACCTGTTTCATTAAATAACCCACCATTAACCCTCCTACTGTAACCAAAAAGACCCACACATGCTCAGCCATAAACCCTAATACCTTTGCTGCAGTACTGATCAGCCAACTGACAACACTTCCTATTATGCCAGGCAAAGCATCCATTGCTTTCACAGCCAATTTCTTAAGCAAGTCTGATATGTGAGACAACTGTTTCTTTACCCACGCCTGTAAATCTTTTGGGTCAGTTGGTGCTGGTGGGGCCGGTGGAAGAGCGCAACCCCCCCCCCCCCCCACCACCACCACCACCAGAGACAGCCATTACAACAGTACTGATAATAAATCCAAGAGCAGTAATTAAACTTGCAATTGTGATACCCTGTTCTCTTAAAAGTGTTTTCAATCTCTCAGCCAAAGTTGTGTCTTCGTGAAGTATTTTCTGAATAGTTTCTCTAATCCTGTTGATTTGTGTTTTCAGTTGTTCTCTTCCAATACTAATCACTTCTAATCACCCTGATCTTTCTATCTGCAAATCATTTAATCTGTGTTGTATTCTTTCTTTTATTTCTGTGTCAAGATTCCCATTGTCTGCTGTAGCCAGTTTTTCTTTTTCTCTTTCTATGTGTTTATCAAGCTCACCTAGTTTGGCTACATTGTTTACCATCTCACCTCTTATTCACTGCAGTGATTTATTTAACCCCATTAAATCCTGCATGGGTAAAGGAAGGTCGTCTATTGTTTTCATTACTTCATCAGTAAATGAGGTTTTTTTGTTCTACATTGTTTGCTATTTCTGGCAGTCTTTTTACTTCCATCATTTCAATTTCCTGTCCTGTTAGCAACTTTGTATGTTGTTAAGGAGTTAGTTAGTTAGTTATTTCGGTTTAACGCCGAGCAGGCGACTAAGGCCATCTCACGGCGGGATGGGTAAAAATCTGGTCAGCCAGACTAAAAGCAAGGTCTTAAGACAAGATGTAAATATAGATTAAAAATCTCAAGCTAAAATGTCACACGTCTTTAAAAGAAACGTCTACAGACTCTCAAAAAGGGCAAATAAAAAATTCACATAGTCAATGAATGCTCAGATCTTGTTAAAAATATTGCATTCTCTCAAAAAATTGAAGATTTTGTCCGGAGGAACATCCCGGAACAAAACCTTCAAGGAGTCTGCTGTGAAGTGTTTATATCTGGTGTCAATGAGGTCAGCACAATACAGCAAAAAGTGTCGAACAGAAAACTGCTCATCACAGGCAAAACACCATGGACGCTCATCCTGTTTAAGTAAGTAAGAGTGCGTAACATACGTGTGCCCGATGTGGAGCCGAGCAAGGACAGTCTCCTCACGGCGGCTGCCGCAGCGGAAAGGTAGACTGTCGGACAAATTAGGAAGAGCTTCATGAAGCTTGTTCCCTTCCTCTTTGTCCCACTCGGACTGCCACTCGCGGGCTATGTACGCACTAATACCAGGTTTAAAATCAATATAGACAGTCTGTGTGTCAGGGACAGGGTCACTGCGGGCACTGTTGGCAGCAGAATCTGCGATTCTGTTGCCTTCGATGCCCACATGGCCCGGGACCCAAATAAAAATGATGTCATAATATTCCTTCATCAAGTCCGCGTAGAGCTCTCTAATCTGCACCAGCAGTGGATGGTCTGTTCCCGCGCCCTGAAGGGCCTGCAGGGCAGAAAGAGAGTCACACAGAATCAGGAAGTTCCTTTCCCGAGACTGATAGGCATGCTTGAGTGCTAGCAGAATTGCCTGCAGTTCTGCACTAAATACAGAGGAATGGTCAGGGAGACGGAGCTTAAATGTGCGTCTAGGATGGCGAGAGGACACTGCAGCCGCAGCCACTCTTCCATCCTCAGATTTGGACCCATCCGTATAAAGACGACAATAGCCAGGAAAAATTGAAAGGAGTTCATTGAGGCTCTGTTGGTATATGGCTGGTGGAGTACAATCCTTCTTGTGGGCAGTCAAGTCCAGCAAGATGTCAGGAACTGGTAGTAGCCAGGGTGGAGTGACGTGTTGCAGAGATTCCGAAACTTTGTCCAGGTCTACTCCGGCCGCCTGCAGATGAGGTCGGACACGGAAGGAAAGTGGACGGACAGCTCCCGGATGGGCATCGTAAATCTCTGCAAACGACGGGGTAAAAACACAATCATAGGCAGGATTTTCTGGATGGGCCTTCAGCCTCAGAACGTAGCTGAGCATGAGGCGGATGCGGCGGAGCCTGAGAGATTGATTGTACATTGCTTAACGTCCCGACAGCAACAAGGCTTTCTCAGGACGTGCCTGCACTGCTTGTGAAAAAAAAAATAAACAGAACATTGAATGTATATGTCACCAGCCGGTCAAATACGTTAAATAAACCTAACACATGGGGCTAAATAAAGCTAAGACCATTTAGCAACACACATCCAATATCAAGAGCTACAGGCAGTGCAGACAGTAGGGAGAGTTTTAAAAAGGCAAATACAGGTGAATGGTTGATTGTACATTGCTTAACGTCCCGACAGCAACAAGGCTTTCTCAGGACGTGCCTGCACTGCTTGTGAAAAAAAAGAAACAGAACATTGAATGTATGTCGCCAGCCGGTCAAATATATTAAATAAACCTAACACACGGGGCCTAAACAAAGCCAAGACCATCTAGCAACACACATCCAATATCAAGAGCTACAGGCAGTGCAGACAGTAGGGAGAGTTTTAAAAAGGCAAATACAGGTGAATGGACAAAGGGTAGACAGAAACACATGCCCCAGAATAGAGAGAAAAACCCACCCTGTGGGGCTGACCAGGGTGACCCTGGGAACTAAAAAATACCTAACCCCACCCAAGTCCCCCAAGCCTGAGAGAAGGCTCCCCTGCCTCTGCATACAGACTAGGAACTGGAGATGTCCTGAAGGCTCCCAGACATATGCGCAGACCTTGATGGTGAATTGTGTTCAGACGCTGTAGAACAGACTTGGAAGCCGAGCCATATACCACAGAGCCGTAATCCAGTTTGGACCGAACAAGGGCCCGGTACAGTCGAAGTAAGACGATACGGTCTGCACCCCAGTCAGTACGACCAACGACACGAAGAATGTCGAGGGCCTTCCGACAAGAGGTTCTAAGGTAGTTAACATGGTTGCGGAAGGTCAATCTTTTGTCAAAGATGACCCCCAGAAACTTTGCCTCTTCGGCCACCTGAATTGGCACTCCAGCAATGCTCAGGGTAGGTTTTGGAAAAAATTTCATCTGGTTAGTAAAATGCACACAGACTGTCTTGGAGGGCGAGAACCTGAATCCGTTGAGAGACACCCACCCCTGGATGCGATCAACGCACAGCTGCAAGCGCCTCTCAAGGGACGCAAGTCCTCGACCTCGTGCACACAAAGCAAAGTCGTCCACAAACAAAGAGCATTCAGAATCATCCTTGACGGCCTTTACAATGTTATTTATTTTAATGCTAAATAAAACAGGAGATAGAATGCTGCCCTGCGGGACACCCATCTCCTGTTCAAAGGAGTCGGAGAGGGTGGAGCCCACACGGACATGGAACGACCTGTTAGACAAAAAATTGTGAATAAAAACAGGCAGGTGCCCTTTAAAACCCATGTCCGACAAATCAGACATTATACCATACTTCCAGGTAGTGTCATATGCCTTTTCAAGATCAAAGAAAATTGCATAGACATGCTGCTTGTTGACAAAAGCATCTCGGATAAAAGACTCAAAGCGGACTAGATGGTCAGTTGTACTACGGAAGCGCCGGAAACCGCACTGGAGGTCTGTGATGAGACCACGTGACTCAAGATGCCACACCAGTCGGGCGTTGACCAAGCGTTCCATAGTCTTACATAAACATGATGTCAAAGCTATTGGCCGGTAGTTGCCCGGGTCGGAAGGATCCTTACCCGGCTTGGGGATTGGCACAACCACAGCCTGGCGCCAAGATGGCGGAAAACGACCGGTTATCCAGATATGGTTAAAGGCCTTGAGAAGTACAAGGAGTGAATCCTCAGGCAGATGAGTTAGGAGCTGATAATGGATGGTATCTAATCCAGCAGCAGAGTCAGTACATTTCAGCATGGCTTGCTGCAATTCTGAAAATGTAAAGGGGGCATTATAGTCTTCCGAGTTATCTGATATAAAATCACAAGCACAAGATTCTCGCTTCTCCTTCTCTCTCTGGAAGAAAGGTGAATAATGCTCTGTTGAAGAATTATGGGCAATGGTGGAGGCAAGCAAATTGGCCACAGCCTTTTTATCTGTGACCAAACTGGCACCATCTCTAAGATGGCCGACAGAAGCCGAGCCACCCCTGCCCCTAATTCTTCGAACAGCCTTCCAGACTTTTTGGGACGGAGTCCTAGAAGATAAAGATGAGACAAAGCGTCTCCAGGAAGCACGGCGTTCACGTTTAAAAATGTAACGGGCTTTCGCCCGCTGTCTTTTAAATGTTAAAATATTTGCTTGCGACGGATTACGAAAAGCACGTCGCTGAGCAGATTTGCGTATTTTTTGGGCCTTGCGGCACTCTTCATTGAACCATGGTACTCTCGGCCTCCGAGGGACTGATGTGGAAGTTCTAGGGATGGTTTCACCTGCTACGTCCAACAAAATCAAAGTAAAACAAGAAACAGGTTCTTCAGCTGACATGACCACCTCCTCTGTAAGACGAGACTGACAGAGGGAGGCAAACAGAGGCCAGTTAGCTTTCTTGAGATTCCAGCGCCCCACCGGCGAATCCTCCACACAGCTGACCGATGACAGGACTACTGGGAAGTGGTCACTAACACACAGGTCATCGTGAACCTTCCAGTCAAAGTCCAGCATGAGAGAAGGATCACACACAGTGAGGTCTAGAACAGAACTAGATCCTGATTGATTGATTGTACATTGCTTAACGTCCCGACAGCAACAAGGCTTTCTCAGGACGTGCCTGCACTGCTTGTGAAAAAAAACAACTAAACAGAACATTGAATGTATGTCGCCAGCCGGTCAAATACGTTAAATAAACCTAAAACATGGGGCCTAAATAAAGCTAAGACCATTTAGCAACACACATCCAATATCAAGAGCTACAGGCAGTGCAGACAGTAGGGAGAGTTTTAAAAAGGCAAATACAGGTGAATGGATCTCGGGTAGACAGAAACACATGCCCCAGAATAGAGAGGAAAACTCACCCTGTGGGGCTGACCAGGGTGACCCTGGGAACTAAAAAGTACCTAACCCCACCCAAGTCCCCCAGGGCAGACCCGGGTGGGGGAGAACTAGATCCTGAACCTGAGTTAGAGTATGTAGGTGAGCCATCGTTAAAGACACATAGGTTAAGTTGAGAAAAAACATCTTCTAACATCTGACCTCTGCCATCATAGTGGTCACCGCCCCAAAGGTGAGCGTGACCGTTAAAATCCCCCATGAGAATAAAGGGAGGGGGCAGTTGATCTACTAAGTTAAAAATATCATTGCTACAGACTCGCAGTGATGGTGGCAGGTAAATACTGCATATGGTTATGGTCTTCTTTAAGGTAACCCGAGCAGCGACAGCCTGAAGACAGGTGTCGATGCTAACGGGGCTACATAAAATTTGGCTACTAATGAGAAGAGCCGCTCCACCCGAGCGCCTCTCCGAATCAGAGCCTTTATGTATAACATTAAAACCATTAAAGGACACAGGGTCAGAAGTCTTCAGGTAAGTCTCCTGAAGAGATATTACTGAGGGGTTATAGAACTTGACTAAAAGACGCAATTCCTCAAAGTTAGCTTGAAAACCACGACAATTCCACTGAAGCAAAGAGTCCATGATTAAGTCTTATCTGGGGGTAAGGAGTTTTTCCCCCCTTTTTCCTTTACCTTGGAAGGAGTTGAAGAAACAGAGGGGGGCCGGCTCCCGGGCCTCCTCTGGTTCTTCGGAGAGGAAGGGGGTGGAGCTGCCGCAGCATCAGCAACAACAACTTCCACTCCCTCCATCTGCTCCTCCAGTGCAGCATATTTGTTTTGAAGGGGGACATCTGTGTTCCCCTTCTGGGCCCGTGAGCACAGCGGTCCCATAGATTTCTTAGACTTCTGGTCCTGGGCAGCGTTCCTGCCGCTAGAGTTAGCGGCCTTAGAAGGCTGACCAGAGCCAGAAGCCTTTGGAGTTGACTGACTAACAGGTTTGGGTGGGGGCTGAGGCTTAGGGGCAACAGAAGGCGGCACAACCGGACCGGCCGTGTCCGCCTTCTGCGTTCCCTGGCTCCTTGTCACCACCGGAGGAGGGTTACTCTCCAGGGGCGAGATGAGCCGAGGCTCCGCCCCCAACCAAGAAGTTGGGGTCTGACATGAAAAGTCTTTGGTGGGGCACTTGCCTGCCACCGCTGCACTAAAAGTATACACAGAGGTGTTAGAGGTTGGGGCAGCCGCAGCTGCACCAGGGCCTTCAACCAGTTTTTTGGCATCCAGAAAGGACAACCCCTTCTCCACACGCACCTGCTGAATCTTGCACTCGGATATCCAACGAGGGCATTTCTTATCCGAAGCCATATGCGCCCCCTGGCAATTCACACACAGGGGGGTGGCTGTGCAGGACTCAGCAGAGTGTCCGGGCCTAGTGCAACGGGCGCATGAAGCCTCTGCCTGACGGCATGTCTTCTGCCCATGGCCATACTTTTGGCACTTAAAGCACCGGAGGGGAAGAGGGACGTACTTTTTCACTCTCAGGGAGTAGTAACCTCCCCAGATGGTAGTAGGAGGGGTGGGGGTGCCAAACGTCAGGATGATGGTAGGGAGACGGATCTCCCCACCACCTCGCTTGGAAGCGAAGCGCCTGACGCAAGTCACCCCCTGAGACTTAAGGTTCCTTACAAGTTCATCTTCTGACAGTTCTGCCAAAGCTTGATCTTTGATTACGCCTCTTGACGAATTCATAGTTTTGTGGGGTGTGACTTCCACAGGAGTACGGCACTCCACCAGCAAGTCACCAGACCTGAGGCGCTGGGCATCAGGCCTGCCAACACGGCTCCTGAGGGTCTCCCCCACCAGAAAAGGATGCAGCTTGGTAACTGGTTTCTCCTTCATCTTGCTATGGACAATGAGGAAGCGAGGCCATACGGCCGACGCCTGAGGCGTCGCTTCCTCACAGTCTGAATCACTGTCATGTTCAAATTCGGTGTCTATATGCCGTTTCTGTGCTAGTTTTGGTTTTTTTGTTTTATCCATATTATATTAGTAGAGATATTCATCCCCCGGGGGTCCCCGCCCGCCACCGAGCCCAACAAGGGAAAGTGCAACTGTCGGCGGGTCTCCAGCCGACGCACAATGGAGACTGCCCGAAAGATATACTCAAGGGGGTAAGCCCGATTGAACCGTTTGAGCCACCGCCTTCTATCACACCGTTGAATGCAGGGGAATACTGGCATAAAGCACCTAATCAGCAGCAAAGGCTATAGCATGGTGCTCCGTATAGCAACCCGCATGTCAACAGTGGGATAGGGCTCAACGTGACAAGAGCCGATTGACTAGGCCGGTACGACTAGCCTCCCGTTTAGGCAGAAGTCAAGGCCAAAGTGGAGTGTTTCAGCCACCAGGATCCTCTTCTCCCCCGACACGGGTCTCCAAGCACGGCAAACACTTGGGATCCAAAGGACCAAAAAGTCACGAGTATTTTTAAGGACCAATCCAACATGGTACGACCTGGGTTAGCACAGCTCCTTAAAAACCGGACCAGTGAAAAGGCTGAACAACATATCTGTTGACATCAAGTCCTAATCCTGGACAAAGATGGCACCCGTCTGCTAGCCCACTCAGTCAGGGACTGAGCGGACTACCCACCTACACCACGTGGAGGCCGGTGCCGGGTAGGCTATGTTGTTAAGGACACTAGCAACTTGTGGTGATAACTTTTTACTACCACTACCAACACCAAGGTAACGCTGCAGTGCTGCCTCACCACCAACATCAGTTTTTATTGTACTTAAAGCTCTAAACTTAGCAGGGTTATTTTTATGGGTTAGATTAATTTTCCCTCTGTCTGTATTTACAAATAAGTGACCTTTTTCATATTCAAACTGATTAGGATCTATTACATCTGGGCGAGCACCAACACTGTCATAAAATGAGTTCACTTTGCTTTGTAAAAGTTCCTGTTGCAAACTAAAAGTATTTACCATTCCAGTCATATCTGTGGTACTAGTATTATAATCATCCATGTCATCCATTTCAAAATCTTCATGATTAAACCCTCCCACTGCCATTGTTTTTATTAATTTAATATTTTTGATTTTTGCATAATAAAATGACATCGTCTTACGCATCAAAGTTAGACTCATATAGAAATATAGAAAACTATGTGAGCCTCTTGGTGTTAAAGGCATTAGGCAATCAATTGTCATCACAAACAACCCAAGTACTATAGACAAAAACCAAACACTTACTGTAAAGTTTCCGAACCTAGGTCTCAGTGATGTTATTGTTCCTGGCACTGCACGCCTTGCTTTCAATATTGAACTTTCATCAGAATCAGATGTAAACAGAAGACTAGTTGACAATCTTGGCAGAGCAATTATAAGAACTATTAAAGTAAAACTTGAAGGACAGGAAGTGTTTAGTCTTGACGATGCTGATGTGTTCTACTGCTACAAAGATATTTTGATCACAAGAGAAGAATGAGAGGATCGTATTTATCAAGGCATAAGTCAGATAACATTGCTAAACTCCGAATCGACGCTGGTGATAAATCAGCGTCAGCTGCCAAGGACGTTATATTGGCCGAAACATATGGAACCAGATTTTACATTCCACTTGAATTTGAAATCCTAACAGCGCATTTGCCTTATTACCAAGGAGCACTGGATGACCGTCTAAGCTTTGAACTAACTTTCAATGACTACTCCAAAGTTATAAAATCATCAGATCCCAATGCGACATACACTAACATTTCCTTGGAATACGAAATTGTCAAACATACTGAACTAGCCAAACTTGTACAAAATCAATATCAGACAAAACTGGTGATTTTTTTTATGACCGGGTGATTAGACATAGTTTAATGCATAAAGACAAAAGCGACCCAATGTGGAACATAAACTTGAACACACCTGCTAGGTCACTGAAAGGCATTCTTATGTTGTTTGTTGAACCCAGTAATCCATACAAAAGAGATTCAGAAAAATTTTACAATCCAAAGATTTCACATTTATCCTGTACAATCGAAGGTCGTCCAAATCAAGTGTACGCATCAGGAATGCAACCTTATCAGCACTACGAGATCACAAAATATTTTGCGGGTGGGAGACTTGGAGAAAAACCACCAAAAATAACTTGCAAAGATCTACATCTGTATGACGTTAGGATCGGACAATACCTTACGAATAAATATGCACTTTGGCTAGACCTGCGTAGTACAGATGACGACTACCTACATGGGTCAGGTCGTACTGTTGAAAACGGCAGTGACGGAATTACAAATCAGATACAAAAAAAGACTGAAACTGCCGGAGCAATAAATATATATTTGTATCTGATTTATGATGCTCAACTCAATATTGCAGAAAGCAGACTAAGTGGTACACTGTATTAAAATTATATTCTGTATTAAAATGAACGTGATGACACTCGACCCACACTGTGGTTTGTTTTGTGGTGCCACAGGCTGTGGTAAAACTAAATTTGTTCTTGACCTATTACAAACAAGATACATCCACCATTTTGAAAACATAGTGATATTTTGTCCTACAATCAAACACAACAAAGCTTATCACAATCGATTATTCATTTGGACTGACATCAACATTTATTTAGTCAACCCTGAGAAAAAACTAAATGACTACCCACAATATTTTTACAAGCAATCTGAAGGGCAGCCAACTTTGTTTATAGTTGATGACTGCTCTGCAGAGAAAGACATTGTTAAAAAGAGAAACACACTAGCAGAACTAGCCTTCAATGGCAGACACGCAAATGTCAGTGTATGGATTTTCACTCAAAAATATAATGCTGTACTAAAAGATTTTCGAGAGCAACAAAAGTATATCTGTTTGTTTTACTGTAAAGATCATAACAGCTTTGAAGACTGTCTCAGAGAGAACAATGTTATCCCAAATAAACATGAACGAGACTGTGTGAAAAACAAACTGAAATCAACTAAGCATCTAAAGCTTATTTTAAAGACAGATCAGCCTAAAGGATATGGGTTAGTAAATTAATTTATACTATTGTTTTGTCCATAAAAATGACAGACGGACAAACGCAAGCGGTTGATGTTACGAAGTGCTTCAAAGATGTTGAGCGCTTTTATGACTTAAAAACACATGTGTTTGAACCCGGCTTAAAACTCTCAACACCAGCAAAGATATACATGACATATAATGTAACTTTGGAATATTCTGATGGACCACCACATTGTGAGTACGAGACTTGTTTCTCTAAAGACATATGTTTTTAAAGTTTATGATGCTAACTGTGACTGGTTTGAGTCAATTTGTAAACACATATTTTATCAACTAAGAAAACTACATTATTATATTGAAAGTGTTACATTCAATAAAGTGATATTACACCTGCAGCATGAACACAAGACCTTAAGACACACACCAGGAGAGTGGTTGATTTGTTTTGCTGACTAAACTAAATTTGTTTATTGTAGGGGGTTACAGCTAATAAAGCGGTATTACATAAGGTGTGATTTTTTTTTCCATTTATTATTTTGTCGGACAAATAAAAATGACGGACAATGCTCAAAGCCCATCAAGGTCGGCAAACCCTGGCCCTGGTCAATCAAGCTTAAGAAACGTGTTTCACACAACAGACTTGCCTATATCTAATAGTAACAATGTCTATGAATCAATAGAAAACTCTTTTTCTGTCATACAAGATAATCTTCTTACAGGCAGTGTTAAGATTCAGGTTGTTGCTAAAATAGAATTCAGCAGAGTAGATGGTGAAGTGATTGTTTCGTATATCTCGACAAGACAACGCACAGTTAACACAAGAAGAGAATTGGAGAATGTGTTTAGAGAAAGACTGTTGCCTGACTTTCTCAAAGCAATTGACAGTGCAAGAATGAAGGGGTCTGGTTGGCACGAAGGTCATGTGCATGAACTACAACTAAAACAGTCAAGGTATCATCCTATATTAGGAAAATCATGGCTGCCACTGCCAAAAGAGGTTGCAAACAAAAAGGCTGTCGTCAATATACAGAACAAAGACCACTATTGTTTCATGTGGTGTGTGCTTGCTAAACTACACTTTGTAAAAACAATTGATTGATTGTACATTGCTTAACGTCCCGACAGCAACAAGGCTTTCTCAGGATGTGCCTGCACTGCTTGTGAAAAGAAAACTAAACAGAAAATTGAATGTATGTCGCCAGCCGGTCAAATACGTTAAATAAACCTACAACATGGGGCCTAAATAAAGCTAAGACCATTTAGCAACACACATCCAATATCAAGAGCTACAGGCAGTGCAGACAGTAGGGAGAGTTTTAAAAAGGCAAATACAGGTGAATGGATTATTATTATTATTGTACATTGCTTAACGTCCCGACAGCAACAAGGCTTTCTCAGGACGTGCCTGCACTGCTTGTGAAAAAAAACAAAACTAAACAGAACATTGAATGTATGTCGCCAGCCGGTCAAATACATTAAATAAACCTAACACATGGGCTTAAATAAAGCTAAGACCATCTAGCAACACACATCCAATATCAAGAGCTACAGGCAGTGCAGATTGATTGATTGATTGTACATTGCTTAACGTCCCGACAGCAACAAGGCTTTCTCAGGACGTGTCTGCACTGCTTGTGAAAAAAAAATAAACAGAACATTGAATGTATGTCGCCGGCCGGTCAAATACATTAAATAAACCTAACACATGGGGCCTAAATAAAGCTAAGACCATTTAGCAACACACATCCAATATCGAGCTACAGGCAGTGCAGACAGTAGGGAGAGTTTTAAAAAGTCAAACACAGGTGAATGAACAAAGGGTAGACAGAAACACATGCCCCAGAATAGAGAGAAAACCCCACCCTGTGGGGCTGACCAGGGTGACCCTGGGAACTAAAAAATACCTAACCCCACCCAAGTCCCCCAGGGCAGACCCGGGTGGGGTGGCAGTGCAGACAGTAGGGAGAGTTTTAAAAAGGCAAATACAGGTGAATGGACAAAGGGTAGACAGAAACACATGCCCCAGAATAGAGAGATAAACCCACCCTGTGGGGCTGACCAGGGTGACCCTGGGAACTAAAAAATACCTAACCCCACCCAAGTCCCCCAGGGCAGACCCGGGTGGGGCTACAGGTGAATGGACAAAGGGTAGACAGAAACACATGCCCCAGAATAGAGAGAAAAACCCACCCTGTGGGGCTGACCAGGGTGACCCTGGGAACTAAAAAATACCTAACCCCACCCAAGTCCCCCAGGGCAGACCTGGGTGGGGTTGTAAAAACAAGACCTGAACGTGTTTCTAACTACACCAATGGTATAGATTTCCCTGTAAAGGTTGATTGATTGATTGTACATTGCTTAACGTCCCGACAGCAACAAGGCTTTCTCAGGACGTGCCTGCACTGCTTGTGAAAAAAAAACTAAACAGAAAATTGAATGTATGTCGCCAGCCGGTCAAATACATTAAATAAACCTACAACATGGGGCATAAATAAAGCTAAGACCATTTAGCAACACACATCCAATATCAAGAGCTACAGGCAGTGCACACAGTAGGGAGAGTTTTAAAAAGGCAAATACAGGTGAATGGACAAAGGGTAGACAGAAACACATGCCCCAGAATAGAGAGAAAAACCCACCCTGTGGGGCTGACCAGGGTGACCCTGGGAACTAAAAAATACCTAACCCCACCCAAGTCCCCCAGGGCAGACCCGGGTGGGGCTTCCCTGTAAAGGAGGAGGACATAGACTTGTTTGAAAAACTAAATCCTGGTATATATGTGAACGTGTATGTACAGAATAATGATTGATTGATTGATTGATTGTACATTGCTTAACGTCCCGACAGCAACAAGGCTTTCTCAGGACGTGCCTGCACTGCTTGTGAAAAAAAAAAAAAAAACAGAACATTGAATGTATGTCGCCAGCCGGTCAAATACATTAAATAAACCTAACACATGGGGCTAAATAAAGCTAAGACCATTTAGCAACACACATCCAATATCAAGAGCTACAGGCAGTGCAGACAGTAGGGAGAGTTTTAAAAGGGCAAATACAGGTGAATGGACAAAGGGTAGACAGAAACACATGCCCCAGAATAGAGAGAAAAACCCACCCTGTGGGGCTGACCAGGGTGACCCTGGGAACTAAAAAATACCTAACCCCACCCAAGTCCCCCAGGGCAGACCCGGGTGGGGTACAGAATAATGAATCTGATGACAAGTTACGACCCATTAGAGTATACACCACTTGCCCCAACCTACGGACAGTCAGAAGATAAATATGTTGACATGTTATTAATAGGCGATAATGATAACTTTCACTACACAATTATCATGAGTATGTCACGACTAATTCATGGGCATACAACAAAGCACAATGGCAAACAAGAAGTGTGTAAGAGATGTTTACAAAGGTTTTCTTCTATTAAAATAGCACATAAACATGTCCAGCACTGTAGGTCAGCTGATGACATACAAACAATACTGAAGTATCCAGATCCTGGTAGTCAGGTGTATTTTAAGAACTATGGGAATCAGCAAAAGCTGCCGTTTGTAGTGTATGCTGATTTTGAATCACTGGTAGTTCTGTATGACGGTCCTGTTCCAAAATCATTACCAAAGACTGTAAAGTTGAGTGACCAAGTGGTGTGTTCTTTTGGATACATTTTTGTTAGGTCAGACGGTCAGCATACAGAACCTGTTATCTACAGAGGGGAAAATGCAGCATGTCTGTTTTTAACAGAAATGAGACAACTGTATAGTAGTGCAGTACATTATCTCACAACATGCCAGATGCCTTTGGTGATGACAGAAGAAGACGAACTGAATTTTAATACAGCAGAGACGTGTTGGATTTGTGAACAATCTTTAGGAGGTGATAAAGTTCATGACCATCACATAACTGGACGCTACAGAGGTGCTGCACATAACAATTGTAACTTGTTATTAAAAATAGATCCTAAGACATACAAGTTACCAATCTTTTTTCACAATCTAAAGGGATATGATTCACACATTATCATGTGTGCTGTAGATTAGTCTTACAAAAACATTAGTTGTATTGCGCAGACAACTGAAAAGTACTTGACTTTTAGATTGGACAACAAATTAGCATTTTATGACTCCACGCAACATTTGTCTTTTGGTCTTGCTAGTCCGGCAGAAGGTCTGTCATTGTTTCCAATAACAAGTAAATATTTTGAGCCAGAGTTAATTAAGAAAGGTGTGTATCCGTACGAGTACACTGATCACTGGGCTGTGTTTGAGGAAAGGAGACTGCCTCCAAAAGAGAAATTTTATTCTACCTTAAATGATAAAGGTATTTTTGACTCTGAATACCAGCACACGCTTGATGCATGGGGTAAATTAGGGTGTCAAACGATTGGTGACTACCATGACCAGTACTTGAAAGCTGACGTTTGTTTGATTGCTAGTTAGTTAGTTAGTTATTTGGGTTTAACGCCGAGCAGGCGACTAAGGCCATCTCACGGCGGTTGTTTGATTGCAGACGTATTTGAAAGTTATCGAGAAAAGGGTTTGCTGCACTACAGTCTTGACCCGGCTAGCTACATAGCTAGTCCTGGCATGACATGGGATGCATTTTTGAAATCCAGTAAGATATCTATAGACCTGTTGTCTGATTGCACGATGGGTGAAATGGTGGAACGCGGATTGAGGGGAGGAATTAGCATGGCATCCCAAAGCTAACAACAAATATCTTACCGACCAGGGCCAGGGCTTTGACCCCTCAAGGTCAAGGTCATTCATTACGTATGTAGATGCGAACAATTTGTATGGCTGGGCGATGTGTGAGTTATTGCCCTTGAAAAACTTTTGTCTACAGAGGTGCCAACCCCTGATTTTACGTGTCAGTATTAAATGAGCATTTTGTCAGTATTTTTCAAAAACTGTCAGTATTTTTGCATGACACGGTTTCAGTCATGGTATCTACAATAAAAAAAAATTACACTATTCATTAATAATGATGCATTAATTATAGAACTACGGAATAATTAACATAAGTACTTTGAAAATAAAAAAGCTAACTTACATTATTGTTTGAGAGCTTTTGATGTTGCTGATTTGCATGCCTTGACAACATCCAATGGGAGATCAACATTGTAACATTCAGACTGCATGCTTGATTTGATAGTAACTACAGCATCCAATGTCTTGGTGGACATGGTTCCACGAAAGTCTGTCTTTATTTTTCTCACAGATGAGAACACCCTTTCTCAAGCAGCATTTGACACTGGAATTAGCAGAATTCCAAGCATCACCTTTGCCAGAAATTTGAACCTTGGTGAACCAGTATGGTCAGTAATGGCTGCTATCTCAACCCACTGGTCTTCTGCCTTGCTCTTTTGCTTGACTGCAGCAGGAAGGGGCTTGCATGTGAGATAGTCATTGAACTCCATTTCCAAGTCATCAATGCTACAGTCAACTGGAAGGAGACAGGGAAAGCGTTTGACAAAGTACACGACAGAATCCCACTTTGCATTTTCCTGTAGAGAGATGTCAGCAACTTGAGCACAAGTCCACAACTTCACTTTGTGCTCCAGAAGTTCCAGCTTGGGACCAGTCTTACTCTTGTCACTGGGCTTGCCTTTGGAAACAGTGCTCATGTTGTCCACAATGTACTGGCAGGCTGTCAAGTAAAACAGTTCAACATTTTTGAAGAACTCCTCTTTCTCTTTGTCATTCACTCCAGCAGATAGATGATCACGAGCTTGAGAACCAATGCAAATGGATGTACTGTCTTTGATGTTGTACTTTTGCTCAAAGTGGATCTCCATAGAATGGCCATGCATGGCAGAGGGCTTGAGAAAACAGGTCTCCAGTCTTTTAAGAAGCCTTTCAATGTCCCGCTTCACAAAGTGAATCCTGCTGTTTTCTGACTGCAGTCGCTTGTTGGTTTCATCAAAGAACTCCACCACATAGGCAAAGAATAGGACATACAGCTTGGGTGTTCTGCGACAAAAGAACTCTTTCAACTGTCGTAAGACAGAGCTGGCACCTGAAGTGATTTTAACAGAGCACTCTTGTTGGAAGAACAATTTGAGGGGCTCCCACTGCTCAATGATTCTTTGTAGAGCTGCTCCCAAGGACAGCCACCTGGTAGGGACATGCTCCAGCAACTTGTGTTTGGGTGTACCACACTTCTCCTGCATGGCTTCAAACCGCTTGATTCTGTTTGTTGACTTGTCAAAGTACCAATGAAGTTGTCTTAAAGTGTCATCCATATCAAACTTCTGAGATTTCTTGACAGCAGTTTTAAAAGCAATATGGAGCAAGTGGCAGACACATCCACTGAGATGAACATTAGAGTTCCTTTTCCTTACATAAGAAATTACTCCAGAATGATGTCCAGTCATCACATTGGCGTTATCACTCACGACAGCAAGACAGTTATCCCATTTTATGTCTCTTTTTTTCAATTCCTCATCCACAAGTAGGAAAATGTTTTCTCCTGTAGCAGGCCCACCACAAGATGGCATACTGAGCATCTGAGTTGTTGGTTCACCTTTTTCTCCCATTACAGTCACAACAATTGGAAAATATTTTCACTTCCTTCTTGCGACCCATCGGTTCCCAGTACAAAAGGGCCAGATTGCATTTTAGCACAAAGGTCACTTTTACTGCTTTCTGCTAAGCAGTGGATAACATTTCTAACTTTCGTTCTCCCACATGCATATTTCGCAGCTATCTTCGAGTCCGGGAACATTGCTTGAAAAAGTTTGCCCCTATGATCTGCTGCACTTAGCGGAAGATTGTGTTCTATTAAAAAAAGCGCAATTCTGCTCGTGAAACAGCGATATCTTCACATGATGGCTTTGCTTTATCATCACTGAAAAAGTTTGTAATAGTCGAAGAACTTTCTCTAGCAGCAGCTTTTGCTTTGTGAGCGTTTGAACTGCAATGTCTCTTGATATCGTCGTATCCTCCATGGCTGATTTTAAAATCGAAGTTGCAAGTGTTGCAACGAGCATAAACATCCGAAATGCTGGACCTCGCAATACATGGAAAATCCTTTGAGTAACTTGCGATAAAAGTCTGTTCTCTTTTCTTCTTTTTACTCTCACCAGGATTCTCTGAAATTGTTCTTTTCTTGGTCTCCCAAGTGTTTCTTCACACTTTTCCGCCATCATGTAGTTTGAAAAGAATCCCAAGATGCAATCTTTTAATCTCGCGATGAAAAATGAGGCGTGCGACGGGAATAAAATAGGTCTCGGTATTACTGCGCTCTCTCTCTCTCTCTCTCTCTCGTTCTCTTAGTCAAGTAAAGCGCACGCTACACACGCAAACTAACAGTCAGCACTATTTTTAGCACCGAATCTAGGACAAAGTAAGGAAAGACTCTAAGCGTGCAGTGGAAATATAGGCCTACGCTGTATTTTTAGCGATGTAAAAATAACGGGCAATAAAAAAAAATTGACCGTATTTTCTCTTTTGTTTTCTCCGTACTAATATACAAGCCAGCAGAAAACCGTATTTTTAAAACTTGACCGGAATTAAATACGGCGAAACCGGATTAGTTGGCACCCTGTGTCTGTATGATTTGACACAGTATGACATAACACAGTCAAGGTTAACAAACTATATTATGAATCATGACCGAAACGATGCGAAAGGTTGGATCTTTGAAGTCAACCTGGTGTACCCACACCATCTACACGATTACCACAATGATTAAATAATAATAATAATAATACCGTTATTATATAGGCACTTTTTCTCAATTTTGGGGAAATCGACTCAAAGCGCCGCGCCTGAAACCCAACACACACACACTCACGAAACAGACACGGATTTACGCCATTTAAGACAAGCACAGTACAAACACAGTACAAGACAAACGAAGGGCCAGTCAGCTACTGAAGTTACAGAGATTTTTTATCACTTGTATTTGAAATTTGTAAAGTGGCCTGAGACCGGTACCAAAGCGTGGGGGGTGGGGGTGTGGGGGGGTGGGTGGAAGAACCGGAGTACCCGGAGAAAGAACCCCCGACGGTCCGCCCGAATTAACGGTGACACTTACCAGAGGAGAAAAGTCCAACGCCGGAACCCGGTATCGAACCTCGCACCCTTGGCATTGGTGGCAGGCGCCTTAACCACTGCGCCACGGACCGCCCCAATTATCCATTGGCAGTTGAGAAAATGAGTTTGATGGGGGAAAAAGAAGACACTAAACTTGTGCCAAATCTGAGTGACAAATTCAATTACGTTTCCCATTATCGCTTGCTGCAGTTTTACATCAGACATGGGTTAGTACTAAAGAAAGTTCACAGAGGCATTCAATTTGATCAAAGTGCTTTCATGAAAGATTACATAATGAAGAACACAACATTGCGTGCGAGAGATGGCAACACTGCATTTGACAAAGACTTCTTTAAGCTTATGAACAATGCCTGTTTTGGCAAGACTATGGAAAATCCTCATCACCGCAAAGATGTGAGACTGGTCACAACTGAATCGGGTGCAATTAAACTTACAGGTAAGCCACAGTACACAGGGTATAAAGAGTTAAATTCATCATTGTATGCAGTGTCACTAAAAAAAAAGATTGTTAAACTGGACAAGCCAGTATTCATTGGTATGGCAATACTTGAGTTATCAAAACTGTTGATGCTTGAATTTTACTATGATTACTTTAAACCGAAGTATCCTGAATGTTGACTGCTATAGGCTGACACTGACTCTATGATCATAGATGTGCCTACTGAAGACTTTTATGAAGACATGAAAACAGAACTACACATGTATGACACGTTTGACTACCCTAACAACCACCCATTGTATAGCACACAAAACAAGAAAGTGCCTGGAAGTTTAAGGATGAACTGAATGGAGTGCCTATAGTTGAGTACGTTGGGTTGAAATAAAAAATGTATTCTATACTGCACCAAAAGGGAAGTCAGTCAAAAGCCAAAGGAATATAAAAAAAACAGCGATAAAAAATAAAGACATTCGTCATGAACATTACAAGCAAGTATTAGATGGTGAACTAATGCCTGATTATCCAAACA
Source organism: Semisulcospira habei (assembly GCA_036245525.1). Lineage (NCBI taxonomy): Eukaryota > Metazoa > Mollusca > Gastropoda > Semisulcospiridae > Semisulcospira > Semisulcospira habei. The sequence continues at coordinate 110,915,103 of BTPG01000005.1, forward strand.
AGTCACTGAGGTCAAACAAACATCTTGAAATGATCCAAACACACAAAAAGTCACTGGCAGTAGGGACACAAAACGTGTGTTTCATAGTAAAGAAAAGGCTTATGCGCCTGGACATTATAGGCTTGAGTTATCTGATGGTATCTGTGAGGAACTGATTGACGAACTGATTGAAGACTTGGTCAAAAGTGAGTAACAGTGTCTGGGGGAATAATCTGTAATTCTCCTCTGCGTCTAACATCATTTTCTGATTCTCCGGGTTGATATAGATATCTCACCTGTTTTGTAAACAAACTTGTGTCTGGCTCCAGCGGTGGTGTTGTTTTCAGCGCAGTCTCTGGCCCTGACGCCGGGGGTATTGTTTTCAATAGCATCAACGGGTTTAGGCTGTCCTTCGTTATTCATTGCTTTTATCACAGATGGTAATATTTTTACCCACTCCGTGTTACATGCGTCATGCATGAGTTCCTTTAAGTACTGATAGCTGAAAAGTCTCTCCGATAATTGCTTGTTAAAGTTTTCGACAATTGCCTGTGATCTGTGCACGCCTGGAATGCCTCGTCTAACCAATACACCGTGCTTCGCAAATAACTGATTAATAGCGCCCTTAAATTCATTTCCGTCATCGACCTGCACAAGCCTGGGAAATTTTAAAGGTCCTCTTTTATAGATACTTGATAACGCTGTCGCAACCGTGATAGCGTTTTTGTCAGTTATGGGCTCGGCGTCCTTATGCTAAAATGTTTAGGGCTTAACGTCTTTTGTCCACCACGAGGGTGATTTCAAAGACGGGGACAACGAAAAAGGGTCTGAGCAAATTTTGACCCAAGCTGGATTCGAACCCGGGACCTTTTGGTCTGGAGGCAAACGCTTTTACCACCGAGCCACCCAGCTCCCCCGTCCTTATGCCTTGAAGCAATGTCAACAACAGTTAGTGCATACTTGTATTGTTTCTTTCTTATTGTGTCATGCGGTAAGAACAGGAGGTCCATTTGATGGGTGTCATTCGGTGTTGTGTTCACAAAATGAGGTCTTGTTATTTTTCTTGGCGCAGGTAAATATATTTGCCAAATTGCATGTCTCTGTAACCACTGTTTTATTTGATCGAGTGTTACATCACCGCCCATGGCTGCGTGTAATTTCTGAATCGCATTTTTTCCTTTCCAGTAACCAATTGGGGAGCAATATATTTTTGATAGCTTATTTTCGACCCCGGGGTCTGTCATTTTTTCTAGCAATATAAAGTCCAGTAAAATATACAAATGACATTCCCACTAAAACAAAGATTATCTCCCCGTTTTTTTGTTGTGGACTGGGTTGATAGTAGTCGCTAAGTTTTGGTTTTGGAATGGTCATGTCATTGCTTGTAACAAGAAAATATTCCTTAATTGTGTCATCGACATTAGAAAATGTATGCTGGGCATGACCTTCTAGTCTGAGTTTTTCATTGATAAAATCAAGTTTCTCTATTCTTTGCTTCTCATAATCCTGCTGGGCTTGTGCTAATTTTTCAGATGCTTCATTCTGTCGCTTCATTTATTCTGCTGATTCTTCTCTACCCATTTTTGAAAAAAGATAATTTGATCCACTGAAAGCCAGGGCGTTGACCATGGCGCCTCCAATCATAATAGCTATAGTTGCCATACTTATTTTATTTACATAGAAACATTTTCGGGAATAATTCCTTGCTTGATGAGAAAGTCTTTTGTGGCAGGAAAACGCTGTAACAACTACAATTAGCTTTGCACTGTCTTTTAAGTCTAATCTGCTCAGATCAGCAGATTTCATTTTGAGTAGACGTTTTCCCAGCATGGAGTAAGCAACAGCTAGTCCGCTTATTACGACAGAGTGATAGACAAGGTTCATCAAGTTCTTTGTGTTGCTCATTTTCTAATGCAATAAAAATTAAAATAATAAATTTATTTATTGCATAATAAATGGGTCAACGACTTTGGATATTACTGGTAATGTGGAGACTTCTGGTTTTGTTTTTGGAGTGTCTGATTTTTTGGACACTGTACGAGTCTGTGGTTTGCATTTTTTGTATAATTGGTAACCTACGTAACCAAATCCAACAACAAATCTAGCAACTATATAATTTGTTATTTTAGGTTTAGACTCAGTTGTTTGTCTCTCACTTTGTGGGGGGGTGTGAGGGTCCTGACGGTGCTGGGGCTGATGTTATTGATGGTCCTGATGGTGGGTCAGTTACATGAGCTTTTTCTGTTAATGCCTGAAGCTGTAATTTTTTTGTCTGTTATATTCGGCTAATCTTTTCCCAACCTCTACCCTTCCAGGACTTTTAGTTTTAGAGATCGTTTGAACCTGCGTCAAAACAGGGTTCCGTTGTGGAGTCGTCTGGGTCTCGTCCGTTTGGTCCATTCAGTCCATCATTTTCTTTTTCTAGAAAATTTATTTTTGAAAAATCAATCACTCCCAGTAACAAGCAAAGTTACCACAGGTGCAAGGTAATTGCCAAACTTGTAAAACATGACACATGCTAATTTACTAATTGAACTTGAAACAATAGGGTTGCTTTCAAGGTCATGTGACAGACTTCAGTGTCTACAGGTAGAAAGTGACTCACTGCTTTTGTATATAGACAGACAAGAGATCGACTTAAATCACGAGTCATTAGTGAAGCGATGTGATTTTCATATTTAGAATGTAGTTTAATTAATTCCTCAGCCGTCAGGGATTCTATATCTTCTGTTGTGTATCGTTTTCCGAGATACGCTTTTGATTTGCCTGAAACAAATACAGAGAGAAGACGCTGTTTTTTAGAGTCCAAGTCTTTGTTTTCTACAGCGTTGATATCACTTAAAAGAAGTATTCGTCTTGGTTCATTTTATAATAAAAAATATTAGTTTTTGAAACTATAATTAAACTCATAAAATACGCATTTTAGTGTGTACACACCAACATAATCAATAGATTAATTAACTCAGGTGTTAACCCCTGTTGATATTAATATGCGGGGAGGTACATAAAATGGTGATTGTTAAAAAAGCAATGTTTTAGGGGTAAATTCTGATGGTATTTACTCTGTGCGGGGTACGTGGTTGATGAGGTTTCAAAAAGTAATAATTAAAGGGTTAACTCAGTCATTGTGTTAATGCTGTTTCAATTCTCTCATTATCTCTCTCTCTCTCTCTCTCTCTATCTCTGAGGGAGGGCTTGCAGGCTTGGTTTGCCATTTGGTGCAGTCCTCAAGCAGCTGTGTCATTCTTCTGTAACTCCGCCGTGAGATGGCTTTAGTCGCCTGCTTGGCGTTAAACCCAAATAACTAACTAACTCTTCTGTAACGGCCCTGGTCACTCCGGAGCTGGTGTCCTAGGAAGAGAAAAACTGCGACGACTGAACCCCTGGCTTGTCTTGTTTGTCTCTGTCCCAGCCAGGGCATCTTCACGGATGACAGTAAGTGCACACGACAATTCTTTAGTGGCCATATGCTCGGGGGGGGGGGGGGGGGGGGGGGGGGGGGGGGGGGAAGGAAGGGTTGTCTGTCTTTGCTTGTTCTTATTATTTGGGTTAGTGAGTATGGGGGGGGGGGGGTAAAGGTAAGAATGTAGAAATGTCATTTATTTTATTTGGTAGCATTTTAGTGTCGAAGGGTAGTGAGTTATTTGGTAATGTGTAAATATGTGTTTTGTTGAATTTGAATTTATTATTATTTTGGGAGAGAGGTGACAGACTATAAAAGACGGCAATTAAAGTTGTGGGAAGGGTTAGTTATTCATATGTGTACTTTTGCACCCTTGTTTTAGTGCATCCAAAGAACTAAGTGGATAAGTCCGCCACCTTTGCTGTGCGGAAGGGCTGGGTGGTACGATTGTGAGAGTGGAGGCTGGCTGTGTCACTCCGCGTGGGATTACGATGCCATACCTGAGCACGGTTGCGAGCATCGGTGCAGACCCAACGTTTAGCCCAGGTCGGGTCGTCCCATTTAGTGTTTATTAACTTGCTTTAAGTAAAGTCTTGTCCATTTGTAAACTGGTAAAAGAACATTGTGAGACTAATTTTGTTTCCTTGTTGTGACAATATTATGAGAGGAACTTTGTCGCAGTGACAGAAATATTGTGTATTTTACTTATTCAAAAGGAGCCATGTGCTATAAATGAATTTATCGTGGAAGCGAAAGCGTTAATTTAATCTGAGCTCGTCATTTGTGCTCCCACCAAAGAGATCCAGTATCTTGTGAATTATATAAATTGGTTTCTAAATTTTCATTTGTATTTTATTAAGGATACTTGTTTTATTATATATTTGATGTTATTTTGTATTGTGTACGTTGGATATTCATGCTGGGGAGTGTGGATGTGTGTGTGAATGTGATGCATGATTCAGCATCTAAATAATTTGGACATTCACAATGACGAGTTTCTGAAAATGGGATGGTTGGGGGTCATTTTGAGTTTAGTTTTCCTAGTTATAGTATATTCAGTGTGCTTTAAGTCTTACCTGGCCAAAACCAAGGAACTGGAAAGATGGAAATCTGAAAGTAAATAAAAGAGAGATCGAGACACAGTACTGAATATATCATTAGCAATGCATAAATCAATTCACAAAAAGTAATATGTTAAAAGATATTGATCTAAAGGGCAGGGGGAAAACATTAATGCTGGCAATAAGCCATTTGAAACAGTGGTGGATCCAGGGGGGTCTTGCCCCCCCCCCCCCCCCACCCACCCCTTCCTGTCAGACCTTACAAATTTTCTTTTGCTTTTTTATGGTTATTTGTGGAAGTTGTGTTTTACTATTCGATGGTTCTTCTTTTCTTGAATGGTTATTGGTTATTGGTTATTTGGGTTTAACGCCGAGCAGGCGACTACGGCCATCTCACGGCGGGATGGGTAAAAATCTGGTCAGCCAGACTAAAAGCAAGGTCTTAAGACAAGATGTAAATATAGATTAAAAATCTCAGGCTAAAATGTCGCACATGTCTGGAAAAGAAACGTCTACAGACTCTCAAAGAGGGCAAATAAAAAAGATTCACATAGTCTAGGAATGCTCAGATCTTGTTAAAAATATTGCATTCTCTCAAAAAATTGAAGATTTTGTCCGGGGGAACATCCCGGAACAAAACCTTCAAGGAGTCTGCTGTGAAGTGTTTATATCTGGTGTCAATTAGGTCAGCACAATACAGCAAAAAGTGTCGATTGATTGATTGATTGTACATTGCTTAACGTCCCGACAGCAACAAGGCTTTCTCAGGACGTGCCTGCACTGCTTGTAAAAAAAAACAACTAAACAGAACATTGAATGTATGTCGCCAACCGGTCAAATACGTTAAATAAACCTAACACATGGGGCCTAAATAAAGCTAAGACCATCTAGCAACACACATCCAATATCAAGAGCTACAGGCAGTGCAGACAGTAGGGAGAGTTTTAAAAAGGCAAATACAGGTGAATGGACAAAGGGTAGACAGAAACACATGCCCCAGAATAGAGAGAAAAACCCACCCTGTGGGGCTGACCAGGGTGACCCTGGGAACTAAAAAATACCTAACCCCACCCAAGTCCCCCAGGGCAGACCCGGGTGGGGGAGCAAAAAGTGTCGAACAGAAAACTGCTCATCACAGGCAAAACACCATGGACGCTATTACTGTTTAAGTAAGTAAGAGTGCGTAACATATGTGTGCCCGATGTGGAGCCGAGCAAGGACAGTCTCCTCACGGCGGCTGCCGCAGCGGAAAGGTAGACTGTCAGACAACTTAGGAAGAGCTTCATGAAGCTTGTTCCCTTCCTCTTTGTCCCACTCGGACTGCCACTCGCGGGCTATGTACGCACTAATAACAGGTTTAAAATCACTATAGACAGTCTGTGTGTCAGGGACAGGGTCACTGCGGGCACTGTTGGCAGCAGAATCTGCGATTCTGTTGCCTTCGATGCCCACATGGCCTGGGACCCAAATAAAAATGATGTCATAATATTCCTTCATCAAGTCCGCGTAGAGCTCTCTAATCTGCACCAGCAGTAGATGGTCTGTTCCCGCGCCCTGAAGGGCCTGCAGGGCAGAAAGAGAGTCGGACAGAATCAGGAAGTTCCTTTCCCGAGACTGATAGGCATGCTTGAGTGCTAGCAGAATGGCCTGCAGTTCTGCACTAAATACAGAGGAATGGTCAGGGAGACGGAGCTTAAATGGGCGTCTAGGATGGCGAGAGGACACTGCAGCCGCAGCCACTCTTCCATCCTCAGACTTGGACCCATCCGTATAAAGACGACAATAGCCAGGAAAAATTGAAAGGAGTTCATTGAGGCTCTGTTGGTATATGGCTGGTGGAGTACAATCCTTCTTGTGGGCAGTCAAGTCCAGCAAGATGTCAGGAACTGGTAGTAGCCAGGGTGGAGTGACGTGTTGCAGAGATTCCGAAACTTTGTCCAGGTCCACTCCGGCCGCCTGCAGATGAGGTCGGACACAGAAGGAAAGTGGACGGACAGCTCCCGGATGGGCATCGTAAATCTCTGCAAACGACGGGTTAAAAAACACAATCATAGGCAGGATTTTCTGGATGGGCCTTCAGCTTCAGAACGTAGCTGAGCATGAGGCGGATGCGGCAGAGCCTGAGAGAAGGCTCCCCTGCCTCTGCATACAGACTAGGAACTGGAGATGTCCTGAAGGCTCCCAGACATATGCGCAGACCTTGATGGTAAATTGTGTTCAGACGCTGCAGAACAGACTTGGAAGCCGAGCCATATACCACAGAGCCGTAATCCAGTTTGGACCGAACAAGGGCCCGGTACAGTCGAAGTAAGACGATGCGGTCTGCACCCCAGTCAGTACGACCAACGACACGAAGAATGTCGAGGGCCTTCCGACAAGAGGTTCTAAGGTAGTTAACATGGTTGCAGAAGGTCAATCTTTTGTCAAAGATGACCCCCAAAAACTTTGCCTCTTCGGCCACCTTAATTGGCACTCCAGCAATGCTCAGGCTAGGTTCTGGAAAAAATTTCGTCTGGTTAGTAAAATGCACACAGACTGTCTTGGAGGGCGAGAATCTGAATCCATTGAGAGACACCCACCCCTGGATTCGATCAACGCACAGCTGCAAGCGCCTCTCAAGGGACGCAAATCCTCGACCTCGTGCACACAAAGCAAAGTCGTCCACAAACAAAGAGCATTCAGAATCATCCTTGACGGCCTTTACAATGTTATTTATTTTAATGCTAAATAAAACAGGAGATAGAATACTGCCCTGCGGGACACCCATCTCCTGTTCAAAGGAGTCGGAGAGGGTGGAGCCCACACGGACATGGAACGACCTGTTGGACAAAAAATTGTGAATAAAAACGGGCAGATGCCCTTTAAAACCCATGTCCGACAAATCAGACATTATACCATGCTTCCAGGTAGTGTCATATGCCTTTTCAAGATCAAAGAAAATTGCATAGACATGCTGCTTGTTGACAAAAGCATCTCGGATAAAAGACTCAAAGCGGACTAGATGGTCAGTTGTACTACGGAAGCGCCGGAAACCGCACTGGAGGTCTGTGATGAGACCCTGTGACTCAAGATGCCACACCAGTCGGGCGTTGACCAAGCGTTCCATAGTTTTACATAAACATGATGTCAAAGCTACTGGCCGGTAGTTGCCCGGGTCGGAAGGATCCTTACCCGGCTTGGGAATTGGCACAACCACAGCCTGGCGCCAAGATGGCGGAAAATGACCGGTTATCCAGATATGGTTAAAGGCCTTGAGAAGTACAAGGAGTGAATCCTCAGGCAGATGTGTTATGAGCTGATAATGGATGGTATCTAATCCAGCAGCAGAGTCAGTACATTTCTGCATGGCTTGCTGCAATTCTGAAAACGTAAAAGGGGCATTATAGTCTTCCAAGTTATCCGATATAAAATCACAAGCACAAGATTCTCGCTTCTCCTTCTCTCTCTGGAAGAAAGGTGAATAATGCTCTGTTGAAGAATTATGGGCAATGGTGGAGACAAGCAAATTGGCCACAGCCTTTTTATCTGTGACCAAACTGGCACCATCTCTAAGATAGCCGACAGAAGCCGAGCCACCCCTGCCCCTAATTCTTCGAACAGCCTTCCAGACTTTTTGGGACGGAGTCCTAGAAGATAAAGATGAGACGAAGCGTCTCCAGGAAGCACGGCGTTCACGTTTAAAAATGTAACGGGCTTTCGCCCGCTGTCTTTTAAAGGTTAAAATATTTGCTTGCGACGGATTACGAAAAGCACGTCGCTGAGCAGATTTGCGCATTGTTTGGGCCTTGCGGCACTCTTCATTGAACCATGGTACTCTCGGCTTCCGAGGGAGTGATGTGGAAGTTCTAGGGATGGTTTCACCTGCAACCTCCAACAAAATAGAAGTAAAACAAGAAACAGGTTCTTCAGCTGACATGACCACCTCCTCTGTAAGACGAGACTGACAGAGAGAGGTAAACAGAGACCAGTTAGCTTTCTTGAGATTCCAGCGCCCCACCGGCGAATCCTCCTCACAGCTGACCGATGACAGGACTACTGGGAAGTGGTCACTACCACACAGGTCGTCGTGAACCTTCCAGTCAAAGTCCAGCATGAGAGAAGGATCACACACAGTGAGGTCTAGAACAGAACTAGATCCTGAACCTGGGTTAGAGTATGTAGGTGAACCATCGTTAAAGACACACAGGTTAAGTTGAGAAAAAACATCTTCTAACATCTGACCTCTGCCATCATAGTGGTCACTACCCCAAAGGTGAGCATGACCGTTAAAATCCCCCATAAGAATAAAGGGAGGGGGCAGTTGATCTACTAAGTTAAAAATATCATTGCTACAGACCCGCAGTGATGGTGGCAGGTAAATACTACATATGGTTATGGTCTTTTTTAAGGTAACCCGAGCAGCGACAGCCTGAAGACAGGTGTCGATGCTAACGGGGCTACATAAAATTTGGCTACTAATGAGAAGAGCCGCTCCACCCGAGCGCCTCTCCGAATCAGAGCCTTTATGTATAACATTAAAACCATTAAAAGACACAGGGTCAGAAGTCTTCAGGTAAGTCTCCTGAAGAGATATTACTGAGGGGTTATAGAACTTGACTAAAAGACGTAATTCCTCAAAGTTAGCTCGAAAACCACGACAATTCCACTGAAGCAAAGAGTCCATGATTAAGTCTTATCTGGGGGTAAGGAGTTTTTCCCCCCTTTTTCCTTTACCTTGGAAGGAGTTGAAGAAACAGAGGGGGGCCGGCTCCCGGGCCTCCTCTGGTTCTTCGGAGAGGAAGGGGGTGGAGCTGCCGCAGCATCAGCAACAACAACTTCCACTCCCTCCATCCGCTCCTCCAGTGCAGCATATTTGTTTTGAAGGGGGACATCTGTGTTCCCCTTCTGGGCCCGTGCGCACAGCGGTCCCATAGATTTCTTAGACTTCTGGTCCTGGGCAGCGTTCCTGCCGCTAGAGTTAGCGGCCTTAGAAGGCTGACCAGAGCCAGAAGCCTTTGGAGTTGACTGACTAACAGGTTTGGGTGGGGGCTGAGGCTTAGGGGCAACAGAAGGCGGCACAACCGGACCGGCAGTGTCCGCCTTCTGCGTTCCCTGGCTCCTTGTCACCACCGGAGGAGGGTTACTCTCCAGGGGCGAGATGAGCCGAGGCTCCGCCCCCAACCAAGAAGTTGGGGTCTGACATGAAAAGTCTTTGGTGGGGCGCTTGCCTGCCACCGCTGCACTAAAAGTATACACTGAGGTGTTAGAGGTTGGGGCAGCCGCAGCTGCACCAGGGCCTTCAACCAGTTTTTCGGCATCCAGAAAGGACAGCCCCTTCTCCACACGCACCTGCTGAATCTTGCACTCGGATATCCGAGGGCATTTCTTATCCGAAGCCATATGCGCCCCCTGGCAATTCACACACAGGGGGGTGGCTGTGCAGGACTCAGCAGTGTCCGGGCCTAGTGCAACGGGCGCATGAAGCCTCTGCCTGACGGCATGTCTTCTGCCCATGGCCATACTTTTGGCACTTAAAGCACCGGAGGGGAAGAGGGACGTACTTTTTCACTCTCAGGGAGTAGTAACCTCCCCAGATGGTAGTAGGAGGGGTGGGGGTGCCAAACGTCAGGATGATGGTAGGGAGACGGATCTCCCCACCACCTCGCTTGGAAGCGAAGCTCCTGACGTAAGTCACCCCCTGAGACTTAAGGTTCCTTACAAGTTCATCTTCTGACAGTTCTGCCAAAGCTTGATCTTTGATTACGCCTCTTGACGAATTCATAGTTTTGTGGGGTGTGACTTCCACAGGAGTGTCTCCGATAGAAGAGAGCCCCAGTAACCCGCTGGAGTGTGCCCGAGTACGGCACTCCACCAGCAAGTCACCAGACCTGAGGCGCTGGGCGTCAGGCCTGCCAACACGGCTCCTGAGGGTCTCCCCCACCAGAAAAGGATGCAGCTTGGTAACTGGTTTCTCCTTCACCTTGCTATGGACAATGAGGAAGCGAGGCCATATGGCCGACGCCTGAGGCGTCGCTTCCTCACAGTCTGAATCACTGTCATGTGCAATGTCGGTGTCTATGTGCCGTTTCTGTGCTAGTTTTGGTTTTTTGGTTTTATCCATATTATATTAGTAGAGATATTCATCCCCCGGGGGTCCCCGCCCGCCACCGAGCTCAACAAGGGAAAGTGCAACTGTCGGCGGGTCTCCAGCCGACGCACAATGGAGACTGCCCGAAAGATATACTCAAGGGGGTAAGCCCGATTGAACCGTTTGAGCCACCGCCTTCTATCACACCGTTGAATGCAGGGGAATACTGGCGTAAAGCACCTAATCAGCAGCAGAAGCTATAGCATGGTGCTCCGTATAGCAACCCGCATGTCAACAGTGGGATAGGGCTCAACGTGACAAGAGCCGATTGACTAGGCCGGTACGACTAGCCTCCCGTTTAGGTAGAAGTCAAGGCCGAAGTGGAGTGTTGGCACCAGTGAGCCGCAGCCCAAAGGGAACCTCAGCCACCAGGATCCTCTTCTCCCCCAACACGGGTCTCCAAGCACGGGCAAACACTTGGGATCCAAAGGACCAAAAAGTCACGAGTATTTTTAAGGACCAATCCAACATGGTACGACCTAGGTTAGCACAGCTCCTTAAAAACCGGACCAGTGAAAAGGCTGAACAACATAATTATCTGCTGACAAGTCCTAATCCTGGACAAAGATGGCACCCGTCCGCTAGCCCACTCAGTCAGGGACTGAGCGGACTACCCACCTACGCCACGTGGAGGCCGGTGCCGGGTAGGCTTTCTTGAATGGTGTATTTTAAAAATTATCTCACGGGATCGGTGGATGAGCAGTGTGTTCATGGGCCTATAGTCAAATATCCTCACTTGGCACTCCTTACCTGCACCTGTCACAGTACTTCACCCAGACATAGTGCCATGTGCCCCGCACTCACAGTAGCTCTTGCTGTGCGATACAATCCTCATTGCATCCTCAGACTGAGGCAATAAGCTGCTGACTGCTGGTCAACCCCACCGGTGGAAAAGCGTCCTATCATTGCTGAACTGGGGTTCAACTCAGTCCGTCAGCCAGGCATAGAGTTTCATAGGCCCCTTCAGTCACAGGGCTTATGAAAAACATTACCTCTTTCTGTGCCATACGAAAGGTATTGCATCCTCATACGTGGCAGTTATCTAGGTTTAAGTCTACGCCTGTGTACATGCCAACTGTGATCAGAAAGCAAGAAATCAACTGCGCTGTGAGTGTCTCCCCCGGGGTGAGCAGCCGCATGGCCCAGGTAACTGCTAATTACTAATCCCCTAATCCTGTCACACAACACTCTCTGAGCACAGTGGGTCTCCAGCCTCACACAGATTGCATAGCTTTGTTTTCCGTGGACATGCACAAGTGCCCATCAGAGTAGCAATGTGGTCATTGGTGCGTGTCACCAGAGGGGAGGTGTGAAATGTCTTGATTTTGATTAACTTTGAACTAACCCTTAAGTAATCGTCAGTCAGCGTAAGAGGTATACATCAAGAGTGATAATGACTCTTTCTGTGATCTGATCCTGTGTTCCTCATATGGAGGAGGTTTGTGGGTGTATAGAGCAGTAGCACACTTTTCACAAATGGCTGTGTTGTTCCTCAGACGGAGGAGTACTTGGTAGTGTAGTGTTGTTGTCAAACACAAGGTGATTGATCCTGCAGAAACTCCAGGTAGAACATTCTTTTCAATAAGAAAATTAACACCATATAAGAATCAGAAGTGCCAGATTAATCTTATTTTGTTAGGGAGGTGGCGTGGAGGAGGTCAAGTGCATGTAGATATGATCAACCCTTCCTTTTAAACTTTTTAAAAAGTGCCAAAAGCGGTGCCGTCTCCCAAGGTGAAAGAAGAAACGTTTTAACAAATAAAAATCATAACCTCTGCAAACTCTAAATATGTCTCAGAAAACCCCAACAAAACAAAACAAACAAAAAAAGAAAGAAAAAAAAGAAACAGGTGTAGAGAGAACGGTTACAACGGGATAGCACAATTTAAAGAAAATCCCAAAAAGAAAAGCACCAAGAAAGAATAATTTCAACATAACTTATTTGTTATTGTTCTTTTTAAGCGAGTTTCTTTCTTTGTTATGAATTTATCCTCGCCTGATAGTCATTGTTTTGGTCTGGATTTCTTTTGTATGACACAGTTTGGAAGACGTGGGGGGGGGGGTGGAGGGGGGAGAGGAGGGGAGGGGCTGTCGGGCCCCCCATCGAGACATCCCTGGATCCGCCCCTGTGAAAAGATCAATGCTAGATAAGCTGTTAGATCTGTGGAAAGTCTGTGAACATGTGTCACAGCTGAAGAAAAAGTGCTCCTGTCAGGCAAATATGAATATGCATCATTGGTTCAGAATGTGCAGAAATACACAATTCATAAAATCAAACTGGTTTTGCAAACATTTGTGTATTAATAATAACAAGCATATTTCATCCACCTGCTGCTATTTTTATGTCAAAGTGCAGTTTACATCTTGATGTGGCATTCTTATCAGCAAGTAAAGCAGTAAAGCTAACCACTTTTCTGACAGTCCCCTGGGTGTGCCCCCATAATAGTTTACAGATAGTGATACAATATAAGTCTGTGGCTTTGCCTTATAAACTTAGAAGGTTTGGCTGATGTGTGAGCCGAAGACCGACTCGAGAGCTCATAACCGATTCATTATTTGGCACTGTTCACAATGCAGGGGCGTCATGAATAAAGAGGTAACACAATCTGTTTTTATTATGAAAACCTTGAACGTGGATGTAAGATACAAAGATGACTTAAAGCAATCTACAGTATCATAGATTATATCAACAGAGCTGGATAAAGTGGTGAAATCAGGGAAAAAGGACCAAAATCGCTTCAAAAAGTTGTCAGGAAGGTGTGCTGTGTGCATTGAATGGAGCTTCAGTGTGTTGCTTTTTGTGCATTTCCAGTAAATAAAACATCAATGAAACCTATGTTAAAAGCTGTTAAACCTGTCTGCATTATATCTGTGTGAATTTTGTGCGTGAATTCCCAGTTTCTAATGTTTCAACCGGTGTCATGTATCCGATGTCAACAAAAAGATTGTCTACAAGTGGTGGTAAATCATTTGTTAAATGTTGTCGGTGCAAATCAAAAGTGCACACCAAAAACATTTGAAACAGGCCTATTTGCTGTCAATCCACCCATTTCCTTGCTAATCAGATCAATTTTTGTCCACGTGTCACAAATGAAATGTTAGAAACCCGCAAACTTGAACATCGGTTATCGGCAAACAGAAACAACCTCCAGTCATTTCTCACTTAAAAGGCGGGAAATCAAGCCTCAAGTAAAGCAACTGATGACAATTTACCTGCTTACACTGAAACCAGGCTTCTTTGTGGCTCCCAGAATGTGACGTGTCACGCTCAAATTCACCTGAAATGCTAGAAACTGGTTGACTTTTGCAATCCACACATTGCCGATTTTCTCTAAAATACCTATTTTCCTCTTGATTACCAGTCATTAAAGTGGGCAGTTTCACATTATTATGATATGTATCTTTGTTGTTGCAGTTCAATATTTAGAGTATGTTTAAGCAATTCTGTGCCTGTAAATGGAAAAATTAACAGCGACACTGAGAGGCTGTTTACACTTGCACATCACCCTGGGTTGAACCCGAGTTCAACCTAGGTTTACAGTTGGATCTATACCGGATTCCATTTCACATCATCATTGTGCACGTTGCAAAGAAATCTGATGTGACATTACTGAAGGAAATTTAAGTACACTACAGATTTTATAGCGCTGAAGTCAACTGTGCACATCGACAGTCAAGCATGAGTTATTTCCACGGCTTCTCAACCAAGTTTGGGCTGCAGACGTTCATTGCAAGTTTGCAGAACAATTTTCCACCAGCAGTCATGAGACCATGACAGAGACCGAACAATTTTGATGACTTACATGTCTGCCGAACTGACAATGTAAGAACGCTGTTAATGAACAATGTTGTCATAAAGGTCATGATCTGTAAGAAATTTTTTCTTCTTTTTTTTCAAACTTTTCTGTACTAACCAGGGGTGGTGTTGAGGGGGTGGTGGTGGTGGGGTAGGGGGTCCGGAACCACTCGATGCCCCCCCCCCCCCCCCCAGCCCCACATCCAACCCTGCTAACTCTAAAGAGGATTAATCTCATGTTTAGAGATCTCAAGGTCGTCTCTTTTTGCACTAAACGGATTAGTACATCATAATAATTATATGTATTTAAAAAAAAAACTAAAACGACTAGTCACCACCCAACTGCAACTGCAAGTTGTTTCCTGGAGGGGGCGCCATGATGCATTCCTAAGATGCTTTGTCAAGGTCACGTGGGCCAGTCAACCCTGGTTCCAAATGCAAGTGTAAACGCACCAAACGGGTTTAACCCAGGTTGAACTCTGCCTGGTTGCAAGCGTGAACGGCCTCTGAAAAATTGCTGATGGGTCACATGAAGCGCTAGAACCCTAAAATAACCACTGTGGCACACTTTTATTGATATTTTTCAGAACTGAGTTAATTAGCACTATCTTTCATCATTGTATTGTATCCCTAAAAACAACACTGAGGTGCACTTTTATCAATATTTTTTTAAAGATTATTCTATCTTTCGTCACTGTCTTGTTACACGGTGTCACATGAAATGCAGTAATTCACTTCACAAACACCTTCATATTTCCAACTGACAAGGTAACAATTGATAATGTGCATGAAAAAATGGTGATGATATTGCAAGGAATGTGTTAAATAAGAAAACAATGGAAAACATAAGTAGTAGATCTTGAAGGAACTTTTAAGCTGTATGGTTTCTAATATTTCAATGTCACACGACTGATCAGTATATGAACACAACAAATGATATCAAAATCTTCATTTTGTAAGTTTTAGGGCTAAAAAGAAGTTCATAATTATTTCATATCAAAATAAGTTGTTTTCATTCTCATATCACTTTTATCTGCACATCTATGGCACAGTGAAAGGTTAGAAACGTCTTCAAGTGGCTGAAAGACTAAATTCAATATTGTGCCAAAGCAACATGAGCGCAAGCTTTTTACAAGCTACTTAATTCTGAAACTAAATTGATACAAAATGCTGCAAATTAAATTTCATGAACTTTGCTCAAGTTTAAATTGTGTACCACAATTCCTCCTTTTTGTGACCATTACCAAATAATGACTCAATTACATATATACCTGTATATGTTTTTATATAGAACTACTGCTTGATAGCATTATACTCGATAACACTATGGCCTTTAGACTGCAGGCGCTGAGCTATAGGTGCTAGACCTACGCCTTCAAAATTACTCAAGATAGATGTATTACTGTACACATAGATAATAAACATGGCAAAAATCAATAATTTGAGCAGTGTTGTGCTTTTGATCTGCAAGGAAAGCAATCTAGTCTTCCATTACTACTGTGCACGTAGTATGTGATCCATTCTTTAACCCTTTTCATCCTGATAAAAGCATTGCTTAAAATAAATTTGACTATGATAGTTCAAGAGTGGTGCCCGAATAGCTTGGCGCCTGAGGCACCAAGCTATTCTAGCACCATCCTTGAACTAAAATGCTTGATCTATCTCCTAATCTGTACTGTAGCCTTCATAAGACAAGAAGCAATTTTTAAAAAGGATGTAATGGGTTAATATGTTAAATAAACGCATGGTCTTTCGAAATCTCAATAGTCCATGAGGTTAGCACACTGACTATTGTGCCAACCATCCAGGTTCAATCCTGCTAGAGAACTTTTGTTTTTATTTTGTGCCTAACATTTTCCGTTCACTGAAGAAACCCCTTGGCTTGACTTCGCGAACGAAGATTCTATAGGGCTTGCCCACGTCATCTGCAGGCGCTGAGGAAACCAATACATTTGAGGAAACCAATACATTTGATATTCTGTAACCAATTTTTTTCCCCCAAAGCACTAGTGTGGTTTCAGCAAGTTTAATTCTGTATGCACTCACAACCACCATATGAAACAGTTGACGAAATGGCCTTACACACAGGAGTGGCATTACTGGCACATGCATCATTATGAAAATGGTCATGTCCCAGTTTCAGACCTTTAAAGCTGATGAATGCATACTTACCTCTTATCTAACCTACAATACCTGACAGAACATGTGATATTTTGAGTACTTTCTGGTACGATATGTCCTCTGTGATTTGTGTCACTGTGAAATCGTGTTTATTGCCTTTACGTTTAGACCACAATAGTTATTAAAGCATGCGGGTGTATGTGAGTGAATGTGTGTGTGCGTGTGTGCGTGTGTGCACGTGAGCAACTGAACTATATTTTGATGTGTTTTAAGTTCTTCTTTTTAAATTGCGCAGCACCGAAACGATTTCCTAGTGTATTATTACATATGGCAATAAAGTTCTATCTATCTATCTATCATTTAGCGCAATAAAGCAAAGTGATTCCTGTTAGTGTGCTACCTGCATAGTACAAACAGGATGAGACCCCAGCCCAGAGTTGTTCCTGTTTTAAACTTATCTTTGTGATCCATCTCCTTCTACCCTAACCTACCCTCTGATCCACACTCAGCACTCAGATATAAAAACAGACACATGGCGCTTCGTGTCATTCGTAGTTTTATGGGCTGAAATGGCGAATAATCTATTCTGAAGGAGAATAATGGCACGAGCAGCAAAATTATGTCACTATAACAAGCTTCATGTCATGGCATTGTTAGTCCCACGATGCGCGTGGTCATAGTGACGAAAATGACCTATACGTCACTTATCATAGTACTAATATTTTACGTATTAGAGGATCAAACTTTGGAATTTTCTGATTTTTACACCTAGGGCTTACAGATCACAATTTGACTTAATCCTACCCTTGGACAAATAGCAGGCTTTTATGCAAACACTGTTTATACCCATTCGGGTATTAATGAGAAGATTATTATTTATTTTTTACCTTCAAAGTTCTGTTAACTGTTTTAAAAACAACTCTGAAAAAGTAGTGCTGAAAATTACAATTTTATCTTAATCGTACCCGACAGCCGAGACAAACTGTAGGCTTATGTAAATACCCTTTATGAAAAATCATGCAGGTATTAACGAGAAGATTGCTTTTCAATTCATTTGTCAATTCAAAATTCAATTGTTTTGAGAATAATCCGAAATAATTCTGAAAAATGTGATAATATATATTTTTTTAAAAAATAATCAATGACCATTCAAACGTTGAATCCAACTACAGAGGAATCACCTTGCTGTCGGTACCAGGAATAGTTAGTTAGTTATTTGGGTTTAACGCCGAGCAGGCGACTAAGGCCATCTCACGGCGGGATGGGTAAAAATCTGGTCAGCCAGACTAAAAGTAAGGTCTTAAGACAAGATGTAAATATAGATTAAAAATCTCAGGCTAAAATGTCGCACATGTCTGGAAAAGAAACGTCTACAGACTCTCAAAAAGGGCAAATAAAAAAATTCACATAGTCTATGAATGCTCAGATCTTGTTAAAAATATTGCATTCTCTCAAAAAATTGAAGATTTTGTCCGGGGGAACATCCCGGAACAAAACCTTCAAGGAGTCTGCTGTGAAGTGTTTATATCTGGTGTCAATTAGGTCAGCACAATACAGCAAAAAGTGTCGAACAGAAAACTGCTCATCACAGGCAAAACACCATGGACGCTCATCCTGTTTAAGTAAGTAAGAGTGCGTAACATATGTGTGCCCGATGTGGAGCCGAGCAAGGACAGTCTCCTCACGGCGGCTGCCGCAGCGGAAAGGTAGACTGTCAGACAACTTAGGAAGAGCTTCATGAAGCTTGTTCCCTTCCTCTTTGTCCCACTCGGACTGCCACTCGCGGGCTATGTACGCACTAATAACAGGTTTAAAATCACTATAGACAGTCTGTGTGTCAGGGACAGGGTCACTGCGGGCACTGTTGGCAGCAGAATCTGCGATTCTGTTGCCTTCGATGCCCACATGGCCTGGGACCCAAATAAAAATGATGTCATAATATTCCTTCATCAAGTCCGCGTAGAGCTCTCTAATCTGCACCAGCAGTGGATGGTCTGTTCCCGCGCCCTGAAGGGCCTGCAGGGCAGAAAGAGAGTCAGACAGAATCAGGAAGTTCCTTTCCCGAGACTGATAGGCATGCTTGAGTGCTAGCAGAATGGCCTGCAGTTCTGCACTAAATACAGAGGAATGGTCAGGGAGACGGAGCTTAAATGGGCGTCTAGGATGGCGAGAGGACACTGCAGCCGCAGCCACTCTTCCATCCTCAGACTTGGACCCATCCGTATAAAGACGACAATAGCCAGGAAAAATTGAAAGGAGTTCATTGAGGCTCTGTTGGTATATGGCTGGTGGAGTACAATCCTTCTTGTGGGCAGTCAAGTCCAGCAAGATGTCAGGAACTGGTAGTAGCCAGGGTGGAGTGACGTGTTGCAGAGATTCCGAAACTTTGTCCAGGTCCACTCCGGCCGCCTGCAGATGAGGTCTGACACGGAAGGAAAGTGGACGGACAGCTCCCGGATGGGCATCGTAAATCTCTGCAAACGACGGGTTAAAAACACAATCATAGGCAGGATTTTCTGGATGGGCCTTCAGCTTCAGAACGTAGCTGAGCATGAGGCGGATGCGGCGGAGCCTGAGAGAAGGCTCCCCTGCCTCTGCATACAGACTAGGAACTGGAGATGTCCTGAAGGCTCCCAGACATATGCGCAGACCTTGATGGTGAATTGTGTTCAGACGCTGCAGAACAGACTTGGAAGCCGAGCCATATACCACAGAGCCGTAATCCAGTTTGGACCGAACAAGGGCCCGGTACAGTCGAAGTAAGACGATGCGGTCTGCACCCCAGTCAGTACGACCAACGACACGAAGAATGTCGAGGGCCTTCCGACAAGAGGTTCTAAGGTAGTTAACATGGTTGCAGAAGGTCAATCTTTTGTCAAAGATGACCCCCAAAAACTTAGCCTCTTCAGCCACCTTAATTGGCACTCCAGCAATGCTCAGGCTAGGTTCTGGAAAAAATTTCGTCTGGTTAGTAAAATGCACACAGACTGTCTTGGAGGGCGAGAATCTGAATCCATTGAGAGACACCCACCCCTGGATGCGATCAACGCACAGCTGCAAGCGCCTCTCAAGGGACGCAAGTCCTCGACCTCGTGCACACAAAGCAAAGTCGTCCACAAACAAAGAGCATTCAGAATCATCCTTGACGGCCTTTACAATGTTATTTATTTTAATGCTAAATAAAACAGGAGATAGAATACTGCCCTGCGGGACACCCATCTCTTGTTCAAAGGAGTCGGAGAGGGTGGAGCCCACACGGACATGGAACGACCTGTTGGACAAAAAATTGTGAATAAAAACGGGCAGATGCCCTTTAAAACCCATGTCCGACAAATCAGACATTATACCATGCTTCCAGGTAGTGTCATATGCCTTTTCAAGATCAAAGAAAATTGCATAGACATGCTGCTTGTTAACAAAAGCATCTCGGATAAAAGACTCAAAGCGGACTAGATGGTCAGTTGTACTACGGAAGCGCCGGAAACCGCACTGGAGGTCTGTGATGAGACCCTGTGACTCAAGATGCCACACCAGTCGGGCGTTGACCAAGCGTTCCATAGTTTTACATAAACATGATGTCAAAGCTATTGGCCGGTAGTTGCC
The DNA here is from genome assembly GCA_036245525.1 of Semisulcospira habei. NCBI lineage: Eukaryota > Metazoa > Mollusca > Gastropoda > Semisulcospiridae > Semisulcospira > Semisulcospira habei. Next base: position 110,935,193 of record BTPG01000005.1, read on the forward strand.
CGGGTCGGAAGGATCCTTACCCGGCTTGGGAATTGGCACAACCACAGCCTGGCGCCAAGATGGCGGAAAATGACCGGTTATCCAGATATGGTTAAAGGCCTTGAGAAGTACAAGGAGTGAATCCTCAGGCAGATGTGTTATGAGCTGATAATGGATGGTATCTAATCCAGCAGCAGAGTCAGTACATTTCTGCATGGCTTGCTGCAATTCTGAAAACGTAAAAGGGGCATTATAGTCTTCCAAGTTATCCGATATAAAATCACAAGCACAAGATTCTCGCTTCTCCTTCTCTCTCTGGAAGAAAGGTGAATAATGCTCTGTTGAAGAATTATGGGCAATGGTGGAGGCAAGCAAATTGGCCACAGCCTTTTTATCTGTGACCAAACTGGCACCATCTCTAAGATGGCCGACAGAAGCCGAGCCACCCCTGCCCCTAATTCTTCGAACAGCCTTCCAGACTTTTTGGGACGGAGTCCTAGAAGATAAAGATGAGACGAAGCGTCTCCAGGAAGCACGGCGTTCACGTTTAAAAATATAACGGGCTTTCGCCCGCTGTCTTTTAAAGGTTAAAATATTTGCTTGCGATGGATTACGAAATGCACGTCGCTGAGCAGATTTGCGCATTGTTTGGGCCTTGCGGCACTCTTCATTGAACCATGGTACTCTCGGCTTCCGAGGGAGTGATGTGGAAGTTCTAGGGATGGTTTCACCTGCAACCTCCAACAAAATAGAAGTAAAACAAGAAACAGGTTCTTCAGCTGACATGATCACCTCCTCTGTAAGACGAGACTGACAGAGAGAGGCAAACAGAGACCAGTTAGCTTTCTTGAGATTCCAGCGCCCCACCGGCGAATCCTCCTCACAGCTGACCGATGACAGGACTACTGGGAAGTGGTCACTACCACACAGGTCGTCGTGAACCTTCCAGTCAAAGTCCAGCATGAGAGAAGGATCACACACAGTGAGGTCTAGAACAGAACTAGATCCGGAACCTGAGTTAGAGTATGTAGGTGAGCCATCGTTAAAGACACATAGGTTAAGTTGAGAAAAAACATCTTCTAACATCTGACCTCTGCCATCATAGTGGTCACTACCCCAAAGGTGAGCATGACCGTTAAAATCCCCCATGAGAATAAAGGGAGGGGGCAGTTGATCTACTAAGTGAAAAATATCATTGCTACAGACCCGCAGTGATGGTGGCAGGTAAATACTGCATATGGTTATGGTCTTTTTTAAGATAACCCGAGCAGCGACAGCCTGAAGACAGGTGTCGATGCTAACGGGGCTACATAAAATTTGGCTACTAATGAGAAGAGCCGCTCCACCCGAGCGCCTCTCCGAATCACAGCCTTTATGTATAACATTAAAACCATTAAAAGACACAGGGTCAGAAGTCTTCAGGTAAGTCTCCTGAAGAGATATGACTGAGGGGTTATAGAACTTGACTAAAAGACGTAATTCCTCAAAGTTAGCTCGAAAACCACGACAATTCCACTGAAGCAAAGAGTCCATGATTAAGTCTGATCTGGGGGTAAGGAGTTTTTCCCCCCTTTTTCCTTTACCTTGGAAGGAGTTGAAGAAACAGAGGGGGGCCGGCTCCCGGGCCTCCTCTGGTTCTTCGGAGAGGAAGGGGGTGGAGCTGCCGCAGCATCAGCAACAACAACTTCCACTCCCTCCATCCGCTCCTCCAGTGCAGCATATTTGTTTTGAAGGGGCACATCTGTGTTCCCCTTCTGGGCCCGTGCGCACAGAGGTCCCATAGATTTCTTAGACTTCTGGTCCTGGGCAGCGTTCCTGCCGCTAGAGTTAGCGGCCTTAGAAGGCTGACCAGAGCCAGAAGCCTTTGGAGTTGACTGACTAACAGGTTTGGGTGGGGGCTGAGGCTTAGGGGCAACAGAAGGCGGCACAACCGGACCGGCAGTGTCCGCCTTCTGCGTTCCCTGGCTCCTTGTCACCACCGGAGGAGGGTTACTCTCCAGGGGCGAGATGAGCCGAGGCTCCGCCCCCAACCAAGAAGTTGGGGTCTGACATGAAAAGTCTTTGGTGGGGCGCTTGCCTGCCACCGCTGCACTAAAAGTATACACTGAGGTGTTAGAGGTTGGGGCAGCCGCAGCTGCACCAGGGCCTTCAACCAGTTTTTTGGCATCCAGAAAGGACAGCCCCTTCTCCACACGCACCTGCTGAATCTTGCACTCGGATATCCAACGAGGGCATTTCTTATCCGAAGCCATATGCGCCCCCTGGCAATTCACACACAGGGGGGTGGCTGTGCAGGACTCAGCAGAGTGTCCGGGCCTAGTGCAACGGGCGCATGAAGCCTCTGCCTAACGGCATGTCTTCTGCCCATGGCCATACTTTTGGCACTTAAAGCACCGGAGGGGAAGAGGGACGTACTTTTTCACTCTCAGGGAGTAGTAACCTCCCCAGATGGTAGTAGGAGGGGTGGGGGTGCCAAACGTCAGGATGATGGTAGGGAGACGGATCTCCCCACCACCTCGCTTGGAAGCAAAGCGCCTGACGCAAGTCACCCCCTGAGACTTAAGGTTCCTTACAAGTTCATCTTCTGACAGTTCTGCCAAAGCTTGATCTTTGATTACGCCTCTTGACGAATTCATAGTTTTGTGGGGTGTGACTTCCACAGGAGTGTCTCCGATGGAAGAGAGCCCCAGTAGCCCGCTGGAGTGTGCCCGAGTAAGGCACTCCACCAGCAAGTCAGCAGACCTGAGGCGCTGGGCGTCAGGCCTGCCAACACGGCTCCTGAGGGTCTCCCCCACCAGAAAAGGATGCAGCTTGGTAACTGGTTTCTCCTTCACCTTGCTATGGACAATGAGGAAGCGAGGCCATACGGCCGACGCCTGAGGCGTCGCTTCCTCACAGTCTGAATCACTGTCATGTGCAATGTCGGTGTCTATGCGCCGTTTCTGTGCTAGTTTTGGTTTTTTGGTTTTATCCATATTATATTAGTAGAGATATTCATCCCCCGGGGGTCCCCGCCCGCCACCGAGCCCAACAAGGGAAAGTGCAACTGTCGGCGGGTCTCCAGCCGACGCACAATGGAGACTGCCCGAAAGATATACTCAAGGGGGTAAGCCCGATTGAACCGTTTGAGCCACCGCCTTCTATCACACCGTTGAATGCAGTGGAATACTGGCGTAAAGCACCTAATCAGCAGCAGAAGCTATAGCATGGTGCTCCGTATAGCAACCCGCATGTCAACAGTGGGATAGGGCTCAACGTGACAAGAGCCGATTGACTAGGCCGGTACGACTAGCCTCCCGTTTAGGTAGAAGTCAAGGCCGAAGTGGAGTGTTGGCACCAGTGAGCCGCAGCCCAAAGGGAACCTCAGCCACCAGGATCCTCTTCTCCCCCGACACGGGTCTCCAAGCACGGCAAACACTTGGGATCCAAAGGACCAAAAAGTCACGAGTATTTTTAAGGACCAATCCAACATGGTACGACCTAGGTTAGCACAGCTCCTTAAAAACCGGACCAGTGAAAAGGCTGAACAACATATCTGCTGACATCAAGTCCTAATCCTGGACAAAGATGGCACCCGTCCGCTAGCCCACTCAGTCAGGGACTGAGCGGACTACCCACCTACGCCACGTGGAGGCCGGTGCCGGGTAGGCTCGGTACCAGGAAAGGTCTTCAACAGGATCATCCTAGAGAGAATGAAGAGCTCCGTTGACCCCCAGCTGAGAGACCAGCAAGCAGGATTCAGGAAGAACCGATCATGTACAGACCAGATCGCCACTCTCCACATCATCGTGGAACAGTCTCTGGAGTGGAGCTCCCCGCTGTACGTCAACTTTGTGGATTATGAGAAAGCATTTGACAGCGTGGACCGAGAGACTCTGTGGAAACTCCTATGACACTACGGTGTACCCACAAAGCTCGTCCGCCTGATCAAGAGCAGCTATGATGGCATGACATGTCGCGTGATCCACGAAGGGCAGTTCACCAGAGAGCTCCAGGTCAGAACTGGTGTCAGGCAGGGGTGTCTGCTGTCTCCGTTCCTCTTCCTACTGGCCATAGACTGGGTCATGAAGATGACCACAGACGAAGTGGAATACAGTGGACACTGTGGACACAGCTTGACGACCTCAATTTTGCAGACGACTTGGCATTACTGTCCCACACTCATCAACAAATGCAGGACAAGACCACGAGGCTTGCTGACATCTCGTCCCAAGTGGGCCTCACCATTCACAAACAGAAAACAAAGACAATGAGGCTGAACGCAACCAGGGAAGAACCAGTCTTGCTTGCTGGCACCCCGTTGGAGGAGGTGGAGTCCTTCACCTATCTCGGGAGCATCATAGACAAAAAAGGCGGCACTGATGCAGATGTCAGAGCACGAATCGGTAAAGCCAGAGCAGCCTTTCTCCAGTTGAAAAAAGTGTGGAGTTCCAGAGAGCTGTCACAACACACCAAAGTCCGGATTTTCAACTCCAATGTAAAAGCAGTTCTCCTATATGGAGCAGAGACATGGAGATTGACAAAAACCACAGTCAACAGAGTACAGACCTTCATAAACAGTTGCCTTAGAAGAATTTTGCAAATCCACTGGCCAGAGAAGATCAGCAACGTCAGACTCTGGGAGAGAACAGAGCAGATAACAGCAGAGAATGAAATTGGGCGAAGAAGATGGGGATGGATCGGTCACAGTCTGAGAAAGCCAGCTTCCAGTATCACTAGGCAGGCATTGTCATGGAACCCCCAGGGAAAGAGGAAAAGAGGTAGGCCGAGAAACTCCTGGCGTCGAGACCTCCAAGCAGACATCAAGAGACTGGGAACCACCTGGAGTAGAATCGAAGGAGAAGCACAGGACAGGAGTTGCTGGAGGTCTCTCGTCGACGGCCTATACCCGGGTAGGGGTGACAGGCGTAAGTAAGTAAGTAATTCAAACGTTGAAGAGGTGCAATGCTGGATAACAAACTCATTCAATGCCTTCTTTTAATCTAGCTATATGCAAAATATCTAGCAAAAATAAGAAAAATTATGGACTCCAGTGCGGATCAACCGTTTTTTTATTAAATGGCCATTTTCTCGCAAACGTATTAATAAACAAAATTTTAAAAACAGCCTCGAGATAATTCTTTTAGAGACAGTATCCCAAATTGTCAAGCTTGTCCATCGACAAACACGAGCTCTAGTAACTGTCACATACACACACATACGGCCCTTTGGCCCCAAAAGTTAATTGATTGTACATTGCTTAACGTCCCGACAGCAACAAGGCTTTCTCAGGACGTGCCTGCACTGCTTGTGAAAAAAAAACCAAAACAGAACATTGAATGTATGTCGCCAGCCGGTCAAATACGTTAAATAAACCTAACACATGGGGCCTAAATAAAGCTAAGACCATTTAGCAACACACATCCAATATCAAGAGCTACAGGCAGTGCAGACAGTAGGGAGAGTTTTAAAAAGGCAAATACAGGTGAATGGACAAAGGGTAGACAGAAACACATGCCCCAGAATAGAGAGAAAAACCCACCCTGTGGGGCTGACCAGGGTGACCCTGGGAACTAAAAAATACCTAACCCCACCCAAGTCCCCCAGGGCAGACCCGGGTGGGGTTGGCCCCAAAAGTACTTTCTCCAGCAAGAAAAACAGAAGATAGTGGTGGAAAACCCTTTAAAATAGAAACAAGGAACGACGTTTCGGATCAAAGATCCTTCTTCAGGTGACATGGAAACAAATGTAGAACAGAAAAGAACACGAGAGAAGAAAAGACGTCATCCTGTATAGAGAGAATTTAGAATGACGTTCAAAAAAAAAAATGAAAAGGAAAATAATCCGCAGAATGACGCAAATACACAAGCACAAAACACGTAGCACAAAACTTACGTCTACATACATACACGTCACTGCATACATTCGCATTCACTTGTGCCTGCTGCCGCTCACATACACACACACATACACGCACACACACACACTCAACAGTAGTATCTAGTATAAACAGTGAGGTCAAGTCTGGCACCAACTACCCATCAGGCTGAGCATACATCACTAGGGGCGAATGTTCAAGCCACGCGGATGGTAAGTGCCGAGCCTGCCCGCGAAAAAGGATTCTGTCATTCACGCATAAGATTTCCGAGGAGTCTGTGCCTTTCCACCAAAGCCGACTCTGACAAACTCCATACTACCATCCATTACAAGCCTACCGATGCCCACACTTACCTAAAGTTTTCATCAAGCCATCCTGCCGCCACCAAAAACGGTATCCCATTCTCCCAATTTCTATGACTCCGTCGGATCTGCAACAGCAACGACGACTTCACCAAACAGACCCAAACCATGGCCAGTTTCTTCTCAAACAGGGATACCCCCAAGACATCGTCAACACCGCTCGTTCTAAAGCTGAGGCCACAAGCAGAAGTGAAGCTTTGCGGGAGAAAACTCAGTCACAGTGCTGCAGAGGACCGGCCGGTCCTGTGTATCACGTATCATCCTCACAACATCCCAATCAAAAACATTCTCCTCAGAAACTTCCACATCATTCAGAATGACACAGTATTGAAAGACATATTTCCTGAGCCTCCGCTGGTCGCTTACAAACGTGACACTAACCTATGCGATCATCTTGTTCACAGTTCACTTCGCGCATCTAACACCTTACCACCTGGCACACACCCTTGTCAGCAACCACACTGCAAAGCACATCTGTACATCAACACATCCCCCATCATCACCGGACCCCTGTCATCTTTCAATGTCCACCGATCATTCATATGCCAGTCATCGGATATTGTCTATGTCATCTCATGTTCTCACTGCCCAGATGTTGTACGTGGGGGAGACATACCGTACACTCCCTGAAAGCTGCGAGGAGCATGTTCGTTCGATCTGCCTCGGATACAACAACCAGGTTGGACGTCATTTCAACGAACCTCCTCATAGCCTCACTCATTTCAGCATACGCATCCTTTGGCAAAATACATCCCACTTCATCCGCCGCAAAATGACAGAATCCTTTTTCGCGGACAGGCTTGGCACTTACCATCCGTGCGGCTTGAACATTCGCCCCTAGGGATGTATGCTCGGCATGATGGGTAGTTGGTACCAGACTTGACCTCACTGTTGATACTGGATACTACTGTTAAGTGTGTGTGTGTGTGTGTGTGTGTGTGTGTGTGTGTGTGTGTGCGCGTGTGTGTGCGTGCATGTACGCGAGCGGCAGCAGGCACAAGTGAGTGCGAATCTATGCAGTGACGTGTATGTATGTAGACGTAAGTTTTGTGCTACGTGTTTTGTGCTTAAGTATTTGCGTCATTCTGTGGTTTATATATATATATATATATATATATATATATATATATATATATATATATATATATATATATATATATATATATTTTACGTCATTATATATATATATATATATATATATATATATATATATATATATATATATATATATATATATATATAATATATATATATAATGACGTATAAATATATATATATATATATATATATATATATATATATATATATATATATATATATATATATATATATATATATTTTACGTCATTCTAAACTCTATACAGGATGACGTCTTTTCTTCTCTCCTGTTCTTTTCTATTCTTCTTTTGTTTCCATGTCACCTGAAGAAGGATCTTTGATCCGAAACGTTGTTCTTTGTTTCTATTTTAAAGGGTTTTCCACCACTATCTTCTGTTTTTCTTTCACATGAAACCCTAGCGACAACAGTTTTACTACATTTCTCCAGCAAGTTTTGCGCAGCTAGACTGGACACCATTTTCATCTTGTAACTTCTTTGCCAGAATTTGGGAGCCGCATGCCCAAGACATGTGCATGCTCCTGAACATGCTCTGACGAGCCCCATCTCAAAGTTGTTCCTGTTTTTAAATAGAAATAACAAAAAAATCACATCTTCCCATCAGCTGCACTTGTGGCCCAATCGATAAGACATTGGACTTAAGGCATCTGCCTATCCCAAGTTTGAATCCTACTAAATCTTTTTTTTCTTCTTTATGATAATAAATACCTGGCAGTGTTGTACAACACTCCACTGTTGTTCTCCACCACAAAATTGTGTTACTGACATGATCAAAATTATATGTACAATAAAACAGAGTGTAACCCCTTAAACCTATATGGCAGTAGTGCTACATGTCAATAAAACTATGTCCTGTGTTCTGATGATGACCAGTGTCATGAAGTGTGGATAGACCTACACCTAAGTGATAATGGTGGTATCAGAATTTTTTCATACAGTGTCTTCCAATCTTTTCAAGAAAAATCGGAACAAATACGGGTACACCAGAACAGTAGGCAGCTCTGGATGAGTGATGTGAAACATCAAATTCGTCACAGTGTACACGGTGTCGTGAGACCAGCAATGCCATGACGTGAACCTTATAGTGACGTCATTTTGCTGCTCCTGCTCTTCTTCTTCTTCAGAATTCCTGTCGCTACTCCAGCCCACAGAGCGTACTAATGGCGGGGAGCACTGTGTTTCTGTCTGTATGTGTGCGCTGGCTTGTGTGTTGATCAGAGGTTGGCTTAGAGAGGAGGGAAATGGATCAGAAGGATAAGCTTTAAAATATGAATAACTCTGAATGTTCCTAAAAGAAAAACGTACGCACGTGAGCTCCAAACAATACGGTAGGTAGACTTTGGGATGAAGTCCTCATCTTGTTTTCTTTTAGGAACATTCAGAGTTCATATTTTTAAGCTGATCCTTCTGATCCATTTCCCTCCTCTCTTAGCCAACCTCTGATCAATACACACTGGCGCACACCAATATAGATGGACACATGGCGCTTCCCGCCATTACTACGCTCTGTGGGCTCATGTAGCGACAGTATTCTGAAGAAAAATAGCACGAACAGCAAAATAATGTCACTATAAGCTTCACATCATGGCATCACCAGTCTTTGATGCTGTGAACACAGTGACGAATTTGATGTTTGACGTCACTCATCTTCCAGGGCTGACTGTTTTGTTCCACACAGCCTCTTCCAGGGCTGACTGTTTGATGGGAGTACATAGTGGATCCAAAACTTTCACAAATGAATTAATAATTATTCAAAAAGTTTAAGAGGTACAATGCTGGATTACGAACTCATCCGGCAAATGAATGTCTGTCTCCAACCTAGCTATATCCAAAATTCTAAGTGAATAGAACAAATATTACGGATAGTCAGATTGGGGTCAACCAACTTTATATAAACGGCAATTTTTCTCTTGAACGAATCACTTCATTTGAATATGCTCGGAGGCTCTCCGAAATCTCTCTTGGCTTGACTTCGCGAACGAAGATTCTATAGGGTTTGCCCACGTCGTCTGCAGGCATTTTCGTGGCTGCGGAGGCCAATCCGGGACAGGCAGGTTCGACCGCAGTGGCTGCAGGGGAAGGTCTGGTCAGGGTTCTGAGTTACGACAACTCTGTTTTTTCTTCTGAGCCGCTTGTCCTTAAGGTTAGCTCTGCGAGAGTCCTCAAAGGAGACGGCTGCCTTGTGAATGGTGGAGCGCCAGGTGTCACGGTCCGCAGCAAGCGAAGACCACTGGCGGTGGTCGATTTGGCAGGCACTAAGTGACTTCTTGAGACCGTCTTTGTATCTCTTCTTTGGTGCCCCTCTGTCTCGGTGTCCAGTGGCGAGCTCGCCGAACAGAGTGATCTTGGGTAGGCGATGATCCTCCATCCTGGAGACGTGCCCTGCCCAGCGAAGCTGTGTCCGCAGCAGCAAAGCCTCGATGCTCACAGTTTCCGCCTGTTCAAGGACCTCGACGTTGGTGACATAGTCACTCCAGTGAATGCTGAGGATGGAACGCAGGCAGCGCTGGTGAAAGCGTTCGAGGAGTCGTAGTTGGCTGCGGTAGAGGGCCCAGGACTCGGAACCGTACAGCAGGGTGGTGAGGACGACAGCTCTGTACACGCTGATCTTGGTGCCTTTTTTCAGCTGTTGATTGTGCCACACCCGCTTGAATAGTCGCCCGAAAGCACTGTTCGCTTTTGCCAGCCTGTTGTCCAGCTCCTTGTCCAGCTTGGCATCTGACGTGATGATGCAGCCAAGGTAGGTAAACTGGTGTACAGACTTCAGTTCGGACTCGCCGATGGTGATGTGGGGAGGGCGATGCTCTTCCTTGGGTGCCGGCTGATGAAGGACCTCTGTCTTTTTCAGACTGACCTCAAGTCCAAAGAGCTGGGCAGCATCTGCGAAGCAGGACGTAATGCACTGCAAGGCTCTCTCTGTGTGTGCAACGAGGGAAGCGTCATCAGCGAAGAGCAGCTCACGAATCAGTTGGTCTAGGGTTTTCGTGTGGGCCTGCAGTCGTCTGAGGTTGAACAGGCTGCCATTGAGACGATACCTGATGTACACTGCGTCGTCATCGTCGAGGTCCACTGTGGCCTGCTTCAACATCATGCTGAAGAAGATGGTGAAGAGGGTTGGTGCCAGCACGCAGCCTTGCTTCACGCCGTTGCGAATGGGGAATGGTTCTGAGAGGTCACTGTTTAGTCTGACCTGGCCTTGCTGGTCCTCGTGGAGCTGGACGATCATGTTGAGGAACTTTGGGGGACAACCTAGTCGCTCCAGGATCTGCCACATACCTTGCCTGCTCACAGTGTCAAACGCTTTTGTTAGGTCGACAAACGTTACGTACAACCCTTTGTTCTGCTCGCGGCACTTCTCCTGAAGCTGTCTCAGCACAAAGACCATGTCGGTGGTACTCCTGTTGGCTCTGAAGCCACACTGGCCCTCTGGGAGGTGGTCTTCAGCGATGGCAGGTACCAGCCGATTCAGGAGCAACCTTGCGAGAATTTTCCCGGCAATGGACAGCAGGTTAATTCCACGATAATTAGAGCAGGCAGACTTCTCTCCTTTGTTCTTGTACAGGGTGATGATGACTGCATCACGGAGATCCTTTGGTAGTGTTCCTTTTTCCCAGCAGCAGAGAAAGAGGTCGTGGAGCTTGTTGTGCAGTGCTGGGCCTCCATGTTTCCAGATCTCTGGCGGGATTCCGTCAATGCCTGCTGCTTTGCCACTCTTGAGCTGGTGGATGGCTGTGAGGGTCTCTTCGGCGGTGGGCGGTTCGTCCAATTCAACCTTTAGTGGAAGGTGTGGGATTTGGAGGATGACTGTTTCTTGAACAGTGCGTTCAGCGCCGAAGAGGTCCTGAAAGTATTCCGACCAGCGGTTCAAGATGGAGGTATTATCTGTGATGAGTGCCTGTCCATCAGCGCTTCGCAGGGGACTTTGTACCAGGTGCCTAGGGCCATACACTGCTTTCAGTGCTTCGTAGAAGCCCCTGTAGTCACCGTTGTCAGCGCAGAGCTGGGTCCTCTGTGCGAGTCTGGACCACCACTCGTTCTGGAGGTCTCTAAGCTTGAGCTGGAGACTGCTGCAGATGAGGCGGAAGGCAGACTTCTTCACAGGGCAGGAAGGCTGGGCTAGGTGGGCCTGGTGGGTGGCTCTTTTTTTTGCTATAAGTTCCTGGATCTCTACGTCGTTTTCGTCAAACCAGTCTTTGTTCCTCTTTCAAGCAAAGCCCAAGACTTCCACAGAGGATTTTACAATAGCAGTTTTCAGTTGTTCCCAGAGTGTTTCAGGGGAGGAGTCTGCTGGATCAACTGTGTCTTTGAGCATGCGCTGTAAATCGGCCTGAAGGGCAGCTTTCTTGTCGTCACGCTGAAGGCTGGCAACATCAAGCTTTTTCTTGGGGGGGCCCCCTTTCTTGGGTTTCAGCTTGAGGCGGAGCCTGAGTTTGCAGCGAACAAGGCGGTGGTCAGTGTGACACTCTGCGCTGGGCATCACTCTGGTGAGGAGGACGTCACTGCGGTCCCTCTGACGCACTAGGACATAGTCGATAAGGTGCCAGTGCTTGGAGCGAGGATGCATCCAGGTGGTCTTTCGACTGTCCTTTTGCTGGAAAGTAGTGTTGGTGATGACAAGTTGCTGCTCTGCACAGAGCTCCAACAGTAGGCGACCATTGTCATTGCAGTTCCCAACGCCATGCTTGCCGAGGACTCCTTTCCAGGCTTCAGAGTCTTGGCCCACTCTGGCGTTGAAGTCGCCAAGGATGATGACTTTGTCGTCTGCAGGGGTGCTCTGCAGGAGGCTGCACAGGTCAGAGTAGAACTTGTCTTTTTCTGCAGGCTCTGCCAGGAGGGTTGGGGAGTACACACTGAGAAGGGTGACGTATTGCTGGTGTCTCAGTGGGAGGCGCATGGACATGATGCGGTCGGAGTGACCCGTTGGTAGGTTTTCCAACTTAGTCGCAATGGGGGTCTTCACCATGAAGCCCACGCCTGAGAGCCGTCTTTCTGATGCAGGCCTGCCTGACCAGTAGAGGGTGTAGCCAGCGCCAAGTTCTTGGAGGCTGCCTTCCTCCGGAAGGCGTACTTCGCTGAGCGCGGCGATGTCGATGTTTAACCTCCGCAATTCATGGGCAATGAGGGCGGAGCGACGTTCAGGGCGTCCGTTGTCTGCTGTGTCGAGCATGGTTCGAATGTTCCAGCATGCTACGTTGAGTCCGGTCGTGGTCGTCATGAGAGTGGATCCATTGTTTTTTCTTGTTTTCTGACCGCATGAGAAGATGCCCGTTGACCGCGGCTAGCCAACTGGGGTTACGAGGGGATGAGCTTTGGTTAGGCCACCTTTTCTAGGCCCCTCTCCGTGTGGAGCAAGCAGTGCTGTCCCTAGAGAAGGCTGCTTGGTCGTTCAGGGTGTGCCAAGTGACGTTGTCATCCCCAGGTCAACATCAGGCGACCAATATCCTGAACCGCCTGCATGCAGGTTTGAGACTACACACACACACACAGCGCTTCCCACCAAATGTACGTTTAACAGCACGGTTAGCGTAGCTAGGCATGATGTAATTTTTATTGTGTTACTTCACTGTCAGTCTGATGTGTGCCCGCCAATGTTCGTCATCTGCATGCTACGGAACGTGCTCTGCCCAGCCCCATACTAAAGTCTACTGTATTTTCAATACGGTGGACACAAAAATAGAAAAACACACCAGGGGGGTTACCAGGGTGACCCTTGTAACTAAAAAGTAGTTAACCCCACCCATGTTCCTCAGAGCAGACCCGGGAGGGCAAACATTTTACAGAATGAAAGCTTTAGGCTATGGAGGCTTTCTTACAAGCTGCCCCATGAATATGAACATGAAACACATAAACACTGTTAATGAATGAGGACAACATTCAGTAATACAAGAACATATTTGACCAGCACTGGCGTAAAAGGCTCAGTTAAGAAACAAAAACAAATAAGAGCAATATAAACATTTCCACTCACTCCACAGATACTATAGCTCGATACTAGGGCTGAAACGGTCACCCTTTAATATTTTTTGAACACTGTGACACAGCATTTTGTGTTAGAATGTATGATACAGTGTCCCATGTTTCAGTGTATGTCACAGTGTCATTTTTTTTTTTTTTTTTTTTAATGAGTGATTGATGATGCCATGTGTTGTATGGGCAGACAGTGAATTTCCCCGTGAGGTATTGTATTGTATTGTATTGCAGATCCTCATGACCATAGTCTTCAGTCTTTTCAGGAATTCTTTGAATACAGGGACTCTTAAGGATCTCTGAGGGTGCATGTGCTTATGAAGCTCATGTAGTGTACATGAACCCATGAATATTTCAATGTTACAAGACACTGTATGTGACAGTGTCCTTTAAAATATATAAGGCAGTGACCACTTCAACCATACTAGGCAGACGCATTCATAATCATAATCAAAAATCCACATACATGCACCCATACATAACAACTTCAGTTGACCGTGCCCGACTCTTCCAGTACCCCTCATAGTGTCCTAGGCTCCTCCCATGCTCCCAAGTCCCTCCCCCAGGTACAAGGCAGTGATGTGACACACTTTCAGGGTTGCCTTGCAAGTCTCACAATTTCAAACCCATGTACGATCTCTAGGAATGACCTCAACAAGTTTCCTAGGGTCCCAGCCCTTCACTAGACAAAATGCCTACCCTACCCAAGCTTTTGTAGCACCCATTATAAACACAGCTGCTTCAGCTGAGATCTCTGAATTCCAAGTCAAACATGATGGAGGACCTTTTATTCAGAACATGTATGACCATGAGAGATTATCCCACAGAGATTTTTTTAAATATTATACAGAACACTGTACAGCCCTACTTTCATTTCTGAACTGACATTCCACAACACTTTATGCAAGGCTTTGCAGGTCAGGATTATCTGGTGTGTGATTGATGCATAGTACAGAGAAAGTATATGGCTGCTCACCAGGTAGAAAAGGTTTCTGCGTTTGATTTTAAAGATTTCCTAATTCATGCTGTACAGTTTACCTCTCACGAGTTGACTATATGACGTCTCACTCTCTCTCGCACACACACACATACACACAAACACACACATAGAAAAACAAACAAGAAAAAGTGGAAATTGTGATGTCAATTATTCAAGTTGCATTCACCCAGCAGAAAAGACTGCATGGGTATTTATGTGTGGAACAAGGGTTAACATGATCATATTCTACAAAACAGTTGCATTTTCCAACTTCAAACACTTATCCACATGTACAGTTTGAACATGTTAAAGTAAATTATGATGTTAAAGTAATGCAAAAACAAAGTGTGAGGTGTACACATACGTGTATATGTGTGTACACCTTACACTTTGTTTCTGCATTACAATAACATCATAATCTAAACAAATGTACTTGCCAGCTTCAAACACACATAATAATAATAATAATAATTATGGTATTTATAATGCGCTTATCTTATAATAATTATAACTCTAAGCGCGCACTCACAACTCGCGCGTGCATACTTACGCTTTCAGACATGAGACCACAGAAAGTTGAAAAATACTGAAACTTTTTTTCGGAGTCACGCATTGCGAGGCCCGAAGGGACTGTAAGCTCCCCCAGCGGGGTCTGGGGCGGAGCCCCGGCCGCCAACACATTTCCTGCATTCTGAGACACAAATCTGGCCTCTCCTAGTGCCTTTAAAGTGTTAATAACGGATTTGCACGAATCTCGAGAATGACCCCTGAGACCTTCAAAAAAACGGAATTCCGTATAAATATGGAAAAGTCTCATGTCTGGCTTTAGACAACGACTCACGTACCACAAATAGCGAAATACATTATGACAGTCAGCTTAGGGTGGGGAGTGTGGTGGTATAGTGCTAGAACTGTTGAAAGTGGTGAGTTTTGAGGGCGGACTGGAAGGAGGAGAGAGAGAGTTTCTGACAGAGAGAGAGTGGGAGAGTGTTCAAGGTGGATGGACCGTATACTGAGAAGGAGCGGGGGCCGAAAGTGCTGAGTTTGGTGCGGGGATGTGGAGGCAGAGAGGGTCGGAAGCGGAGCAGAGCGAGCGGGAAGGAGTGTAGGGGTGAAGTAAGTTTGAGAGATAGGCGGGAGCGCAGTTGTTCAGGGATTTGTAGCAGATAGACAGAATCTTGTATTGGATGCGTTGGGGGATGGGAAGCCAGTGAAGGAGTTTGAGCAGGGGAGTGACGTGGTTAGATTTTTTCTTTCTGAGGACGAGGCAGGCAGCATTGTTCTGGACACGCTGGAGAGTGAAAGTGGTGGAGTGAGGGAGGCCGGAAAGGAGAGAGTTGCAGTAGTCGATGCGAGATAGGATGAGAGAGACAGCAAGTTTGGTGGCAGCTTCGGTAGTGAGGTATTTTCTGATCTGACTGATGTGGCGGAGGTGGAAGTAGCATGCCTGGGCCGTGGCGGAGATGAAGCTGGTCATGGAAAGAGAGGAATCGAGGATAACGCCGAGGTTTTTGGCCGAGTCAGAGAGGGAGATAGGGGTGTTGTCGAGTTGAAGGTGGAGGGAGGGAGGGAGCTGGGAAAGTTTCTGGCGAGTGCCTACCAGCATGGCTTCCGTTTTGTCGTCATTCAGTTTAAGCTTGTTTGCTGTCATCCAGTTTTTCACATCTTTGTAGCAGTCAGCCGTGCGAGTCAGTAGTGACTGAGTGTTGTCGAGTTTGTCTTTGTCTAGTAGTTGTGAGTCGTCAGCGTAGAGGTGGTGGCGTATGTGGTGAGACTGGATGATGTTGGACAGGGGAGAGGTGTAGAGTGTGAAAAGGACTGGGCCCAGGACGGACCCCTGTGGAACTCCGCAGGAGAGCCTGACTGGGTTGGAGGAGATGCCGTCGATAGTGACGGACTGCTGTCTGTCACAGAGGTAGGAGAGAAACCAGGAGTGAGCAGAGTCAGTGATGCCAAAGGAGTTGTGAAGGCGGTGGAGGAGGATAGAAGGCGGCAGAGAGGTCGAGTAGCGTAAGAAGGGAGATGTTGCCCGAGTCGGTGGAGAGAAGCAGGTCGTTTAAGATATGTAGAAGGGCTGTTTCAGTGCTGTGATGTTTGCGATAAACAGACTGGAAGGGACTGAGGAGGTTGTTGTCGGCGAGGTGGAGGTTGAGCTGGTTGAGAACGACCTTCTCAAGAAGCTTGGACAGAAAAGAGAGATTGGAGACTGGGCGATAGTTTTTTAGTTCGTTTGGGTCGAGGTTGTGTTTTTTTTGAGGAGAGGACGGACGATGGCGGACTTGAAGATGTCAAGGACGGAGCCCTTCTCTAGAGATGTGTTGATGATGTCGGTAATGAATGGCAGAAGTTTTGGAAGGCCGTCCTGGTAGAGTGAGTTAGTTAGTTAGTTAGTTATTTGGGTTTAACGCCGAGCAGGCAAATAAGGCCATCTCACGGCAGGAAGGTTAAAAATCTGGTCAGCCAGACTAAAAGAAAGGTCTTAAGACATGATGTAAATATACCTTAAAAATATATCAGGCTAAAATGTCGCACAGGTCTTTAAAGAAAACATCGAAAGACTCTCAAAAAGGTCAAAATAATAGAAATATCATAGTCTATAAACACTAAAATCTTATTAAAAATATGGCACTCTCTCAGAAAACTGAAGATCTTGTCCGGGGGGGCACATCCCGGAACAAAACCTTCAAGGAGTCTGCTGTGAAATGTTTATGCCTTGTGTCGATTAGATCAGCACAGGACAACAAAAGTGTTGAACAGAGTACTGCTCGTCGCAGGCATAACACCATGGACACTCCTCCTGTTTTAGTAAATAAGAGTGCGTAACATACGTGTGCCCGATGTGGAGCCGAGCCAGGACAGTCTCCTCACGGCGGCTGCCGCAGCGATAAGGTAGACCATCGGACAACTTAGGAAGGGCTTCATGCAGCTTGTTAGCTTCCTCTTTGTCCCACTCGGACTGCCACTCACGGGCCACGTACGCACTAACCACATGTCTAAAATCACTATAAACAGTCTGTGTGTCAAGGACAGGGTCATTGCGTGCATCGTTGGAAGCAGAATCTGCGATCCTGTTGCCTTCGATGCCCACATGCCCTGGGACCCAAATAAAAATGATGTCATAATATTCATCAAGTCCGCGTGGAGCTCTCTGATCTGCACCAGCAGTGGGTGGTCATTTCCCGTGCCCTGAAGGGCCTGCAGGGCAGAAAGAGAGTCAGACAGAATCAGGAAGTTCCTTTCTCTAGATCGATAAGCATGCCTGATTCCAGCAGAACCGCCTGCAGTTCCGCACTAAATACAGATGAGTGGTCTGGGAGGCGGTGCTTAAATGGGCGTCTAGGATGGCAAGAGGACACTGCAGCCGCAGCCACTCTCCCATCCTCAGACTTTGACCCATCCGTATAGATACGACAATAGCCAGGAAAAATTGAAAGCAGTTCATTGAGGCTCTGTTGGTATATGGCTGGTGGAGTAGAGTCTTTCTTGTGGGCAGTCAAGTCCAGCAAGATGTCTGGAACTGGTAAGAGCCAGGGTGGGGTGATGTGTTGCAGGGATTCCGAAACTCTGTCCAGGTCCAATCCGGCCGCCTGCAGATGAGGTCGGACACGGAAAGAAAGTGGACGGACAGCTCCCGGATGGGTATCGTAAATCTCTGCAAACGATGGTTTAAAAACACAATCATAGGCAGGATTGTCTGGATGGGCCTTCAGTTTCAGAACGTAGCTGAGCATGAGGCGGATGCGGCGGAGCTTGAGAGAAGGCTCCCCTGCCTTGGCATACAGACTAGGAACTGGAGACGTCCTGAAGGCCCCAAGACATATCCGCAGACCCTGATGGTGAATTGTGTTCAGACGCTGTAGCACAGACTTGGAAGCTGAGCCATACACCACAGAGCCATAATCCAGTTTGGACCAAACAAGTGCCCGGTACAGTCGAAGTATGACAGTACGGTCCGCACCCCAGTCAGTACGACCGTATGGTGGAGGCAAGCAAATTGGCCACAGCTTTTTTTATCTGTGACCAAGCTGGCACCATCTCTAAGATGGCCGACAGAAGCCGAGGCACCCCTGCCCCTAATTCTTCGAACAGCCCTCCAGACTTTCTGGGACGGAGTCCGAGAAGTTAAAGATGAGACGAAGCATCTCCAGGAAGTACGGCGTTCACGTTTAAAAATGTAACGGGCTTTCGCCCTCTGTCTTATAAAGGTTAAAATATTCACTTGCGACGGATTACGGAAAGCACATCGCTGAGCAGATTTGCGCGCTTTTTGGGCCTTACGGCACTCCTCATTGAACCATGGTACTCTCGGCTTCCGAGGGACTGATGCGGAAGTTTTAAGGATGGTTTCACCCGCTACGTCCAACAAAATAGTAGTAAAAGAAGAAACAGGTTCTTCAGCTGACATGACCACCTCCTCTGTAATACGAGACTGACAGAGGGAGGCGAACAGAGGCCAGTTAGCCTTCTTGAGATTCCAGTGCCCCACCGGCGGATCCTCCTCACAGCTGACCGATGACAGGACTACTGGGAAGTGGTCACTACCACACAGGTCGTCGTGAACCTTCCAGTCAAAATCCAGCATGAGAGAAGGATCACACACAGTGAGGTATAGAATAGAACTAGATCCTGAACCTGGGTTAGAGTATGTAGGTGAACCATCGTTAAAGACACATAGGTTAAGTTGAGAAAAAAATCTTCTAACATCTGACCTCTGCCATCATAGTGGTCACTACCCCAAAGGTGAGCGTGACCGTTAAAATCCCCCATGAGAATAAAGGGAAGGGGCAGTTGATCTACTAAATTAAAAAAATCATTACAACAGACCCGCAGGGATGGTGGAAGATAAATACTGCATATGGTTATAGTCTTCTTTAAGGTAACCCGAGCTGCGACAGCCTGAAGACAGGTGTCAACACTAACGGGGCTACATAAAAACTGGTTGCTAATGAGAAGAGCCACTCCACCCGAGCGTCTTTCCGAATCAGAACCTTTATGGATATCATTAAAACCATTAAAGGAGACAGGGTCAGAAGTCTTCAGGTAAGTCTCCTGAAGAGATATTACCGAGAGGTTATAGGACTTGACTAGAAGGCGTAATTCTTCAAAATTGGTGTGAAAACCACGACAATTCCACTGAAGCAGAGAGTACATGGTTAGGTTTTATGTGTAGGAGAAGAGTTCCTTCCCCCCTTTTCCCGTGCCTTGGAAGGAGTCGAAGAAACGGAGGGGGGGTCGACTCCCGGGCCTCCTCTGGCTCCTCGGAGATGAGGGGGGAGAAGCTGCCGCAGCATCAGCTACAACAACCTCCACCCCCTCCATCTGCTCCTCCAATGCAGCATATTTGTTTTGAAGGGGGACATCAGTGTCCCCCTTCTGGGCCCGTACACACAGCGGTCCCGTAACTTTCTTAGACTTCTGGGCCGGGGCAGCGTTCCTGCAGCCAGAGTTGGCGGCCTTAGAAGGCTGACCAGAGCCAGAAGCCTTTGTAGTAAGATTGACAGGTTTGGGTGGGGGCTGAGGCTTAGGGGCAGCAGAAGGCGGTGCCACCGGACCGGCAGCGTCCGCCTTCTGCGTTCCCTGGCTCCTCATCACCACCGGAGGAGGGTTACTCTCCAGGGGCGAGAGGATCCGAGGCTCCGCCCCCAACCAAGAAGTTGGGGTTTGACAAGAGAAGTCTTTGGTGGGGCGCTTGCCTGCCACCACAGCACTGAAAGTATACACAAAGTTGTTATTTGAGTTTGGCGCAGCCTCAGCTGCACCAGGGCCATCAACCATTTTTTGGGCGTCCGCGAAGGACAACCCCTTCTCCACACGCACCTGCTGAATCCTGCACTCGGAGATCCAACGAGGGCACTTCTTGTCCGAAGCCATATGCGCCCCCTGGCAATTCACACACAGGGGGATGGCTGTGCAGGACTCAGAGTGTCCGGGCTTAGTGCAGCGGGCGCATAGAGCCTCTGCCTGGCGGCATGTCTTCTGCCCATGGCCATACTTTTGGCACTTAAAGCACCGGAGGAGGAGAGGGACGTACCTTTTCATTTTTAGGGAGTAGTAACCTCCCCAGATGGTAGTAGGGGCGGTGGGGGTACCAAACGTCAGGATGATGGTAGGAGACGGATCTCCCTACCACCTCGTTTGGAAACGAAGCGCCCGACGTAGGTCACCCCCTGTGACTTAAAGTTCCGTACAAGTTCATCTTCAGACAGTTCGGCCAATGCTTGATCTTTAATCACTCCTCTCAAAGAATTCATCATTTTGTGGGGAGTGACCTCCAATGGAGTGTCTCCGATAGAGGAGAGCCTGAGTAGCCCATTGGAGTGTGCCCTGGTACGGCACTCTACCAGCAAGTCACCAGACCTGAGGCGCTGGGCCTCAGGCCTGCCTACACGGCTCCTGAGGGTCTCCCCTACCAGGAAAGGGTGCAGCTTGGAAACAGGCTTCTCTTTAACTTTGCTGTGGATAATGAGAAAGCGAGGCCAGGCGGCCGACGCCTGAGGCGTCGCTTCCTCACAGTCAGAGTCACTATCGTTCTCAATAACAATGTCGGCGGCTATGTGCCACTTTGGTGCCAGTTTTGGTTTTTTTGGGTTTTCCATATTATAGTATGTCCCGCCCGCCACCGAGCCCAACAAGGGAAAGTGCATTTGTCGGCGGGTCTCCAGCCGACGCACAATGGAGACTCCCCGAAAGATATACTCAAGGGGGTAAGCCCGATTGAACCGTTTGAGCCACCGCCTTCTATCACACCGTTGAATGCAGGGGAATACAGGTGTAAAGCACCTAATCAGCAGCGGCGGCTGTAGCATGGTGCTCCGTAAATCAGCCCGCGTGTCAACAATGGGATAGGGCTCAACGTGACAAGAGCCGATTGACTAGGCCGGTACGACTAGCCTCCCGTTTAGGCAGAAGTCAAGGCCAAAGTGCAGTGTTTCAGCCACCAGGATCCTCTTCTCCCCCGACACGGGTCTCCAAGCACGGCAAACACTTGGGATCCAAAGGACCAAAAAATAATGAGTATTTTTAAGGACCAATCCAACATGGTAAGACACAGCTCCTTAAAAACCGGACCAGAGAAAAAGACTGAACAACATATCTGCTGATGTCAAGTCCTATCCTGGACAATGATGGCACCACTCTGCTAGCCCCCTCAGTCAGTGACTGGAGAGACTACCCACCCACGCCACGTGGGAGCCGTTGCCCAGTGGTCCCCGGTAGAGAGAAGCTGGGAGAGGGTCTAGTTCGCAGGTTTTGAGAGGCATGGACTTTATGGTCTTGAGGACTTCGTCCTGAGAGACGGGCCGGAAGGACGAGAGGGGGGTGCCGGAAAAGGGGGTGTCGGGAGGGCAAGGCGGAGAAGGCAGAGTGTCAAGTGTGTTGCGCAGAGTTTGGATTTTGTCAGAAAAATAGGTGGAAAAAGCGGACGGGAGTTCTTCTTTGCTGTGTGTGTTGGGGAGAGGAGAGTCTTTAGAAATGCCTAGGAGTGTGTTCATGGTAGCGTAGAGGGTTTTGGAAGAATTGGATTCCAGGACTTTGTTTTGAAGGTGTTTACGTTTGGAGTCTGAGATCATTCTGCAGACTTTGGATCTAGTTGTTTGGAAGATCTGTCTGTAAACGGTGAGGTCAGATGAGCGCCAGCGGCGTTCCGCTTGTCGGCGCTCACACTTGGCCTCAGCTATGTCATCAGTGAGCCAGGCGGAGGGGGGTCGGTTGGGTATGGAGCAGGTGGTGTATCCACACACATCCTGGCCGTCATACAGGCATACACACACCCACATACATACATTGTCTCTGCAGACAATAATATAGAGATATCTTTTGAGTATTTGAGTAATACTGTATGCCTCATCTAAATGTCTGAACAAACTCTGGCAAAACTGCTCAACAATTTCTGGGCTTTGTCAACACTGACATTCATCACAGAACATCTGATTGTAAAAATATGTCATTCACTGCCATATAGCTACACTGGTCCACATTGCAAAGTCACAATTGTATGACCTGGTCAAGAAGAGCACCTGAATATCATATGGATGGCTTTGCTTTTAAGAGTTCCCGTCAGTGCCTTAAATTCTTCCAGGCAAAAGTTGGTGTCTACAACAGCTTCAGCAACAGTACTTTTTGGTGGGTGAAGGGACACTTCACTTCTAGACACTCTGAACCATGGCATGCACAGTTGACAATACAATCAGGTGAGGCTCCCATGAATGGAAATAAAGGGGGCATATGCAGTACTGAGGTTTTAACAACCAAGCCAGCATGCCTTTGTCTCACAGTCTGTTCCAGTACGCCTTCACACATGTTCAGGCTGCCTTATCCCTGACACTGACAAAGGCATCAACAGTGAAGGCAAGAGCAACTAGTTACATGGGTGCACGTCTCTTCCACAACAGCCATGCATGTGCAGTGTGCACATAGAACATCTCTATTAGCTGATGTGATTAACCACTGGGCTATTTTTTAGACTGGGAGTGAAGCATCTGAAACAGTGAAGTGAAAAAGAATACTTTTTTTGGATAAATCTGACACCAATGGTTAAAAACAAGTCAATATTTGAGTTAGCAGGCATGCATATACAGTGCATTCATCCACATCAGGTCCAATACATGTAATTTATAATCATCCATGCAGCACCAGCCCCCCCCCCCCCCCCCCCCCCCCAGGATAATGAACACAAAGCAATTTTGTCCACAAACAGATAGTACACACATACACATGGGATGCAAGAACTAGATTTTGCTTACCGTTGCCCCCCCCCCCCCCCCCCCCCCCCAAGGATAATGAACACAAAGCAATTTTGTCCACAAACAGGTAGTACACATATACACATGGGATGCAAGAACTAGATTTTGCTTACCGTTGCAGCCACTGATCAGATCTGTACAACCAAATGTCCCGTGTCCAACCACCAATAAGTGTCTTGTAAACCCTTTCTTTAACTGGGTGAAAAATCACCCAGAGGACCATAAAATCGCTCATAACGTCGTCAATTTTTGCCCCATGCCCCTGAAATTTCATGACTGTCAATAAAAGCACTTTCACACTTGCTCACAAAAAAAGTGTTAACGTTTGTAAATAAATAACTACCAAAAGTTGACTTTTCTGACAAAAACTTACCATATGTCATGGATGAAATATTGCCCAGACTTTTAAAGAAGAGCTGTTACTTGACCACCCAGACTTTCATAAAGATGATGTGCCACGTCATGAACGTTACGTGCCGCATGCTGTGGGTGAAAAATCACCCATACAGCCTCACAATGAACCATGATCTGATTTCAGTCTTTTGAAGGTGTTAACACTGGTACGCGTTGCATGATAAATCTATGGATGCCTGGGAGGGAGAAGGGGAAGAAGTTCTGTTCTTAGTCTGCGAGCGCGTGCGACACACGTGTGTTTTCATTTCATTTGTCTTTTGTTTGTGTGTGTATATGTGCATTTGGGGGACGGGAGGGGGGGGGGGGAAGGGGGGGTGGGGTGGGGGTTGAGCCTGGAATCAAATGAATTCAGGGGAGTCTACTGTGGAAACGAGGACAACATTAGTGAGGTTTTGTCTGCAACGAAAGGCTACCAACAACAAACAAAAGTGAAGTCACGCGACATTTTACGAATGTGGTTTTTATCGTTGTGGGTCTCGTACCAAACGCACAGCAGGGCAGGTAGTCCCTATGGTCTAAACGAGTGAGTAACAAGATGTGATGACCCATTTTCCAAAAAAGTCTCTTCTATATGAGCTCGCATGCATTTTCACAGTTTTTGCACAATGTGCTCCCAGACATCATAAGAAAGAGACTGTCTTCCTAAATCAAAGTGTCAGAGTGAAAGAGGGGATTGCATCAATTCATGTATAGCACTGATGTGTCTCGAGCTATTAGTCCAGCAGCTTTTCGCAATTTCTGCAGACTAAGTAGTTCGTCAAAAGAGTAACAATGGTTTGCAGGTACGAAACGAAAGTACTAATGCCATATAGTTTATGCATGGCAACAATATTTGTCCTTAGGATGGAGACATTTTTGTAGAAGTGTTTTTCGAAAGCTATTTTTCGATGTGAGGGAACCAGTCCTCGTACACCGCCCGGATAAGGTGCAAGACATTTTTTGTGCATAACATTGAAAATTTCAAGCATACAAATTACAAGTTTATTCCAGTGAGTAAATTAAAATCATCAGCAAGTAAACATGCATACATATATACAATAAAATAAGTTTAAAAGTATTATTTTTAATGCGGTAAGCATAGTCGCGTCGCTAGTTTCAAAATGGCGGTCAGCGAGAAGCCTTCTAAAGAAGTCAATCAGACGCGCACGGTTGATGAAGCTTTACTTTGCTCCTGAATTGAAACAGAGATTATTATCGATTTGAACATCTTATCAACGTCAAATACGTTATTTTTCCTGGTCTTGCAAACAGCCTTTTCCACAGAACTCGGTCTTTTGTGTGCATATCGAAAGTAAACGCATTTTGTGCATGTTGTGCAATGTGTCTGCCGACCATCTTCAACATTCTTTGGCCGGATACAACATGCATGTTGTTCGTCTGTTTTTCAGCCTAACGGCTCTAAGTGCAGGTCTGCTCTTTTTTTATTTATTTTATTAGTGGAAATGGGATTTTTAACTGGTCAAGCACACTCGTATCTTAAGCACAAGCCAGGCAGAGTGAAATCCATCTCCGAACCGTTTCCATCAAAATCACCATGTTCAGCTAAACACCTAAATATAAAATTTTAGTTTTTGCAACCAATTTAACCAATCCGCACTCAAGTACTCACAAGGACTCATATGATTAAGCTTTATCAGGACTGCATGAGACACAATACAGATAGTAGCCCTCTCTATTATATTACATGTTTTATTTATTTATTTTTATTGATTCATGTATGTATTCACTTACATATTTATTGATTATTTATCCTTTTAATTATGGATGGAAGAAATTCCTTGATGCACATGATCACTATAGTGGTATGGTAGTGGTCACCAAGGAGAGGAAATTTGTTTTCAATATGCATACATCTGTGCATATTCATAATCTATCCTTTACTTAACATGCATATTTATAGGTCCCAGGTATCCCCAACTTATTTTATTAATTTATTATTTTTTTGTTTGTTTGTTTGTTTGTGATGTATGTTTGCACATACACATCAGCATAAAATGATTGATTGTACATTGTTTAACGTCCCGACAGCAACAAGACTTTCTCAGGACGTGCCTGCACTGCTTGTGAAAAAACCCAAACTAAACAGAATATTGAATGTATGTCGCCAGCTGGTCTAATACACTAAATAAACCTAACTGGACCCTTTAGCAACACACATCCAATATCAAGAGCTACAAGCAGTGCAGACAGTAGGAAGAGTTTAAAAAAGGTAAATACTGGTGAATGTACCAAGGGTAGACAGAAACACACGCCCATGAATAGAGGGGAAAACCCACCCTGTTGGGCTGACCAGGGTCACCCTGGGAACTAAAAAGTAGTTAACCCCGCCCAAGTCCCCCAGGGTAGACCTGGGTGGGTATGAGAACATACATATACACATATATGATGTGAACATAACATGTACACATATGGTAATAGGTGCATACCACCCGCTCCCCACCCCACATACAAAACCACAGAACAAACATCTGTGCATGTTCATAATATATCCTTTACTTGGTATTCATATGTCCTAGTTATTTAAATTTATTATTTATTTTTATTTGTTTGAAAAGTAGGTTTTGTTCATATGCTGATGTTCACATACACATATATGGTAATACTGCCCACTCCCAACCCCACTCCACAACCAGAGAACACCCACCAAACGACACTTACATCTGTGCATGTTCATAATCTATCCTTTACTGAGCATTCATATGTCCCAGGTATCTTGACTTACTTTATCTTTTTTATTTAACCGCCATGAGATGGCATTGGTCGCCTGCTCGACATTAAACCCAAATAAGTATATATTTAAATTATTTATTTATTTTGTTTGCTTGTAATGAAGGTTTTGTACATACACATCAGCAAACAATGATTGATTGATTGTACATTGCTTAACGTCCCGACAGCAACAAGGCTTTCTCAGGACGTGCCTGCACTGCTTGTGAAAAAAAAAACTAAACAGAAAATTGAATGTATGTCGCCAGCCAATCAAATACGTTAAATAAACCTACAACATGGGGCCTAAATAAAGCTAAGACTCTCTAGCAACACACATCCAACATCAAGAGCTACAGGCGGTGCAGACAGTTGGGAGAGTTTTAAAAAGACAAATACAGGTGAATGGACCAAGGGTAGACAGAAACACATGCCCCAGAATAGAAAGGAAACCCACCCTGTGGGGCTGACCAGGGTGACCCTGGGAACTAAAAAGTACCTAACCCCCACCCAAGTCCCCCAGGGCAGACCCGGGTGGGGGCATCAGCAAACAAGAAAATATACACATATATAGATGGTAATAGGTGCCATACTGCCTGCTCCCAACCCTTACCTAAATACACACATAACACCGCAGAACACCTACCAAAAGAAGGACATACACATCTGTGTATGTTCATAATTTTTAATCTATCCTTTACCTAGCATGCATATGTCCCAGGTACCTTAGACTTACTTTATCTTATTTATTTAAATTATTTATTTATTTTGTTTGTTTTGTTTTGTTTGTTTGTAATGTAGGTTTTGTACATACACATCAGCATACAGCTCAAGAACATACACCATGGTGCCCCTGTGCATGTGGCCACCAGTACTATTCTGTCAGATCTGTCACACCCAGCCAATCATCTCTTCGAGCTTCTGCCCTCTGGCCGGCGGTTTCGTGCTTTTAAAGCCAGAACCTCTCGATTCAGATGCAATTTTTTTTTCCAGAAGCTGTCCTCAATACATCACCATGCACGGAACAACGTGATTCCATGATTTGTGACATATGACTGATTTGTGTTTAATATTTTGTTTATCTATCTTTTAGTGCTGTATATAGGATGATCGCCACCTAAGTGTATGACATGATGAATGCCCTACAAGTGAGGACATATTTTACTGTCGCCATGCCACACAAAAATCCTTGTAACGTTTTACTTGGTGAATAAATGTCTTATGTCTTATACACGTACATGGTAATAGGTGCAGTATCACTCGCTCCCAACCCCAATCCAGTTACACACACAAAACCGCAGAACATCCACCAATGTACATCTGTGCATGATCATAATCTATACTTTACTTAGCATTCTTATGTCCCAGGTATCTTTGACTTACTTTATCTTATTTATTTAACTGCCATGAGATGGCCGTAGTCTACCGCGCGGCGTTAAACCCAAATAACTATTTATTAAAATTATTAATTTATGTTTGTTTGTAATGAAGGTTTTGTACATACACGGTAATAGGTGCCATACTGCCCCACTTTCAACCCCAGCCCACATACAAAACCACAGAATACCCACAAAAGACATGCACAATTGTATACTGATGGGCATTAGTGGACTGTAAAATCTATATATAGAGACTTCAGGTTAAGCAAGTGGCTTGTATTGACTGCCTGTATTTTAGCTGCCCACCTACAAATTTCATGTGTCCAGTTAACCAAACTGCACATGCAGCCATCAGTTCTGTGAAAAGTACTGTTGGCCTCATGCACAGGGGCACCAAAACTTAGAGATAAGGCCACACCTGATAACAATAACAGTACTAATAATAATATGCTACTCAGCCACTAGTTCTGTAAACAGCACCTTTGTAAACAGTACCAGTGGCCAAATGCACACATACATCATGGATGTTGCTACCACTGATCACTTCAAACAATAGGCTGCCCAGTTCACATTTTGATACCGTGAACTAGCCTGCACATGCAGTCATCAGTTCTGTAAATAGTACTGGTGGCCACATGCACAGCGGCACCAAACTTAAAGGTGAGGCCAAAACTGCCACCTCAAACAAAACCAAACGCTACCTACACACACATATCAATGATACAGTCAACCTCTGTGTGCGTTAGGGGGAACACGCTTAAAGTATGTGACTGTAAATCTTACAGCGAAATGTCAAAACCAGTAAGAAGATAATGTAACAGCAACAAGTACATGTATTTTGTAAACCACTCAAAACATGACAACTCATCGAGTCTAATGGTGTTATGAATGGGTGATGGAAACACTGAAAAAAATAGTACGTGTACATTATAAAGTATGTGCCTCCTTCCCCCCCCCCCCCCCTCCCATAACTAGCTGTTTATCATAAAACATAGATATCTCATTCATTTGATCACTTGACTGATTTATTAAATCATCTCTGTGTCACCTTTCTCCGTTTTCTTTGTCGTTTTAATCCCAATATGTCAGTGCTAATGTCAGCTGCTAAGAATCCTTGCAGCGAACTGCAAATGTCTATATGCAGACAAACTGCAAATAACACAGCAGCAAAATAAGTTCCTCTTTTGTGCAGTAGGCTACTGCTAGCAAGATAGGGTTCAATTTTAAACAAAGCATTGCATGAACTTCCAAGCGTGTTCATATTGTACTGTGTATTTTTTTTTTCAGTGTGAAGTGTACTGTACCATCAGTGATCACTGAGACTGCAAAATTGGCACTGGCAGTGATCGCACATCACAACATATCTTGTCAGTGCAACTGATTAAAATAAATGTTACTGCTGCATAAAATAATTAATCAAGTTCCAAAACTTTGCTCAGCCATGACAGTTAAAACCAAGTGGTGTGGCACTCTTTTTCTTTTACAGAATGCAGCATAGGTTTTGAAGATAGCGTTTGTGTTGTGGGTTACGTTTTGTTTTGGTGCTGTGTTGTCAAAATGAAACGGGCAAAGCGATGGTAAAGTGAATGGAAATAAACGTGACAAACCTTTATCAAGCCGTAAAAATGCACACAGCAACTTGACACGTTTGCTTTTTTTTTTTAAACAAACAAGCTTATGTAGAACAAATAAAAAAGAACCCGTCGGCACACAGAAATTCACGTCCGCAGAGGTCGTGGCGTCACGTGATGTTTTGATCACGTGATTTTGGGATACCTTATTGTTGCGAAACGATATTAATTTTGTGTTCAAGGCAAGCGTTTTCGTAATTGTTTCTTCTCTTAATATATCTAAGTGTGAACATATTACTTTAAAAAATGAAATCCTTTTAAGTGACATATAGTGCATACTACCACTGAATACAGGAACAATGAGACCCGTGTAAACTACTGATCCCCTGTAAACATGGCCGCGAAGGTCCTGGTTTCGTCTGCAGCCATACTGGAAACAAAATGTGCTACAGAAAAATGTCTCCATCCTCCGGCGGTTTAAAACGAGTGCGCACTGCTTTTATTCATACTAGACTTCATTTTGATATACCCAAACCTTTGTTACTCTCTAGAAAATCACTATCTCGTAAACGGCTGATCGTCTATGAAGGGCAGCTGCTAGACTATATGGGTCATTTCAGGAACACTGTATAAGACTCAAGTGTCTGGTGCTGTTACTTCACCGTTACTGTCAGAAGTTGAGGGTACTTACTTTTGACATTATTTCTGCAATAAATTTTTTTTCTTCAAAAAAGCTGAAAAGGTGCAAAGCTAATGAACTCATCCAATATCTTTCTCCAATTAAGTTATATCCAAATTTTCAAGTGAACGTAATGAAAATTGCAGTCTTTAATGTGGGTCAACCGACTTTCTGTAAATGGCCATTTAACTCGTTAATGAAACATCCAATTTCAATATGCTTGGAGGCTCTCTTAGACGCCCCCTTAATGAATCATTTCCTTTAATTTCAAGCTTGTACATACACAAACGTTGATAATTGTTGTGTTTACATATGTATATGCGCATGCGCACACACACACGCACACATGGTGCTTTGCACCAAAAGTACATTCTGCAGTAAGGTTAGTGTAACTAATTTTCATCTTGTTACTTCACTGTCAGAGTTTAAGGCCTGCCAGCCTATCCAGTGCATGCTACTGAAAGCGCACCACCACGTCCCATCCCTAAAAGTCTCTTTCATAAATAGAAGAGACTTAAAAAGATATTTGGGGACATGAATGTTTTATTTTCACATTTGTATTGCTGTACGATGTGAAAACTAGTCTCTACACATATTTATTGGTAATCAAAGTGGTAAATGTTTTCATCTTGTGTGAGAATTCAATTAGCATTCAGTTGTTTGATGTCATACTCATGAACGAAGATGATAGCCAGCCATTCTGCAGAAGATCAATAGCACAAACAGCCTGCAAAATGACGTCATTTTGATCTTCACCTCATGAATCAGCTAGTGATGTAGACTTGTGATGCGAGTTACATTGTTAACCAAGTCGTCATGTAAAAACATTGTCATGACGTAAAGTCTACAGTAGTGATATCGTTTTGCTCCTCGTGTCCTGCAGATGGAGCTATTGTAGTATGATGATTCAGAAAGCATGCACTTTGTTTGTTCAGTCATCCTTCCTTGCTAACAAAACCACACTTAATACAGCATGCAGATAAGGTACGCTAGTGTGATCTATTCCTGTCTCAAAAAATCAGGTCTGGCAGACATGTTTGGATTCTCATACACAATAGGCCAGGTTTGTCACTTTCAGAAGACTCTCATACAAAAAAAGACTACAAAAATGAGTACAGACTCAGTTGTACCTGTTCTGCCACAATGGTTTGTACAGTGACATGCAAGAACAGTGACATAATGTACGAGGTGTGATCAATAAGTATCTGGACTGGTGCTATAAAAAGAAAACTACTACACGTACCAATTTGGCATTTAATCTCCTTCAAAGTAGTCCCCTTCGGAAGATACACACTTAATCCAGCACTGTTTCCATTGATGGAAGCAGCCCTGGAACTCGTTTTCTGGGATAATCAGTAGCTGCCTCGTCGCATTCACTTGGATTTTGACGTCTTGAAATCTTCTTCCTATCAAGTGGGAATTGAATTTTGGAAAGAGGAAAAAGTCGCAAGGGGCGAGATCTGGGGAATACGGTGACTGTCGGACCTGGCGGATGTTGTGCTTGGCCAAAACTGCTGCACAAGCTGCGCTGAATGGGCAGGTGCGTTTTCATGGTGCAATTGCCACTCACCGGACGCAGGCGATTCTGGCCTTTTCTGACGAATAGCATCCCGCTAACGCCGCAACATGTCACAGTAGTACTCCTTGTGTACTGTCTGACCAGGTGAAGCATACTCATGATGAACAATCCCCTTGTTTTTCTCAGTTCTGTTGGTTGCTGGTCTCCCAGAACGTTCGTCACTGTCGACATGTCGGCCATCTTGGAAACGTCTGAACCACTCGTACACTCGGCTCATACCCTCCTCTCTATACACTTTCCTCAACTTTGCATAGGCCTCAGCGCAAAATTTGATGCAGATTCTCTGCTCAGCTGTCTCTGTCATGGTCAATGCGATGACCACACGTTTCTTCCAAGCACTGCTGTAAAGAGCGGACGTAAGCTAGGACGTTAAAACTTAGTGTGCATGCACGGTTGGGGTCAAGGTAAATCTGTGCCAAGTGGCACTCTGCGTCTTTTAGCTCCTTTACTATGGCACCAGTCCTGATACTTATTGATCACACCTCCTATGCAGGCCTGTCTAGCATCATTAAACATAATTGAACAAAGTTTGATGAAGTAATTTTGATTCATTTACTTTGTTTTTCAATATTGAGGCATGGTGATTCCATAGATTGATCGATCAGTTGCCCCACCCCCTCCAAAAAAAGAAGGAATGGCAAAGCCCTCAAGGCTCATGTGCATAAATGATATGATTCTAGTGTAAGCAAAGGCTTGGCTTTTGTACTTGCGAAACATGTTTTCTAAAAATTTATGCATTTTTCACACTTTTGTCAGTCTCCTGTGACCTTGACCTGTGCGAGTAGTGAACCAAAACAGTATGCACAGAAAGGTCATATCAGCTACTTTTCTGCTGAATTTGGATGAAAAGTTTTGCAAAAGTGCGGATAAAACATTAAAAGCTGAAAGTATACTTTTTTAACATCCTTTGCTGATCCCTTAACCTTTCCGAGGGGTCATCCAAATTAGCATGCATAAGAAGGTCTTACCATCAGGTATCTTCGGACCAAGTTTGGGGTTGAAGTTGTAAATAGTATTCAAGATAAAAACAATTTTTGTCAAGAAAGTTATTTCCTGATCTGTTGTGACCCTTGACCATTTTGAGGGGTCATCCAAATTAGTATGTTTAGTAAGGTCTTACCATTAGGTATCTCTGTACCAAGTTTGGGTCTGAAGTTGTGAATAGTATTTGAGAGAAAAAAAAAAACTTTTGTCAATAAGTCCCTTCTATTTATAGAAGGGACTTTTAAGGACTGGGTTGTGGTGGGGTGAATTTAATAGCATGTCCAAGATGTCAAAGGCGGGCAGGCCTAATCCCCTAACTGAAGTAACAAGATAAAAATTACATCATACCTAGTTACTCCAACCTTGCCGCTGAACGTACATTTGGCGCGAAGCGCCATATGTGTGTATGTGTGTGTGCTTATGTATGTAAACACGAGAATCTCTGATATTGCTGTACACACAAGCTTGAAACTTGGCAAAATACTTTCTTCAAGATGTGGCTGAGACAGCCTCAGAGCATATTGTAAGGGGATGTCTCCTTGAAGACATAAAAGACAGTTTATAGAAAGTCCATAATTTTTGTCATATTATTTACTTGAAATTTTGAATATAGCTAGTTTGGATAAAGACATTGGATGAGTTTGTTAGCTAGTTTTGTACCATTTCAAATTCTTCAGTAAAAATTAATTTTTTTCAGAAAAAAAATAAAACGGTAAAAAACCTCGACTTCTGAATCAAGTCAGACAGTAGCGGTGATGTAAAAGAAGCCACTCTGCACCACACAGACATTGACGCAATACTCTAAAGATGACATAATTCTCTCTCTCGCACGCTCTCTCTCTCTCTCGCACACACGCTCTCTCTCTCTCTCGCACACACATGCGTGCATCTCCACAAGGCATAGATCCTCATGCACCCAGGATGCATGAGGATCTATGCCTCTTGGAGATGTTTGGAGTGTGCACGCACGCACATAGACACACATCAACGCGCTTTCAGAAGAGCATGCAGGTGTCAACAAAGCAATTTTTGACAGAAAATGGTTATTTGTAACCTATTTCCTGATCTCTCGTGACCCTTGACTTTTCCGAAGGGTCATCCAAATTAGTATGCATAGGAAAGTCTTACCATCAGGTATCTCCAAGTTTGGGTCTGAAGTTGTGAATACTATTTGAGAAAAAACATCTTTTGTGAAAATATGGCTATTTTGTACCTATTCCCTGAGCTCTTGTGACCCTTGAGCTTTCCAAGGGGTCAACTAAATTGACATGCATAGAAAGGTCTTAAGATCAGGTATCTATTTGGGTTGTACCAAGTCTGGGTTTGAAGTTGTAAATAATATTTGAGAACAAATAAATTCTGTCAAAATATGGCAATTTTTTTCACCTATATCATGATCCCATGTGGCCTTGACTTTCAGAGGGGTCAATGAAATTGGTATGTTTAGAAAGGTCTTGCCACAAAAAAATATTTGGGCCGAGTTTGAAGACTGTGGCTTGAATAATCTCTGAGAAAATGCAAATGTTAAAGTTTACCCACAGACAACGGTAGACGGACGACCACTAGCCCAGAACATTTTGC
This sequence comes from Semisulcospira habei, assembly GCA_036245525.1. NCBI lineage: Eukaryota > Metazoa > Mollusca > Gastropoda > Semisulcospiridae > Semisulcospira > Semisulcospira habei. The sequence goes on from BTPG01000005.1 coordinate 110,969,088, forward strand.
TTCACATGTCAGCCAAAAAGAAATTTTGTCAAAATATTTCCAGCGTTTTTTTCTCTCCCAAGACTGACAATCCAAGTGACATCAATTTGACAGGTTGGTGGCCAGAAAGTTGCATATTCAAAGTTTTGTAAGCATGCTATTAACAATTCCTTTCACACTCTCTGCTACTTAGAGAACATGATAATTGAATATGGTCAGGTTAGAAGCTAGAACTTCAGACTGGGCGAATTTGCAGCTGCCACAACATTCCTCAAAGGAGACACTGATTAATTCCTTCATGTAGATATTTCAATTGAAGTAGTAAAGATGACCCCTAAAGCGAGACTTGTGTGTACAGACAGATATACACATGTAAAAGACACGCGGCCTCTCAGTGTCTCACTGCTGCCAGACAACATCTTTTTCATGAAAAAGCTTGACGCGGCTGCCTCATCCAGCAAGCTGTTCTTCTCAGTGTCAAATGAACTGCCGGGAAAACCCAAGTCTGCAGCTCTTCCTGCTGATGTCCCCTTTTAGAAACTGCCGCAGACATTTTGTGATTTTTTCACTGACAAAATCAAACTGCTGTGTGAGAACTTATGTGCTAAGCAGTGTGATGCACCCATTTTTGACTACCGTATTGAAAATACAGTAGCCTGTTCAACACCTAGTACGCGATAACATAGGCAGGAAGGCGTCACACTGTAAAAGTGTAGTAACGAGAGAAAATTACATCACGTCTAACTACACTAGCATAGTTGCTGAACGCAGATCTAGTGCCAAAGCGCCGTATGTGTGTGTGTGTGTGTGTGTGTATGTGACAGCGACTAGAGCCCACGTTTGTGGATGGATAGGCTTGAAACTTTAAGATATCGTCTTTAAAAGAATCATCTCGAGACCTTTTTAAAAAACGTTTTATTTAGTTCACACATTATTGAGAAAATGACCGTTTCACAAAAACCGGTTGATCCGCATTAGAGTCCATAATTTGTCTTATTCTTACTAGTTATTTTGCATATAGCTAGATTAAAAAAAGACACTGAATGCGATTGTTAGCCAGCAATGTACCTCTTCAGCTTTTTGAATGATAATTTATTTTTGGAAAATTTTCTAACCACGTTTCACTCCCACCAAAGAGTCAGCCCTGAAAGAGGCTGTGTGGAAGAGACCCTTGCGTGCCTTTCACGACTCAGACAATGACAGTGACGTAAAAGCGCCAAGCACGTCAGTGTTGTACAATGTTTCTAACATACGCAAAGCACGAAAAGTCAGTGTTATTCATGTGTATGGGTAGAAGCAATGTTCTCTGTTTCCGACAATTTGATTAGGAAGCCAGTCTGTGGCTATGCCAACCCACAGAGCATGTAACTGGCGCCATGTGTGTCAGTGTTTGTGCGGATCGGGGGTATGGTAGCTGGTTAGGGTGGAGAGCGATGAATCTAAGCTTAAAAGAGTATTAACTCTGAATGTTCCTAGAGAAAATTGCATGTGATCTAAAAACAATACGGTAGACTTTGGGATGGTATCTCATCTTCTTGTTGTTTATGATGGTCCATGTTTTGCAAAGTTCAAACCTGTTACAGAAGGCGAAATCGCTGCCATAATTGCAAAGTCTCCAACAAAAAGTTGCATGTTGGATCCTGTTCTGACTTGTTTCTAAAAGCAGTGCATCAGCGATCTTGTACCGTTGATCACTGCTATTGTAAACATGTCTCTGTCAGCCGGAACTGTTCCAAAGTCTTTCAAACAGGCTGTCGTTACCCCGTTGCTTAAAAAACCATGCTTGGACAGAAATAGGGCTCGGGATGTCATCACGCCAGTTGTGGTGGCCATCTTGTGAGGATACGGGACTAAGCGCTCATAGGGAAATCGCTGTTTTTGTAATGTCAGGAAAGTCCTGACGTACTATAAGCAATAACAGCAAGTCTTGCCATCACTGTAGGAAACCGTTCACCAGAATCTGCTTTTGTTTGTTTCCAAAGAGGAAGAAAAATGAAGAAAAACGTATTGAAACACAATTTTGCTACTATCTCATGACTATGGTATCCTCTTAAGATGGCGGCTGATGCACCGATGCTGCTAGGCAACGCGGGGAACTTCCTGAGCTCTATACCCTGAAAAACTACAGGCCTGTATCCAACCTACCATTCATTTCTAAGGTACTGGAGAAAGTTGTCTAACAACAGCTCCTGGAACACTTAGTGGTGAATGGTCTGTTGGAAATGTATCAGTCCACCTATAGGAAAGGTCACAGCGTGGAGACAGCGGCGCTGAGTGTTCTAAATGACTTGCTTTATAAAGCGGGGGAGAGAATTGTCTCACTTGTGGCCCTGTTGGATCTCAGCGCTGCTTTCGATACGCTGGACCATTCCGTTCTCCTGAAGAGGCTTGAAATCACCTTTGACCTTCATGAAAATAATGCCACAAGGCTTGTGAAGCGCAGACGAATATGAAACCACGTAACTCGTATTCTGAAACACCTTCACTGGCTTCCAATCCAATCCCACATGCAGTTTAAAATAGCGACCCTTGCATACCGCCACTTTGATGCCAGTCTTCCATCATACCTTTCCTCCAATCTAATGACTTATCAGGTACTGCGTTCATCAGGAGAGAAACTTCTCTAAGTCCCAAAGTTCCATCTCAAATCTGCCAATGAACGCTCTTTCAGATATACTGCTCCATTAATTTGGAATTTCTTACCAACTGAGCTCAAAAATGCCTCTCGAACACTCTTAATCAGTTCAAAGCAAAGTTAAAAACTTACTTTTTCACTCAGACTTTCAAGTAATTTCTATGGTATCTCTGTACACATCCCCTGCAGACTCTGTGTGTGTGTTTGTTTGAGCGCGCGCAAGAGAGAGAGGGAGCGAGAGAGAGAGAGAGAGAGCATCGAGCTATATTATAAATATGAGAAATTTTAATGCACTATATATAAATACCATGTATTATTATTATTTTTTATTATACACCTGGTGTGACGTTGCATCATCATGTGTCCTGTTTACTGTACCTTCCTCAGCCCATTTGTAAGCATGACGACGCAAAATGATAATAATAATAATAATAATAATGAGTACTTGTATAGCGCCTAACCTCAGATTAGAGCTCTAGGCGCTTAACAAAAACTAATGTACAAAAATAACTAATTACAAAAATGCAATTTACAAAAAGTACAAAAAACAAAATACAACGCACTCTGTAAACAAGCTATAAAGTCACCATTCAAAAGTGCTACGCTTATGGACTCATACTGGCATTCACACACACACTCACACACACACTACTTCTAACATAGAGATGACATTAACATGACAGGTGTGTGACAAAGTCATTTGTAGCGGACAGAAAAAATATGGGTCTTTAGGGCTCTCTCGAATCCACGTATCTCAGTTCGCGTGGGAGAGAATTCCAAACAACTGGGCTTTGGTATCTGAATGACCTCTCACCAAACGACTTTGTTTTGACAAGAGGGATACGTAAAACTCGAGAGTCGGCAGCAGAGCGCAAATTCTGTCTTGAGGGCGTATACAGCCATACAAAAGTGTGGCACATACCCATGGTGATGGTTACAAAAAGCATTCTATGATGTATGAAAAGTTCTAAGTGTGATGCAAAAGCAGAAGGTTCTAAAGTTATGAAACACAGAATATTGCATTTCTATGAGGAACATACCATGTTGCATTTCTGTAAGTGTTGTACATTTGTTGTAAAGTGTTTCAGTGTCATTGTCAATATCATTACCAACCAAAACATGTTACTGTTACAAGTAGAGTGATGCATTCTGAGATAGCATGCTAAAGCTAGACATGATAATTATCACACACATAACATACAAACAGGTAATTTTACATAAAACAATCTGCAGGCTGGTATATTTACTTAGGTTCCAAAGAAACAAGGAGAAAATGGGTCGTAACCGTCAACCACACACGCACACGTACATGTTTATAATATATTGTCCACTGCGCCATCGTGGATCCTAAGATTTGAAATTGAAAAGACAGAAATAGACCGACCCATTCTTGGCGTGAAATGTCAATCAAACTTAGCGGGCATTCGCCTCTCGACCAATCAAAACACTGCAGACCATGTGCTTCCGACTGCCAAGCGGAAGGTATGGCACAACTGATGTTTATACTTGCGGAGCATGGAAGAGCATCTATGTTTCCGCTATTCAGCCAATTTTGGCGGTATTGTAGATGCCTGGAAAGCACTGTTGTTATGGGGAGTGTAAATCAGATTCCTGATACCGCAATCAGTATCCAGGTGTATATTTTTTTCTGTTCCCGAAGCTTTTATCACGACTGGCAGACATGAAAGAATGGATAAAAGCTTGCACATGGTCAACTGAACCCTGAGAGAATCACATCACTATGTATGCTCAAAAGTAAAATTTCTACTTTTCCATGTTCCACCATAGTATTCACAGACTGACTCTATTGCTTGTACTTACATTTGGTCCGCTAAATTGGATTGTAGATCTGTCAGTTGCATGTGAAGCATTCGTGCATGTACACTGATCCTGTATAGTTGTGAGATGGAGTGAGAGACGCCTCACTGATGTAAACAGACTAGCACTAGCAGAAGTTCTCACGGGGAAAAAGAGACGTTTTTAGACAGACTTCAGAAAAAGTGTACTGATGTTTGCCTGCGTGAGAATTTCTTTTAGTGACTCAGTAGCGGGATATGCAAACATGTAGGTATAGAATCACCCATATTTCAAACTGTAAACAACACATAAAAACTGATATTACCATCGGAAAGAGTGCATACAAATGTGTGTTCGTGCAAAATTTCAAAGCTCTACCTTTAATATTTTTTTGATAAATCGCAACTTGATTTGGCGAAAATGAGACGATTTGCGCATTTCATAAAATGCTAAGTTTAGGGTCGCAAAACTACATAATCTCTAGACTGACAATATCCCCACTTGCTGTACTGATTAAACCCAAAACCTAGCTTGTAATGATTATTTTACAGCTCCAATAATGGTATACTTTAGAAGATATGCCATCCTAAAAATGGTTTAAAAGTCAACGTTGAATAGTGCGCTTTATGATATCACTCTACACTCGCGCTCTTTTCCATGAAGCACACATAGCACGCTTGCCAGACCCTGACTAAAGGGGGCGCAGCCAAATAAAGAGTGGATCGGTTTATTGTCTGAGGGTATTTTCTGTGGAGTAAGGAATACGGTGAAGTAGAGTAAGTCACACAAAAACTTTTTTTTGCTTTGATTTAAAGCCACTCCACTGAAATCAAGGCCTAAGCGCTGTAGAGTAAACTTGTGAGTCTGAAACAAAACTGAAGAAAAAGAATTGATGGCTCTACACCCATGAAGTACAGAGACAGTGAAGTCCTTTATGAAGGCATGCGTGATTTTAACATCCACAACACATGGGAAGAGTAAAGCCTATGAAAGTCTGGGTGATTTTTCCCCAACAGGAAAGACAAAAGCCCTAAATATAAAAGTCTGGGTGATTTTTCACCCACGACATACAGGGGGAAAAAAAACCCATATAAAAACCATGGGTGGTTTTTAACCCAGGAAGTGATTGATGTGAGTTGGAACTTGACGTACAGAAGGGTCAAACTGGTTCAGGCTCTTGAAAGCACAAAACTCTTCATAGGTGTTGGTGCTCTTTCCACTAAAACCAAGTAGTCAACATTCTCCAATGTACCAGTCACTTCTGTCAGATCATAAGGATTTGCACACTACAAATGCTTTGTTATCTCTTAACCCATATCATACTGAGGCTAAAAGCTTCAAATTTGTACAATGCCATATGCAAGCTACATGATAGTACTTACAGATAAGCATATAGACCAATGGCTTTAGTTCAAAGGTGGTGCCAGAATAGCTTGGCGCATACAGGCGCCAAGCTATTCTGGCACTACCCTTGAACTATTTTAGTCAAACTTATTTCACACTGATAAGGGTTAAGGCTTAATTTATACCATGGACATTTACAATATGCACTTTACGATGTATGCATGCACTTAGAATCTGGTAGCAGTTTGTTGTAATACTTGGCTGTGTTGATGTTTTCATGATGTTGTGTCCATGTTGCGAAGTAGCTGTTTTAATCAAGGGGAACAATGCCTGCAAATTCTGTATCGCAGTGGAGCTCATATAAAACTGCAGTGCAGTCTTGTTTGCCTCTCATCCATCTCGCTGCGTATGTGTTTGCATTTTTGTGAGTATTGTGGTGTTTGTGTGTAAGCACACATGCACACATATTGCAATATTCTTTGTTATGTGTGGTACTGATAATTAGAACTAGATGAATGTAGGACTAAGCGTTGATAGCACTACTGTCAAAAACAAGTCTATTGAAATGTAGTGCTAATGATATGTAAAGACTTATGTGCTTTGGGAACGTCAAGACCATGTACCAGAGCGGCAAGGCCACCCAGATAGCAGCGGAAATGCAAAAGTACAACCTTTTCCTGCTAGGTATCAGTGAAGCCAGATGGACGCAGTCTGGCCAGAAAAGGCTGTTAAGTGGGGAGATGATTCTGTATTCAGGTCATGAAGAGGAGAATGCCCCCCATACAGAAGGAGTAGCATTCATGCTGTCACCAGTGGCACAGAGAGCGCTGATGGGCTGGGAACCTCTTAGGCCAAGAATTATCACAGCAGCCTTTAGAACCAAGAAAAAGCTCAAGCTGAACGTCATCCAGTGTTATGCGCCCACTAATGACAGTGACGAGGAAGAGAAACAAGAGTTCTACGACCGACTCCAGAGTGCCGTGGACAAATGTGCGGAGCGAGACATCACCATCGTCATGGGCGAT
>BTPG01000005.1:110976367-111259894 GCA_036245525.1 Semisulcospira habei
CCGCTACCTGAACCTCAGTCGACTGGTGACTTTGTTCTGAACCTAAACCTCTGTGACAAGGGTTCTACCCCAAAATCCTCAACTACTGGTGTTGTAACACACAAAAAAATCGTCTGAAAATGAACCTCAGCTCGACTGTTTCTGGGTTGACAAGTGTAGAAATCCAATCTCGTGGGTGCAGAAATTGATCGAAGCATGGCTTGATTGAATCCGCAAAGAACTGTGCATATCGTTATAAAAACCAAACCAATTAAAAAGGTATGAACGTACTTGTACGAGGTAAGCACAAGCTTGTTAACGACGACAATCATGAACGAGGAGACGCCGTAAAACAATGCAGCCAACACGCAGGACAAGGCGGAGTGAGGAGCTTCGAACTGCCTCGCGTCCGAAGATGATGATGACCTCTCCATGTTGGATTTTTCCTCTTGTATATTTGGTTTGTCGGACCTACCATTCCCCTCACGCTAGCGCTATTTTTCTATTTACTGCACCAGTCCATTCAATGTGACTTTTTGATAAATTATCATCCAAGAGTGCCTCAGTTTGCTGGCTACTTCGGCTATTCGACCATGTTTGACCGCAGTTATCGTTCGTAGTCGAATGTGAGAAGGGAGCTCACTTTGACAGCTCGAAGACGAAGCAGGCACTTGTTATACACCATTAACTGCAAAGCACACTCCACTCTACAGTATTTGTTTGGAGCTCACATGCGGTTTTTTAAATTTTTTTTTTATAGGAACATTCAGAGTTGTTCACATTTTTAGGCTTATTATGGGGCTGATCCATTTCCCTCCTCTCTAAGCCAGCCTATGATCAAAACACACGTCGGTGCACACAAAATAATATGACACGGACACAGGCGCTTCCCGCCCCTAACGCTCTGTGGCCGGCTCGTGTCAGTACTAGTAGCGACAGGAATCCATTTCCTTCTACTCTAACCCACCCTCTGATCCACACTGGCACTATAGTATCTATCTATCTATATCCCGTAGTCTTGCCGACCGTTGGGGCACCACTGATGACTTGGCAACTGACCAGCTCCCTCCATTCCTCTCTGTTCTCTGCGGCCATTCTTAGCGTATAGGCGCCCAGCCTCAGTCCTGTCCACTCTGAGATATTGTTCTCCCATCTTTTCCTCAGTCTTCCTCTCCTTCGTCCTCCTTGCACAGTGCCTTGCAGGATTGTTTTGGCAAGCCCTGCTGAACGCGTGACTGACATGCCCATACCACTTCAGTTTGCGTTTTTTTCATAATGGCTAATAGGTCTTTATAGGGCCCGATGGCTTGCCTGATTCTGCTTCCCACTTCCTCGTTCGTGACTGATGTGATCTCTGTATGAAATGCCAAGCAGCCTTCGAAACTAACATCTCATTTCAGTGGCTTGTATCCTCTCAGTTTTCAAGGTCTGCTGTGAGGGTCCATGACTCACAGGCATACAAGAACACTGACTGAGATGACTAAGGAGCGCATCAGTCTTGGAGCAGAGCGTGATGTTTCTGTCCTTCCTTCAATCTTGTCAGTGCTGTTGATGCCTGCGCAATCCTGCACAGTATTTCTGGTTTTGATCCCTCAGTCTGTCACAATGGCTCCTAAGTATTTGAATTTATTAACTGTTTCCCTGGCAGTTTTTGGCTTCCAATCATGACGTCAGTGCCAATGCCACTGGTGTTATTTGTCATCAGTTTGGTCTTCTCTGCACCGATTTCCATCCCATACGCAATGGCTGTACTCAGTGTCCAGCTTTTCCACCAGCTGAGCTAGCTCCTTCTCTGTTCCTGCAAGGCCATCAATGTCGTCCGCAAGACTGAAATAAAGACTGATACACGGCGATCCCCGCCGAGAAAAACTGTAGGCTTATGTAAAAACCGTCAGAAAAATCATGCGATTATTAATGAGAAGATTTTTTCTTTTAGTTTGTTTTTTTGTTTGGTTTTTTTTTTTTTCGTAAAAAAAGATTCAATTGTTTAAAGATTAATCACAAATAATTCGTGAAATTAATCCAAAAAACGTAATTTTTTGTTTCATTATAAAATATTTAATTATTACTCACCGCGCACTAAAAAAGTTCTAGAGGTACAATGCTGGTTAACGAACTCATTCAATATCTCCCTTTTATCTAGCTATACGCAAAATATCTAGGAAAAATAAGAAAAATTACGGACTCCAGTGTGGATTAACCGGTTTTTGTGAAACGGCCATTTTCTCGCCAATAAGCATCCTAATCGAAAATTTAAAAGAAAACTGCCTCGAGAATATCATTCAATTTCAAGCTTGTCAGTCCTCAAACGCGGGCTCTAGTCACTCTCTCTCTCTCACACACACACACACACCGGCACACACACTGACACACACACACACAGGCGCACATAAGCCTCACAGTGGGTTACCTACCATTTCATGTGAAAATGGGTTCCCATATTTCTATTTGTTCTAGGGCTCTGGAATTGATGCGAATGTTTAGAACTCACCTTATAACTAAGCTCTATAACTTAAAATAAAATAGACATTTTCTAGAAACAGAGGCACTAGATGCCGAAAAAAATGGGTTTCTGCCAATAAAGTGGGTGGGTGTCTCTCTCACACAAAACTGACTGGCATTACAGTCAAAATGGGTGTCTTCACAACAGTAGGCTTCTGTAATAAGGTCAAGTTCATGGAATACTTCTTTTTCACATTAATTTTTTTTTTCCCAACTTAATGTGTATGTGTGCTTTAACATTCTTTACATTGTATGGTGCAAAATTCAATAAACACTGGCCCGAAACCTTTCGATTATGATTTTTACAGAGGAAATCTTTTAAACATTGCTGCGTTTTGTCCTTCTGAAGCAAAACAGTTTATCATGGCATTGATGTGAGAATCAACATAATGTATTCTGGAAATTAAAGGACTTTTTTTGTGTGTTTTGGGTACTCTGGAGTTTCAGACAAACAGCAACAGAGCATTTTGAATATTAACCCTTATCATTCGGAATACACCCAGTGTGTGCAACTAGTGTGACTGAAATAGTCCAAGGGTTAGTGCCAGAATAGCTTGGTGCCTCTAGGCGCCAAGCTATTGTGGCACCACCCTTGAACTAAAGCCATTGGTCTATGTCCTCATCTGTAAGTACTGTAATGTAGCTTGCAAAGAATTATGGCAGTGAACAAATTTGAAGCTATTAGCCTCAGTATGACTATGATGCGGGTCAAAAAGTGTGGAAAAATATGAAAGATAGAAAAAGACCCAGACGAAGAAACGAACACTTAACTTATTCTACCCCAGCAAAATTTAAGATCCACCACGATAGTTCAAGGGTGATGCCAGAATAGCTTGGCGCCTATGGGCGCCAAGCTATTCTGGCATCACCCTTGAACTATCGTGGTGGATCTGTGTCCTGCACTGCAACGCAGTCTTCTGAAGACGACTTCAACATTTGGGCTTAACTTATTCTACCCCAGACACACCACAGCAAAATAAAGATCCACCATGATAGTTCAAGGGTGATGCCAGAATAGCTTGGCGCCTATGGGCGCCAAGCTATTCTGGCATCACCCTTGAACTATCATGGTGGATCTGTGTCCTGCACTGCAACGCAGTCTTCTGAAGACGACTTCAACATTTGGGCTTAACTTATTCTACCCCAGACACACCACAGCAAAATAAAGATCCACCATGATAGTTCAAGGGTGATGCCAGAATAGCTTGGCGCCTATGGGCGCCAAGCTATTCTGGCATCACCCTTGAACTATCATGGTGGATCCGTGTCCTGCACTGCAACGCAGTCTTCTGAAGACGACTTCAACATTTGGGCTTAACTTATTCTACCCCAGACACACCACAGCAAAATAAAGATCCACCATGATAGTTCAAGGGTGATGCCAGAATAGCTTGGCGCCTATGGGCGCCAAGCTATTCTGGCATCACCCTTGAACTATCATGGTGGATCTGTGTCCTGCACTGCAACGCAGTCTTCTGAAGACGACTTCAACATTTGAGGATTCCGGTCTTGGGGTAGAATGAGTTAAAATGACAGAACAGAACACTGACATTAATTAATTAACTGACAACATAAGAAATCACTTGAAACTTCATCCTTTATTTAACGTCTTTCGTCTCCAACAAACAACCAACCATTCTTTCATTTGCAGAGTTTTTAAAATGGTATGCAGTACAACCAACCATTCTTTCATTTGCAGAGTTTTTTAAAATGGCATGCAGTATATTACAAACTCTTGTAATCAATCTTTACATTGTCAATGGTTTTCTTATCTTATTATTGTCTTTTGTCCCCAGCCGGCTGTTTCGTTTTGCAAATCCAAAGGTTATACAGTATACAAAATGTGACCCTTTCTCATGAAACCAGTCTTAACTCGCAGCGAGCCAATCAGCACTACACGCAATAATATGTGGTGGGGGTCAATCTGGGGCATTTTCACTTTTTTGGAGAAATGTATTCTGCATACACCAAAGTATCGTATGGTTAAAATCTTTATCATGAAAAATGCCATTAAACAGGTAAAAAAATGATTTTAAAAGTCTGCCCTTGGCCCCAATTATGCTGCACACAGAAACTTCACAGGCTGTTTTCTCAAAATGGCCACCGGAGGCTTTAACAACTTTAAACACTAACAGCTTTTACAATTTTTGCACTACAGCATACAGTCATATATCACAGTAATCAGCAAACACTGTAGTTTTCATAAATGTATATATGTCAAAACATCCAAAATGCGAGTTCTTAAGACTGATTTTGTGAGAGAGGGTCACAAATGATCCAGGCGTCCATCAGATAAAAAAAAAAAAAAAAAGCAGGCTATACATGCTGAAACCACCCCAATAATAACACTCATGTAATAAATCTGTATGAAATCGAAAATGCCGCGAGTGGCGGGGAACCTCAATTCATTTCTTTTGTAACTTTTTCAGTCTGTTGCGGACGTAATCCTTAATGTTTGTCCAGCGCCTATGTCTTAAGTGCAGGCTCCTCTGCCATTGCGTACTGTATCTCGGCCTTTCCAGGAAGTTTGTTCATGACGAGGTGTGTCTTGAAACGAGTTTGAACAGCTTTCTCTTCAGCTTCCCCCCATGGTTTCCTTGTAAATCTAGCTTTCTTTCGAACAGGAGCTGACGCAGTACTGTCATCATCAAAACTATCTAGATTGTCATCAGGCTCTGGACGTCTTTTCTCCGTCATGCTCATCGATTCCTGTGTTGCTGACTTGCTACTTGCTTCATTCACAGGTGCTGTTCCCCCCGAGACCTCTCTGCCAGTTTCTGATGTGTCTTCATTGTCAAAGTCAATCTCTTCATCATCGCCCAGCTCAGCTCTAATGCAACTCTCAAAATCTGTCATCCCATTGTTAACTGACAGAAGAATCTTTGCCACTTTTGCCTTTTGAAGGACGTCTTGAGGTTGGCGGTAGATATGGCGATGTATCCGAATATCATGGCCAAGGAAATCTGCCAGCTGATCCTGGTCTAACTCCGAGATGGCCATTGACTGAGCCAAAGTTGCAACCTGCTTCCGCAACTGAGTAAATGTGAACATGGCTGGGTATGACACCCCTGCTTCTAGGGCATGGGCCTTCAGAACATCATGGCCTCTGTAAGGCCTCTGACCAGAAGGTGTGGCAAAGATGTACTGGGAATCAGCGAGAGCTGGCACTGATTGCCTCATTTGAAGGATTCTGTCCACAGTTGTCATCATCTTCTTCGTCAGCAAAACGGGAACACTCCTATTAAACTTGCCTCTGATTTCCACTCGCTGAAAATGATTCACCATTTTCTTCTCAACCTCTGTGAGACCTTTCAAGATATCTTGATTGGTGATCGATCCAATCTTAGCATTCTGGAAGTCTGACACCTTCATTCTCTGAACTTCTCCCCCTCGTTTTCGGTTGAAAAGTGATACAGCACAAAGAGTTGCTTTAACCACTGTCGGATAATCTTCCGAAACCATCCTTGTCTCAAGAAGCTGTTGGACCTTCCTCACATCTTCACATGATGGGATCAGCTTGGGTTTGTTCATGGTCATTTTCCCGACCGACTGGGCTGCTGTAGCGGACACACAATCATACCAGTCCCCGTTGAAGACAGAGTCAAACCGCTGCACCTCAGAGAGCTCCTGTCGCCACCTGTCGTCTGAACCCTGCCCAAGCTGTTTGGATGCCTGTGACTGTTTGATCTGTGAACACTTTTTCAAAGCATGGCCTATGCGCATTGCGAGATTGCCTTTTTTGAACTGATGTGTGTCCTCATCAAAATCTGCTAGCTCTTTTACAGCCAGGATAACATGATCAAAGCTAGCTGAATTGATCACAGCATTTAAACTTGCGATTTTCATTTCTGACCTCACTCTGATAATCTTTAATAGTCTCCCTAACTCCCGCATCCTGGAGCTGATTTGTCCAGCCGTGTGTTCTTCAATGTCCCTGCGGTCAAATAATCTCTTTCCATACTCAAGAAGCAAGGGGTCAGTTCTGATGAGACGGCTTATCTCATCATCTCTCTGGCTGGCCAAGACCTTGTGATAGAATGAAAATTCAACGTCTTAAGGGTATTGGAAGCATTAGGCGACCACGGCGCGCCGCGTCTCCTCGCCGAGTGATCTGAAACCCTCCTGGCTTCTGACAGCAACGTTTTGAGTGTACAGAGATCAGCTTTTTTTGATAGAGCCCTTTGCAATGGCTACAGGCGAGAAGGTCGTCTACCTTACTAGTTTTGGTGCGATACTTAGGAATCAAACATCCGGATTTGTTTTCAAGAACAGCAACGTTATGCATGTAATCACCCTCATCTTGTAGTCTGATCCATGCTCGACGTCTCTGCTTGGTCCCTTTTTTCATCGACAAAATTTTAGCAACGTCTGCCTCATCTGCATGGACATCTTGTAAGTGCGTGCTCATTTTCAAGACAAGCTTGCCACACAATTTGCATGCATGTTTCTTGTCCCATTTGTACTTTCCTTTCCCTCTCTGCGACACGTGCACACCTGTTTCTTCTGTAAGTGCTCTTTCCCCACTCTTTCCAGCATCATGTTCCTCCTGCCTATCCACATTCTCATTGCCACCCCCTAACGCACACTGCACCTTGCTGGTACTAGCGTCACCAACACCTGGCCACCCCGAACCTGCCACTTTGATGAAATCTAACATAGTCGATACAATACTGTCTATGTCAGAGATCCCAGCAATTGATGCCGACACACCCTCTGAATCCGGTGAGCTCGAGCCAGGAAGAAACTCTTCGTCATCACTGCCCTCGTATTGCGATGCGCTGGCACTACTCTCAGTCTCGGGTCCATCCCAGGCGCCATTTGCCAACTGGAGAAAGAAAGAAAGAAAGATTAAAACCAAAGCTGCATTAGAAACAGAAACAGCCCAATTTTGGTTTAAGGGGCCTTGCACAAGAATAAAAAGAGTAATCCCGTGTATGACCGATTTACATATGTGTGACCTCGGTGACGAGGGCTGGCTTCTGCAGCAGTCAAAATCCAGGTTTTCTGAAAATGCAAGCAGTTTTCACACATTTGTCAACCCTGCGTGACCCTTTGAGAGAGGTCACTCAAATTGGCATGTTTAAAAAGGTCTTGCCACAAAGTATCCTTGGGCCAAGCTTGAAGAACGTGGCTTGAATAGCCTCCGAGAAAATGCCACCGCTAACTCATTCTACCTCCAGACACACCACAGCAGGATAACAGGGGTGGGATTCTAGTAAGAAAGAAAACGCGGAAAATCAAACGACAGGGGGGGGGGGGGGGGGGGGGGGGGGGGGCTGGGGGGGGGGGGTGGTTCATGTCCTTCATTTTCAGCGGCCGAAAAATCAAACGACAGGGGGGGGGGGGGGGGGGGGGGGATAGGCGCGTGTCCACTGTTCGCCAAAGTATCCAAAAACCGACAGGGGGAGCGAGACCAAACGCACCCGAAAATGGACTTTGTTATGACACTCCTGATCTGCAGTATAAAAATGGAATGTGCGTACCAGTTTATGTTCAGATGCACACTAAACGGCACTCTGTCTTGGACAATATCCTTTTTCACCGCCATTTTCCACTGCGACCTAAAGCTACCGGAAAAGTCGGGCGATAGTGAACCAAACTACATACAAATCCAACCCGTTTGAGATTTTTTTTGCCATTTAAGAAGATTTTTTTTTTTTTCGTCTTTTTTGTTGTTATTAGACGCGGAAAATAAATATGCTTCAGCGGAATTGTGAAAGAATTTCCGCGGAAATCCGCGGAAACGCGGAAGAATCCCACCCCTGGGATAAGGATCGACCATGATAGTTCAAAGGTGATGCCAGAACAGCTTGGCGCCTACGGGCGCCAAGCTATTCTGGCATCACCCTTGAACTATCATGGTCGATCTGTGTCCTGCGCTGCAATGCGGTCTTGAGAGGACAGGGGCAAAATTTAAGGATTTTGGTGTTGGGGTAGAATGAGTTAAAGTTTACCATGGACAACGGACGGACGACCAGTGGCCCAGAACATAAACTCACTTTTGCTTCGCACGCAGGCGCCAAGCTATTCTGGCATCACCCTTGAACTATCATGGTCGATCTGTGTCCTGCGCTGCAATGCGGTCTTGAGAGGACAGGGGCAAAATTTAAGGATTTTGGTGTTGGGGTAGAATGAGTTAAAGTTTACCATGGACGACGGACGGATGACCAGTGGCCCAGAACATAAACTCACTTTTGCTTCGCACGCACGCCAGCCAATAAAATGAAGATGATCATAGAATCACTTTACTTACCAGTTTGTAATTGGGAGCATTCCGCTGCCGTTCATGCACCCTCCTACCAGACGCACCCTCTGTGGCAGAGGCTGGGGTCCATGATTCTGCAGCATAGATCCCGATGGGTTTGGACATCCTGCTGCCATCCGGCGCTGGGTGTGTGCAGAAAGTCCTGAGCCGGTGTGACCAAAACGGTGTTGCTGAGAACATGTCCAATACAACAATGTAAACCAACTGACATTTTGAATCAGATTGATTGTACATTGCTTAACGTCCCGACAGCCACAAGGCTTTCTCAGGACGTGCCTGTACTGCTTGTGAAAAAAAAAAAACACCTAAACAGAACATTGCCATGTATGTCGCCTGCCGGTCAAATACGTTAACTCATTCTACCCCAACACCAAAATCCTTAAATTTTGCCCCTGTCCTCTCAAGACTGTATTGCAGTGCAGGGCACAGATCGACCATGATAGTTCAAGGGAGATGCCAGAATAGCTTGGCGCCTGTAGGCGCCAAGCTATTCTGGCATCACCCTTGAACTATCATGGTGGATCCTTATCCTGCCGTGGTGTGTCTGGGGTAGAATGAGTTAAATAAACCTAACACATGGGGCCAAGACATAAAGCTAAGACCATTTAGCAACACACATCCAATATCAAGAGCTACAGGCAGTGCAGACAGTAGGGAGAGTTTTAAAAAGGCAAATACAGGTGAATGGACAAAGGGTAGACAGAAACATTGATTGATTGATTGATTGATTGTACATTGCTTAACGTCCCGACAGCAACAAGGCTTTCTCAGGACGTGCCTGCACTGCTTGTGAAAAAAAAAACCCAACTAAACAGAACATTGAATGTATGTCGCCAGCCGGTCAAACACATTAAATAAACCTAACACATGGGGCCTAAATAAAGCTAAGACCATTTAGCAACACACATCCAATATCAAGAGCTACAGGCAGTGCAGACAGTAGGGAGAGTTTAAAAAAGGCAAATACAGGTGAATGGACCTCGGGTAGACAGAAACACATGCCCCAGAATAGAGAGAAAACCCCACCCTGTGGGGCTGACCAGGGTGACCCTGGGAACTAAAAAATACCTAACCCCACCCAAGTCCCCCAGGGCAGACCCGGGTGGGGTGGTAGACAGAAACACATGCATGCCCCAGAATAGAGAGAAAAACCCACCCTGTGGGGCTGACCAGGGTGACCCTGAGAACTAAAAACTGGCAATACAGTAAAGAGTGACACTTCAGTTGCACATTCCTAAAGACCTGTTTGTGGACGTTTGTTCTTCGAATCGTGAGGCAGTTTTGCGAACGAGGATTGAAATCTGGCGCCATTTTTGTTTTTTTTTTTAAAAAAGTCAACTGATACTGTGCATGCATGTGGCAAGTTAACACATGTCAGAAAAAAAAAGAAGAGGATTTTGGTGTTGGGGTAGAATGAGTTAAAATCGCGTGGCAGATTGACCTTGTAATGGGGTTATTGAACGAATTCCTTTCATTGAAGAAGAAAGCTTTTGTTAAAATCGTGGGGTTCTATTATCATTTACTACAAGACTCAACGGTCAGAGCGGCCAAAGACACGTTTGTGAAGCAGACGCCTTATTTTTCTGGGCCAAACGGGTATCGGGGATTGGAGGCATCTCTCAGTTAAATAACTGCACTGAACAAGTACATTTGGGCGTGCTCTTAACTAAGAAATATTGCATAAAGTACCTCTGCAAACGCGAAAGAATGGCCGGTGTGACCGTTGGAGACGAAAGACGTTTAAGCAAGGGAAACAACTCCGTTCATCGGTGTTGGCATAACCAATCAGCGATCAGCAAATTGATCTGAAAACACTCCGGCCGCTTCCGTGTCCACACACAGGCCCAGGGCATCCCTGAAACACAACCATGAAGTAAATCTGTTAAAATGGGGACATCGTATTTTGATATTTTTTTCTGACTTTTGAATGAAAGATAATACAGAAACAACCCTCAGAAAAAAATGGGTGTCTGATTTAGTCACCCAGAATTTCACAGACACCCAGTTTGCATAAGGATGGTAAAGAAAGTAACCCATTTTAGTCATTTGGTGTACGCACACACACTGACATACACACACACACACACACACACACACACACAGTGGCACACACACACACACACACACACACACACACACACACACACACACACACACACACACACACACACACACACACACACACACACACACACACAGGCGCACATAAGCCTCACAGTGGGTTACCTACCCTTTCATGTGAAAATGGGTTCCCATATTTCTATTTATTCTAGGGCTCTGGAATTGATGCGAATGTTTAGAACTCACCTTATAACTAAGCTCTATAACTTAAAATAAAATAGACATTTTCTAGAAACAGAGGCACTAGATGCCGAAAAAATGGGTTTCTGCCAATAAAGTGGGTGGGTGTCTCTCTCACACAAAACTGACTGGCATTACAGTCAAAATGGGTGTCTTCACAACATTAGGCGTCTGTAATAAGGTCAAGTTCATGGAATACTTCTTTTTCACATTAATTTTTTTTCCCAACTTAAATGTGTATGTGTGCTTTAACATTCTTTACATAGTATGGTGCAAAATTCAATAAACACTGGCCCGAAACCTTTCGATTATGATTTTTACAGAGGAAATCTTTTAAACATTGCTGCGTTTTGTCCTTTTGAAGCAAAACAGTTTATCATGGCATTGATGTGAGAATCAACGTAATGTATTCTGGAAATTAAAGGACTTTTTTTGTGTGTTTTTGGGTACTCTGGAGTTTCAGACAAACAGCAACAGAGCATTTTGAATATTAACCCTTATCATTCGGAATACACCAGTGTGTGCAACTAGTGTAACTGAAATAGTCCAAGGGTTAGTGCCAGAATAGCTTGGTGCCTCTAGGCGCCAAGCTATTGTGGCACCACCCTTGAACTAAAGCCATTGGTCTATGTCCTCATCTGTAAGTACTGTAATGTAGCTTGCATAGAATTATGGCAGTGAACAGATTTGAAGCTATTAGCCTCAGTATGACTATGATGCGGGTCAAAAAGTGTGGAAAAATGAATTTTTTTTTTCTAAAATGTATTTTTTTGAAAAATACTTACCGATGGCATTACTATCTGGGAATACACTCTATTGCCTATAGATTTCAGCAAAATTGTGTGTAGCACACAACTGGGGAGGAGACACCGGGGATCCAAGCACTATGACCCCGGGTGGCCTCCCCTTACTACCCTATCCCGGCGAGCACAGGGCGACCTCGTCAGTTTCACACATAGCCACAAGAGGCAAGCGGGGCAGGCGGGAGGGCCATTCGAGTAATGCCATCGGTAAGTATTTTTCAAAAAAATACATTTTAGAAAAAAAATTCATTTGTTTTTTCAAAATACATTACCGATGGCATTACTATCTGGGAGAATGGCGAACAGGCGGAGGGTGCCGTATCTAACCACAACCCAACCACTCCGCCGGCCCCCTCGAGAGAGAACTCCCGACGATTTCAGCTATGATGTGCCTAAGACGCCAGCAGTGCTCGGAGGGAGTGCTGGGCCGCGGAGATGTCGCCCACCCGTGCCAGGGAGTCACGTCAGCCGGATAGGTCTCTTAAGGTAGAAGCGTGCGAAAGTGGAGTCTGAGCGCCAGCCCCCAAAATATCTTTGACCGAGCAGTTGCGGTCCAGGGCTAGACTGGTGGCTACTGCTCTCACTTCATGCGCCCGGATTTGTAAAGGCTCAGCGCCGCGTGGGGAGAGGTCTAGGTAGTCTGACCTAATCACCCACCGCAGCCAGGATGACACGATCTGGGCCGAGATGTGGCGTCTGCCCGCGGACAAGGTAAGAAGAGGCGCGAGCGCCCCCGGCGCTGCGGCTGAGAGCGGCGCAGGTAAATCTTTAGCGCCCGCACTGGGTCCTGTTGCCGCGATCCAGGGGAGAGGTCCGCTCCACAGAGGGGCCGTATCGTTAGCACCTGAGGAGCCGCCGCGGGCGGCGGTTCTTGGCCAGGAAGGACGGATCGGAGAGCCTCTGCGCAGAGCCGTCGGAACGAACCGCAAACAGGCTGGGAGCATCGAGAGCGCGTGAAGCTCGCTGACTCGGGACGCTGTAACGAGAGCCAGAAGGAAACAGGTTTTCCGGGTCAAGTCTGAGAACCGAGCCAAGGGGAGGGGCTCAACCGGTCCGTATTCAACCACGTCAGTACCCAGGCAAGATCCCACCGGGGTACTAGGGAACGTGAAACCGGACGTCGGAGTTCAAAGTGATCCAGAAATTCGACAGATCCTTGCAGGCGCCTGGGTCCGGAAGACACCGGTGACGGTAGATGTCCGCGAACGTAGCGCGGTAGCCCTTGATGGCGACCGGGGCTAAGCCCCGGTCGTCGAAGAGCCACAGGAAGAACTCCGCCAGTTGGTGGGAGGCTAGGTTAGTGGGAGGGTGCCCATGGGAGGTGCACCAGGTCTGAAAGACCCTCCACGTGCCTTCGTACACCTTCCTTGTAGAGAGTCTGCGGGCTGCTGCAATTGCCGCCACTGCTGCATCCGAGAACCTCTAGCGGCGCGGGCGTGCCGGACAACCTCCAAGCGTGTAGGCGGAGGCGTACGGGGCACGGATGGAAAAGCCGCTGACGGGGCTGCTTGAGCATCGTGGAAGGGGTAGGAAGCTCCAGAGGAGGGTCCGTCGCAAGCGCGAGGAGGTCCGTGGTCCAGCTCTTGGTCCAGTTGAAGGGGGCCACCAGCAGGAGGACCGCCGAGCATCCCAGAAGCTTCCGCAGTACCTTCGGAACGAGGACTGCCGGGGGGTAGGCGTAAGCAATCCGGCCGACCCAAGGAATGGGGAGCGCGTCCACTGCCCACGCGAGTGGATCCAGGACTGGCGAGACGTAGACCGGGAGCTGGCTGCTTCATCTGGTGGCAAACAGATCCACTAGCGGCGTTTCCCAGTGAGAGCAGAGCAGGCGAAAAATATCCGGGCGTAGGGACCGCTCCGTGTGGAGCAACTGTCCGCGACGAGACAGGGCGTCCGCCTTCACGTTGGGGTGGCCAGGGATGTGGCGGGCTCGTAGGGCAATGCCTCGATCCCTGCACCAGAGGCGAAGGTGGCACCGAAGAATGCAAAGGGAGGGCGAGTGAGTGCCACCCTGATTCTGTATGTAAGCCACCACCGTCGAGTTGTCGGAGAGCACGAGGACGTCCTGATTGGCCAAGGTCTCCTGCCAACGTCGAATGCCAATCCAACTGCCTTCAGCTCCAGCCAGTTGACGTGATTCCCGAACAGCTCCCGAAGCCAACGCCCGAGGCCGAGAGAAATCCGGTAACAGGTGCGCGCCCCAGCCGGCCTGGCTCGCCTCTGTACAGAGAGACCACCGAGGCGGCGGGGAGTGTAGGGCACCCCCGAAGCCAGCCAAGCGAGGTCCGCCCACCTCTCGAGGTGAGGACGAGCCCGAGGCGTGACAGGTACTAGATCCAACAGAGCGCCCGAGGGTCGCCAGTGAAGGAGACGTAGCTGGAGAGGCCGAGCATAAAGTCTGCCCAAGGGAAGCAGGTCCGCAGCCGCCCTGAGGAGGCCCAGGAGTTGAAGCCAGACCCTGGCGGTGAAGGAGGATCCCATCCCCATCGAAGTCGCTAAGTCGACTATCTTCTGTCGCCTGGCCAGAGGCAGGCGGGCAAGGTTGAGGTCGGTCAGGAATTCCATCCCCCGATGTAGAAACCGTCGAGAGGGAGAAGAACGGATTTCCCCAATGAATAGGAAACCTAGACGACGCAGAAGGGAAGGCAGGGCATCCCTGTCCGTCTGGAGGGCTGCGGAGACCAAGTTGCGCAGTAGAAGGTCGTCCAAGTAATTGGAGGCCGGGCTCAAGGAGCGCTGACGGAAATTGGCTATCACGGCGTCGAGCAGTCTTGGAAACACCCACGGACTGATGTTGAGGCCGAAAGGAAGGGCGCAGAACTGGTAGACGATCCCCCCAAGTCAAACCGAAGGTACCGGCGAAACGACGGATGAATCGGGACGTGCAGATAGGCGTCTGACAGATCGAGGCTGATCGCAAAGTCCATCGGTCGGAGGGCCGCACGGAGTGTCCTGGCCGTCTCCATCCTGAATCGAGGGGCCAAGCATCCTGAATCGAGGCCAAGCTGATAAGTCACCACTTGCCGCCTGGTTTGGGAGCTAGAAGAGTCGGCTGTAGAACGCCAGAGAGTCCTGCCGCAAAACCACCTCTGTCGCCGCTTTGGTGAGGAGGGTCGCCACTTCCCCGCGCAGAGCGTCCGCCTGTGTGCCGTCGAGCGGTTCCTGGGTCCACATGGGTGCTCAGCGAAGAGGCGGAGGCGACAGGAACGAAAGTTGCAGGCCTGCGGTAACGGTGGAAAGAATCCAGGGGTCGTCCGGGAACAGCGATCTCCAAGATCGCTGAAGAGCGACAGCCGCCCGCCGACGGGAGGCCCGATTAATGAGGCGGGGGCGGAGGCGGGGGCGAGTCAAAGAGCCCGACCGCGGCCCGATCTACGGGCACCGCGGGGCCAAGAAGGGCGAGGGGCGGGGCCGGCCTGAGTAGCCTGGAATGGACGGGCCCGACCTCGTGAAGATCCGACTGTAGAGAAGGAGGGCCTGAAAGACCGCTGGGCACGACCCCCGCCGTGCGGGGGGCGCGAAAGCGGGTCGAGGCTGGGTTAGATGCAGGCTTGGGCCACAAGTCCTTGGAAGATTCCTTAAAGGTGTGCCAAGTGTCGCCGAACAGCTGAGGACCCCCTAAGGGGGCGTGACGGAGCTGGGTCTTCACTGACAAGGGAAGGTCCGAGCAGAGGCGCAAAAGGGTATCCCTCCTCCAGAGGTCGCATTTGGCAGCCGCTGCCCTGGCGGTGGCGGAAGAATGGTAGGCGGACCGGTTGGCCGCTATCAGGATGGACTGCACGTCACGAAGCGGGGACTGAGCCTCCAGGTCCCACGTATCCTGTAGGCACTGCAGTGCTGCCTGGGTAGCCAGTTCCAAACCCGAGCACGCCAGCGAGTTCCGCGCTAAGGAGGCGATCCTGTCGAGAGGCCGAGGCCACGAGTTCTGGACGAGCCTGCGGCCGCCCGCCTGTAGTAAGGCCGCCACATCCACCGCTGGAAAAGGTAAGGCGAAGGCTTGGGAGTGTCCAGCGTACTAGGCCTGGTGGAAGCTTAAGTTGATTCCCACCGGCGATCGAGCGGCGGTAAAGTATCCCGTGTCGCCGAAAGCGTCGTTACGCAGCTGGGCGGAGAAGCATCGGTGAGGTCCCGGAAGCCGGCTTGCGGGAGGGACTTGCGGCGCTGGACTTGCCTCTGCGCGTCGACCATGGCCGAAGCCTGTCTCTTCGGAGGAGGCGAAGGCGGACAGACGTCGGGCGGTAGGGACTTGGCGATAAGCCTTGAAGCCTCACCCATAGCGTGGACCGACTGTGATCCGAGCGAAGGGCCGGCAACGTCTGACGAGGCGGAGGCCGACGCGACAGCGGAAAAGGCGGGAAGGAGAACCCGCCGCCGAGTCCTGCAAGAAGATCGCCGAGGCCGAGTCCGACGGATGAAGGCTGAGGACGTCCGTTCCAAACTGATCTTCTCGCGGCAAAGACGAAAGGGGGCGAGCGGCTACGAGAGTGCCGCACCGCCGCGCGCGAGGTAGACGCGGCAGCCGCCCGCGACGCAAGCAAAGAGGCGCGCCGCGGCGACGGAGGGACCGTGGCAAAGCGACGGTCCACCTCGAAGTCGGGATCCGCACGCGGCAGCCGACGTGAGCGACAAACCGCGATCGGAATACCGAGGAAGTGGCCTGGTCACCCCTGGCCCGCCCGGGAGAACCGGTGCGAGGGGGGGGGGGGGGGACCGCCAATAGTCTCCCCTAGCCCGCTCAGGAAAGGCGGAGCGGGGAGGGGACAAATACCGGGCACGCGGCCCCCCGTCCGATGTGTCGGACCGTGGAGGACGCGCGATGTCACACCGGGCCCGCCTGGTCGATACGAGGCGGGGGGGGGGGGGGGGGGGGACAGTCTAGGGTCACGCCAAGCCCGCTCAGGAAAGGCGGAGCGGGGAGGGGACGATTTATGAGCCCGCTGCCCCAGCTCCGAAGCCTCGGAGCGAGGGGGGGGGGGGGGCGAGGGTCCAAGTCACACCGGGCCCGTCCGGTCGATACGAGACGGGGGGGGGGGGGGGCGGGGGGGGGGACAGTCTACGGTCACGCCAAGCCCGCTCAGGCGAAGCGAAGCGGGGAGGGGACCATTATGTGCACGCGACCCCCGCTCCGACTCCTCGGAGCGTGGGGGGCGAGAGTCAACCACACCCCGGGCCCGCCCAGGCGAGACGGGGCGGGCGGGGGGGGGGGGGGGGGGGGGGGGGGAAGAAAGCGAAGCATGCCTTGCCCGTTCGGAAAATACAGAGCGGGGAGGCAGCATTACTAACGGTCTCGAGTCACGTTCCGAAGCCTCGGTGCGTGAGCGAGAGCATTTCTTATCACGTTTACTCTCTTTCTTATGCTTGCGTTCCGTCACCCGTCCCCGCTCCGGAGACCTAGAGCCAGGGGTGGCCGACGAACGCTCATCTCTCCCAGACCGCTCGCCCGAAGCAGAGCGGAGAGTGGGAACCAAAATGGGCTCAAGCCACGCGCTAACGAAGCAGAGCGTGGGGAGCGTGACTCCGAAACTCGCCTACCCTGCTCCGAAGACTCGGAGAGGGGAGGGAGAACCTGCGAGGTAACGGTACAAGAAGGGGACTTACCTGTGGGCCGGAAAGCCCGATGCGCCGAGGGAAGTACGTCCACCCGTGGAGGATCCCGTGGAGACCGAAGCGGGCGAGGGGACCGGTCACGCCTGAAGAAGTCCCACCTGCGCGAACACCGGTCTTCCGTCCAAGCGGCGCCACCATCACACGTGCCGTCCGAAGCACAGCCCGAACACGGCAAGCAAGAGTCGAGTGCATCAACCGGCCACTGGAAGTCCCCGCACGGCGGCAAGTCTTCGACACAGAAGAAGCCATAAGGCCCTAAACCAGCTACGCCGGCGAAGAAAGTCCACCTTGCACAAACCAGCCGGGCACAAGTCACGTGCGTCGTCGAACCCCAAGGCCAAGCCAAGGGTGAACTCACAAGTCAGAGCCGGTAAAACCGGTCGGCGCACAGGTCACAATGAGTCCAATTGTCAAAGGAAAAACCACGAATGTAGTGAGTCCAGGGCTGAATCGAAGACTCCAATTCAAGCCCACAGTCAAAAACCACTGAAACCCGTAGAACGGAGAAAGGCAAAAACTCGACCGTCCCCGGTCGAGCTATGAGTGAAACTGACGAGGTCGCCCTGTGCTCGCCGGGATAGGGTAGTAAGGGGAGGCCACCCGGGGTCATAGTGCTTGGATCCCCGGTGTCTCCTCCCCAGTTGTGTGCTACACACAATTTTGCTGAAATCTATAGGCAATAGAGTGTATTCCCAGATAGTAATGCCATCGGTAATGTATTTTGAAAAAACAAATATCAAAGATAGAAAAAGACCCAGACGAAGAAACGAACACTTAACTTATTCTACCCCAGCAAAATTTAAGATCCACCACGATAGTTCAAGGGTGATGCCAGAATAGCTTGGCGCCTGTATGGGCGCCAAGCTATTCTGGCATCACCCTTGAACTATCGTGGTGGATCTGTGTCCTGCACTGCAACGCAGTCTTCTGAAGACGACTTCAACATTTGGGCTTAACTTATTCTACCCCAGACACACCACAGCAAAATAAAGATCCACCATGATAGTTCAAGGGTGATGCCAGAATAGCTTGGCGCCTATGGGCGCCAAGCTATTCTGGCATCACCCTTGAACCATCAAGGTGGATCTGTGTCCTGTACTGCAACGCAGTCTTCTGAAGACGACTTCAACATTTGGGGATTCCGATCTTGGGGTAGAATGAGTTAAAATGACAGAACAGAACACTGACATTAATTAATTAACTGACAACATAAGAAATCACTTGAAACTTCAGCCTTTATTTAACGTCTTTCGTCTCCAACAAACAACCAACCATTCTTTCATTTGCAGAGTTTTTAAAATGGTATGCAGTACAACCAACCATTCTTTCATTTGCAGAGTTTTTAAAATGGCATGCAGTATATTACAAAATGATCCGCCCCCCCCCCCCCAAACCACTCTTGTAATCAATCTTTACATTGTCAATGGTTTTCTCATCTTATTATATTGTCTTTTGTCCCCAGCCGGCTGTTTCGTTTTGCAAATCCAAAGGTTATACAGTATACAAAATGTGACCCTTTCTCACGAAACCAGTCTTAACTCGCAGCGAGCCAATCAGCACTACACGCAATAATATGTGGTGGGGGTCAATCTGGGGCATTTTCACATTTTGGGAGAAATGTATTCTACATTTATACACCAAAGTATCGTATGGTTAAAATCTTTATCATGAAAAATGCCATTAAATAGGTAAAAAATGATTTTAAAAGTCTGCCCTTGGCCCCAATTATGCTGCACACAGAAACTTCACAGGCTGTTTTCTCAAAATGGCCGCCGGAGGCTTTAACAACTTTAAACACTTAACAGCTTTTACAATTTTTGCACTACAGCATACAGTCATACATCACAGTAATCAGCAAACACTGTAGTTTTCATAAATGTATATATGTCAAAACATCCAAAATGCGAGTTCTTAAGACTGATTTTGTGAGAGAGGGTCACAAATGATCCAGGCGTCCATCAGATAAAAAAAAAAAAAGCAGGCTATACTGTATACATGCTGAAACCACCCCAATAATAACACTCATGTAATAAATCTGTATGAAATCGAAAATGCCGCGAGTGGCGGGGAACCTCGATTCATTTCTTTTGTAACTTTTTCAGTCTGTTGCGGACGTAATCCTTAATGTTTGTCCAGCGCCTATGTCTAAGTGCAGGTTCCTCTGCCATTGCATACTGTATCTCGGCCTTTCCAGGAAGTTTGTTCATGACGAGGTGTGCCTTGAAACGAGTTTGAACAGCTTTCTCTTCAGCTTCCCCCCATGGTTTCCTTGTAAATCTAGCTTTCTTTCGAACAGGAGCTGACGCAGTACTGTCATCATCAAAACTATCTAGATTGTCATCAGGCTCTGGACGTCTTTTCTCCGTCATGCTCATCGATTCCTGTGTTGCTGACTTGCTACTTGCTTCATTCACAGGTGCTGTTCCCCCCGAGACCTCTCTGCCAGTTTCTGATGTGTCTTCATTGTCAAAGTCAATCTCTTCATCATCGCCCAGCTCAGCTCTAATGCAACTCTCAAAATCTGTCATCCCATTGTTAATTGACAGAAGAATCTTTGCCACTTTTGCCTTTTGAAGGACATCTTGAGGTTGGCGGTAGATATGGCGATGTATCCGAATATCATGGCCAAGGAAATCTGCCAGCTGATCCTGGTCTAACTCCGAGATGGCCATTGACTGAGCCAAAGTTGCAACCTGCTTCCGCAACTGAGTAAATGTGAACATGGCTGGGTATGACACCCCTGCTTCTAGGGCATGGGCCTTCAGAACATCATGGCCTCTGTAAGGCCTCTGACCAGAAGGTGTGGCAAAGATGTACTGGGAATCAGCGAGAGCTGGCACTGATTGCCTCATTTGAAGGATTCTGTCCACAGTTGTCATCATCTTCTTCGTCAGCAAAACGGGAACACTCCTATTAAACTTGCCTCTGATTTCCACTCGCTGAAAATGATTCACCATTTTCTTCTCAACCTCTGTGAGACCTTTCAAGATATCTTGATTGGTGATCGATCCAATCTTAGCATTCTGGAAGTCTGACACCTTCATTCTCTGAACTTCTCCCCCTCGTTTTCGGTTGAAAAGTGATACAGCACAAAGAGTTGCTTTAACCACCGTCGGATAATCTTCCGAAACCATCCTTGTCTCAAGAAGCTGTTGGACCTTCCTCACATCTTCACATGATGGGATCAGCTCAAAGACAATACATTATGTATTGTCTTTGATCAGCTTGGGTTTGTTCATGGTCATTTTCCCGACCGACTGGGCTGCTGTAGCGGACACACAATCATACCAGTCCCCATTGAAGACAGAGTCAAACCGCTGCGCCTCAGAGAGCTCCTGTCGCCACCTGTCGTCTGAACCCTGCCCAAGCTGTTTGGATGCCTGTGACTGTTTGATCTGTGAACACTTTTTCAAAGCATGGCCTATGCGCATTGCGAGATTGCCTTTTTTGAACTGATGTGTGTCCTCATCAAAATCTGCTAGCTCTTTTACAGCCAGGACAACATGATCAAAGCTAGCTGAATTGATCACAGCATTTAAACTTGCGATTTTCATTTCTGACCTCACTCTGATAATCTTTAATAGTCTCCCTAACTCCCGCATCCTGGAGCTGATTTGTCCAGCCGTGTGTTCTTCAATGTCCCTGCGGTCAAATAATCTCTTTCCATACTCAAGAAGCAAGGGGTCAGTTCTGATGAGACGGCTTATCTCATCATCTCTCTGGCTAGCCAAGACCTTGTGGTAGAATGAAAATTCAACATCTAAGGGTATTGGAAGCATTAGGCGACCACGGCGCGCGGCGTCTCCTCGCCGAGTGATCTGAAACCCTCCTGGCTTCTGACAGCAACGTTTTGAGTGTACAGAGATCAGCTTTTTTTGATAGAGCCCTTTGCAATGGCTACAGGCGAGAAGGTCGTCTACCTTACTAGTTTTGGTGCGATACTTAGGAATCAAACATCCGGATTTGTTTTCAAGAACAGCAACGTTATGCATGTAATCACCCTCATCTTGTAGTCTGATCCATGCTCGACGTCTCTGCTTGGTCCCTTTTTTCATCGACAAAATTTTAGCAATGTCTGCCTCATCTGCATGGACATCTTGTAAGTGCGTGCTCATTTTCAAGACAAGCTTGCCACACAATTTGCATGCATGTTTCTTGTCCCATTTGTACTTTCCTTTCCCTCTCTGCGACACGTGCACACCTGTTTCTTCTGTAAGTGCTCTTTCCCCACTCTTTCCAGCATCATGTTCCTCCTGCCTATCCACATTCTCATTGCCACCCCCTAACGCACACTGCACCTTGCTGGTACTAGCGTCACTAACCCCTGGCCACCCCGAACCTGCCACTTTGATGAAATCTAACATAGTCGATACAATACTGTCTATGTCAGAGATCCCAGCAATTGATGCCGACACACCCTCTGAATCCGGTGAGCTCGAGCCAGGAACAAACTCCTCGTCATCACTGCCCTCGTATTGCGATGCGCTGGCACTGCTCTCAGTCTCGGGTCCATCCCAGGCGCCATTTGCCAACTGGAGAAAGAAAGAAAGAAAGATTAAAACCAAAGCTGCATTAGAAACAGAAACAGCCCAATTTTGGTTTAAAGGGGCCTTGCACAAGAATAAAAAGAGTAATCCCGTGTATGACCGATTTACATATGTGTGACCTCGGTGACGAGGGCTGGCTTCTGCACAGCAGTCAAAATCCAGGTTTTCTGAAAATGCAAGCAGTTTTCACACATTTGTCAACCCTGCGTGACCCTTTGAGAGAGGTCACTCAAATTGGCATGTTTAAAAAGGTCTTGCCACAAAGTATCCTTGGGCCAAGCTTGAAGAATGTGGCTTGAATAGTCTCCGAGAAAATGCCACCGTTAACTCATTCTACCCCCAGACACACCACAGCAGGATAACAGGGGTGGGATTCTAGTAAGAAAGAAAACGCGGAAAATCAAACGACAGGGGGGGGGGGGGGGGAGGGGGGGGGTGTGTTCATGTCCTTTATTTTCAGCGGCCGAAAAATCAAACGACAGGGGGGGGGGGGGGGGGGGGATAGGCGCGTGTCCACCGTTCGCCAAAGTATCCAAAAAACCGACAGGGGGAGCGAGACCAAACACACCCGAAAATGGACTTTGTTATGACACTCCTGATCTGCAGTATAAAAATGGAATGTGCGTACCAGTTTATGTTCAGATGCACACTAAACGGCACTCTGTCTTGGACAATATCCTTTTTCACCGCCATTTTCCACTGCGACCTAAAGCTACCGGAAGTGTCGGGCGATAGTGAACCAAACTACATACAAATCCAACCCATTTGAGCTTTTTTTGCCATTTAAGAAGATTTTTTTTTTTTTTTCGTCTTTTTCGTTGTTATTAGACGCGGAAAATAAATATGCTTCAGCGGAATTGTGAAAGAATTTCCGCGGAAATCCGGAAGAATCCCACCCCTGGGATAAGGATCGACCATGATAGTTCAAAGGTGATGCCAGAACAGCTTGGCGCCTACGGGCGCCAAGCTATTCTGGCATCACCCTTGAACTATCATGGTCGATCTGTGTCCTGCGCTGCCCAATGCGGTCTTGAGAGGACAGGGGCAAAATTTAAGGATTTTGGTGTTGGGGTAGAATGAGTTAAAGTTTACCATGGACGACGGACGGACGACCAGTGGCCCAGAACATAAACTCACTTTTGCTTCGCACGCACGCCAGCCAATAAAATGAAGATGATCATAGACTTTACTTACCAGTTTGTAATTGGGAGCATTCCGCTGCCGTCCATGCACCCTCCTACCAGACGCACCCTCTGTGGCAGAGGCTGGGGGGCCATGATTCTGCAGCATAGATCCCGATGGGTTTGGACATCCTGCTGCCATCCGGCGCTGGGTGTGTGCCAGAAAGTCCTGAGCCGGTGTGACCAAAACGGTGTTGCTGAGAACATGTCCAATACAACCATGTAAACCAACTGACATTTTGAATCAGATTGATTGTACATTGCTTAACGTCCCGACAGCCACTAGGCTTTCTCAGGACGTGCCTGCACTGCTTGTGAAAAAAAAAAAACCACCTAAACAGAACATTGCCATGTATGTCGCCTGCCGGTCAAATACGTTAACTCATTCTACCCCAACACCAAAATCCTTAAATTTTGCCCCTGTCCTCTCAAGACTGCATTGCAGTGCAGGGCACAGATCGACCATGATAGTTCAAGGGAGATGCCAGAATAGCTTGGCGCCCGTAGGCGCCAAGCTATTCTGGCATCACCCTTGAACTATCATGGTGGATCCTTATCCTGCCGTGGTGTGTCTGGGGTAGAATGAGTTAAATAAACCTAACACATGGGGCCAAGACATAAAGCTAAGACCATTTAGCAACACACATCCAATATCAAGAGCTACAGGCAGTGCAGACAGTAGGGAGAGTTTTAAAAAGGCAAATACAGGTGAATGGACAAAGGATAGACAGAAACACATGCATGCCCCAGAATAGAGAGAAAAACCCACCCTGTGGGGCTGACCAGGGTGACCCTGAGAACTAAAAACTGGCAATACAGTAAAAAGCGACACTTCAGTTGCACATTCCTAAAGACCTGTTTGTGGACGTTCGTTCTTCGAATCGCGAGGCAGTTTTACGAACGAGGATTGAAATCTGGCGCCATTTTTTTTTTTTTTTTTTTAAAAAGTCAACTGATACTGTGCATGCATGTGGCAAGTTAACACGTCAGAAGAAAAAGAAAAAAAAAAGAAACAAAATCGCGTGGCAGATTGACCTTGTAATGGGGTTATTGAACGAATTCCTTTCATTGAAGAAGAAAGCTTTTGTTAAAATCGTGGGGTTCTATTATCATTTACTACAAGACTCAACGGTCAGAGCGGCCGAAGACACGTTTGAAGCAGACGCCTTATTTTTCTGGGCCAAACGGGTATCGGGGACATCTCTCAGTTAAATAACTGCACTGAACAAGTACATTTGGGCATGCTCTTAACTAAGAAATATTGCATAAAGTACCTCTGCAAACGCGAAAGAATGGCCGGTGTGTCCGTTGGAGACGAAAGACGTTGAAGCAAGGGAAACAACTCCGTTCATCAGTGTTGGACCAATCAAATTGATCCGAAAACACTCCTTCCGCTTCCGTGTCCACACACAGGCCCAGGGCATCCCTGAAACACAACGATGAAGTAAATCTGTTAAAATGGGGACATCGTATTTTGATATTTTTTTCTGACTTTTGAATGAAAGATAATACAGAAACAACCCTCAGAAAAAATGGGTGTCTGATCTGGCCACCCAGAATTTCACACACACCCAGATTGCATAAGGATGGTAAAGAAAGAAACCCATTTTAGTCATTTGGTGTACGCACACACACACACACACACACACGGCGCTTGGCCGCGCCAAAAAGACTTTCTCTAGAAAGGTTTGCGTAATCCAGACCAAAAAGGTGACTGCCAAGCGTGTAAAATGCAAAGAAGTACCCAACGGAGAAAGAAACACGCTTAGAAAAGACAGTTACAACACAATTTATTAATATTTCGGGTAAATACCCTAGTTTCAAAATAGACAAATAAACAAATATAGACTGAGATCAGTCGCCGCTACTTCACTATCTTCATTTATCGCAGAAAGAATGTGGCAACAGAAGGATGTGACGTAAAATAAAAGAAAAACAAAAGTGCGTGTAAAAGAGAAGTAAAACAAAAATGACGTCAACGAAACACTCATTTGAGGGAGAGTGAGACTGAGCAAAAAGTGGTCACGAGCTACACTGAAGAGTGTGTGTAAGCGCGCGCTTGCGCGAGCCGCAAACGTGAATGCGTGTGCCGCGTGAGGCCAGAGAGAGAGAGAGAGAGAGAGAGAGCCTAGAAAGCGAGGGAGATGAGCGGAGAGAGTGACTTGAGAGCGCGAGGGAGAGAGAGCAGCAGGGGGTGGGGGAGGGGACGGGGGGAGGGGGGGGGGGAAGAGAAGAAAAGGGGGACGGTGGGGGTGGGGTAGGAGAGCGGGTTAAAGATAATACCTAAAGGCATCCCATTGGATACATTGGGCCTGCCTAAAACTGTCTACATTAGAAGTGGGGGGGGGGGGGGAGGGAGGGGGGAAGGGGAGACTGAGGAGAGTAGTAAGAACCAGGGGAAGGATGTTAAGCGTTAGTCAAACACAGAAGCGACACAGTAAGGTAAAGGCACAGTTAGCGTGCAGATTAGAATGTCACAGGTTAGTTAAAACTGTTGTCTTTCATATTCATCCCGAGTGGTGCAACAGTGCCCATACTGCTGTTCAAGGATCTCTCCAAAAGGTACAGTTTGAAAACTTAGTCGCGAGAAAATACTGCAGACTGACTAAACCCACAGCAGATAGTGACAGGCCTATAGTCGTCACCATGACTGATCTACCATCCCCACACCAATCCGGTTCGTGAAACACTTCTGTCCAACTGGGGTCTTTTGTCATCCCCGCCAGCAAAGAGTCTGCCGATATCTTTTCAGAACCTCAGTCCGTTGGTGGCTTACAAGAGGGACATTAATTTAAGTGACATGCATGTTCGCTCTACTCTGAAGCCTCGTCATACCACCACTGAGACCCGCCGCAGGCTCCACACCTCAGTTGCAATGTTCCTAATTGCAAGACGTGTCCCTTTATTTGACCTTCCACTGTGGTGAATGGGACACGTTACAAATTCAACATAGACAGCAGGGCCGGACCTGGGAAAAGTCGATGGGGGGGTTACAGATTCAGTATAAAGCGAAGGCGCGAAGCGCCGAGCCTTCTAGGGGGGTCCGGGGGCATGCCCCCCCGGAATTTTGTTTTTTCAAGGATGAAAAATGGTGCAATCTGGTGCAATCTGAGCCTTGAAAAAGCCATTTGTGATGGTCTGGGGACTTTGAGCTTTTTGAACAATCGAACTGACGAACTCTGGGGTACAAAAATTATCACCTGCCCCTCCCTTAAAAAAAAACACCCACACCCACACACACACACACACACACACACACACACACAAACATTTATTTATCAACAGAGATGTTTTGTATACTATTATTATTCACTACTTTTCGTTGATCGTTAACGGTATAAAGCTTTACCTTGTAGTTTATGAACATCAGGGCCCTGCTTTCACTTCAGTTCAGTCTTGCTGCACTAGGTTCCTCGGCATTAGTACCATTTGTGAATTGTATCTTCTGGCAAAACAGTTCACTGCCTCTTTGAAGTCAATATCAACATCCCTGTGCACTTTCAGTAAAGCAAGTGCATTGAGTCTCTGTTGCCCCATTGTAGAGCGCAGGTAGTTTTTCAGGTTGCGCAACTGACTGTTTGAACGCTCACACTCGGCAGTAGTGACAGGCAGGGTGCAAAGGTTCTTTAGCATGATGAACAGGTTGGGATAAAAATCCCTGTCACAGTGTTTCAGTGCTTCTGATGCCGTGGATGGGATGATAGCTGTCGCATTCTCAGCAGCACTTCGCCATTTGCAAACCCACCGTTGGTATTCTGCATCAAGGGTAGCGTTGTCTGGTAGGTCAGACTCCCACAACATTGCCAGTGTCTTCACCCCTTCTGGAACCTGCATGAAACCATCCTGGTTGTCTATTAAAGTGCTTGGCACCAGACAGAGACCATCAACTGCTAGGTCAGCATTTTTGAACCTCGAGTCCAATTCGGTTGACAGGTGTTCCAAGAAAGGAATGGCAATGCTAATCTTGAAATATTCTTCTGGAGTGGCCGCAGGTTGGTTGTCACGGAGAGTCTGGCGGGATGCTTGACGAGGAACAACAACATCAGTTGTCAAAGCATTTGCCATTTTGCTGACTTCACCAAACCAGGCAACGAACGCTGTGTCGACATCTCTTCTAATAGAAGACATGCAGTTACTGACCTCTTTGATTTCCCTGTAGGCATCGACAACATCTTTTGTTCTTTTCTGGAGCTTTACTGTCAAGGGTTTTAAGTAACGCAAACAATTGCGGACGACAACGAATGCAACGAGGAAAACACTGCTGCTCAAGGTGTGGAGAAAGCCAGTTGCCTTGGTCAATGTCTCACTGTCCCAATTGTCACTGTCTTCACACATTTGTCCCAAACAGTCGTGAACAACCAGGAAGAGAGATGTGTAAACCTCCAGTGCTTCATGTTTTTCTACCCATCTTGTTCTGCACAGATCAACAAGCTTTGTCGTGTCAGGCTGAGATGCTTCGATGGTATCTTCAAGTTTTCGTTGTCTCTTTGGAGAGTTTGAGAAAAACAGTGACAGTTCCCTCAGTGCTCCCATCATGTTCTTCACTGCAGGCAAGCCGCATGCTTTTACAATGCAGAGACTCAAGCTATGGGAAGCACAGTGAAAGTACAGTGCTTTGTTGTTCCTTGCTTGAAAACGTGCCTGCACTCCTTTAAACTTTCCTGCCATGTTTGCGGCCCCGTCATAACCTTGTCCTCTAACATTGTTGAAATCAAGCCCCCACAAGCCCAGACACTCAACAATCTTGTTGTAAAGTGTTTCACCTGTGGTATCTCTGCACTGGACAAAAGCCAGGAACTCTTCACGAACTTTCAGACTTCCATCGACGAATCTCAATATAATTGAAAGTTGTTCCCAGTTTGAGCTGTCTGTGACTTCGTCAGCAAGCACGGTAAACTGTTTTGCTGCAATAATTTCTGCAAGAATCTTGTTGCGGATCTGATCACCAAGAACCTCTATCAGTCTGTTTTGTGTACTTTTTGAAATGTATGTGGCCTTCTTATCGCATGTATCTAGATGTTTCCGGAGAGTTTCATCTCCTGCATTGATGCACAGATTCAAAAGGGCATTGAAATTGCTTCTGTTCTCACTCTGAAGAATGCCATCATCACAGTTGCCCCTCAGAGCTAACCCCTGTCTTCCACACACTTCAACAATCCTGAAGAGGCTTGTCAGAACTTGTCGATTTGCAGCGATGTTTTCTGCATTTTTCTGATTGATTTCACTGGCGATGCTCTGCTCTGGTTTATCCATGATTGTCAAAAACTGCTCTCCATTTGCCATTGCATCTTTGTGGTATTGTAATAACGAGTGCTTTTTGATCTGATCACAGGCTTTATTCCAGTTCTTGCATGGCGTCTTCACAAACTTGCCCAGGTTTTCAGTAGACTTTGCAAATAATAGGCAATACTTGCAGTAAGCCCCATCCTCGAAAGGAGAATACACAAGCCAGGAGTACTTTTGCAACCACTCATGCTGAAATTTTCGGTTCTTGTTGTTTATCACTGTTGTTGGAAACTGAAAACCAGGTGATGGTCTCCAGTGTTGCCTTAGAAGATGCTCCTTGTCACGGCTTGACAGTGAAACGACTCGCGTGTGTTTCTTGAAAACTTCACCAAAATCGATATTTTTGTTGCTGGTGATCTGAGAGGAGAAATCTGAAGAGGAGTCAGAAAGCAGGCTCACATCAGGCTGGTTGGTCATTGGCATGGCAGAGGATTCAGAAAGCAGGCCCCCGGCAGGCTGATCAATGCTTGAGGAGGAGTCTGAAATACAAATAAAAGTTGGGTCTATGAGAAGTCTGAAATACTAAAACGATTGTGTGTGTACCTGTGAGAGAGAGAGAGAGAGAGAGAGAACAATGAACAATGAACCTTTATTTTCCAACGGTAGAAGTTATTGGTAACGGGACCAGTTTTCAAACTTGCCGTTGCTACATCTACTACATAAGTAGTGCCTGATAGGCGGGGGCAGGGGATCTAACTGTTGTCTGTCCAGCGCTGTGATTCCCCTTGGTTTGAGTACTGACAATTCTGCCAGCGCTAGCCTCACCTATCTGGTTTGTGAGTACTACATAAGTGACATAGACATGTAAACATACACATACCACACACTGCTGCATGCACTGCTGCATTCGCTTACGCACGCACCACGCACATACACACACACATACCCACACACGCACTCAGGTACGCACGCATGCACATCACAACTTGCGCATGCACGCACGCACACACACACACTCATGTACACCGCAATTCAGTACGCATGCACACACGCACGAACACTCACACACACACACACTTGCACACGCACGCACTCAGGCACATACGCACAAAAACAAACACACGCTCTCGGACACGCACTCCAGACATTCCTACCCGCATACGTGTACGCACAAAAATATAAAATGAGTAAAAATACAAAGTAAAGCAATAAACAAAGAATCATTAAGTACATTAAAGTTCATACAGCAAGGGCAAATATGTATGCAGGTGCTATCTCCCCCCCCCTCTCTCTCTCTCTCTCTCACGCCGACACACACACACATACACACACACACAGCATGCACGCACGCGCACACACACACACACACACACACACACACAGAGTCACACATACTGAGAGAGAGAGATCGGAGAGAGGGAGAGAGAGAGAGAGAGACCTGCAACAAGATAATTACATTTAAAGCATATATATGTCTTCGTTTACACACTTCAGTCAAGCTTAGATATATATTTATGATCTGAAATAACAGCTTTTCTTTTTAGACCCCTCCCCCCAAATGATGGACAAAATCTTTGCTACCTTATGACTCGTAGAGTCTTCTTAGGCTAATGATAGCCAATGGAACACACCAGTCATTTTGTTTAATATTAATTATTAAATTGAAACACTCAATCACGTATCAATTTCAGGTTGTATTTAATTTTTTTTTTTTTTGAGGGGGGGGGGGGGGGGGGGCGGGGCAGTAAATTACTCACCAACACTGCTTTTACTTGTTCCCATGTCACTGTTTCGAACTCCACTGCCAGTGGTCTCACTTTGGGTTGATTTTTGTCTCTTTCGAGGAACTGCATCATCTGCCGTTTAGAAAAACAACTTTTATTATTATTATTATTATTATTATTATTAAAGGTTTTCTTATATAGCGCTTACCTGTAAACAGCTCTAAGCGCTTTACAATTTACTCAACAACAACAAACAAAAAGAAAAAAAACAAAAAAACAAAAAGACATAACATAAAAATTAAAACATGAAATTATCCTAAAAGCAACAACAAAAATGTAAAATAAAATAGAACCGTCTTTTCAACATCTTATATATGATTATGCATTGCAGGTGTTAACACGTCTACTACAATTTTATAATAATAATTTAATATAAAAAAACAGTGGTTTTCTGATTAGTTCTTAGCTTATTTTAAATTTCATCAACAAAAGGCCTAAGGGTGAATAATCTTATTTTGTAGCACGCTGTTCACAGGCATAGGAACTGTTAACAAATTTGCTGATTTTCAGCAGTTGGCAAAATTTCAGCACATTTTTATTTTCCATTTTATTATGTGAAAAAGGCAGTGGTTGGGATGCCGTCATGATGGCTTCTTGTCGTTCCAAAAACCGAAGTCGTCATGACGGTTTCGTACCCGGAAAGGCTATGTTGCCGTCACAATTGATGGCGACGCTGTCAAAGTGGTGTCAGATAGGCTATGGTTTCCATAGTCAGCCATCAAGACGGTTCTGTTCTGCTCTCCGAAGAGATTTACGTCACAATACATAGCTAGTAAGCTGTACTAGTGAAAACGATACCTTATAACTTAGCCCTTGGTTTTGTTATTGAAAACGATATTTTGCCGTCCAAAGATTTTTTTTTATAAATATAAAAGCAATATTGATCATTGATGCCGATATCTTTATTCTTTAAATTGACATTTTTAAAGTTATATATCATAATACTTTGTGAAATAAATTTTAGGCTATGCATTACTTTAATTGTTACCTGTTTTGGTATTTTAATAAGTGGGGCTGTTATCTATGATATTTATTATATGCAGCTAGTATCAGCTCCTACAGCATAGGCTACACTCACAGGAAGGAAGTACCGGCTCCATCGCCACGTGCTCATTTGAATCGAATTCGGAATGGGTGAATTTTACCTAGTTCTACTGACTACATTTCTTTTATGAGACAAAATTGGATTTAAAAATGTACCCACCTTCTGAAATGGAGCTTGATGAAAACCAGCATGACAGTCGCCTACTGCCATCAGCATCTGTTTTTTTCAGTTTCGGCATTTTCGAGGAGACAGCAAAAGTGAAGTGTTACCAAAGAAAATAGATCTAGATTTAAACTTCCCCCCACAAACCTTAATGACGTCAGACGTCTTTTCACTGATCTTTCTCGGAAAGACATGCACTGAAGGAAAGCAACTCTTTTGGGTACCTGGTCGATTCAACGGAAATCCATTTCAACGATGTTTTTGGACGATTCAACGATGGTCGTTTCAACGGATGTTCGTTACAACGAATTATCATAATTATCAACTTAGCGTCTTAATTAATCTTTCTAAAAAGTCGTTTTTGGGGGATTAGGGCTGTATCAAGGTGAAGGCGCTGGAAGAGGCTTGTGGCCAGAACAAGAAAATATGGCTGCATTTACTAATTTAGGGTTAGGGGTTGGGTTACTTGGTTGTTTCAACGGGAAAACGTTTTGGACGTTTAAACAGATCCCTTGAAATGGATTTCCGTTGAATTGTCTATAAATAACTCTTTGTGCCTTGGATCAAAAGTGACTAAAAACTGCAATGTTTTAAAAACAATAAAAAAATAATAAAACTTTGGAACTCCCTTTGCATAAAAAAAATTCACTGTTCTTTTTTTTTTTTTTTTTTTTTTAGTTGGGAGGGGGGGTTCCGGAACCCAGGTAACCCCCCCCCCTGGGTCCGGCCCTGGACAGATACTTCACGTGTCAAACTACCAACGTGATTTATGTCATCTCCTGTGTGAAATGCGGCCAACCATATATTGGAGAGACAAGAAAAATCAGTCAACGACCGTTTCAAAGAACCGTTATATCCATGCAGTCGGTCAAATACCAGTACAACAGACCGGTCGACGACATTTCAACCAGGCCGACCACTCAGTCTCGGACATTCGGGCAAGCCAGCAATATCTGGGCCAGGAAAGACCGAGACAAATTTCTGATTTATGAACTGGGCACTGTTGCACCACTCGGGATGAATATGAAACTGAGATTACATTTTTTGAACTAACCTGTGACTTTCTAATCA
This sequence comes from Semisulcospira habei, assembly GCA_036245525.1. Taxonomy (NCBI): domain Eukaryota; kingdom Metazoa; phylum Mollusca; class Gastropoda; family Semisulcospiridae; genus Semisulcospira; species Semisulcospira habei. The sequence goes on from BTPG01000005.1 coordinate 111,008,841, forward strand.
GGTAACTGTACCTTTACCTTACTGTGTTGCTTCTGTTTGACTAACGCTTACCATTCTTCTCCTGGTTCTTACTCTCCTCACCCATTCCACTCCCCCCCCCCCCCCACACACACACACACTTTCTAATGTAGTCAGTTTTGGGATGCCGGCTTTAGGTAGTATCTTTAACCCGCTCACCCACCCTCCCTTCCCCCCGGCCCCCCTTTTTCTTCTCTCCCCCCCTCCCCCCCCCCCCCCCGCGGTCTCTCTCTCTCTCTCCCTCTTTACGCCTTCCCCCCCCCTCCTCCACACGTACACCACGGCTCCCCCCCCCACCCTCCCCCACCTCCACCATTTCTTTTTCTCTCCATTTTTGGGTTACCCTTGAAGACGGTTTCACAACTATCTACTCTCCACTCCGACGGATAATCCATTACTGTAATATTAGCTTTGATTCAATGAATTATTACTTGTTGTGTACCGTGCTAAATGCTGGTTTTTGTTGTTGTTGTTTCCCCCGGGGCCCTCCGGCCGTTTTTCCCCGAGGTAGTCCACAAGTTGAAGGTGATATGAAGTTTGCCTTCGGGTTGGTCTTTAGCAGGTTTTGTGTATTAGACACTAACCTACTTCGTGCCCAAGGGTAATCCCCGTTCGATCTCTCTCTCTCTCTGGCCTCACGCACACGCATTCACGTTTGCTCGCGCACACGCGCGCTTACACACACTCTTGTAGCTCGTGATCACTTTCTCTCAGTCTCTCTGAGTGTTTCGTTGACATCATTTTTATTTTACTTCTTCTCTGTTTCAGTTTTGCGCACTTTTGTTTTTCTTTTCTTTTCTTTTACGTCACATCCTTCAGTTGCCACATTCCTTCTGCGATAAATGAAGATAAGTAGCGACTGATCTCTATATTTGTTTGTTTATTTTGAAAAAGGGTATTTACCCAAAATATTTATGAATTGTGTTGTAATTGCGCGTTTCTTTCTCCGTTGGGTATTTCTTTTGAGGTTTGCGGCGTAGCCGGCTAGACGTGACGTCATTTTTTTTATCTTGTTCAGTACTTCTTTGCCAGAATTCGCCGGGGCCCGCATGCCCAGCACATCTTGTGCATCCTCCGGAATGCACTCCGACCAGCCCCATTTAATAATAATAATAAAGGAGACTTGTTAAGCGCTTATTCTAAAAGTAGCTCTAAGCGCTGATACAACGAAAAGGCTAACAGCCAACACGCACACACTCACTCCACGCACAACACACATACACACACACACACACACACACACACACACACACACACACACACACACACACACACACACACACACACATGGAGACAAAAGCCTCAGAGTGGGTTACCTACCATTTTATGTGAAAATGGGTTCCCATATTTCTATTTATTCTAGGGTTCTGGAACTGATGCGAATGTTTAGAACTCACCTTATAAATAAGCTCTATAACTTAAAATAAAATAGACATTTTCTAGATACAGAGCCACTAGATGCAGAAAAAAAGTGGGTTTTTACCAAAAAAGTGGGTGCCTCTCACACAAAAAACTGGCATTACAGTGAAAATGGGTGTCTTCACAACATTAGGCGTCTGTAATAAGGTCAAGTTCATGGAATACTTCTTTTTCACATTCATTTTTTTCTTTTGTTTTTTCAACTTAATGTGTATGTATGCATTAACATTTTTAACATTGTATGGTGCTGAATGAACACTGGCCCGTAACCTTTCGATTATGATTTTTACAGAGGAAATCTTTTAAACATTGCTACGTTTTGTCCTTCTGAAGCAAAACAGTTTATCATGGCATTTATGTGAGAATTCTGGAAATTAAAGGACTTTTAAAAAAAATGTACTCTGGAGTTTGAGACAAACAGCAACAGAGCATTTTGAATATTAACCCTTATCATTCGGAATACACCAGTGTGTGCAACAAGTGTGACTAAAATAGTCCAAGGGTAGTGTCAGAATAGCTTGGCGCCTCTCCCAAGCTATTGTGGCACCACCCTTGAACTAATGCCATTGGTCTTTGTCCTCATCTGTAAGTTCTGTAATGTAGCTTGCATATATGGCAGTGTACAAATTTGAAGCTTTTAGCCTCAGTATGATGCCGGTTAAAAAGTGTGGAAAAATATGAAAGATAGAAAAAGACCCAGACAAAGAAACTAACACTAACTTATTCAAAAAACCAGTGTGATGAAACTCCGTTATGCTCACGCATAGGGTTCACACAGTAGGTTTAATACGGTACAGTTTTATTAGCGGTTTGTTTCATGCCGATAGAGAGAATAGAGAAAGTACAATACAAGAGATTTTTTGACGACGTCATCTTTCCACGATTTTTGCTGACAAAACACTCGTGTGACGTCACCTTTCATTTTTCCCGGATTCTAACTATTGTCTCTGACAAAACCTAATCACACATTGTTTAAAAAAAAAAAAAAATGATGGCCATTACCAGTCGAGAATAGTACAATACTGACCCAATGACCCATTGTCTTAAGTTGACCTTAATTAATTAACCAATTAAGGTCATTAACTTCCACATGACCTTTTCTCTCAAATCAAACCAAAATCCTGATAGTGCACTGAAATAAATATAATAATGTCATTTTACACACCTCAGTAATTCATTGTCTCTCAATACTGTCAGAGTCGATTTCTGAAAAGCTCACAAGCTCTGTCCCACACATAACATTCCAGTTCACGCATGACAAGACTGACAAACCCTTTTCAATGCATATAGGGTGGGGACATGTTTTCACCGCGCCCATACACATGCCACGTGTGAAAAGATCTTTAGAAAATTGTACAGCAGGCAAGTGCAGCTTAGTGCAAAATCTTTGAATTGGCCATGTGTGAATAGGGCTTCACCAACATAAAGGCTTGTACTGAGTAAATAGAGTCACATGAGGCCTGTTTCACAACTTTTCAGTTATTGGAAATGCACATAAACACACACACACACACACACACACACACACACACACACACACACACACACACACACACACACACACACACACACATAAATATACACACACACACAGAAACACACACACAAACACATGAACAGACACACGAACAGACACATGAACACACACACACACACACACGTACACACACGCACACAGAGGACACATGTATATTATACAGGAAGAACACAGTAAACAACACGCTACACACACACACACACACACACACACACACACACACACACACACACACACGAGGTATGTCAGCGAAGCCAACAAGTGTACTGTACAAATGTACAAACCTGAATAATCAATATCCACGCTACACACATACACACACACACACAGGAACTATTTTCTCAATGATATTTTCTCAGGAACTTGCCACCAATGCCAAGGTTATCTTAAAATAACATGTTACAAGCTTAGACAAAAAGCACCTGACTCTGACACACCTGACTTCCTACCTTTGAGTAGGTAAAAACCAGGGATTATTTTTGCAAGAGACTTAGATTCTCAAAAGTCTATGTCTTTGAGGGTTAGATTATCCAAAAAATTTCTTAGTCGGATCCTCAAGAGCACTGCTTTTTCAGGATTTCAGTCAACAGCCAAACATAAATACATAAATAACCTAAGTTTCTTTGGGACTGCTTGTGGCCGAGAGGATAGATTGCTGGTTTAGTGAAGTTTAGTATTGATCAAACTAAATTCACTGTGCCGGGTTCGTTTCCCGATTGCAGCATCCAGTTGAGACTCTACACTACAGGGCTTTCACAGGAAAAGGTGAATGTGCTACCCACCAGGGTTAACCCCCTCCATAGGGGGTTAATAGCGCATGAAATTAACCCGGGTTACATCGATTCCTGTTAAAGCAGGTGCCAGGTCACCAAGCAGCCCTTTTATCATTTTTTTTTCATTTTTTTATATTTTTAAATAATTTTTTTCCCATAGATTTATTATTTTATTAGAAAAACATCTCATCCGGTAAAAAGCACTTTGCATAAATTATAACAGCTCAACCGGCAACCAAACCCCCCCATCTGGTAAAATTAACACTAACTGGCAATGATAAGTACTATCCGGTCATGTCTAAGGCTAAAAACGATCTCGGTCTTTTCAAAACTTTATGCATAACTAAATGAGGAACAACCTGAGGAGACTATTTTGGTGCCTGTTTTGACTGAAGGGAATGTCCCCATAGCAGGATTGAAATTGAATAGCAGGTGTCAAGAGCTGTGATCACCTTACAAAAGGGCTTTCTGCTAGCGTGCGTGGCGAACAGGTAGGTAAACAGGTCTCTCTATTAAAGGTAGATTTGATAATAAGATAATTACATGGACTGTGTGGGGTTTGTTTGCTTTAACGAGGAGACCTTCAGGTGGGACAGGGTCACCACACATGACATCACAATTGATTTGTAAGACATTTCAAGTCCACTGCCATGTGAGTGCCAACTGGCGTTAAGTCTTGACTAAAAGTGTATTGTTAATATTCACAATGGTGAGCCTGAGGTATGCTATTAGGTTTAAAACAGGGGAATGAATAAAAGTGAAAGGCAACATGTGACACATTTAATTGTTTTAAGGCAGTCTCCTCTCAGCCAGTCAGAGTGGTGGGGTTGTCTCTTAAATCTGTGACGCTCATGTGTGAGACGATAATAGCCCTTATAGGACAGGCAAGTCTTGTATGGGGTAAACTCAAAAACTACTGACTATATAACTGGCTGGTGTAAATGTATGAAGTTACTGTTAATATACTTTCTAGAAAAACATGATTTTGCTTGATAACAAATTTCAAAGTTGCCTGCAATTTTGTTTTTTGTTTTAAATTTTTTATATTAAGATAAAATGAACCAAGATGAATTACTTCTTCTAAATGATATCAATGCTGTAGAAAACAAAGACTTAGACTCGAAAAAACAGCGGCTTTTGTCTGTAATTGTTTCAGGCAAACCAAAAGCGTATCTTGGTAAACAATACATGACAGAGGATATTGAATCTCTAACCGCTGATGAGCTATTTAAACTTGATTCTAAATATGAAAACCACATTGCTTCACTAATGACTCGTGATTTGAGTCGATCTCTTGTATGCCTATACACAAAAGCAGTGAGTCACTTCCTACCTGTAGACACTGACAGTCTTTCACACGACCTTGAAAGCAATCCTATTGTTTCAAGTTTAATCAGTAAATTAGCATGCGTCATGTTTTACAAGTTTGGGAATTACCTTGCACCTGTTGTAACATTGCTTGTTACCGGGAGTCATATTGATTTCTCCAAAATAAATTTTCTAGAAAAAGAAAAGGATGGACCAAATGGACGAGAACAAGACGACCGCACAACAGAACCCTGTTTTGACGCAGGTTCAAACAGTTACTAAACAAAAAAATACCTGGTAGAGTTGAGGCAGGAAAAAGATTAGCCGAATATAACAGGCAAAAAAAAATTACAGCTTCAAGCACAAACAGAAAAGGCTCATGTAAATGACCCAAAGTCAGGATCAGTGACAATACCAACACTGTCAGGACCATCAGGACCAACACCGTCAGGATTGTCACACTCTCATCAAAGTGAGAGACTATCAACTAAGTCTAACCCTGACCCTAAACCCGAAACAACAAAATATATAGTTGCTGGATTTGTTGCTGGATTTGGTTATGTAGCTTACCAATTATACAAAAAGTACAAACCACAGACTCGTACAGTGTCCAAAAAATCAGACACTCCAAAAACAAAACCAGAAGTCTCCACATTACCAGTAACACCCAAAGCCGTTGACCCATTTTTCATGCAATAAATAAATTTTTTATTTTAATTTTTATTGTCTAAGAAAATGAGTGACACAAAGAACTTAATGAACCTTGTCTATCACTCTGCTGTAATAAGTGGACTAGCAGTAGCTTACTCTATGCTGGGAAAAAGTCTACTCAAAATGAAATCAGCAGATCTCAGTAGATTAGACATTGAAGATTCAGTTAAATTAATTGTAGTTGTCACAGCGTCAATTGCTACAAAAGACTTTCTCGTTAAGCAAGGAATTATTCCAGAAAATGTTTCTATGTAAATAAAATAAATATGGCGACTACAGCTATTATGATTCGAGGTGCAGTTGTTAATGCATTGGCTTTCAGCGGATCAAATTATCTCTTTTCAAAAATGGGTAGAGAAGAATCAGCAGAAGAAATGAAACAACACAATGAGGTATCTGAGAAACTTGCTCAAGTGCAACAAGAGTATGAAAAGAATAGAATTGAGAAACTTGATTTCATTAATGAAAAACTCAGGCTGGAAGGCCACGCACAGCATACTTTTCAAATACAGACGACGCAATTCGTGAGTATTTTTTAGTCACTGGTAATGACATGTCTGTCCCAAAACCGAAACTAAGTGACTATTACAAACCGAGTACAGAACAAAGAAATGGAGAGATAATCTTTGTTCTAGTGGGAATGACATTTGTATATTTTACTGGACTTTATATTGCTAGAAGAAATGACAGGCGTTGAAAATAAACTAACAAAAATATATTACTCCCCAATTGGATATTGGAAAGGAGCAACAGCTATTCAGAAATTACACGCGGCCATGGGCGGTGATGTAACACTCAATCAAGTCAAACAATGGTTACAGAGACAAGCAATTTGGCAGATATATTTACCTGCGCCAAGAAAAATAACACGTCCTCATTTTGAAAACACAACACCAAATGACACACATCAAATGGACCTTCTGTTTCTTCCACATGATACAATAAGAAAAGAACGATACAAGTACGCATTAACTGTCGTCGACATTGCTTCAAGGTATAAGGACGCTGAACCCATATCTGACAAAACTGCTACCACAGTTGCTACAGCGTTAACAAAAATATATAGTCGAGGCCCTTTAAAATACCCCAGACTAGTGCAGGTTGATGACGGATCTGAATTTAAAGGTGCTGTTAACCAGTTATTTGCGAAGCATGGCGTACTGGTTAGACGCGCCATTCCAGGCATACACAGATCACAGGCAATTGTAGAGAATTTTAACAAACACTTATCAGAGAGACTTTTTAGCTACCAGTATTCTAAGGAACTCATGCATGACATGCGTAACACAGAGTGGGTACAAAGATTACCATCTGTGATAAAAGCAATGAATAATGAAGGACAAGGCTTGCACCCTAAGCCTGCTGATGCTATTAAATTGAAAACAATTACAGAGCCAAAAACAACAACACCACCTCCAGACACAAGTTTATTTACTAAACAGGTAAGATATTTATATCAGCCTGGTGAGGCTGAAAATGACGTGAAGCGCAGAGCAACAGACCCCATTTGGTCTACGTCTATTCATAATATAAAAAAAATAATTCCAGGTGCTGACGCGTCAATATATTACCTGTATGAACCAGCACCACAGAGGGCATTTGTCAGAGAAGAATTACAGATTATTCCCCCAGACACTGTTACTCACTTTTGACCAATTTGTCAATCAGTTCATCAATGAGCTCATCACAAATATCTTCAGATAACTTGAGCCTGTAATGACCAGGTTCATAACCTTTTTCTTTACTGTGAAACACTCATTTTGTGTCCCCAAATGCAAGTGACTTCTTATTTGTTTGGATCATTTCAATATTATGTCTGTTTGATCTCTGTGACTTGTTTGGATAATCAGGCATTAATGCACCATCTAATACTTGCTTATAATGTTCATGACGTATGTCTTTATTTTTTATTGCGGTTTTTTTTTTTTACTTTGGCTTTTGACTGACTTCCCTTCTGGTGCAGTATAGAATACATTTTTGATCTCAGTCCAACATATTCAACTATCGGCACACCATTCAGTTCATCCTTAAACTTCCCAGGTACTTTTTTGTTTTGTGTGCTAAACAGTGGATGATCTTTAGGGTAGTCAGACGTGTCATACATGTGTAACTCTGTTTTCATGTCTTCATAAAAGTCTTCAGTAGGCACGTCAATGATCATAGAGTCAGTGTCAGTGTATAGCAGACGACACTCAGGATATTTTGGTTTGAAGTAATCATAATAAAATTCAAGCATCAACAGTTTCGACAATTCAAGAATTGCCATACCAATGAATACTGGCTTGTCCAGTTTAACAATCTTTTTTTTTTGAGTGACACTGCATACAATGATGAATGAAACTCTTTGTACCCTGCGTACTGTGGCTTACCTGTAAGTTTAATTGCACCCGATTCAGTTGTTACTAGTCTTACATCTTTGCGGTGATGAGGATTTTCCATTGTCTTGCCAAAACAGGCATTGTTCATAAGCTTAAAGAAGTCTTTGTCAAATGCAGTGTTGCCATCTCTCGCATGCAATGTTGTGTTCTTCATTATGTAATCTTTCATAAAAGCACTCTGATCAAATTCAATTCCTCTGTGAACTTTCTTTAGTACTAACCCATGTCTGATGTAAAACTGTAACAAGCGATAGTGACACACGTAATTGAATTTGTCATTCAGATTTGGAACAAGTTCAGTGTCTTCTTTTCCCCCCGTCATACTCATTTTCTCAACAGCCAACGGATAATCATTATGGTAATCGTGTAAATGGGTTGGGTACTCCAGGTCTACTTCAAAGATCCAACCCTTCGCATCATTTCAGTCAAGATTCATAATATTGTTTGTTAAACCTGACTGTGTTACATCATACTGTGACAAATCATACAGACAAAAGTTTTTCAAGGGCAATAACTCACACATCGCCCAGCCATACAAATTGTTAGCGTCCATATAGGTAATAAATGACCTTGACCTTGAGGGGTCAAAGCAATGTCACCATGACCGTCCAGATATTTATTATTTGCTCTGGCATAATTGTTCGCGGCAATACTAATGCCTCCCCTCAATCCGCGTTCCACCATTTCACCCATCATACCATCAGACAACAGGTCTATAAATATCTTACTGGATTTCAAAAATGCATCCCATGTCATGCCAGGACTAGTTATGTAACATGCTGGGTCAAGACTGTAGTGCAACAAACCCTTTTCACGGTAACTTTCAAATATGTCTGCTAGTAAGCAAACGTCAGCTTTCAAGTACTGGTCATGGTAGTCACCAATTGTCTGACACCCTAATTTACCCCATGCATCGAGAGCGTGTTGATAATCAGAGTCAGAAATACCTTTACCATTAAGTGTAGAATAAAATTTCTCTTTTGGTGGTAGTCTCCTTTCCTCAAACACAACCCACTCACTGATGTACTCGTACGGATACACACCTTTCTTAATCAAGTCTGGCTCAAAATATTTACTCGTTATTGGATACTCAGTCAGTCCTTCTGCCAAACTAGCCAACCCTAAGACAAATGTTGCATGGAGTCATAAAATGCTAATTTGTCTAACCTAAAGGTCAAGTACTATTCAGTTGTCTGTGCTATACAACTTATGTTTCTGTAAGACTCATCCACAGCCTGCATGATAATGTGTCAATCATATCCTTTGAGATTGTGAAAAACGATTGGTAACTTGTATGTCTTAGGATCTGTTTTTAATAACAGGTTACAATTGTTATGTGCAGCACCTCTGTAACGTCCAGTTATGTGAGCATGGTCACGAACTTTATCACCTCCCAGAGGCTGTTCACAAATCCAACACGTCACAGCTGTATCAAATTTCAGTTTGTCTTCTTCTGTCATCACCAAAGTCATCTGACATGTTGTGAGATATTGTACTACCTGACTATACAGATGTCTCATTTCTGTTAAAAACAGACATGCTGCATTTTCACCCCTGTAGATAACAGGCTCTGAATGCAAAACGTCTGACCTAACAATAATGTATCCAAAAGAACACACCACTTGGTCACTCAACTTTATAGTCTTTGGTAATGACTCTGGAACAGGACCTTCATACGGAACTACCAGTGATTCAAAATCAGCATACACTACAAATGGCAGCTTTTGCTGATTTCCATAGTTCTTAAAATATACTCGACTACCAGGATCAGGGTACTTAAGTACAGTTTGTATGTCATCAGCTGATCTACAATGTAAAACATGTTTATGTGCTACGGTTATAGAGGAAAACCTTTGTAAACATCTTTTACACACTTCCTGTTTCCTACCATATTTTGATACATGATTATGAATTAGACGTGACATACTCCTAATAATTGTGTAGTGAAAGTTAACATTATCACCAATTAATAACATGTCAACATGTTTATCTTCTGGCTGACTGCAGGTTGGAGCAAGTGGTGATACTCTAATGGGTTGTAACTTGTCAACAGACTCATTATCCCACACAAACACATTTACAGATATACCAGGATTTAGTTTTTCAAACAAATCTATGTCTTCTATTTTAACAGGGAACTCAATGCCACTGAAGTTGAGTTCACTTACAAATTTAGTGTAGTTAGATACACGTTCAGGTTTTGATTTTACAAAGTGTAGTTTAGCAAGCACACACCACATAAAACAATAGTGGTCATTGTTCTGAATATTAACAACAGCCTTTATGTTTACAACCTATGTTGGCAGTGGCAACCATGATTTACCTAATATAGGATGATACCTTGACTGTTTTAATTGTAGTTCATGTACATGACCTTCATGCCAACCAGACCCCTTCATTTTTGCACTGTCAATTGCCTGGAGGAAGTCAGGTAATAGTCTGTCTCTAAACACATTTTCTAATTGTCTTCTTGTGTTAACTGTGTGTTGTCTTGTCGAGATATATGATACAATCACTTCACCATCTACTCTAGTAAATTCTATTTTAGCAACAACCTGAATCTTTACACTGCCTGTAAGAAGATTATCTTGTATGACAGAAAAAGATCTTTCTATCGATTCATAGACATTGTTACTATTAGATATAGGCAAGTCCGTTCTGTGAAACACGTTTCTTAAGCCTGATTGACTTGTTGAACCTGATGAGCTTTGAGCATTGTCCGTCATTTTTATTTGTCCGACAAAATAATAAATGAAAAAAAAATTACCGCTGGCACACCTTATGTAATACTGTATTAACTGTAACTATAATAAACAAATCAACCACTTCCCTGGTGTGTGTCTTGAAGTCTTGTCCTGCAGGTGTAATATCACTTTATTGAATGTAACACTTTCAATATAACAATGTAGTTTTCTTAGTTGTTCAAATATGTCTTTACACAGTACCTCAAACAAGCGCAAGCGGCTACAGTTAGCATCATAAACTTTAAAAGCATTTGTCTTAAGATCAACAGTTTCATAATCATAACGTGGTGATCCATCAGAATATTCCAAAGTAACATTATATGACATGTTATCTTCATTGGCGGTGTTGAGAGTTTAAAGCTGGGTTCGAACACACGTGATTTTAAGTCATAAAAACATTTAACATCTTTGAAGCACTCTGTAACATCAACTGTGTGGGTTTGTCCGTCTGTCATTTTATTAGACAAAACAAAAGAATACATTAATTTACTAACCCATACCTGTAGGCTGATCTGTCTTTAAAATAAGCTTTAGATGCTTAGTTGATTTCAGTTTATTTTTTACATCATCCCGTTCATGCTTATTTGGGATGACATCGTTCTCTCTGAGGCAGTCTTCAAAGCTGTCACGATCCTTACAGTAAAACAAACAGATAAACTTTAACTGTTCTCGAAAATCTTTCAGTACAGCATTATATTTCTGAGTGAGAATCCATACACTTACATTTGTGTGTCTACCACTGAAGGCCAGTTCTGCTAATGTGTTTCTCTTCTTGACAATGTCTTTTTCTGCAGAACAGTCATCAACTATAAACAGGGTTGGCTGCCCTTCAAATTGCTTGTAAAAATATTGTAGGTAGTCATTCAGTTTTTTCTCAGGGTCAACTAAGTAAATGTTGCTGTCAGACCAAATAAATAATCGGTTATGATAAGCTTTATTGTGTTTGATTGTAGGACAAAATATCACTATGTTTTCAAAATGATGGATGTATCTTGTTTGTAATAGATTAAGAACAAATTCAGTTTTTCCACATCCTGTGGCACCACAAAATAAGCCACAATGGGGGTCAAGTGTCATCAAGTTCATTTTAATAAACAATATAATTTTAATACAAGTGACCACTTAGTCTGCACTCTTATATGTTCAGTTGTGCGTCATATATCAGGTACAAATATATATTTATTGCTGCAGCAGTTTCAACCTTTTTTTGTATCTGAATTGTTATTCCATCACTGCCGTTTTCAACAGTTCGATTGATTGATTGATTGTACATTGCTTAACGTCCCGACAGCAACAAGGCTTTCTCAGGATGTGTCAACAGTTCGACCTGACTCATGTAGGTAGTCATCATCTGTACTACGAAGGTCTCAACAGTTCGATTGATTGATTGATTGTACATTGCTTAACGTCCCGACAGCAACAAGGCTTTCTCAGGACGTGTCAACAGTTCGACCTGACTCATGTAGGTAGTCATCATCTGTACTACGAAGGTCTAACCACAGTGCATACTTATTTGTAAGGTATTGTCCGATCCTAACGTCATACAGATGTAGATCTTTACACGCAATGTTTGCTGGTTTATCTCTAATCCTTCCACCCGCAAAATACTTTGTGATCTCATCGTAGTGTTGGTAAGGTAACAAACCAGCAGCGTATATTTGATTTGGACGACCTTCGATTGTACAGGACAAATGTGTGATTTTTGGATTGTAGAATTTTTCTGAATCCCTTTTGTATGGACTCGCTGGTTCAAGAAACAACATAAGTATACCTTTCAGTGACCTGGCAGGTGTGTTCAAGTTTATGTTCCACATTGGGTCACTTTTATCTTTATGCATTAAACTATGTCTAATCACCCTGTCATAATAAATTGGAAGTCTTGACTGATATTGATTTTGAATGAGTCTGGCAAGTTCAGTGTATGTGACAATTTCATATTCCAAGGAAATGTTAGAAATTTTATATGTCGCATGTCTTGCAGATCTGCCAATGCGTCAGTGAGTTCTATAAGGGGCGCAGGACATACGCGTCATTGATTTGTCAAACGTCATTTGTCATGAGGTAAGTTTTTGTTTTTTCGTAATTTTATATTTTATGTGATATGACTTTCACTTTCGCTTATAGGCTTGAGAAAATGGTGACAAAACTAGAACTTCACGGCACAATTTTAGTTTTGCTATAATTTGTGTGAAAGCAGGTTGACTTTACCTAGCTACATGATATACTAAGTGCACGGCTCACCTGCATGCTCTTCTGAAAGCGCGTCGGTGTGTGTGTGCATGTTAGTGCGTGCGTGATCCAAACATCTCCAAGAGGCATATATCCTCATCGCCTGGAGAGCGCATGAGGATCTGTTCCTCCTGGAGATCCGCGCATGGTTGTGTGAGCGAGAGAGAGAGAGAGAGAGAGAGAGAGAGAGAGAGAGAGAGAGAGAGAGAGAGAGAGAGAGAGAGAGAATGACGTCATATTTAGAGTATTATGTCAGTGTCTGCGTGGTGACGGAGTTGCCTCTTTTACGTCACCGCCACTGTCTGACTTTCTCTAGAATTCAAGTAAAAAAAAAAAAAAAACTGTTTTAAGGTTGTATACTATACCTACATTTTTTAATTGAAAACTGCCGCTTATAGGGTTTTTTGAGAGCCTTATTGAGTCTGGAGGCTATTGCCACCCTGAAAGACCCATGGTCCCGGGCATAGTTGTAAGTTTGAGCCTTTTGCGTGACCTACCCCATGAGCGAAAACACGCAAAATAGCTGATTTCAGAACACAATAAAAATGTATCGAATAGTGTGTTAAAATGATAAAGAAACATTTCGGTCACTTCATAAAGTATGTTAGTATTTTCTCGTAAAAAAAGTGTGTTCTGATAATTGGAATTCTAAGTGCAATCGAGAAAAGTTTATGTTGTAAATTCGCAAATTGCCCGGATGTTATCAATAACATTACAAGTGTTTGCAATGTTGAGCAATTGCTCAGGCCCTTTTTATTCGATAAAGTCGTACTTTAGATCATATCACACACATTATTTATGAAAAAATGAGGGGGTCCCGCGCAAAAATTGGCACTTTGGGTTGTTTGCGAGTGCGTTTTCAAAAAGGGATACAAGCGATGTCTGACTTCCGGCAGATCATATCTCCGCCATAGCCGGTCCCAAGCCCGCATGAGAAAGGAGGAAATCAAGTATGCCAAACCAACAAGTATAACCTACGCCCAAACTGTTGCAAACTACTAGTCCTCGATCACTATTAGTGACAGTGGGAAAGTAAACTGGAACAAACAACAACGGCAGATACGGGATGAGAAGGTTTATCTATAAGTAATTAAATGCACCAATTGTCCCTTATTAGTTGAGTTAGTGCAGTGGTAAAATACTCTTTTTGCCATGCAGGTAACCAGGGTTCAATCCCCGTAGATGGATATTTTTTTCCCTGCTAAAAAATTTGAAACCCATACAGTTTCTACTTCGCTAAATGAAACAAACGCACACACACACACAAAAAAAAAAAAAAAAGCAAAAAAAAAAAATATATATATATATATATATATATATATATATATATATATATATATATATATATATATATATATATATATATATATATATATATATATATATAAACGCGTGGTAATTTTCTTCTTTTTTATTTAAAATATGCAATTATCATCACCGTTGTAATGTGGATGTTAAACCATGAACCAACCAACAAACCACTTTCAGTCTTGGATAAAAATGCATACTGGTACCTCGGTACATTTGTTCATTCATTTTTTTTTTTAAGCCAGGCATTGTGAGCATGTTTACATTACATGTTTACATTCATTCAATCATTCACAGATTTACTGATGAAAAAGTACACCAAAGAGTCACAGAGTGTTTTTATTTAATTTTTCCTGGCATCATCTACAAACATTAATTAATGAATAATGTGAATTTGTTTTAATATACCTGCTGCAAGCAATGCTACATGCTCCTTTGGTGTATCCGTGAAAGCAGGTCGGCGAACATCTCTGGTTGAAAGATGTTTGTGAACAGATTGGTAGTGGATCTCCAGCTGAATCTCAGTTTCCCAGCAGTTTTTGGTTACAAATTATAAGGAAACAAAACAAATGTCACATGTTTCAATATGCCCCGTTATTTTTACACATGATCATTGTGAGTAAAGAATAATATCTCTGTTTATTTTCAAAAGAAAGCTGTATTTGCAGACATTCATTTAAAGTATACATGTACAGTAAAGTATGTTGAAAGCATATTAGGCTACAATGCACATAGGCACCCATACAAAAGTAACTACCTCAAATACAAAATGTTAAATGTTTAGGGCTTAACATCTTTTGTCCATAAAAGGTGATTTCAAAGATGGGTCACAGAAATAGGGTCTGAACAAATTTTGACCCAAGCTGTATTTGAACCCAGGACCTTTGGGATGAGAGTCAAACACACTACCACCGAGCCACCCAGCTCCCCCTCAAAATACAGCTTTACTGTGGAACAACATATTTCAACTACATTAATCACATTTACATTGACAAAGTGCTGACTTTATACAAGCTAGTGGGTGGAGAACAGTGGAGCTGATGTCATTTTCAGTTGTGTGCATGCCAACCGAGACTGACACCGGCAACCACTTGCTCATGAGGTATTTATTTGGGAGCCAACTACACAGTATATAAAAGAAGGGGGATAGGAGAGAAGGAATGACAGACTTATCATTTAGAGCCTTCCACTACATATATTATTTCCCTCATATATATATAACACAAAGAGTTTTAGCGTTCCCGGCTGACGGCCATCTTATTCTGTATTAAAATTTCACTGATAACACGGAATGCTTAAGACAATAGAGAGAGAGAGAGAGAGAGAGAGAGAGAGAGAGAGAGAGAGAGAGAGAGAGAGAGAGAGAGAGAGAGAGAGAGAAAGAGAGAGCATCACTGAAGTCCTGATATAACTCAACATTGCACATCCCACTACGTTATAACAGTGAAATTCAGTGTCCAGCCACCACTACACTACACACATAACACATACTGTGCACAATGTTGGCATGAAAATCAAACAATACTGTTACCAGTACCACAATCTGTCCCATTGCAGCACAACGAAGTGAAATGCAGTCTCACGCCCCATAACATATACTGCACAATGCTGATGTCAACATAAAATACCGTAACAACTGCATACCAAGGGTAAAATACACTGTGTCACCTAGTCTGCATAATATAGGCATGCACACCAAACAATACTTTTACTGCTCTTGATACAAAGTCTGTGCAGTCCACCATATCACAACACTGCAAAATACATCAGTGCTACGCTGGCAGAGTGCCTACAATACAACCCAAAACTCTGAAGGTAAAATCTTTGTAAGGCATTGCAACACTAACCTGCAAAAGTTTTGTTTTTCTAACAGAGTTGCCATTGTTTGGAATGAGTTACCAGTTTCATTAAAAAAAAGCACCTAACATAAATTTTTTAAAAACCAGCTGGACGAATTACCAAAATTTAAAGAGTTTTTCTATTCATATGATGAATGGTTTATAGGAAAATTGCATGAATAGCAGACTCATACAGTAACTTAAGAAAGAAAGGACATTTGCAAAGGCCTCACGGCCTATTTTGTCCTCACACTACTACAGTCTGCACCATGCCGGCCATTAATATAAGCAATACTCTTCAAAAACTCAATATGGTGCAGGCTATCGTGTCACAACTGATTGCACATTGCATAGCACCCACCACACACAACCTGGTACTGTGTACAATGTTGGCTTCAGTTTTACTTTATTTAATTTTGGACCTGCTGGGGGCATGAGAAAAATCACAAAAGAACTTGCATGATTGCGCTCAAAAATTAACTATTACTCATATTACTACACTGTACACATGTTCCTTAGACAGCACAAATGACTTGTATGGACACAGATCATAGTCAGGTCATTCTGTTTGCTGGTATGTGTCATGTACAGTACGTCTGGAAAACGTGTGAAATGAACCATGTGATTAGCAATTCTGATACGATAAGTAAAGCTACACAGCTGAAAGTCAACGATTGACAGAGGAAGAAAAAATAATAAAACAAACAAAGTACAGTACATATTTATCATATGCCTATGATCAGTTATCACCCAACCATTGAAATCTGCTGTGACAGATGGAGGGTAATGCAAGAACTACATGGTCAACTCACTCTTTAGAAGTATTGCGATTTTCATTGAGCAAGTCCACATTTGGTATATTTTGAGCAGAGGGTTTAATGACATATATGTATATATATACTACATACCTAACCCCCTCCCCTGGCTGCATTTCTATATTTTGGCACACCCCCTCTTCAGAAAGGACCCATGGGTGTTATACTCTGAGGCCAATGACCATTTTCAGAATGTATATCATTTATAATCATGCAAAGCGGAGCAGTGATAAGTTTTCTCCTTGTTTCACACCGACGCTGCACAAAATCTATCTGTACCACTGTTTCCTAACCCATCAGAGTCAGCTGTGGAGTACATATTTTGAATGACTGATGTATGCCAGTATTTGGGAACTTGTCACAAAAAGACCTGTTTATATGCTGAAATGTCTTCGAAAAATGAACACATTGGCAGTAAAGGGGTTTTCCTTGGATAATCAAAAACAAATACAAATTAAGCTGCGTTTCCAAATCGTGACATGACAGGAGAGTGCAGTAAGGCAAAGGCGTTTGCTGCATTGCGAAGGATGTGACTGTCCTAAACCTTGGCATTGTGGCCAGCATTGTGGATGGACAGCAAAATAACAGGACGTTTGCCCACAGGACAATCAGTTCACTTCCTTTGCCTTCCTGTCAGTTGGCTTCAATGTGGCTATTGCAACCTGCAAAAGATAATTTAGAATCAAAAAAATGTTTTGAAATGCACATTATGCATGCATATATATGTGTTTGCAAGTATTTTTACAAAGTACATACATGCATAATAATTATGACAGTATTCAGAGCAAGAACAAGAAAGACAATGAATGTCCTTATGGTTTACGTGTATGACCAATCCACATAATACGTCCAACCTGTGTGACCTTGTGTGAGGAGAAACAATTTGTGTCAAAATCTGACCATTTTTTTACCCCTTTCTGAACCCCCCCCCCTCCCCCCCGTGACCCTGACCTTTGAAAGGTCACAGCAGTTGGTATGTTTAGAAAGATTGTACCACAAAGTACCCTGGTACCAAGTTGGACGTCTGAGGCTTAAATAGTCTCTGAGGAAATACCAATGTTAAAGTTGCCCACAGATAACAGACAGTCGACGGACGACCCATTACAAACACTTAGTTTTGCTATCACACGTGAGCCACAACTGAGCTTTAAATGACCACAATGGGTGTATAAATATATCTAGAATCAGCATCAAAGTGTAACTTGCAGAAAATGTTTCATACAGGACACGTTTAACATATTGCTGTTTAGCAACAGTACACACTGGACCAAAAACCCACCCCACCACCCCCACACTTTGGTACCGGTCTCAGGCCACTTTACAAATTTCAAATACAAGCGATCAAAAATCTCAGTAACTTCACTAGCTGAACTGGCCCTTTGTCTGTCTTGTACTGTGTTTGTACTGTGTTTGTCTTAAATGGCGTAAATCCGTGTCTGTTTCGTGAGTGTGTGTGTTGGGTTTCAGGCGCGGCGCTTTGAGTCGATTTCCCCAAAATTGAGAAAAAGCGCCTATATAATAACGGTATTATTATTATTTATTATTAAAAGGTGGTATTCAGTGTTTTCTTGTCATTCTGTGTGCACTAAGTGCTTATTAAAGAAAATGACAGTATTTGCAGACTTGCACAAGCCTCTAGTTTCCAAATCAAATGCAATATGGTGCCACTTGTTGACAGCAAGTGATTTTAGCATTCGGTGTTGTAGAGAATGCTGGTACTGTACTACACCATCTTCAAAATGAAAGAAAGCATTACAGTATGATGTGTTTATTCACACCAGTTGTGTTTTGTTATGAACCTGATTCTATTCACAAATCAACCGGTATGATTTACCTCGAGTCTAGGAGAATAAGTGTCGCCTTCTCTCACTTTAGTTGATCTACTGGAACTGGCATCGCCTGCTTTCAGCTGTGACCTTCTCCTTTTGAGCAAACATGACCTGACTAGCTCCTGCCTCTTCTTGGTGTAGGCGTCATACTTCTGTGTTCTGTGCTTGTTTTGAAAGTATACCCTCTGGGTGCGACTCTGCAGTGCGACGTCAACAGTAGCATTGACCTGAAATGAAATACATGTTTATTAACGTGTTGTTTAGCAGCATGCCAATTTCACGTCTGATTGTATTTCAGGGTGGGTTGGTTCCAAACTCCCCAAAAAGGGACTTTGTTATAGCATTATAAACAATTCGGGGCCGGGGCCGGGGCGGGAGGGCTCCCCCCCCCCCCCCGCCCAATATGCCCCTACATTTAGTTTACGCATTACTACCTTCAAACTAATGTGCAATAAACTGTAAACACCACAAACAACAATGGTGAAGCCTGGATTGCTCATGTGCATTTAAAACTGATCATTTACATAATCTGAACTGTGTGACCTTTCCAAAAGGTGACTGAAATTTAAGTGCCATGAGTCTCCGCATCAGTAAAGGGCTGGCTTTTGTACTTGTGAATAATATTTGAGAAAAAATATCTGTTGTCAAAATATGGCTATTTTTTACCTATTTCTTGATTTCTCTTAACTCAAAAAAAAATTAAATGTTTAGGGCTTAACGTCTTTTGTCCACCACGAGGGTGATTTCAAAGACGGGGACAACGAAAAAGGGTCTGAGCAAATTTTGACCCAAGCTGGATTCGAACCCGGGACCTTTTGGTCTGGAGGCAAACGCTTTTACCACCGAGCCACCCAGCTCCCCTCTCTTAACTCAAACTGGTATGCTAAGACAGGTCTTGCCACAAAGTATCCTTGGGCCACGTTGAAGACTGTGGTTTGAATAGTCTCCAAGAAAATGCCAACATTACCGTTTACCATGGACGACGAATGGCCCAGAACATAGCCTCACACTTGCTGCACACATGAGCCAATGACAGAAAGCATTACAGTATGATGTGTTCATTCACAATCACACCATAGTTGTGTTTTGTTCTGCACCTGATTCTAGTCACAGATTTACCGGTATGATCTACCTTGAGTCCAGGAGAATAAGTGTCGCCTTCCTTCACTTCACTTGAGCTGTGGCCTTGGTGTAGGCGTCATACGTATGCGCTTGTTTGCAAGTAAGTCCTCTGGGTGAGAGTACCGAGACTCCACAGTGAGAGGTCAACAGCAGTATTGGCCTGAAATGAAATACACGATTATTACTGTGTTGTTCGGCAGCATGATAATTTCACTTTGTGTGAACTAAATGCAGGAGCAGATTATTACTTTCAAAATAAATGTGACATAAACTGTGTACACCGCAAAGAACAAACAAGAATTGCAAAGTCTGTACGCCTCATGTGCATAACTAATTCACATATAAGTATAAACTGTGTGACCTTTCCAAAACTGAGGTAGCTGACATAAGTGTCACAAGTCTCAACATAAAGGCTTGCTTTTGTACTAGTGAAATTTGTATTTTCTCTACAAATTACAATTATGCATTTTTCTAACATTTGTTAACCTTCTGTGACTCTTGACCTGTGTAAGGAGTCAACCAAATTAGTATCTATAGGATGAGGAAGATTTCATCATCAGCTACCCTTGTGCCAAATTTGATAGGGAAATTGCAAAAACTTTGATACAAACCGCAATCATACAATGAAAAAATAAATAAGCATATATCACACATTCCAAGGTCATCCAAAATGGTAGTCAACAAATATTAGGGTTTCAGTCAAAGTAGCGTAGGTTTAATTTAACATATACATACCTATAAAGTACTAGGTAACCCTTTTACTCCCGATACACCCACTGCTTGACATAATGTGACTATGATAGTTCAAGGGTGGTGCCAAAATCGATCGGCGTCTCATCCGCCAAGCTATTCTGGCACCATCCTTGAACAAAACAACAACAAAAAATGCTGGACCTATATCCTAATCTGTAATATAGCCTTTATAAGACAGCAAGGGAATGGATGAGCAAATTAAGTTACTAAGTACTGGAAGCAGTTACTGAGTTAGAGGTTCATAATGCCAAATTCTCCCTTAGCAGGACTTTTTTCTACACACAGTACGTTTTCCTAGATAATAAGCACTGGCACTGGTTTAATATAACTACAATGTCGACTACATACCCTCCACCGTATTAGTAAAGGCTCTCCGAAAATGTATGGAAATGTTCTACTTCTAGGTGGTGACTGACATGGCCGGAATGCCCCCCCCCCCTCCTCAACCCACAATAAAATGTAGTCTTCTTCATTGCAGGTAGGCAGTGGCGACGGCACTAGTAATGTGGGGACTTACATTTCCATGCATACACGGACAGTTAGCTATGGGGGTTTTACGCCGTGCAGGTGATATCTCACGGCGGTGCATAAAAGGGTTGGACGCTGAACCAGTGAGATATGCCACTTCTATTACGACATTTTGCTTCTGCTAGTACCTCGTGTTCTAGTTGCTTAGCAAACACCACCCCCCCTTTTTTCTAATTTAGTTTACCTTTTCGTTGCTGATGTCTGAAGAGATTTTGTTGTTTTCCTGGCTGCCACGTAGACTGCTTCCCGTTTGGTTGGCCCGTTCTTTTCTTTAAAACTTCAGATTTAGAAATTGCGTGTTGCTTGGCGCTATCCTTTACGCAGGTTATGCCTTACGCTCGATGACTTGTCGCAACTTATGCAAAAGTATCTTATTTCTGAGGAAACAAAACATTTTATGCATAGAAACAGTCAGCGTACACACCTATTTCAGACAGTATATATCTTTTGTCAATTATCGATAAATTGAGCTTGTTTGCAATACGACTTGCTGTACGGCGGGTTTTTTTTGGTGACCTCTAGTCTCAGGTCACGACAGACGCAAGATAGCGGTCCGTGGCGCAGTGGTTAAGGCGCCTGCCACCAATGCTAAAGGTGCGAGGTTCGATTCCGGGTTCCGGCGTCGGATTTTTCTCCTCTAGTAAGTGTCACCGTTAATTCGGGCGGACCGTCGGGGGTTCTTTCTCCGGGTACTCCGGCTCTTCCTCCCCCTCCACTTTGGTATCAGTTTCAGCCAACTTAATAAAATTTCAAATACAAAAACGATTTCCAAATACCGTCAGTAGCTCGCTTGAGCTTGCCCTTAGCACCACGTGAATGTTCTGTGTTTACGTACAGTGTGTGAGTGAATGCGTGTGATTCACGTGAGCGTGCTTGTTGGGTTCAGTTCGCGGCTACATTCTGCGCATTGAGTTATATTATAAATATGAGAAATGCGCCATATAAATGCTATGCATTATTATTATCTAAATGCGCAGAAAAGATGCGCGAAAGAGGTGTGTCCTACAACCTTAATTATTTTCTGAAAAGAATTAATTTTTACTAAAGAAGTTGAAAGGATACAAAGCTGACTAATGAACTCATCCAATGTCTTTCTCCAAACTAGCTATATGCAAAAGTTCAAGTAAATATGACAAAAATTACTGACTCTAATAATAATAATTATGGTATTTAGAATTCGCTTATCTTATAATAATTATAACTCTAAGCGCGCACTCACAACTCGCGCACGCATGCGCACGCTTTAGACAATGAGTTGACTCACGTACCACAAATACATTACGACAGTCAGCTTGGGGTGGGGAGTGTGGTGATATAGTGCTAGAACTGTTGAAAGAGGTGAGTTTTGAGGGCAGACTGGAAGGAGGAGAGAGAGTGTTTCTGACGGAGAGAGAGTGGGAGAGTGTTCCAGGTGGATGGACCGTAGACGGAGAAGGAGCGGGGGCCGAAAGTGCTGAGTTTGGTGCGGGGGATGTGAAGGCGGAGAGGAGCGGAGGGAGCGGGAAGGAGTGTAGGGGTGAAGTAAGTTGGAGAGATAGGTAGGAGCGTAGTTGTTCTGGGATTTATAGCAGAGAGTCAACCGACTTCCTATAAACGGTTGTTTATGTCTTCAATTACAATATGCTCGGAGCCTCTCTTAGCCACCCACTTAAGAAAGTATTTCGCCAAGTTTCAAGCTTGTGTGTACAGAAATATCGGTAATTCTCTTGTTTACATACATACGCACACACATACATACACACGCACATACATACATACGAACAAACGGCGCTTCGTGCCAAATTTACGTTCAGCAGCGAGGTTAGCGTACTAGACATGACGTAATTTTTATCTTGTTACTTTAATTGTTAGAGGTTTAGCCTGCCCGCCCTTGATATCATGGACATGCTAGTAAATTCGCCCCACCGCGACCCGTCCTAAAATGTCTCTTCTATAAATAGAAGAGACTTAAGGCGAGCTAGGACACCTCAGCGCAATGTTTTGGGTTTATGGACATATGTTTTATTGTATATCATTAGCTCCGACATGCTCATTTAGTCAGGTATGCTCACCGTTGCCATGGCAACAAACACTAAGTGACCGTTACACCTGGTTTCTAAGGAAACAAAGTTTGGCTACCTTTGATGCTTCTGAAAAGCCAAATTTGGTCAAAATATCAACTGATATGATCATTATGGAATGTCAGTGGCGATTTTGAATATCTTACCTGGTTTCGAAGAAAACAACTTATTTGTATATGAATGTTCTGGTTTTGGTCATTTTTTAAATATGATCCAAGGAAAGCTATTCATAGCTCCCAAACTAAGCTGAAATTAAACAATCGGCACTGACATTCCATAATAAACCCATTTGTGAACTTGCATGTAAAAGTTCACTATCAGCTCACAAGTACATTTTCAGATATTTGCTTCCTCAGTATGTACACCCTCCCCTCCCCCCCCCCCCCACCCCCCTAAATTACAATTTTGAGAAAACAGCAAAAACAAGTTTCAGCAAGGTGCCGTTTTTTTCCCCATCATACACAGCTCTAACATGTCACCTGAAATCGTTGACTTATGATGTTTTTCACACCATAAAACCTTTATGCAGCGCAGACATGCAAACTTTCCAGAAACCCTGTGTGTTCTATGACCTACCCCCCCCCCCCCCTCCCCTATGCTTTAGTTTTGCATGCTTAGTGTGTATTGCTTGTTGTACTCAGCCTGCACACTTATTGGATCCAGTTTGTTAATAAGCACTAATGTCACAACTGCTTGGTGACAGTAAACCATGTTAACAACATTTTAAATTGCTAGGATCACCAAGCAAACCCAGGTGGATTAGGTATTGTGAATCAACGTTACCTCGTGTAGATACAATGATGCACTATTGAAGCACCCCAGTGCCTGTTTGTTTTCCAATGTATACGCTTCACGTAGACAACTGGTATTCAGACAGAATATATGGTAGATGTAAGCAGAAGGTTGGTACAGTAATTGGCAATATTTGTCAGGATCCTTACTGACAATCATAGGTTCCTAACTTAGATGTAGTTGCACTTGTCAAAGTGTGACTCACTGGCGAAAACCAATCTGTCCGGGCAGTTTTGTCGTTGTGAGAGTATCTGTGTGTGTTTATTGTAAAAAAAAATTCTTTTTCTATCAGTTTTCAACATTCCTAAAAGTCGGATGGGTAAGCCGAGGGTAAATATACATGAACATTTGTCTCACGAGTTTACATTTATGGCTTTCTTGTGTTTCAGCATATTATACACATTATGCTTACGTACATCCGTGCAGTTACAAAACTGTTAATGCTAAATATATTCTGTTGAAGACGGCAAAATGGTTTAGAGATCTGTCAGCTTTGAGGCGTTGTGCTGTTCCTAAAGCATCAGAAGCTGCAATCTGGTTTGTTACATGCCCCTGCACTGTGTGCATTGCATGACAGGCGATAGCCAGTTGTTACATTACTTGAAATAGGAGAGACTTAAAATTGTAATGAAAACATCATGATTTACAAGTAAATAAAGTATTTAAACATCTTGTATGTCTGACAATATATAAATCGGTTAGTTCTTGAAACGCGCATTCACCTTTAAAAAAAAAGCGGCCTGTTCACATCACACACACCCATTGCATGCTCATAGTCACTGCTGTGGAAGATGTAAAACGCATACCATACTAATGAGGCTGTATTTTATAATTTGGACCATACTGGTTTACTGCAGAATCACACCTACACCATCACAATGACAGCTGCATCTTGCCTGAGTTCAGAACTTTTACAGTGCACTTTGTAGCCTCTTTAACTCAGGGAAACAAATACGTGTATGATGTACATCGATGATTTTACGATGGAAAATTATATAATTAGGTGTTTGCTTGTGCATATGATGTTGGACTATCATTCCTGCAAACGCGAGTTTTGGGTGACATTTACGCGGGACGTAGTACTGCCTAAATCCTAACACTTTCTCGCTACGAAGGGACCTGTGCACAATGTTCATTATCGTTATCAAGCACATCTGTGTTTCCTTGAGCTGGCAAATTTCTTTCACGTATGCATACGTTTCGTCAGTAGTGATCAGAGTGTCTCACTATGAATGCGCAGATGGTTTCTGATCCGACCGAAATATTCAGAAAGACAGGCGAAAGACGCGAGATTCCTGAATCTAAATCGTTCAGATCTACAGTGCTATATTTAGCGATAAACGCAGAATTTCTGATTTCTATGAATGCACACTTCAGAGATAAAACAATAGAGTCCCGATAGACAATTAATTCAATAGAGCCGCATCAGTCATTAATTTACATCATTTTTTAATATCAAAATGTTGACCCCAATTTTACCCCCGTTAATTCCGAATTAACCCTTTGATTTTAAAAACTGACAAGCATGACTGATGCGGCCTTATTGATCTGATTATCTATCGGGACTCTATTGTTTTATCTCTATAACTATTGTCTCTGTCAACACCTAATGACCTTAATTAATTACTAATTACGGTCATTAACTTTTACATGACCGTTTCTCTCAATATTGCCAGAGTCGATTTCCGAAAAACTCACATGCTCTGTCCCGCACATATCATTTCAGTTCACGCATGACAAGACTCAATGCCAAACCCTCTTTCAATGAGTTGGGTAAAAGCTTTCACAGCGCCATTCACACGTCACGCGTCAAAAGGCCTATAGAATTGTGTTGTGCAGGGGGACCGCTCAGTGCAAACAATATAGAATTGGCTCTGTTTAAGCACGACTCTGAAACATAACAGTCAAATATACGTGCACACGCACAAGCACAGACACGCCAGTTGCAGACCAAGATAATTTAAGGGCAGTGCCAGATTGTCATACAAGTTATATACACAGGCATACATACACAGACACACACACACACACACACACACACACACACACATACCAACACATAAACACACACACGCACATGCACACGCACGTACGTACATACTAACATAAACACGCATATACTGACTTGAATACATGAGTGCTCACGTACGCTGCTTTTTGAATCAGCCCATGCATGGACAAAAGCCTTTCTCGAGCATAACAGCTTGTTATGATAAAACCATATTGACTGCGTTATTCACTTAAACAGGACTGAAAGTGAGTTAAATTTCTGAGCATTACACCACGTTGCATACGCAAACACACACACACACACGCACTGACACACACATACACGTACACACACACAAACACATGAATAAACATACACGTACACACACACAAACACACAGGGATCACGTGATCGTGCGAGCAACAGGGCTGCCATTTGAGACCTCCTGCAAAAACTACTGCTTTTGCCTGTAAATCTCAGCGCCATGCCAGTTGAAGGACTGCCTTCAGCTTTGGAAGCTGCCTTGAACGCCCTGCTATGCGACAACACGCTGTCATCCTTCAAAATTGACGGTAGAGGCGACTCGACAGTTGTCATTTTGAGGTTGACCGGTATGGCACACGGGTCCCCTGCCATTACCGCAACCTACCGCAAAAAGCCGCCATCCCACCATCGCCGGGACTACATGAGAGCAGAGGCCAGGAGACAGGAACGTTCGAACAAGGCAAGTAGTATTGCCTTTGTTTATGCCCACCCCGCCCACACAAGCTACAAACAGCGAAGATAAACAGCTACACACTTTCAACACGCCGTGTACAACAGCTCCCCTAGCCATAGATGACGATGTTGCACGTGTTTCCCATGATGTCCCCACACCTACAGACAGGACAGAGACCAGTGACGATGCACCTACGGAGTGCAGTGGTACCTGCGTGACAACACAGCTGACTGGAGCGTGCGCAATGGACTGTGTCGACAGCGCTGAAGCCGACCTGAGTGATATGAGTGTAACCTCTGATCCATACACTCTTGAAGAGAGAGATTACGTCGCATCAATCATGGACAGATCTTTACAAAGACGCCTACGCGATAACCAGAGAAACACAGGGTTTGAGAAATGCGTCTTGTACAAAGGGAATCAGCAAGAGCACTTGTTGTGTAGAAGTGATGACATAACAGTGGTCTTCGACTGTGAGAAAAGTTCTGTGTGTTACTGGTTCATCCATCAAGGAAAAAAGCTGATGAGTGACTATGAACAAAAAGTGCAAGAGAACATTTGTCGCTGGACTGCCATAGATCCTAATGGTAATTACCAAGAGTCTTTTGAGATGGCGCTGATCGAGTTGGAGAATATAGGTTCCATGGTTCGTCGCCTCCTGGGTTAACATTTCTGGCTGACTCGGTGCCTGATTTGATGACTAGCCTGACTGATGACGACTGTCGCATTGTTCTTGACTTTTAGCTAATAGAAGAACGGATTCCTAACATGGACATTTCCCTTGTTGGATGAGATCTCATTTCGGTGTTATTTAATTCTCGTAATTTGTGTTCCTATGGGCCTGATGGCCTGCAAAAACTGGAATAAATTTATTATTACACACAAACACATGAATAAACATACACGTACACTCACACATATACACACACGCTCAGACAGACACACACACACACACCTTCTACATAAAATAACATTTCATTTGGTATATACTGACAGAGACGATTTATGAGGAACAGATTTTTCTGTTAGCTAGCCTACCCTTTTACAGTAGACGTTTATGCATACAATTCAGTACACTGTCCCCATTTCTTTCATGCTACGCTTGACAAGATAGGGTCTTTAGAAAGGGGACAGCCCTGTGTTGACACAGCTCGAGCATAATACCTTGTTATTGACTGTGTCACTGATTTAAAACGACACAGATAACACTTTTTATCACAGGCCTTTTAAATCTTGTCTACCACTGTACATTGAGGTCTAGATTTACAGATTTACATGAGCTCCGTTTCACAACATTTTCGATTTCTGGGGAACTAACAGACGCATAACTCTCACTGTGTACACACAGTACTGGTATATGTATAATTTCTGTTCATAACATATCTTTAGAATTCTATGCAGTCAGATTTCAATTGACTTGACTACACAAATCTAAGTGCATTCATGTACACGACGCTTTGAATCAACCCATACGTGGACAAAAGCCTTTGCGTTTCTATGTATGCACACACACCATCTGTTGCTACTCGCTTTATCTGCACAACCAGCACCCTGGTCAGGTCGGGACCAAGTGGAACTTTTAAAACACACACACACACACACACACTCACTAACACCCAAACAACACAGACACGCATACACAACTTACCGCTTTACAGAGCTTACGTCATACATCTCAACCGGTAAATGGTCCAATGAATAAATTATAACACATTCGGTCATTTTAACACTAACCGGCAACAATCAGTCCTATCCGCTCATGCCTGATCCTAAAATCGATCTTGGTCTTTCCAAAATGTTATGCATATCTAAATTAGGAACAAGCCTGACGAGTCTTATGCTACCCGACCAGACTTGTCGAGCAAGTTTTGTGAGCTGGGTTTCTTTACACTAAATGTTTTGTGTGTTGTTGATTTTCAGTTGCGGCGAGAAGTTGCAAGAGCCCTCAGTCACACGCATGCCATGTAATCGCGCAGGCGAACACGCGCACGCAAACGCACACACGCGCACACGCACGCACACACACACGCACGCACTTTTCACACAATGGGACATACCGGGCCACCCATTACCCCACCACCCATTACCCCATCACCCATTACCCCCCCAACACAGACACACACACACACACCAAGAGTTTTCGGTTGATTGATTTGTGAAAAATCATTGTGAATTATTTTTGCCTTGCGCCACAACACAAATTATTGTCTTGTTATTGCACCCTGTGTCTAGAGCTTCTCAACTATAACCCAGTGCCCAGCAACCTCTCAGCTAGTCAGAGTGGTGGGGTTGTTTCTTAAAATCTGTATGTCATTTATAGTCTAAGGGAAACAACTTTTGTATAGTGGATGTCTCTTCAGTGATTATGTCCCATGAGCAGAAAATAAAGTGTGTTTTCTGCTATGGTTTTAATCTAAATCTATCTAGCTTACATAAAGCGGTAACACGTCTGGGGTAAACTCAAAAACTATAGGCTACATTTTGCTGAATGGTACAAACGTATAAAATTACTATTAATGTACTTCCTAGGAAACATGATTTTGCTTGATAACAATTTTTGTTTTTTGTTTTAATTTTTTAATTACATTATAAATGAACCCTGATGAAATCTTTCTATTGAATGATATCAATGCTGCAGAGAACAAAGACTTAGACTCCAAAAAACAGCGGCTTTTGTCTGTGATTGTCTCAGGCAAATCAAAGGCTTATCTGGGTAGACAATACATGACAGAGGATATTGAATCTCTAAGCTCTGACGAACTAATCAAGCTTCATTCAAAATATGAGAACCACATTGCCTCACTAATGACACGTGATTTGAGTCGATCTCTTGTATGCCTATACACAAAAGCAGTGAGTCACTTTCTACCTGTGGATAGTGACAGTCTTTCACACGACCTTGAAAGCAATCCTATTGTTTCAAGTTCAATTGGCAAATTAGCATGTGTCATGTTTTACAAGTTCGGAAATTACCTTGCTCCTGCCGTAACCCTTCTTGTTACCGGGAGTCATATTGATTTTTCAAAAATAAATTTTCTAGAGAAAGAAAAAGAAGGATCAAATGGACGAGAACAAGATGACTACACAACAGAACCCGGACCCTGTTTTGACACAGGTTCAAACTGTGACTAAGGCTAAAAGTCCAGGCAGGGTTGAGGCTGGTAAAAGATTAGCCGAATATAACAGACAAAAAAAATTACAGCTTCAAGCGCAAACAGAAAAGACTCATGTGACTGACCAGGCGTCAGGACCGTTAGGACCGTCAAGACCGTCAGAACTGCCAGGACTTTCAACACCCCTGTCACACCCACATCAAAGTGAAAGACCTTCAACCCAGTCTAATTCTGAAACAGCAAAATATATAGTTGCCGGATTTGTTGTCGGATTTGGTTACGTAGGTTATCAATTATACAAAAAATACAAACCACAGACTCGTACAGTGTCCAAAAAATTAGACACTCCAAAAACAAAACCAGAAGTCGCCACATTACCAGTAACACCCAAAGCCGTTGACCCATTTTATATGCAGTAAATAAAAATATTATTTTAATTTTTCTTGTATTAGAAAATGAATGACTCAAAAAATTTAATGAACCTTGTGTATCACTCTGCCGTAATCAGTGGATTAGCAGTAGCTTATTCTATGCTGGGAAAAAGTCTACTCAAAATGAAATCAGCAGACCTCAGTAGACTCGATTTTGAAGACAGCGCTAAGCTAATTGTAGTTGTCACAGCGTCGATTGCGACAAAAGATTTTCTTGTCAAGCAAGGAATTATTCCCGAAAATGTTTCTATGTAAATAAAAATAATATGGCGACGATAGCTATTATGATTGGCAGGGCAGTTGTTAACGCCCTCGCGTTCAGTGGCTCTAATTATCTCTTTTCTAAAATGGGTAGAGAAGAATCTGCAGAAGAATTGAAGCGCCATAATGAAGCATCTGAAAAACTTGCTCAAGCCCAGCAGGATTATGAGAAGAATAGAATTGAGAAACTTGATTTCATCAATGAAAAACTCAGGCTAGAAGGCCACGCACAACATACGTTTTCAAATACAGACGACGCAATCAGGGAATATTTTCTTGTCACAGGTGAAGACATGTCTATCCCGAAACCAAAACTAAGTGACTATTACAAACCAAGCACACAACAAAGAAACGGGGAGATAATCTTTGTTCTAGTGGGAATGACATTTGTTTATTTTACAGGAGTTTTCATTGCTAGAAAAAATGGCAGCCGAAAATAAACTATCAAAAATATATTACTCTCCATCAGGCTATTGGAAAGGACAAACAGCTATTGAAAAATTACATGCCGCTGTGGGCGGAGATATAACACTCAATCAAGTCAAGCAATGGTTACAGAGACAGGCAATTTGGCAGATATATCTCCCTGCTCCAAGAAAGATAACAAGACCTCATTTTGAGAACACTACCCCAAATGACACACACCAAATGGACCTCCTGTTCTTACCACATGATACAATAAGAAAGAAACGATACAAGTATGCACTGACTGTTGTAGACATTGCTTCAAGATATAAAGACGCTGAACCCATATCTGACAAAACAGCCAGTACAGTTGCTACTGCTTTATCAAAAATATATAGTCGAGGCCCTTTAAGATACCCCAGACTAGTGCAGGTTGATGACGGATCTGAATTCAAAGGTGCAGTTAATCAGTTATTTGCAAAGCATGGCGTACTGGTCAGACGAGGCATTCCAGGTGTGCACAGATCACAGGCAATTGTAGAGAACTTTAACAAACAGTTGTCAGAGAGACTTTTCAGTTACCAGTATTCTAAGGAACTCATGCATGACACCCGTAACACTGAGTGGGTTAAGAGATTACCACATGTGATAAAAGCAATGAACAATGAAGGACACCCAAAACCTGCTGATGCTATTAAATTGAAAACAATTACAGAGCCAAAAACAGGACCAACCCCAACCCCAACCCCAACCCCCGCACCGCTTGCGCCAGACACAAGTTTATTTACCAAACAGGTAAGATATTTATATCAGCCAGGTGAGGCTGAGAACGATGACAGACGCAGGGCAACAGACCCCATCTGGTCAACGTCTGTACACAATATAAAAAAAATAGTCCCCAGTCTTGACGCAACAATATATTATCTGTATGACCCTGCGCCCCAGAGGGCATTTGTCAGAGAAGAATTACAGATTATTCCCCCAGACACCGTTACTCATTTCAGTAACTAAGTCGTCAATTAATTCATCAACCAGTTCATCACAAATGTCTTCAGATAACTTGAGCCTGTAATGTCCAGGTGCATAAGCCTTTTCCTTAGTGTGAAACACTCTTTTCGTGTCCCCAACTGCCAGTGATTTCTTATGTGTTTGGATCATTTCAAGATTGTGTCTATTTGATCTCAGTGACTTGTTTGGATAATCAGGCATTAATGCTCCATCTAACACTTGCTTGTAATGTTCATGACGTATGTCTTTATTTTTTATTGCTGTTTTTTTTATTCCTTTGGCTTTCGACTGACTTCCCTTCTGGTGCAGTATAGAATACATTTTGGATCTCAGTCCAACATACTCAACTATTGGCACACCATTTAGTTCATCCTTAAACTTTCCAGGCACTTTTTTGTTTTGTGTGCTGAACAGTGGATGGTCTTTAGGATAGTCAGATGTGTCATACATGTGTAACTCTGTTTTCATGTCTTCATAAAAGTCTTCAGTACACACATCAATGATCATAGAGTCAGTGTCAGTGTATAACAATCGACACTCAGGATACTTTGGTTTGAAGTAATCATAATAAAATTCAAGCATCAACAGTTTTGACAACTCAAGAATTGCCATACCAATGAATACTGGCTTGTCCAGTTTAACAATCTTTTTTTTGAGTGACACTGCATACAATGATGAATGAAACTCTTTGTACCCTGTGTACTGTGGCTTGCCTGTAAGTTTAATTGCACCTGATTCAGTTGTGACTAGTCTCACATCTTTTCTGTGATGAGGATTTTCCATTGTCTTGCCAAAACAGGCATTGTTCATAAGCTTAAAGAAGTCTTTGTCAAATGCAGTGTTGCCGTCTCTGGCACGAAGGGTTGTGTTCTTCATTATGTAATCTTTCATGAAAGCACTCTGATCAAATTGAATTCCTCTGTGAACTTTCTTTAGTACTAACCCGTGTCTGATGTAAAACTGTAACAAGCGGTAGTGACAAACGTAATTGAATTTGTCATTCAGATTCGGTACAAGTTTAGTGTCTTCTTTTTTCCCTGTCATACTCATTTTCTCAACAGCTAATGGATAATCATTATGGTAATCGTGTAGATGGTGTGGGTACTCTAGGTCTACTTCAAAGATCCAACCCTTCGCATCGTTTCGGTCAAGATTCATAATATTGTTAGTTATGTCTGTTATGTCATACTGTGACAAATCATACAGACAAAAGTTTTTCAAGGGCAATAACTCACACATCGCGAACCCATAAAGGTTATTAGCGTCAAGGTACGTAATGAATGACCTTGACCTCGAGGGGTCAACCCCCCGGCCAAGGTCACCATGAGCGTCCAGATATTTGTTGTTGGCTCTGGCATAATTATTTGCTGCAATACTAATACCACCTCTCAATCCACGTTCCACCATTTCACCCATCGTACGATCAGACAACAGGTCTATAGATATCTTACTGGATTTTAAAAATGCATCCCACGTCATGCCAGGACTAGTTATGTAACAAGCAGGGTCAAGTCTGTAGTGTAACAACCCCTTTTCACGGTAACTTTCAAATACTTTTGCTAGCAAACAAACGTCAGCTTTCAAGTACTGGTCATGGTAGTCACCAATCGTCTGACACCCCAACTTCCCCCACGCATCAAGTGCGTGTTGATATTCAGAGTCAGAAATACCTTTTCCAGTTAGTGTGGAATAAAATTTCTCTTTTGGTGGCAGTCTTGTTTCCTCAAACACAACCCAGTGATCAATGTACTCATACGGATAGACACCTTTCTTAATCAAGTCTGGTTCAAAATATTTACTTGTTATTGGATACTCAGTCAGTCCTTCTGCCAAACTAGCAAGACCTAAAGACAAATGTTGCATGGAGTCATAAAATGCTAATTTATCTAACCTAAAAGTTAAGTATTTCTCAGTTGTCTGGGCAATACAACTAATGTTTTTGTACGACTCGTCTACAGCCTGCATGATAATGTGTGAATCATATCCTTTGAGATTGTGGAAAAAGATTGGTAACTTGTATGTCTTAGGATCTGTTTTTAATTTCAAGTTACAATCACCATGTGCAGCACTTCTGTAACACCCAGTTATGTGATCGTGGTCACGAACTTTGTCACCACCTAAAGGCTGTTCACAAATCCAACACATCTCAACTGTATCAAATTTTAATTTGTCTTCTTCTGTCATCACCAAAGGCATCTGGCATGTTGTGAGATACTGTACTACCTGACTATACAGATGTCTCATTTCTGTTAAAAACAGACATGCTGCATTTTCACCTCTGTAGATAACAGGTTCTGAATGAAGACCGTCTGACCTAACAATAATGTATCCAAAAGAACACACCACTTGGTCACTCAACTTTATAGTCTTTGGTAATGACTCTGGAACATGACCTTCATACGGAACAACCAGTGATTCAAAATCTGCATACACTACAAACGGCAGCTTTTGCTGATTCCCATAGTTCTTAAAATACACTTGACTACCAGGCTCTGGATACTTAAGTACAGTTTGTATGTCATCAGCTGACCT
Source organism: Semisulcospira habei (assembly GCA_036245525.1). NCBI lineage: Eukaryota > Metazoa > Mollusca > Gastropoda > Semisulcospiridae > Semisulcospira > Semisulcospira habei. The sequence continues at coordinate 111,043,461 of BTPG01000005.1, forward strand.
GCAGTGTAAAACATGTTTATGTGCCACTGCAATAGAAGAAAACCTTTGTAAACATCTATTACAAAATTCCTGTTTGCCCTTGTGTTTTGTTGTATGATTATGAATTAGACGTGACATATTCCTAATAATTGTGTAGTGAAAGTTATTGTCATCTCCGATTAGCAACATGTCAACATGCTTATCTTCTGACTGACCATAGGTTGGTGCCAGTGGGGACACTCTAATTGGCTGTAACTTGTTCTCAGATTCATTATCCCACACATACACATTTACAGATATACCAGGATTTAGTTTTTCAAACAAATCTATGTCCTCCATTTTAACAGGGAACTCAATGCCACTAAAATCGAGTTCCTTTACAAATTTGGTGTAGTTAGAAACACGTTCAGGTTTTATTTTTACAAAGTGTAGTTTAGCAAGCACACACCACATGAAACAATAGTTGTCATTGTTCTGTATGTTGACGACAGCCTTTTTGTTTACTACTTCTGTTGGCAGTGGCAACCATGCTTTACCTAATATAGGATGATACCTAGACTGCTTTAGTTGTAGTTCATGTACGTGTCCTTCGTGCCAACCAGACCCCTTCATTCTTGCACTGTCAATTGCTTGGAGGAAGTCAGGTAATAGTCTGTCTCTAAACACGTTCTCCAATTCCCTTCTTGTGTTAACTGTGTGTTGTCTTGTTGATATATACGATACAATCACTTCACCGTCTACTCTAGTAAATTCTATTTTAGCAACAATCTGAATCTTCACACTGCCTGTAAGAAGATTATCTTGTATGACAGAAAAAGAGTTTTCTATTGATTCATAGACATTGTTAGTATTGGATATAGGTAAGTTTGTTGTGTGAAACACGTTACGTAGGCCTGATGGGCCAGGGTTTGATGGGCCAGGGTTTTGAACATTGTCCGTCATTTTTATTTGACCGACAAAATAATAAAATAAAAAATATTAACGTTAACTCTGCTGACTCACCTTGTGTAATACCACTTTATTAACTGTAACACTGTCAATATAAACATTTAGTTTGTGTAGTTGTTTAAATATGCTATAACAAATTTCCCCTAACCAACCATAGTCGGTATCATTAACTTTAAAAGTAGGTGTCTTTAAATCAACTGTCATGCACTCCACATTTGGATGCTCATCGACATAATCCAAAGTCACACTATATGTAGCATATATTTCTGATGGTGCTGAAAGGCTTATGTAAGTCTGTTTGGGTGATATTAAGTCAGTAAAGTGCATATCATCTTTGAAAAGGTGTGTGAGATCAAGCACCTGTATGATTTGTCTGTCTGTCATTTTTATTGGACAAACAAATGTATAAATTAATTTACATCAATTTACTAACCCATACCCTGTGGGCTGATCTGTCTTTAAAATGAGCTTTAGATGCTTAGTTGATTTCAGTTTATTTTTTACATCATCACGTTCATGCTTATTTGGTATCACGTCATTCTCTCTGAGACAGTCTTCAAAGCTGTCACGATCCTTGCAGTAAAACAAACAGATAAACTTTAACTGTTCTCGAAAATCTTTCAGTACAGCATTATATTTCTGAGTGAGAATCCATACACTTACATTTGCATGTCTGCCACTGAAAGCAAGTTCTGCTAGAGTGTTTCTCTTCTTGACAATGTCTTTCTCTGCAGAACAGTCATCAACAATAAACAACGTTGGCTGTCCTTCAAATTGCTTGTAAAAATATTGTAGGTAGTCATTCAGTTTCTTCTCAGGGTCGACTAAGTATATGTTGTTGTCAGTCCAAATGAATAAACGGTTGTGATAAGCTTTGTTGTGTTTGATTGTAGGACAAAATATGACAATGTTTTCAAAGTGGTGTATGTATCTTGTTTGTAATAGATCAAGAACAAATTCAGTTTTCCCACACCCTGTGGCACCAACAAATAAGCCACAGTGTGGATCGAGTGTCATTAAGCCCCGGTTCATTTTAATACACAATATAATTTTAATATATGTGTCCACTTAGTCTGCTTTCTGCAATATTGAGTTGTGCGTCATATATCAGGTACAAATATATGTTTATGGCTGCAGCAGTTTCAACCTTCTTTTGTATCTGGATTGTTATTCCGTCACTACCGTTCTCGACAGTTCGACCTGACCCATGAAGGTAATCATCATCTGTACTACGAAGGTCTAACCAAAGTGCATACTTGTTTGTAAGGTATTGTCCGATCCTAACATCAAACAGATGTAGATCTTTGCACGCAATGTTTGCAGGCTTATCTCTAATCCTTCCACCCGCAAAATACTTTGTGATCTCATCGTAGTGTTGATAAGGTAACATTCCTGAAGCGTACACTTGATTAGGGCGGCCTTCAATTGTACAGGACAAATGTGTAATCTTAGGATTGTAGAATTTTTCTGAATCCCGTTTATATAGATCTGCTGGTTCAACAAACAACATAAGAATACCTTTCAGTGACCTAGCTGGTGTGTTCAAGTTTATGTTCCACATCGGGTCACTCTTGTCTTTTTGCATTAAACTATGTCTAATCACCCTGTCATAATAAATTGGAAGTCTTGACTGGTATTGATTTTGTATGAGTCTGGCTAGTTCAGTATGTGTGACAATTTCGTATTCCAAAGAAATGTTAGAGATCTTATATGTTGCACTGAGATCAGATGATTTTATAACTTTGGAGTAGTCATTGAAAGTTAGTTCAAAGCTCAGACGGTCATTCAGTGCCCCTTGATAATAAGGCAGATGAGCTGTTAGGATTTCAAACTCAAGTGGAATGTAAAATCTGGTTCCATATGTTTCAGCTATAATAACTTCCTTTGGTACCCCAGTAGTTGTTTTGTCTCCGGCATTGATTCGAAGTTTACCAACATTATCTGGCTGTATGCCTTGATAAATACGATCTTCTCGTTCTTCTCTTGTAAGCCACAGATCTTTGTAACAGTAAAATACATCTGAGTCATCAAGACTAAACACTTCCTGTCCTTCAAGTTTTACTTTAATAGTTCTAACAATTGCTCTACCAAGATTGTTAACTAGTGTTCTGTTTACGTCTGCATCTGATGATAGTTCGATATTAAATGCTAGGCGTGCAGTGCCAGGAACAATAACGTCACTGGGACCTAGGTTTGGAAACTTAACTGTAAGTGTTTGGTTCTGGTCTATGGTACTTGGATTGTTTGTGATGACGATTGATTGTCGAATGGCCTTAACACCCAGAGGCTCACGTAGTTTTCTGTATGGGTCTAACTTTGATCCGTAAGACTGTGTCATTTTTATTATGCACAATAAAAAATAATAAATTAATAAAACAATGGCCGCGGGAGGATTTAATCATGAAGATTTTGAAATGGATGACACGTATGATTTTGGTAATACAACAGATATGACAGATATGACTGGTACAAGAAATATTTACAGTTTACGTCACGAACTTTTAGAAACCAAAGTGAACTCATTTTATGATCATGTTGGTGGTCGCCCAGACAACGTAGATCCTAATCAGTTTGAACTTGATGTCAAGGGTCATTTATATTTAAATACTGTTGACAAAGGAAAAGTACTATTGACTAACAAAAAAGACCCTAGTAGGTTTAGGGCTTTAAGTACAATAAAAAATGAAGGTGGTGTTGGTGCATTGCGTCAACTGGGTATTGGTGGGTCTCCTGTCACACCAAGACTGGCTAGTGCGCTTCATGACACGCAAACAAAGTTGCCAACAGGGCAAGAGATTGAAATGGCACCAGTAACAAGTCTACCAGAAATAGCAAACACAGTGATACAAGAAACCTCATTTACTGAAGGACAAATAAATGACGCTTTGAAAACAATAAATGACCCACCTTTGTCAATGAGGGAGATTATGGGATTGGATAAATCACTGCAGACAATAAGAGGTGAGATGGTTAATAATCTTGCCAAACTAGGTGAGCTTGATAAACACATAGAACGTGAAAAAGAGAAATTGGCTACCGCTGACACAAAAATGAAAGAAAGAATACAGCACAGATTAAATGATTTGCAGATAGAAAGATCTGGACGATTAGAAGTGATTAGTATTGGAAGACAAAAACTGAAATCACAGGTCAACAGAATTAGAGAAACTATTCAAAAAATACTTCACGAAGACACTACTCTGGCTGAGAGACTAAAAACACTTTTCAGAGAACAGGGTATCACAATTGCTAGTTTAATTACAGCTCTTGGATTTATTATTAGTACTGTAGTGTTAGCTGTCTCCGGCAGTGGTGGACCCGGTGGTAGTCCAACACCGCCAGCCCCGGCACCTCCAGCACCACCAACAGACCCAAAAGATTTACAGTCATGGGTAAAAAAAACAGTTGTCTCACATATCAGACTTGCTTAAGAAATTGGCTCTGAAAGCAGTGGACGCTTTGCCTGGCATAATTGGCACTGTTGTCAGTTGGCTGATTACTACTACAGCAAAGGTAGTTGGGTTTATGGCAGAACATGTGTGGGTCTTTTTGGTTACAGTAGGAGGGTTGATGGTGGGTTATTTAATGAAACAGATAAAGAAGTAAAACCCCTAATCCTGTTAGACCTATTACCAATGCAGTTCTTTCTGACTCATGTGTGTCAGGGGTTGGTGTAGGGGTTACCACTTGTATGAGTGCCGGTGTGGGGGCCGGGGTCGGGGCCGGGGCCGGGGGTGTTACCGTCTGTAATGATTTTAATGACTGAACATGTGTGGTTGTGGCTCCCAAGTTTACAGATTGATTGAGACATAGTTTTTGATCACGACCTGCAACAATGATTTCATTATTATAATTTGTTATTGTCCCCATTTGGAGTTGAAGGTCAGATGGTAACATGTATAACCCGATGCCAACTACAAAGTCAACTTTTGATCTGGCATATCTGAGTACGTCTTGATAGCGTTGTATGCTTGATGGGAGATCAACTGTTGAGTTGATTGAATCTTCAAGATTTGCAAGAAGCTGTTTTTGTGCTTCAAATTTACCACTTCCATTCAAAATGTTTGATTTTGTTAGTGATTGTGCTCCTAGTAAACACCAGACATATGTTCTGATTGACTCATTTACGCGCTCGACTCCCGCTTGAGTAAACCCGTCAGATTTATCTAAAATAAATGTGGTCCAAGCGTTTGACTGTTTCTGCTCTATTGATCCTATCCAGACTTCAGATTTTGATGAGAATGAAGTGTAACCAGGGTAATAATCTTGTGGGTATTGTCTGTGACTCAAAGCATAATACAGTGTACCCATGCCTTTGTGATCATCAAGTTTTTGTGTGAAGTCATACTTAGTGCTTATGTTAAATTCATTACAAATGCGTTCAAACGCTTTCATATCCATAGGGTTATTAAACCTGTTGAAACTGGACTCAGTTGGTAGTGGTGTATGCAGTTCTGACAGTATACGTCTAAGCTGGTAATAAACATGGAAATGATACACAGACCTAATCAGTTTGTTTGAGTGATTCAAGTGGTCTGTAAATGAAACACCACAGCCTGTAGTTGAGCATAGTATTGCAAAGTTGAGTTGGTTTTGAAACATCTGTAGTGGACTTGAAGACCACTTTCTTGCAGTAGAGTCGTCTGTTATTGGAGGGTTTAGGTAATGGTCAAACGGATTCGGTACTTTGACTTGGAATAGATCTTGTTCAGACACAGCTATGTCGAGCTGGTTTAGTTGAATTATTTTCTGTTCATAAGTAGGTGCAACATTATATTTGGCATCCACATTAAATTGAAATGCGTTTGTAGTGGTAATGGTTGGCGATTTAAATTCCATCCTTTTTTATATGAGATAATAAAAATGTTTATTACCTTAACAAATCTTGACACAAGCAAACCAGTGTGGTTAACTAATGGGATTGATAATCGTGATGGTAGCAAGGCTGCAGCTATCCATGAAATGTTCTATACAGTAAAATGGTTTAATGTAACAGATGATATATATAATAAAGTAATTTTTGATGGTAAGACTGAAGCTATACCACCTGGGTATTATGACTTTTGTACTATAGCTGAATGGTTTCAAAGTAAATTTAAAATTAAAGCAACTTTAAATCCAGCTAACCTACTTGTTACATTAGAATTTCTGAAACAAGATTGGTTAAAAATTTCAGATAGATTTGCATATTTACTTGGATTTTATATTGACGAAGATTGGTGGAGATCAGATGATTTAGATGAAGCTATGTCTGGTATTATAACAATGAAGACCAAAAAACTTAAAATAACTGGAAAACGCCCTGTCAATTTGTCAGTACACACAGTGCTAAATGTTTATTTGAAAGAACTGAACACAACTGAGAATGTACACAATGGAAAGCCTTCAACTTTGTTGAGATGCTTACCAACTGGAACTGCACCCTATTGTGAAAGTGTGGTTGTTAGATTTCCTAATTTGCAGTTTAAGAAATTAGGTTCTAGTTTCTTTGAGTCACTGAGTATATCTGTAACTAATCAGGATGACAAACCAGTTCTTATGCATGATTTTAGTGTTGTGTTGGAAATTAAATAATTTTATTTTTGTTTATAAAAATGAGTGGTCTTGGTCCAAAGCCTAGAATCATACCAGTTGCGTGTCCAGTAACAGAGTTGAAAGATTTGGCAGACGTACAGGATTTTGAGAAGGAAGGGGAAATTGGAGAAATATATGGTTTTGAACTTGATTTAAATGGCATGTACAAGAGGAAAGTAATTGTTGACATGAAAGACGGTGAAAGACAGATTCCTAAACTTGGTCAGCTTCGTGATGTTACTGTACCTACTCCACCTGTAAATAATGTGCCTTACAACTTAATACATGTGGGTAGTAAGTGGGTGGTTTCACCTGTACCTGTTCCACCACCCACAATTGACTGGGACATAAAGATTGAATTTATTAGTCCTTATGTATACACTGATGACGAAGGCGCCTTAGTGTTTAGGAAGGTTGTTAACTCGGGGCCGCTTATTGTAAGCCTTGTTCCAAGTTTTGCTTCAGACGACAATAGCAGAGAAAAACTGAAAGTTGAAAATTATGAGAGACGGAGATATCTTCTTACACACAGGAAGGGTAGGTCTGATGCAAAGGTTGTGTTTATGCCAGCAAACTTTACCATCACAAGAGAAGCGACAATAGTATTTGAAATTATCATGAGATCAGTAACTACTGCTAAAGAGGCTCAAATTGCACAAGGAATTAAACTTACATGGAATGACACAGTAACAGAATCATCAAAGGTCTTTATTGCCATTACAAAAAATAATGATGTTATTAATGTTTCAAGCAGTATTCCCGCTGTCAAGGTGGTGGTTGACAAAACAACTTTTGTTCGTCTAACTTACATAAACCTTGAACACATTGATCTTGTTGCATTTTATTATGCCAGCAAATTGTATACTTTTGAAGAGTTGCAAAATGTAATTGCTGATTAAATAAAAAAAAAATTTGTGAATAAAAAAAAATGGTAAACTTCTATCCGCAACTACCAACGCTTGATCCGACTGAAACAAATGAGATGACTAAAACATCACTTGCGCCTGATCCTCAGGTGACAGCTGTGCCAATTGCTTCAGATAAAACATTACAGGCAGATGCATTCAGATTAAATAATATTACAGAAGCTTTGAAATATTTGGAAGGAGAAGAAGCGAAATATTCACGGTGCAAAAGACGGTATAAGACCGTTTTCAATTCTGTACAAAACACTTCTATGGCTATTGGTGCAGTTTCAGCTTCATGTTCTGTGGGGGGTATTGTTCTGTTCGCCACAGGAATTGGGAGTTTGGCTGGAATAGCAGTTGAGGGTGTTAGCGTTGCTACATGCCTGGCTTGCTTTGGTTTGGAGGCCTTGAACAAAAGGTTTCACACAAAATTACAGAAACATGAAGCATTGAGTACGCTTGCTGGTGCGAAGCTGAGCAGTATGAAACTTATTATCAGTAAGGCATTAAACGATAATTGTATTGATGATAAAGAATTTAAGCGCGTCCAAGATGATTTGAATAATTACAAGAAACAGAAATCTGAAATACAAAATAAAATGCGTAGTCAATCTCCCGTGAATGTTGAAGAACTAAAGGCTAGTTTTTTAGCAGAGGGAAAAAGGATCGGTGTTCAGGAAACCACAGAAAAACTACACAATCTTTTAAACAAATAAAAATCAGATTTGGTAATCGTTTATTAATGTCATACACTTCACGGAAAAATGCCATGCCACTTACACCACTTGTGCCTGATTATTTAACCCCATCAGCACCACCACCTGAGTATTACTGAGAAAAAAAAGTTTTTTTATTGTCCTTGTATCTTGATAAATCTGTCTCAGTGTCTTGGGACTTGAGTCAAGTTGTTGTAAGAACTTAGGGTAAGTACTTGTAAGAACTTAGGGTAAGTACTTGTAAGAACTTAGGGTAAGTAATTAATAAGTTCTTATGACAACACACTTAAAGGTTACCTCTGCAGGTTCCTAAAAGTTAGTTGCAACTTGTTAATAAGTATTAAGTTTCACTTGGCATCACTTGATCAGGTTCATGATTAGGTTTTTATAGAGACAATAGTTATAGAGAAAGAAAGTATGAGTCCCGATAGATAATCAGATCAATAAGGCCGCATCAGTCATGCTTGTCAGTTTTTAAAATCAAAGGGTTAATTCGGAATTAACGGGGGTAAAATTGGGGTCAACATTTTGATATTAAGAAATGATGTAAATTAATGACTGATGCGGCTCTATTGAATTAATTGTCTATCGGGACTCATACTTTCTTTCTCTCACTTCTGCTCCAAGGTCAAGTAGTTCACAAACAAATCATGAAAATCTTCGACCTCGCCCTGTGTATCTTTGATTTTTGCACGTTATGCTTTGCCAAATCGCTAGAGCACCTACCTGTGAAAATCCGCAGGTCCTTTCGAAACACTCAGTCGCTGGACAGGGGCAGTGACGTGTTCATGTATATTACGATTATACGAGTTCTTCAGTCTCACTCTGTCTGTCATGTTGACTAGATTCCTCTGCGGATTTCTCAAAACAACGCGTCAAGTTGTAGCTTGCAATCCGTCGAAAAAAAAAAAAAACACGTACTTGCAAGGTGCGAGTTGTACTCCGACACGAAGTTAGCCGAACAGACTCGAAAATACATGTGAACCAATCAGAGATGCACATTTATGTGATGCTCCTGTTTGAAATCGTCGTAAGACCAAATTTGGAAGTTACTGACCGACAAATTCCTGGAGTTGCTGCAGGCATTTTTTTGTTGTTGTTTTGCCGTTGATTGTTCGTTTAGGCAAGGGTGAAGGACAAATTACCGCAAGGGAAAGAACCGTCTTTCAAACGAAGTAACTTTTTTCAATGTGGTACGAAGAATGTGCGCTTTGACCAGGTTCGAAAGTAGGCAAAATCAAATATTTTGAACGAAAGAAAATGTAAACAAACTCCGGGTACTTTGTTTATTCACCGTTTATTTCTTTTTGATGACTTTTGGCAATTTGATGTGCAATAATTGTTAATTGGATTTTATCCGCTGTGCGATGCTGGGAGTTGATACACGCAGATTCTTGCTGTACCATGTGGATATTAGAAGACTGAACAGCGCGCGTTATGCGGTGGCAATACAACCAACGTGCTTTTCTCCCCTTTCATCATCTCGGGAGTGGCTCTTCCCCGCACGCCACGCTCAACATCACTGCCTAGGGAATAGCGCTAGTGCATTCGACGAAGCGAATACCAGCAAGCTTCAGGCCTCACATTCCAGCCGAATGATGTGATGACAGACACCTCCCAGACGCAGCGACTGTTTCTTACTGAACAGCCTGCCAGTGTGTACTCTTTATAAACCATTTTGGACTGCTTTTACGTTAATGATGTAGTCCTACTACTATTGCTTTAAAAATGACTATGAAGTTATATACTAGTTAAGTTATAATTAAGGTGGTGACTGTTTATGCCGGAGCGACTGTCTAATAGCCGGCGCTGTTCTTATGGCGACGGGCCCCCAGGTAGCAACTGTGAAAGTATTCGTCTTTTTTTTTTTGTGTGCGTATTTTTGTTATTTGAGTAACTAGTCTCAGCCAAGCAGAAAGTTTAAAAACATTATATTATGTGTTATAGAGATACTAAGATAAAACCGTTTTTAGTTTGCTTGTGTTAGGGAGGTTCAGGTCGGGTTGGGGCCGTTGGCGCTGGCCATTAGACGCCTTAGCGACGGGCTTCACCCGTCCCGAGCCATTGTCCATTTGTTTTAAAACTGTCGTGTGAGTGTGTGTGATTGCGAGTTGCACCTGAGGTGGCAAAAAGAATTTCTCTTTTTGAGATAATAAAGTACTCTTATTCTTATTCTTATTCTTACAGGTGTTCGATAAAAGCTCTGAGAAAAAATGAGTATGTTTCCGAAGAGAGGATACTCAGAACTTGCAGAAAAACGGGAAAACTCAAAACAGCCGAAGTGACATATTTTTCACATTGGAGGCGTCCTAGCTCGCCTTAAAATCAGTTAAACCTGTTCTAAATGCCGGTAGTACAGGGTATGTAGACAAGCCTACGCCTGTGCACGCAGCGGAAGTAAGGACTACGGCTCCTACGACCCACTAGGCTGCAATTTATGCTTGTATCTGAGAAAATATAAGTCAATGTTTTTTGTTGTTGTTTTTTTAAACACCCGTTAGCTGCAAATAGATTGGCACACCTGTAGGTAGTTGCAGAGGTAATCACAAATTTTGACGAAATCGGCGTGATCTAAGTGTTCAAAATTTGATTGATCGCGTGTGCGATTAGTCAGGCCGGATTTTGCTGCTGAGCTGCATCTACACTACACTAAATACACTTGTCCAAATCTTGTGGATTGTACAAATGCTATTAAGTGGTTAGGTTAGGGAATTTTAGCGTCTATCGAGCTGAAAAAGATTATTTAATGTTGGGACTATGATGTGCAGGAATGATTGCGGTTGCGCAGAGATGGCCTACGGTGTGAAGAATATGGGACTACACTGTGTACACGACGCTGAAATAAAACCACACTGATCTTCCGTATATTTAACGAAAGAGCCCCTTTGACAGCTGTAGAAAATAAATAAAACTCTAGTATTGTAATTTCATCTCTCTCTCTCTCTCTCTCTCTCTCTCTCTCTCTCTCTCTCTCTCTCTCTCTCTCTCTCTCTCTCTCTCTCTCTCTCTCTCTCTCTCTCTCTCTCTCTCTCTCTCTCTCTCTCTCTCTCTCTCTCTCTATTTCGGGTCAAAAAACACAGCTGACATTAACCTTAGCTTACAAAGTAGTCTTAGCGAGGTTTCCGACTGGTGTAGAGTGAATCATATGGTTCTTCATCCAAGAAAAACAAAGAGTATTTTAATCACTACACGACAAAAACACCAACGCCGACCACAGCCGTCACATTTACAACTGAACGCTAAACCGATAGAACAAGTCACAGAGCGTAAATTCTTGGGAATACACGTTGACAAACATGTAGGGAGTCGCATATAAATACAGTCTGTAAAACCATTGCTAAAAACACTTTCCTGATGTCCCAGCTTAGACAAGTAACGGATACACATACTCGTAAACTGTTTTTTCATGCCCATATCAAGTCTCACGTTGATTCCGTCTCCACAGTGTGGGACGGTTGTAGTGATGTTTACATGAACAGGTTAAACTATAAAAAAGCTGTCAAAATGATAGATACGCGGCCCATTAGAGATAGATAAGTAGACACTTGATGGGCACCTATCCAATAATTGATCATTTTATTTAATCCTCTCGGTAATTATACAAGCCCATGCCAACCAAGACACCCAATGCCTTTATTACCTAGCGGTACTAGTTCCATTCCGGAAATCATTCAAGCAACGATTTTTGATCAGCTGCCAACCCGATATTATTAAGGCAGATCCCCCACCCCCACCTAAATTATTAATGCTGTCATTGACTTCTTTAAATAAAGGCTAAGGTTAAGGTCACAGGTCAGGGTTAAGACCAAGGTCAAGGTCACCAAGGGCAAGATCACCAAGGTCAAGGTCACCAAGGTCACCAAGGTCAAGGTCACCAAGGTCAAGGTCACCAAGGTCAAGACCAATGTCACCAAGGTCAAGGTCACCAATGCCAAGGCACAAGATCAAGGTCACCAAGGTCAAGGTCACCAAGGGCAAGATCACAAAGGGCAAGGTCATTAAGGTCAGGGGTCAAGGTCATGGGTCAAGGTAATGGGTCAAGGTAATGGAGGTCAAGTCATTGAGGTCAAGATCAGAGGTCACGAGGTCAATGACACTGGAACCAAAAAATGGTAAAAGTCCGCTCCTGGTCTTTTTCCAGTTGCTCTCACAGAGTCAGCTATAACCCAGGTTCAAGTGCACAATTCACCTTCCCTGTGAGAGCTTTTGGTGTGGCCTAGCTTTTGGTTTGTTCCGCCCACCCCAGATGGTAATCTACCGACTCCTCAACTCGGCTGCCCGAAACGAAAGTGTGGAGATGTCCCAGAGGTGTTTGGAACAAGCAAGGGAGTTACAACCCGGGTTTATGTGCACAAATAACTCCCTTGTTTGTTTGCCAGACCACTGGACCAGGACCACGGACCCACAATGAGTTTTCACATTTTCATTTATATAGCCCTACATTCTCCTAAAATATTTTAAGCAGGTGAAGCAAAAGTTAAAAGTAATACCAAAAAATGTATATTTGCGTTGAAAAATAATAATAAATCATACATTTTTTTTAAACAAAATCAAATAATAACATCTTTGTACTATTCCACAGGGACACTACTCGAAACTTCAAAATCTGTATTGATTTTTCTAATAGCAATAACAACCTTTGTTGACTCTGCTACTGAGCTATCCCATGTAAGTTTGATTCCCTGTGCGATATCTGCTTCTTTCACAGCTTCCACAGATCTCATGAGAATTTCAAAAACTATTGTTGCTTCTCTATCTATGGTAAAATTTGCTGGTACGAAAGAAATAGAAGTATCTGTTCTACCCTTTCTATTTGTAAGAAAATACCTTCGTTTTCCACACTCTTGAAGTTTTAGTTTATCTCTGCTATTGGTTTCTGTGAAATAGCTTGGCACAAGACTTACAAGCATTGGCTCAGAGTTAACAACTTTTCTAAATACTAAGGCTCCTTCATCAGTAAAATAAACATAAGGACTGATAAAAACAAACTTTACGTCCCATACAATGGGAATAGGTGCAAGCGGAACAGGGGTAGGAATAATTACCCACTTATTACCCACATGTTTTAAGCTGTAGAGCACATTACTTACAGGAGTAGGAACAGTAACATCATGAAGTTGACTAAGTTTAGGAAACTGTCTCTCAGCGCCATCTTTTACATCATCAATTACCTTTCGTTTGTACAATCCAACGGAAACAAGTTCAAGGCCATACACCTCTCCTACCTCACCTTCTTTATCAAAATCTTGCACATCAGCCAAATCTTTCAACTCTATTGATGGACATGCAATTGGAACCATTCTCGGCTTTGGACCAAGACCACTCATTTTTTTATTTTGCAAAAATAAAATTTATTTAACTTCCAACACAACATAAAAATCATGCATCACAACTGGTTTGTCATCCTGATTAGTTACAGATATACACAATGATTCAAAGAAACTAGAGCCTAATGTTTTAAACTGAGAATTAGGAAATCTAACAACTACATTTTCACAATAGGGGGCAGTTCCAGTCGACACGCATTTCAACAAAGTCGAAGGCTTTCCATTGTGAAGATTATCACTAGTGCTTAGTTCTTTCAAATGAACATTTAGCACTGTGTGTACTGACAAATGAACAGGATATCTGCCAGTTATTCTTGATTTTCTTGGTGATAGTAGACGCCCAACTGGTGGTGTCCAATCTTCGTCTGGATGTGTTATTTTTTTACCTAAAAAAACAAGTAATAATAAAAGACTAATTGATAAAGAAAAGTTTCCACTTTTCGGAAATTCAATTGTAACAAGTAAATTAGCTGGGTTTAAAGTTGCTTTAATTTTAAATTCATTTTGAAGCCATTCAGCTAAAGTACAAAAGTCATAATACCCAGATTGTAAAGTATTACTTACTTACGCCTGTCACCCCTACCCGGGTATAGGCCGTCGACGAGAGACCTCCAGCAACTCCTGTCCTGTGCTTCTCCTTCGATTCTACTCCAGGTGGTTCCCAGTCTCTTGATGTCTGCTTGGAGGTCTCGACGCCAGGAGTTTCTCGGCCTACCTCTTTTCCTCTTTCCCTGGGGGTTCCATGACAATGCCTGCCTAGTGATACTGGAAGCTGGCTTTCTCAGACTGTGACCGATCCATCCCCATCTTCTTCGCCCAATTTCATTCTCTGCTGTTATCTGCTCTGTTCTCTCCCAGAGTCTGACGTTTCTGATCTTCTCTGGCCAGTGGATTTTCAAAATTCTTCTAAGGCAACTGTTCATGAAGGTCTGTACTCTGTTGACTGTGGTTTTTGTCAATCTCCAAGTCTCTGCTCCATATAAGAGAACTGCTTTTACATTGGAGTTGAAAATCCGGACTTTGGTGTGTTGTGACAGCTCTCTGGAGCTCCACACTTTTTTCAACTGGAGAAAGGCTGCTCTGGCTTTACCGATTCGTGCTCTGACATCTGCATCAGTGCCGCCTTTTTTGTCTATGATGCTCCCAAGATAGGTGAAGGACTCCACCTCCTCCAACGGGGTGCCAGCAAGCAAGACTGGTTCTTCCCTGGTTGCGTTCAGCCTCATTGTCTTTGTTTTCTGTTTGTGAATGGTGAGGCCCACTTGGGATGAGATGTCAGCAAGCCTCGTGGTCTTGTCCTGCATTTGTTGATGAGTGTGGGACAGTAATGCCAAGTCGTCTGCAAAATCGAGGTCGTCAAGCTGTGTCCACATTGTCCACTGTATTCCACTTTGTCTGTGCTCTGTGGTCATCTTCATGACCCAGTCTATGGCCATGGCCAGTAGGAAGAGGGATCTTAACGTATCATCCTTTTCTAAACCATCAAGAGTTCCACTTACAGAATAATTTTTATCATGTTACATTAAACCACTTTACTGTGTAAAACATTTCATGGATAGCTACAGCCTTGCTACCATCACGATTATCGATTCCATTAGTTAACCACACTGGTTTGCTTGTGTCAATATTTGATAAGGTTATAAACATTTTTATAATCACATAAAAAAAGCATAATGGAATTTAAATCACCAACAATTGCCACTGTAAATGCATTTCAATTTAACGTGGATGTCAAGTACAATGTTGCGCCTACTTATGACCAGAAAATAATTCAACTAAATCAGCTTGATATAGCTTTGTCAGAAGCAGATTTATTTCAAGTGAAAGTGCCAAATTCTTATGATCATTACCTAAACCCTCCAATAACAGATGATGCAACTGCATGAAAGTGGTCTTCAAGCCCACTACAGATGTTTCAAAACCAACTTAACTTTGCTATACTATGCTCAACTACAGGCTGTGGCATTTCTTTTACAGACCATTTGAATCACCCAAACAAACTGATTAAGTCTGTCTATCGTTTCCACACATATTACCAGCTTAGAAGAATACTGTCAGAACTGCATACCCCACTGCCTACCGAATCTAGTTTTAACCAGTTTAACAACCCAATGGATATGAAAGCATTTGAATGCATCTGTAATGAGTTTAACATCAGTACAAAGTATGACTTTACACAAAAACTTGATGATCACAAAGGCATGGGTACATTGTATTATGCTATGAGTCACAGACAATACCCTCAAGATTACTGGCCTCCCTACTCTTCATTCTCATCAAAATCTGAAGTGTGGTTAGGCTCAATAGAACAGAAACAGTTTAATGCCTGGACCACATTTGTCTTAGACAGGAGTGACGGGTTTACTCAAGCAGGAGTCGAACGCATTAATGAGTCTATCAGAACGTATGTGTGGTGTATACTAGGTGCACAAGCTCAAACAAAATCGAATATCTTAAACGGGAGTGGCAAATTTGAAGCACAAAAACAGTTTCTGGCAAACCTGGAAGATTCAATTAACTCAGTTGTTGATCTCCCATCAAGCATACAACACTACCAAGATGTTATCAGATATGCCAGATGAAAAGTTGACTTTGTAGTTGGCATTGGGTTATACATGTTACCATCTGACCTTCAACTCCAAATGGGGACAATAACAAATTATAATAATGAAATAATTTTTGCAGGGCATGATCAGAAATTAGGCCTCAATCAATCTGTAAACTTGAGCCCAACAACCACACACTTATAACCATTAAAACCATTAATAACGCCAGTAACGCCAGTAACATCATCATCACCTGTACAGACAGTAACGCCAGTAATGTCAGTAACAGCCCCAGCATCAGCACCGACACCTG
The DNA here is from genome assembly GCA_036245525.1 of Semisulcospira habei. NCBI lineage: Eukaryota > Metazoa > Mollusca > Gastropoda > Semisulcospiridae > Semisulcospira > Semisulcospira habei. The sequence goes on from BTPG01000005.1 coordinate 111,059,772, forward strand.
CACCGGCACCAGCACCAGTACAGCCAGTAACACCAGCACCAAACACACATGAGTCAGAGAGAACTGCATTGGTAATTGGCCTTACTGGATTAGGAATATTACTTCTTTACCTGTTTCATTAAATATCCTATAATTAACCCTCCTGCTGTCACCAAAAAGACCCACACATGTTCCGCCATAAACCCTACTACCTTTGCTGCTGTACTGATCAACCAACTGACAACACTCCCTATTATGCCAGGCAAAGCATCCATTGCTTTTACAGCCAATTTCTGAAGCAAGTCTGATATATGAGACAACTGTTTTTTTACCCACGCCTGTAAATCTTTTGGGTCTGATGGAACTGGAGGAGCTGGAGGGGCTGGGGTGCTACCACCTGGTCCACCTGTTACAGCTAACACTACAGTACTAATCCAATAATAAATCCAAGAGCAGTAATTAAACTTGCAATAGTGATACCCTGCTCTCTGAAAAGTGTTTTCAATCTCTCAGCCAATGTTGTGTCTTCGTGAAGTATTTTTTGAATAGTTTCTCTAATCCTGTTGACCTGTGTTTTCAGTTTTTCTTTTCCAATTTCAATCACTTCTAGTCGCGCGGATCTTTCTATCTGCAAATCATTTAATCTGTGTTGTATTCTTTCTTTCATTTCTGTGTCATAATCCTCATCATCAGCTTCAGCTAGTTTTTCCTTTTCTTTTTCTATGTGATTATCAAGCTCCCCTAGTTTGGCTACATTATTCACAAGCTCACCTCTGATTGACTGCAGTGTTTTATCCAACCCCATAATTTCCCTCATTGTCAAAGGAGAATCTCCCATTGTATTTAATGCCTCATTTATTTGCCCTTCTGTAAATGAAGTTTCATGTATTACCCTGGCTGCTAATTCTGGCAGTCTTGTTACTTCAGTCATTTCAATTTCTTGTCCTGTTGGCAATCTTGTTTGTACATCATGAAGAGCACTAGCAAGACGAGGTTGTAACTTTTTATCTCCAATACCAAGTTGACGCAAGGCGCCAACACCACCTTCACCTTTGATTGTACTTAAAGCTCTAAACTTACCAGGGTCTCTTTTGTTAGTCAATTGTACTTTTCCTCCGTTAGCAGTATTTAAATATAAATGACCTTTATCATATTCAAACTGATTAGGATCTATTTCATCTGGGCGGTCACCAACACTATCATAAAATGAGTTCACTTTGTCTTTTAACAGTTCATGATACATACTAGAAGTATTTCCCATTCCAGTTACATCTGTTGCACTAGTATCATAGTCATTCATGTCATCCATTTCAAAATCTTCATGACCGAATCCTCCCGCTGCCATTGTTTTTATTAATTTAATATTTTTGATTTTGCATAATAAAATGATACAGTCCTACGGATCAAAGTTAGACCCATACAGAAAACTACGTGAACCTCTTGGTGTTAAGGGTATTAGACAATCAATTGTCATCACTAGCTCCATAGATCAAAACCAAATTCTTACTGTCAAATTTCCAAACCTAGGCCCCAGTGATGTTATTGTTCCTGGTACTGCATGCCTTGCTTTTAATATTGAACTTTCATCAAACACTGATGACAAAAGAACACTAGTTGGCAACCTTGGCAGAGCAATTATTAAGACTATTAAAGTTAAACTTGAAGGACAGGAAGTGTTTAGTCTTGACGATGCTGATGTGTTCTACCGTTACAAAGATCTGTGGCTAACTCAAGAAGAAGGAGAAGACCGTATTTATCAAGGTATACAGTCTGATAATGTTGCCAAAATCAGAATCAATGCATCAGATAAATCAACAACAGAAGCCAAGGACGTTATTGTGGCAGAAACATATGGAAATAGATTTTGCATTCCACTTGAATTTGAAATCCTAACAGCGCATTTACCTTATTACCAAGGAGCACTGAATGACCATCTGAGTTTCGAACTAATTTTCAATGACTACTCCAAAGTTATTAAATCAACTGACACAGACGCAACATACAAGATCTCTAATATCTCTTTGGAATATGAAATTGTCACACATGCTCATCTAGCTACTCTCATTCAAAATCAGTACCAGTCAAGACTGCCGATTTATTATGATCGTGTGATAAGACACAGTTTAATTCATAAAGACAAAAGCGATCCAATGTGGAACATCAACTTGAACACACCTGCTAGGTCACTAAAAGGCATTCTTATGTTGTTTGTTAAACCGATGAGTCCATACGGATGGGATTCAGAAACATTTTACAATCCAAAGATTACTCATGTGTCTTGTACTATTGAAGGCCCTCCTAATCAAGTGTATGCTTCAGGTATGCTACCTTATCAGCACTATGACGAGATCACAAAATGTTTTGCAGGTGGAAGGCTTAGAGAAAAACCAGCAAACATGACATCTAAAGATCTGCATCTGTATGACGTAAGAATTGCTCATTACCTGACAGACAAGTATGCACTATGGCTAGACCTGCGTAGTACAGACGATGACTACTTACATGGGTCAGGTCAAACTGTTGAAAACGGCAGTGACGGAATTACAATTCAGATACAAAAAAAGTTGAAACCGCTGGAGCAATAAATATATTTTTGTATCTGATTTATGATTCCCAACTCAATATTGCAGAAAGCAGACTAAGCGGACACATATATTAATTATATTCTATATTAAAATGAACTTGATGACACTCGACCCACACTGTGGCTTGTTTTGTGGCGTCACAGGCTGTGGAAAAACTAAATTTGTTGTTAACCTCTTACAAACAAGATACATCCATCATTTTGAAAACATTGTGATATTTTGTCCAACAATCAAACACAACAAAGCTTATCACAACCGTTTATTCATTTGGACTGACAGCAACATTTACTTAGTTGACCCTGAGAAAAAACTGAACGACTACCTGCAGTATTTTTACAAGCAATTTAAAGGACACCCAACCCTGTTCATAGTCGATGACTGCTCTGCAGATAAGGATATTGTTAAAAAGAGAAACACACTGGCAGAACTGGCCTTCAGTGGCAGACATGCAAACATTAGTGTATGGATTCTCACTCAAAAATATAATGCTGTACTGACAGATTTTCGTGAACAGTTAAAGTTTATCTGTTTGTTTTACTGTAAAGATCGTGACAGCTTTGAAGACTGTCTCAGAGAGAACGATGTTATACCAAATAAACATGAACGAGACTGTGTGAAAAATAAACTGAAATTGACTAAGCATCTAAAGCTTATTTTAAAGACAGATCAGCCCACAGGGTATGGATTAGTGAATTAATTTAGCCTTATGGTTTGTCTTTAAAAAATGACAGACAGACAAACCATTGATATCACAGACTGCTTCAAAGATGTTAAGTGCATTTTTTACTTTAAAACGCATGTTAAAAAGCCATTTGAGCTCGGTATAAAACTCTCAACACCAACACTGATAAGCATGGTATATAATGTGACTTTGGGGTATTCTGAATGTTTTCCATGTTATGAGTACGAGACTGTTGATTTTAGGACACATACCTTTAGAGTTAATGATGCTAACTGCGACTGGTTTGAGGCACTGTGTGAACACATATTCAGACAACTATGTAAACTACATGATTATATTGAAGAAGTTACAGTCAATAAAGCGGTATTACACCTACAGCGCAAGCAGTAATATTTTTTATTATTATTTTGTCGGTCAAATAAAAATGATGGGCAAAATGATTGACGTTACAGAGTGCTTCAGATATATCCAACACTTTGATCAGTTAAGAACAGATTTCAAACAACCAGATATAATGCCAATATCGTCGCCATCAATTATATACGTGTCATATAATATGACTTTAGAAATATTTGAAGAGTTACCATTTGTAGAGTACATGCCTGTTGATTTTAAGACACATACCTTTGAAGTTGATGATCAGTGGTTTGAGACAGTGTGTAAACAAATATTCAGACAACTATGCAAACTGAATCTGTTTATTGTAGGTGTTACAGTCAATAAAGTGCTATTACACATTGTGTAATTTTTCTATTTATTATTTTGTTGGACAAATAAAAATGACGGACAATGCCCAAAGCTCGTCTGGCTTAAGAAACGTGTTTCACACAACAGACTTGCCTATATCCAACACTTACAGTGTCTATGAATCAATAGAAAGATCTTTTTCTGTTATACAAGATAATCTTCTTTCCAGTAGTGTAAAGATTCAGATTGTTGCGAAAATAGAATTTACCAGGCTAGATGGTGAAGTGATTGTTTCGTATATCTCGACAAGACAGCACACAGTTAATTCAAGAAGGGAATTGGAGAAAGTGTTTAGAGAAAGACTGTTGCCTGACTTTTTAGAAGCAATTGACAGAGCAAAAATGCAGGGGTCTGGTTGGCATGAAGGTCGTGTACATGAACTGCAACTGAAGCAATCAAGATATCATCCTATATTGGTTGAATCATGGCTGCCACTACCAACTGAGGTTGCAAACAAAAAGGCTGTTGTTAATATTCAGAACAATGATAATTTCTGTTTTAGGTGGTGTGTGCTTGCTAAACTACACTTTGTAAAAACAAGACTTGATCACGTATCTAACTATACCAAATTTGTAAATGAACTTAACTTCAGTGGCATAGAGTTTCCTGTTAAGGTGGATAATATAGATTTGTTTGAAAAATAAATCCTGGTATATCTGTGAATGTGTATGTATGGGATAATGAGTCTGAGAACAAGTTACAACCAATTAGAGTGTCACCAATTGCTCCAACCTACGGACAGTCAGAAAATAAGCATGTTGACATGTTACTAATAAGCTCTGGTGATAACTTTCACTACACAATTATCAGAAGTATGTCAAGACTAATTCATCATAAACAAAACATGATGGTAAACAGGAATTTTGTAAAAAATGTTTACAGAGGTTTTCTTCCATTAAAGTAGCACACAAGCACGTCCAGCACTGTAGGTCACCTGATGACATTCAAACAATACTGAGGTATCCAGATCCTGGTAGCAAAGTATATTTTAAGAACTATGGGAATCAGCAAAAGCTGCCGTTTGTAGTGTATGCTGATTTTGAATCACTGGTTGTACCATATGAGGGTCCTGTTCCAGAATCATTACCAAAGACTATAAAATTGAGTGACCAAGTGGTGTGTTCTTTCGGATATATTCTTGTTAGGTCAGATGGTCAGCATACAGAACCTGTTATCTACAGGGGAGAAAATGCAGCTTGTTTGTTTTTGACAGAAATGAGACATCTGTATAGTAAAGTAGTACAATATCTCACAACATGTCAGGTGTCTTTGGTAATTACAGAAGAAGATAAACTAAATTTTGATGCGGCAGTGGTGTGTTGGATTTGTGAACAACCCCTACATGATAAAGTTCATGACCATGACCAGATAACTGGACGTTACAGAGGTGCTGCACATAACAATTGTAACTTGTTATTAAAAATATATCCCAAGGCATACAAGTTGCCTATCTTTCTCCACAATCTCAAGGGGTATGATTCACACATTATCATGCAGGCTGTGGATGATTCTTACAAAAAAAATTAGTTGTATTGTCCAGACAACTGAAAAATACTTGACTTTTAGGTTGGATAAATTAGCATTTTATGACTCTATGCATCATTTGTCTTTAGGGCTTGCTAGTCTGGCTGAAGGATTAACTGAGTATCCAATTACAAGTAAATATTTTGAGCCAGACTTGATTAAGAAAGGTGTGTATCCGTATGAGTACATCAGTGAGTGGGTTGTGTTTGAAGAAAGGAGACTGCCACCAAAAGAGAAATTTTATTCTACACTAAATGGTAAAGGTATTTCTGACTCTGATTACAAACATGCCCTCGATGCATGGAAAAACTAGGGTGTGAAACGATTGGTGACTACCATGACCAGTACTTGAAAGCTGACGTTTGTTTGCTAGCAGACGTATTTGAAAGTTACCGTGAAAAGGGTTTGTTACAGTACAGACTTGACCCTGCTTGCTACATAACTAGTCCTGGCATGATATGGGATGCTTTTTTAAAATCCAGTAAAATATCTATCGACCTGTTGTCTGATCATACGATGGGTGAAATGGTGGAACATGGTTTGAGGGAAGGCATAAGTATAGCCGCAAACAACTATGCCAAAGCCAACAACAAATATCTTGATGACTTCGACCCCTCGAGGTCAAGGTCATTCATTACATACTTGGACGCTAATAACCTTTATGGATTTGCAATGTGTGAGTTATTGCCCTTGAAAAACTTTTGTCTGCACGATTTGTAACAGTATGACATAACACAGTTAACAAACTATATTATGACTCATGACCGGAATGATGCAAAGGGTTGGATCTTTGAAGTAGACCTGGAGTACCCACACCATCTACATGATTACCACAATGATTATCCATTAGCTGTTGAGAAAATGTCTTTAACAGGGAAAAAAGAAGACACCAAACTTGTGCCAAATTTGAATGACAAATTCAATTACATTTGCCACTATCGCTTGTTACAGTTTTACATCAGACATGGGTTAGTACTAAAGAAAGTTCACAGAGGTATTCAGTTTGACCAAAGTGCTTTCATGAAAGATTACATAATGAAAAACACAACATTGCGTGTGAGGGATGGCAACACTGCATTTGACAAAGACTTCTTTAAGCTTATGAACAATGCCTGTTTTGGAAAGACGATGGAAAATCCTCATCACCGCAAAGATGTGAGACTTGTCACAACTGAATCAGGTGCAATTAAACTTACAGGCAAGCCACAGTATACAGGGTATAAAGAGTTTCATTCATCATTGTATGCCGTGACACTAAAAAAAAAAGATTGTTAAACTGGACAAGCCAGTATTCATTGGTATGGCAATTCTTGAGTTATCAAAATTGCTGATGCTTGAATTTTATTATGATTACTTTAAACCAAAGTATCCTGAGTGCCGTGTGTTATACACTGACAATGACTCTATGATCATAGATGTGCCTACTGAAGACTTTTATGAAGACATGAAAACAGAGTTACACATGTATGACACATCTGATTACCCTAAAGATCACCCGCTGTTCAGCACACAAAACAAAAAAGTGCCTGGTAAGTTTAAAGACGAACTAAATGGAGTGCCTATAGTTGAGTACGTTGGACTGAGATCAAAAATGTATTCCATACTGCACCAAAAAGGCAGTCAGTCCAAAGCCAAAGGTATAAAAAAAAAAAACAGCAATAAAAAATAAAGACATTCGTCATGAACATTACAAGGAAGTATTAGATGGAGAACTAATGCCGGATTATCCAAACAAAACACTGAGGTCAAATAGACACAATATTGAAATGATCCAAACACATAAAAAGTCACTTGAAGTTGGGGACACAAAACGAGTGTTTCACACTAAGGAAAAGGCTTATGCACCTGGGCATTACAGGCACAAGTTATCTGAAGAAATAGCTGATAAACTGGTTGATGAACTAATCGATGAATTAGTTGATGAAATGGTTAAAAATATGTAACAGTGTCTGGGGGAATAATTTGTAATTCTTCTCTGACAAATGTCCTCTGAGGCGCAGGCTCATACAGATAATAAATCGATGCATTAGCAGAAGGAACTATTTTTTTTATATTGTGGACAGACGTAGACCAAATTGGATCAGTTGCCCTACGTCTGACGTCATTCTCGGCTTCGCCAGGTTGATACAAATATCTCACCTGTTTTGTAAACAAGCTTGTGTCTGGAACTTTTGTTTTTATTTCTGACCCTGACGGCATTGTTTTCAATTTAATAGCATCAACAGGTTTAGGGTGACCTTCATTATTCATTGCTTTTATCACAGACGGTAATCTCTTAACCCACTCAGTGTTACGTGAGTCATGCATGAGTTCCTTAGAATATTGATAGCTGAAAAGTCTCTCCGATAATTGTTTGTTAAAGTTTTCAACAATAGCCTGTGATCTATGCACGCCTGGTATGCCTCGCCGCACTAGCACTCCATGCTTTGCAAATAACTGATTAACAGTGCCTTTAAATTCACTTCCGTCATCAACTTGCACAAGCCTGGGAAATTTTAAAGGACCACGACTGTATATCTTTGTTAACGCAGTGGCCACTGTTACAGCATTTTTGTCAATTATGGGTTCGGCATCCTTATACCTTGAAGCTATGTCGACAACAGTTAATGCATACTTGTATCGTTTCTTTCTTATTGTATCGTGTGGTAGGAACAGGAGATCCATTTGATGGGTGTCATTAGGGATAGTGTTTACAAAATGAGGTCTTGTTATTTTTCTTGGAGCAGGAAGATATATTTGCCAAATAGCCTGTTTTTTGAGCCACTGTTTTATTTGTTCGAGTGTAACATCACTGCCCACAGCCGCATGTAATTTTCTATTGCAGTTTTCCCTTTCCAGTAGCCAATAGGGGAGTAATATATTTTTGTTAGTTTAGCTCCGACATCTGTCATTTTTTCGAGCAATAAAAACTCCTGTAAAATATACTAATGTCATTCCTACTAAAACAAATATTATTTCTCCATTTCTTTGTTCTGGGCTTGGCTGGTAGTAGTCACTAAGTTTTGGTTGTGGGATGGTCATGTCTTCACCAGTAACAAGAAAGTATTCTTTGATCGCATCATCGACATTTGAAAATGTATGCTGTACATGACCTTCAAGCCTGAGTTTTTCATTGCTTCTCATAATCCTGTTGAGCTTGTGCCAGTTTTTCAGATGCCTCATTGTGACGCTTCATTTCTTCTGCAGATTCCTCTCTTCCCATTTTTGAAAAAAGATAGTTTGATCCACTGAAAGCCAATGCATTAACAACTGCACCACCAATCATAATAGCTATTGTTGCCATATTTTTTATTACTTAGAAACATTTTCTGGAATAATTCCTTGCTTAACTAGAAAGTCTTTTGTTGCAATTGATGCTGTTACAACAGCTACTAGCTTAGCACTATCTTCGAAGTCTAATCTACTCAAGTCTGCCGATTTCATTTTGAGGAGACTTTTCCCCAGATAGAATAAGCAACTGTTAGCCCGCTTATTACGGCAGAGTGATAGACAAGGTTCATTATGTTCTTTGTATCGCTCATTTTCTTATACCACAAAAATTAAAGAATAAATTTATTTACTTCATGTAAAATGGGTCCACGGCTTTGGGTGTTCCTGGTAATGTGGAGACTTCTTCTTTTATTTTTGGAGTGCTTGATTTTTTGGACACTGTTCGAGTGTGTGGTTTGTATTTTTTGTATAATTGGTTACCTACGTAACCAAATCCAACAACAAATCCAGCAACTATATATTTTGTTGTTTTGGGTTTAGACTCAGTTGTTTGTCTATCACTTTGTTGGGGGTGTGAGGGTGTTGGTTCTGATGGTAGTGACACCGGTGCTGTTGATGGTGTGTCAGTTACATGACCCTTTACTGTTAATGCTTGAAGCTGTAATTTTTTTTGTCTGTTATATTCAGCTAATTTTTTCCCAGCCTCTATTCGACCTGGACTTTTAACCTTAGTCACTGTTTGAACTTGTGTCAAGACAGGACTCAATTGTGGAGTCGTCTGGGTCTCGTCCATTTTTTTCTTCATTAAAATTTATTTTAGAAAAATCAATATGACTCCCGGTTACAAGCAAGGTTACCACAGGCGCAAGGTAATTTCCAAACTTATAAAACATGAGGCATGCTAATTTGCCGATTGAACTTGAAACAATGGGGTTGCTTTCGAGATCATGTGATAAACTGTCACTATCAACAGGTAGGAAGTGACTCACAGTTTTTGTGTATAGGCAGACAAGAGATCGACTCAAATCACGTGTCATTAGTGAACTAATGTGATTTTCATATTTTGAATGTAGTTTGATTAGCTCGTCAGCGGTAAGAGATTCTATGTCTTCTGTCATGTATTGTTTACCAAGAAAAGCTTTTGATTTTCCAGAAACAACTACAGAGAGAAGGTGTTGCTTTTTAGAGTCTAAGTCTTTGTTCTCTACAGCGCAGATATCGTTTAAAAGTAGCAATTCGTCTTGATTCATTTTATAATGTAATATAATAATTTTGTTTAAAGAAGTCAATGACAGCATTAATAATTTAGGTGGGGGTGGGGGATCTGCCTTAATAATATCGGGTTGGCAGCTGATCAAAAATCGTTGCTTGAATGATTTCCGGAATGGAACTAGTACGGCTAGGTAATAAAGGCATTGGGTGTCTTGGTTGGCATGGGCTTGTATAATTACCAAGAGGATTACATAAAATGATCAATTATTGGATAGGTGCCCATCAAGTGTCTACTTATCTATCTCTCCATTCCTACCACAGACAAATTTAGACATCTAAACATTCTCGGCCTGCGTTAACAACTTAGTTTCAACAAATGCATCCTCATGCACAAGATATTAAATAACATGACACCGCAGTATTTAACCACCAATTTATGCCACAGCAAGAATGTGAACGGACCTCAAGGAACAATACTTTACCTCTACCTCTGCCTAGAATCGACCTCTTTAAAACTAGTTTATCATTTTCTGGACCATTTGTATGGAACACTGTTCCTGCACATTTAAAGACTATAGCCTCGCTTGGAATCTTTAAAGCGAAACTTTTCAATTATCAATGAGCCAAACATAACATCACTGGGCATTTATTTAAACAAACCCTGATGGTTAATACTTTCATGTACCACATGCATTTATGTATGTGTGTGTGTGTATGTGTGTGTGTGTGTGTGCGTGTGCGTGTGTGTGTGTGTGTGTGTGTGTGTGTGTGGTATAAGATGAATGCTGAGTGTTACTATTATTCTGTGTGCATAATTCTTTTAATTTTATTATTTTGTTTCTATTTTTAATTTTTTTTATTGTTGCATGAAATATTGTGTGTAAATATAATGTCTTTATTATTATTATTATTTTTAAACTTATTTTATGTTGTAGATGTTAGCAATGGCAAGTTTGTAAAATGATGATTTGTTTCTGTCAAAACTTTTTACCGTTGATAAATAAAGTTTCATCATTATCTCTCTGTGTGTGTGTGTGTGTGTGTGTGTGTGTGTGTGTGTGTGTGAAATATTTTATGACTTTGTGTGGCTACCTTTCCGATTTTTATATTTAAAATGTATTTAAGGACAGACACGAGAAAGGCCCGCGTGCCTACTGTCTCCATCCTTAGAAAATAAAATTTCAGTTCATCTGTGTGTGTGTGTGTGTGTGTGTGTGTGTGTGTGTGTGTGTGTGTCTGTGATTGTGTGTGTGTGTGTGTGTGTGTGTGTGTGTGTGTGAGAGAGAGAGAGAGAGAGAGAGAGAGAGAGAGAGAGAGAGAGAGAGAGAGAGAGAGAGAGAGAGAGAGTTAAAACATAACATACAATGTAGCCCTGTCCAGGGCCGGATCCGTGGGGGGGGGGGGGGGTGCTTTGATTTTAATGTGGTACAAACATTAAAAATAGTTTTTTTTCCAAATATGGAGCACCAAGTCGTTCCTAAATAAAATAAAACTCCCCAAGTGAGGAGTTGTGTGGAGAAAAAAATAATTTTGTTTCGACGTCTGTGTGAAGAAAAAGTTTTCACTCCACTCATTGTGACTGCTGCGAAGCATTAAAAATAAAAGACAAAACCCTTAACTCTACTCCCAGTGAGAGACCTCAGTGATTCAAGTCACTATACACCCACCCTGTTTTAGGAGTGTTTTTAGATCACCAACTCATGCGAGGAGAAAATTGGGTGTGAGTGGTTAGTTTGAAACCGGATCATGGACATCTGGTGGTTGCGTACGTTCATTGCCTTGTTTACCCAACCAGAGCAGGAAGATAATCAAGCCAGACAAGCTTTTGCGTAGTCATTATTATAATGCTTGCGGTGTGTGTGAGTTTCTGCGTCCCTTTCATAACCAGAAAGCTTGAAATTGGTAGTGAAACGGTTTCCTGTTTATGCTCAGTGGGGACGACCCTGTACAATAGGCCTTTCATGCCCAGTTTAGTCTGAGTTTAAGCACAAGCGTGACGTGCCCGCTAACACGTTCGGATTTTATTGTGATTTGGTGCATTTCTGATTCAAAATGGGCTGTGAAGGATTAAAACCAAAACAAGCTAAGTGATTTTTTAATACACGTGAGCGCTTAGCCTGCTCTCAGAAATGTTTAGTTGTGCATCATAAATCAGATATAGATATGACTAAGTGCCAAAAGGTGCTCTCACAAAGAGGACAACTGGGTTGAAAATCAAAGTGTGACATAAAGTACCAGAAAATGTATTAAGTGATGTACACTGTATTGGCAATGTGTTTGTAAAAGAAAAAGATAATATCTGAAATGGTTTTTGAGAAAATGGCTGTTAAGATTTGTAAGTCTGAATATGTCGGACATCAGGTATTGCGACATAGTGCCTTTAAATTAGTGGGATAAAAAAACACAAATCAGTTTCTAAACAGTTAAAATAATAAGTAGTGGTCACAATTGACCTATCCAAACAATTACTGCTTTTGGGCTTAGAATGTTCTAATCCCTGAACATGATTTGTGTTGCAATACCTGACATCTGACCATATTGAATTTTTAAACATTTTTAAAACATCCTACAACCAAGAAAAACACACTTTGTCATGTTATATACCACTCACAGGAATACATGCACACATTAGAGCACAATGGGAGTCTATCTTTGCTGCCCAAATATATTTATTGGCAGTCAGGGCCAGAATTTGTAACTTATGTCGAACATCAGGATTGCAGCAGATATCCCCAGAATAGTTATCAGAAACCACAAACACAAAGCCTTTCCCCCAGTTTCAAGCTACAATATTTAACAAACAAAACAGATATGAAAAACAAACTGCATACAGCTTTCTGATGTAATATACATGATGAAACATGACGTGCTAAACAGTCTGCGCCCGAAAAAATAAAACAAATATTCAAATAAGTTTTATCTGTGTACAGGCTGATGCACTATTTTAACTCTGACCCTCAGATTTAGAAGGTCCTAATGGCTATGCAACTGGTTGTCCAAAATGGCTCATTTTAACAGTGCCTTTGCCCCCAAAAGTTCTACAATCCATATGTGTTGAACATCAGGATTGCAGCAGCAAATGTTGGCACAAGCCTGACGTCCGATACATTTTTTATCATTGCATTATTATGTTATGAAATTCACCTGTTTCTTGATCTCATTATCTTACGTTTGTGTCACAACAACTGCACGTCTCCATCAAACGACAAAAATACATCGGTGACCCGTGTTCATTTAAATAACTCATTTACCAACTTGCATCGATTGGAGGTCAGATTTGCGACACGTGTTCGCGATCGAACGTCAGGTTGCTACAGCCATAAAATTTGTTATCACAAGAAATCATCTTCATTCTCCAACCTACTGCCTAAAATCGGTACTGGAGTCTCGGGCGATTCAAACTCTTGAAAATGGTCCCTTACAATAAACATTTGGCTCTTTATTTTGTCTATGATTACACTCGAACGTCAGAAGTGATCGAACGTCAGATTTATGAAAACAGTTGCGACAAAATGTCACGAGTTGTAGCTCTCCATTGACAAACCAGACATTCAAAACAACCACGCTGGAATGTGGCCCATAATGCATCTATCATAACCGGACGATCGTAGACCAAAAAAACCCAAAACAACTTTGTTAAACTTGTCAAATAGTTGAACGTCAGATCTTGCGACAAAAACTGGCCGCTCACAATTTTTTTTGCCAGCTTAGAAAACTGTGACGGAAAAGTAAATTTAAAGCATATAAAATATTCAACAAAAGCGAAACAACGCAATGTCACCATTTCCGGTTTGGGTCAGCGTGCCTTTCGCTAGCACAAGTTTGCGGAAATTAAGATGCTGCTGTTGCGACAAATCTGACGTCCGACAGTGGCTACTTTCAAGAGCAATAAACAAAAGCATGGCTTGCCTTCAAATCTGGGAAATACACGGATTATAAGATCAATCTTCCCTGAACATATGGGCATGGTTGGCACCAGGTTTGTTATTGTTGCTTTTACACGCGAGATCAAAACAGACCGACGGCATGTCATTGTCCGCTTTCCCGGGCCGATTTTTATTGGTGAATTCTGGCGTTTTACAGTATACTCACCAAACGGCTTTACCTTAGGTGCAGAAATTATTGCCAGTATATCTTCAATCATTCACACACACATTGCACTTGTTAAAGTCAACACGTGTCTTTTTAAACAGATTTTAGTTTCACGCAAAAGAGATCACTCACTTTTTGCTCACCTTTTGGCACTTAGTCATATATATTTATTGCTTCGGCTTTTTCAGTCTTTTTCTGTATCTGAATTGTAATCCCATCACTGCCGTTTTCAATAGTACGCCCAGAGCCATGAAGAAAGTCATCGTCCGTACTGCGAAGATCTAGCCACATTGCATACTTGTTTGTCAGGTATTCACCGATTCTTACATCATACAGATGCAGATCCTTACAAGCCATGTTTGCTGATTTATCTCTAAGTCTCCCCCCTGCAAAATACTTTGTGATCTCGTCATAATGCTGGTATCCCATCATTCCCGATGCGAAGACTTGATTTGGGTGTCCTTCGATTGTACAGGATAAATGTGTAATTTTTGGATTATAAAATTTTTTCTGAATCTCATTGATATGGAGCCTCTGGTTCAACAAATAACATAAGAATGCCTTTCAGTGACCTGGCGGGCGTGTTTAGGTTGATGTTCCAAATCTGGTCACCTTTGTTTTTATTAATCAAACTATGTCTTATCACACGGTCATAATAAATCGGCAGTCTTGACTGATATTGATTTTGTATGAGTCTAGCTAGGTCAGTGTGTGTGACAATTTCATATTCCAAGGAAATGTTAGAGATCTTATATGTTGCGTCTGTGCCCGTTGATTTGATAACTTTGGAGTAGTCATTAAAGATTAGTTCAAAACTCAGACAGTCATTCAGTGCTCCTTGGTAATAAGGCAAATGCGCTGTTAGGATTTCAAATTCAAGTGGAATGCAAAATCTATTTCCATATGTTTCTGCCACTATAACGTCTTTGACTTCTGTGGTTGATTTATCACCTGCATTGATTCGAATTTTCATAATGCTATCTAACTGTATGCCTTGATAAATACAATCCTCTCGTTCTTCCCGTGTAAGCCACAAATCTTTGTAACAGTAGAACACATCGGAATCGTCAAGACTAAACACTTCCTGTCCTTCAAGTTTAACTTTAATATTCTTAATAATTGCTCTGCCTAATTTGTTAACTAGTGTTCTTTTGTCATCTGTGTCTGATGAAAGTTCGATATTAAATGCAAGGCGTGCAGTACCAGGAACAATAACGTCACTGGGGCCTAGGTTAGGAAACTTGACAGTAAGGGTTTGGTTTGGATCTATAGTACTAGGATTGTTAGTGATGACAATTGATTGTCTAATGCCCTTAACACCAAAAGGTTCACGTAGTTTTCTGTATGGGTCTAACTTTGATCCGTAGGACTGTGTCATTTTTATGCACAATAAAAAATATTTAATTAATAAAACAATGGCAGCGGGAGGATTTAGCCATGAAGATTTTGAAATGGATGACATGAATGTCTCCGATACTAGTGTTACAGATATGAATGGAATGGTAAATACTTCTAATATATATCACGAACTGTTAAAAAGCAAAATAAACTCGTTTTATGATAGTGTTGGTGACCGCCCAGATGTAATAGATCCTAATCAGTTTGATCTTGATAAAGACCTGCACTTATTTGTAAAAACAGTTGACAAAGGTAAAGTATATCTAACCCATAAAGACAACCCTGCTGAGTTTAGAAAATTAAGTACAATCAAAAAAGATATCGGTGGAGATAAAACACTGCAGCATTACCTTGGTATTGGTAGTAAGAAGTTACCGCCTCGACTTGCTAGTACCCTTCATGACGTACAAACAAGGTTGCCAACTGGACAAGAAATTGAAATGGCAGCAGTAACAAGCCTGCCAGAAATAGCAAACAGAGTAATACAAGAAACTTCATTTACAGAAGGGCAAATAAATGAGGCTATGAAAACAATGGGTGACTCTCCTTTGACAATGCGGGAGTTAGTGGGCTTGGATAAAACACTGCAGACAATCAGAGGTGAGCTTGTGAATAATGTAGCTAAACTAGGCGAGCTTGATAATCACATAGAAAGAGAAAAAGAAAAACTAGCTAAAGCTGATGATGAAAATTATGACACAGAAATGACACAGATTAAATGATTTGCAGATAGAAAGTTCAGCACGACTAGAAGTGATTGAAATAGGAAAAGAAAAACTAAAAACACAGATTAACAGAATTAGAGAAACTATTCAGAAAATACTTCACGAAGACACAACTTTGGCTGAGAGATTGAAAACACTTTTCAGAGAGCAGGGTATCACCATTGCAAAATTAATTACTGCTCTTGGATTTATTATCAGTACTGTAGTGTTAGCTGTAACAGGAGGACCAGGGGGTAGCGCTCCGGCCCCACCAGCACCACCAACTGATCCAAAAGATTTACAGTCGTGGGTAAAGAAACAATTGTCTCATATATCAGACTTACTTAAGAAATTAGCTCTGAAAGTGATGGACGCTTTACCTGGCATTTTAGGCTCACTTGTCAGTTGGCTGATAAATACTGCAGCGAAGGTAGTTGGCTTTATGGCAGAACATGTGTGGGTCTTTTTGGTGACAGTAGGAGGGTTAATGGTGATTTATTTAATGAAACAGGTAAAGAAGTAATATTCCTACTCCAGTGAGACCTATTGTCAATGCTGTTTTCTCGGAATCATGTGTGGAGTCAGGGGACTGAAGTATTACAGCTTGTGTTACTACCGGGGCAGGGGAAGTAACCGCCTGTAATGGTTTTAACAACTGTACATGCGCAGTTGTTCCTCCTAAGTTTACAGATTGATTGAGACCGAGTTTTTGACCAACACCTGCAACTATTATTTCATTATTATAATTTGTTATTGTTCCCATTTGGAGTTGAAGATCATACGGCAACATGTATAACCCAATGCCAACTACAAAGTCAACTTTTGATCTCGCATATCTGAGAACGTCTTGATAGCGCTGTATGGTTGACGGGAGATCAATTACTGAGTTGATCGAATCTTCAAGATTTGCGAGAAACTTTTTTGAGATTCAAAATATTTATTCAAAATATTCGATTTTGTTAATGATTGTGCACCTAGTAAACACCAGACATATGTTCTGATAGATTCATTTACGCGCTCCACTCCCGCTTGAGTAAACCCGTCACTCTTATCTAAGACAAATGTGGTCCAGGCATTAGACTGTTTCTGTTCTATTGATCCTAACCATACTTGTGATTTTGATGAGAATGAAGTGTAACCAGGGTAATAATCTTGTGGGTATTGTCTGTGACTCATAGCGTAATACAATGTACCCATGCCGTTGTGATCATCAAGTTTTTGTGTGAAGTCATACCCGGCACGGGGGCTTATGTTAAACTCATTACAAATCCGTTCAAACGCTTTCATATCCATGGGGTTGTTATACCTGTTGAAGCTAGATTCATTTGGTAGTGGGGTATGCAGTTCTGACAGTATTCTTCTAAGCTGGTAATAAGTGTGGAAACGATAGACAGACTTAATCAGTTTGTTTGGGTGATTCAAATGGTCTGTAAAAGAAATGCCGCATCCTGTAGTACTACACAGTATAGCAAGGTTGAGTTGGTTTTGAAACATCTGTAGTGGTCTTGAAGACCACTTTCTTGCAGTAGCATCGTCTGTTATTGGAGGGTTTAGGTAATGATCAAAAGGGTTGGGTACTTTGACTTGAAATAAATCTTGTTCGCTTACAGCTATGTCGAGTTGATTTAGTTGAATTATTTTCTGTTCATAAATAGGGGCGACATTGTATTTGGCATTCACGTTAAATTGAAATGCATTTGTAGTGGTAATGGTTGGTGATTTAAATTCCATCCTTTTTTTATGAGATAATAAAAATGTTTATTACCTTAACAAATCTTGACACAAGAAGTTTCATAAACCTGGAACACATAGATCTTGTTTCATTTTATTATGATAGCAAATTGTATACCTTTGAAGAGTTGCAAAATAAATTAGAAGATTAATAAAAAAAATATTTGCCACAAAAAATGCCACCACTGTATCCGCAAATACCGCCTGAGCCGCTTGATCCTATTGTTCCAGATAAAACATTACAGGCAGACTCATTCTGATTAATGAATATTACAGAAGCGTTGAAGTATTTGGAAGGAGAACAAGCAAAATACTTAAGGTGTAAACGACGTTACAAAACGGTTTTCAATTCTGTACACAACACTTCAATGGCTGTGGGTGTGGTTTCAGCTGGATTATCTGTAGGAGGTATAGCTCTGTTTGCCACTGGAGTGGGAAGTGTCATAGGAATTGCTATTGAAGGTGTTGGCCTTGCTACAAGCCTGGCATGCTTTGGTATGGAAGCCCTTAACAAAAGATTTTATACAAAGTTGCAGAAGCATGAAGCCTTGAGTACGCTCACAGCAGCTAAGCTGAGCAGGATGAAACTTATTATCAGTAAATCTTTGGAAGATAATAAAATTGATGATCACGAATTTAAGAGAGTCCAGGATGATTTGGCCAATTACAAACAACAGAAATCTAAAATACAAAATAAGATGCGTAATCAACCCATGAACGTTGAAGAGCTAAAGAAATCTTTTTTAGAGGAAGGAAAAAAAAATAGGCGTAGAAGAAACTATGAAAAAGGTTCAAGGACTTTTAGGCAAGTAAACATCAATTGTTCATTAAATTTGTCATACTCTTCGCAAAGAGATGTCATGCCTGCTCATTTGACGCCATCAGCTCTACCACCAGAGTACTAAAAAAAGTTTTCTTGTTGTCCTTATAACTTGAGAAATCTGTCCGAGTGTCTTATTGTCTGGAGTCAAGAACTTATAAGAACTTATGATAAGACACTTATAAGTTCTTATTTTAAGTCACTTATAAGAACTTGTGACAACTAACTTCAAAGTTAACGTCAAAGTCACTTGTAAGTTGTAGGTAACTTTGAAATTAGTTATCAAGTAAGATCATATTCACAAAGCTGTGTTGTTTTTTTTTTCATTATAAAATGAACCAAGACGAATTACTTCTTCTAAGCGATATCTGTGCTGTAGAGAACAAAGACTTAGACTGTAAAAAACAACACCTTCTCT
The DNA here is from genome assembly GCA_036245525.1 of Semisulcospira habei. Lineage (NCBI taxonomy): Eukaryota > Metazoa > Mollusca > Gastropoda > Semisulcospiridae > Semisulcospira > Semisulcospira habei. The sequence continues at coordinate 111,078,874 of BTPG01000005.1, forward strand.
CTGTAGTTGTTTCTGGAAAATCAAAAGCTTTTCTCTGTAAATAATACATGACAGAAGACATAGAATCCCTCACCGCTGACGAGCTAATCAAACTTCATGCTAAATATGAAAATCACATTGCTTCACTAATGACACGTGATTTGAGTCGATCTCTTGTCTGCCTATACACAAAAGCTGTGAGTCACTTCCTGCCTGTTGATAGTGACAGTCTATCACATGATCTAGAAAGCAACCCCATAGTTTCAAGTTCAATCGGCAAATTAGCATGCCTTATGTTTTACAAGTTTGGCAATTACCTTGCACCTGTGGTAACCTTGCTCGTTACTGGGAGTCATATCGATTTTTCTAAAATAAATTTTAAATTAGAAGAACGACGCCACAACAGAGTCCTGTCTTGACACAGGTTCAAACAGTGACTAAGACTAAAAGCCCAGGTCGAATAGAGGTGGGGAAAAAATTAGCTGAATATAACAGACAAAAAAAATTACAGCTTCAGACATTAACACAAAAGACTGACACACCATCAACAGCACCAATGTCACTACCGTCAGGACCAACACACCCCCCACAAAGTGAGAGACAAACAACTGAGTCTAAACCTGAAACAACAAAATATATAGTTGCTGGATTTGTTGTTGGATTTGGTTATGTAGGTTACCAATTATACAAAAAATACAAACCACAGACTCGAACAGTGTCCAAAAAATCAGACACTCCAAAAACAAAAGAAGTAGTCGCCACATTACCAGTAACACCCAAAGCCGTGGACCCATTTTACATGCAGTAAATAAATTTATTATTTTAATTTTTGTGGCATAAGAAAATGAGCGACACAAAGAACATAATGAACCTCGTCTATCACTCTGCTGTAATAAGCGGGCTAACAGTTGCTTATTCTATGCTGGGGAAAAGTCTTCTCAAAATGAAATCAGCAGACCTTGGTAGATTAGACTTCGAAGACAGTGCTAAGCTAGTAGCTGTTGTAACAGCGTCAATTGCTACAAAAGACTTTCTTGTCAAGCAAGGAATTATTCCAGAAAATGTTTCTATGTAAATAAAAAAATATGGCAACTATAGCTATTATGATTGGTGGGGCCATTGTTAACACACTTGCATTTAGTGGATCAAACTATCTCTTTTCAAAAATGGGTAGAGAGGAATCAGCAGAAGAAATGAAGCATCACAATGAGGCATCTGAAAAACTGGCACAAGCTCAACAAGATTATGAAAAGCAAAGAATAGAGAAACTTGATTTCATCAATGAAAAACTCAGGCTTGAGAGTCACGCACAGCATACATTTTCAAATGTCAACGATGCGATCAAAGAATATTTTCTTGTTACTGGCGAAGACATGACCATCCCATGACCAAAACTTAGCGACTATTACCAACCAAGCTCAGAACAAAGAAATGGAGAAATAATATTTGTTCTAGTGGGAATGACATTTGTATATTTTACAGGAGTTTTTATTGCTAGAAGAAATGACAGACGTCGGAGCTAAACTATCAAAAATATATTACTCCCCTATTGGCTACTGGAAAGGAAAAACTGCAATAGAAAAATTACATGCTGCTGTTGGTGGTGATGTCACACTCGACCAAATAAAACAGTGGCTTAAAAAGCAGGCTATTTGGCAAATATATCTTCCTGCTCCAAGAAAAATAACAAGACCTCATTTTGTAAACACTACCCCTAATGACACCCATCAAATGGATCTCCTGTTCCTACCACATGATACAATAAGAAAGAAACGATACAAGTATGCTTTAACTGTTGTCGACATAGCTTCAAGGTATAAGGATGCCGAACCCATAACTGACAAGAATGCTGTAACAGTGGCCACTGCGTTAACAAAGATATATAGTCGTGGTCCTTTAAAATTTCCCAGGCTTGTGCAAGTTGATGATGGATCTGAATTTAAAGGTGCTGTTAATCAGCTATTTGCAAAGCATGGAGTGCTAGTGCGGCGAGGCATACCAGGCATGCATAGATCACAGGCTATTGTTGAGAACTTTAACAAGCAGTTATCGGAGAGACTTTTCAGCTATCAGTATTCTAAGGAACTCATGCATGATGCACGTAACACTGAGTGGGTTAAGAGATTACCGTCTGTGATAAAAGCAATGAATAATGAAGGTCACCCTAAGCCCGCTGATGCTATTAAATTAAAAACAATACCATCAGGGTCAGAAATAAAAACAAAAGCACCTGACACAAGCTTGTTTACAAAACAGGTAAGATATTTGTATCAACCTGGCAAGGCCGAGAATGACGTCAGACGTAGGGCAACTGATCCAATTTGGTCTACGTCTGTCCACAATATAAAAAAAATAGTTCCTTCCGCTAATGCATTGATTTATTATCTGTATGAGCCCGCCCCAAAGAGGGCATTTGTTAGAGAAGAATTACAGATTATTCCCCCAGACACTGTTACGCATTTTTAACCATTTCATCAACTAATTCATCGATTAGTTCATTGGCTATTTCTTCAGATAACTTAAGTGCATAATGCCCAGGTGCATAAGCCTTTTCCTTAGTATGAAACACTCGTTTTGTGTCCCCTACTGCTAGAGACTTTTTATGTGTTTGGATCATTTCAATATTGTGTCTATTTGATCTCAGTGTCTTGTTTGCATAATCAGGCATTAGTTCTCCATCTAATACTTGCTTATAATGTTCATGTCGAATGTCTTTATTTTTTATCGCTGTTTTTTTATGGCTTTGGCTTTGGACTGACTGCCCTTCTGGTACAGTATAGAATATATTTTTGATCTCAGTCCAACGTACTCAACTATCGGCACACCATTTAGTTCATCTTTAAACTTACCAGGCACTTTTTTGTTTTGTGTGCTAAACAGCGGGTGATCCTTAGGGTAGTCAGACGTGTCATACATATGCAGTTCTGTTTTCATGTCTTCATAAAAGTCTTCAGTAGGCACATCAATGATCATAGAGTCAGTGTCAGTGTATAGCAGACAGCACTCAGGATACTTTGGTTTGAAGTAATCATAATAAAATTCAAGCATCAACAGTTTTGATAACTCAAGTATTGCCATACCAATGAATACTGGCTTGTCCAGTTTGACAATCTTTGTTTTGAGTGACACTGCATACAATGATGAATGAAACTCTTTGTATTCTGTGTACTGCGGCTTGCCTGTAAGTTTAATTGCACCCAATTCAGTTGTGACCAGTCTCACATCTTTGCGGTGATGAGGATTTTCCATCGTCTTGCCAAAACAGGCATTGTTCATAAGCTTAAAGAAGTCTTTGTCAAATGCAGTGTTGCCATCCCTCGCACGCAATGTTGTGTTTTTCATTATATAATCTTTCATGAAAGCACTCTGATCAAATTGAATACCTCTGTGAACTTTCTTTAGTACTAACCCATGTCTGATGTAAAACTGTAACAAGTGATAGTGGCAAACGTAATTGAATTTGTCATTCAAATTTGGCACAAGTTTGGTGTCTTCTTTGTTACCCGTCATACTCATTTTCTCAACAGCCAACGGATAATCATTATGATAATCATGTAGGTGGTGTGGGTACTCCAGGTCTACTTCAAAAAATCCAACCCTTTGCATCATTCCGGTCATGAGTCATAATATAGTTTGTTAACTGTGTTATGTCATACTGTGACAAATCATACAGACAAAAGTTTTTCAAGGGCAATAATTCACACATCGCAAATCCGTAAAGGTTATTAGCATCAAAGTACCTAATGAATGACCTTGACCTTGAGGGGTCAAAGTCATCAAGATATTTGTTGTTGGCGTTGGCATAGTTGTTTGCGGCTATACTAATACCTCCCCTCAAACCACGTTCCACCATTTCACCCATCGTACGATCAGACAACATGTCTATAAATATTTTACTAGATTTTAAAAAAGCATCCCATGTCATGCCAGGACTAGTTATGTAGCAAGCAGGGTCAAGTCTGTAGTGTAACAAACCCTTTTCACGATAACTTTCAAATACGTCTGCTAGCAAACAAACGTCAGCTTTCAAGTACTGGTCATGGTAATCACCAATCGTTTCACACCCTAGTTTTTCCCATGCATCGAGGGCATGCTTGTAATCAGAGTCAGAAATACCTTTACCATTAAGTGTGGAATAAAATTTCTCTTTTGGTGGCAGTCTCCTTTCTTCAAACACAACCCAGAGATCAATGTATTCGTAGAGTAGACTCCTTTCTTAATCAAGTCTGGCTCAAAATATTTACTTGTTATTGGATACTCAGTCAGTCCTTCTGCAAGACTAGCAAGCCCTAAAGACAAATGTTGCATGGAGTCATAAAATGCTAATTTGTTGTCCAGCCTAAAAGTCAAGTATTTTTCAGTTGTCTGGGCAATACAACTAATTTTTTTTGTAAGACTCATCCACAGCCTGCATGATAATATGTGAATCATACCCCTTGAGATTGTGGAAAAAGATAGGCAGTTTGTATGCCTTGGGATCTATTTTTAATTTCAAGTTACAATCACCATGGGCAGCACCTCTGTAACGCCCAGTTATGTGGTCATGGTCACGAACTTTATCACAACCTCCTAAAGGTTGTTCACAAATCCAACAAACCTCCGCCGTATCAAAATTTAGTTTATCTTCTTCTGTCATCAACAAAGGCATCTGACAGTTTTCCAAATACTGTACTACCTGACTATACAGTTGTCTCATTTCTGTTAAAAACTCAGCTGCTGCATTTCACCTCTGTAGATAACAGGTTCTGTATGCTGTCTATCTGACCTAACAAGAATGTATCCAAAAGAACACACCACTTGATCACTCAATTTTATGGTCTTTGGTAATGATTCTGGAACAGGTTGATTGATTGTACATTGCTTAACGTCCCGACAGCAACAAGGCTTTCTCAGGACGTGCCTGCACTGCTTGTGAAAAAAAATAAACAGAACATTGAATGTATGTCGCCAGCCGGTCAAACACGTTAAATAAACCTAACACATGGGGCCTAAATAAAGCTAAGACCATTTAGCAACACACATCCAATATCAAGAGCTACAGGCAGTGCAGACAGTAGGGAGAGTTTTAAAAAGGCAAATACAGGTGAATGGACAAAGGGTAGACAGAAACACATGCCCCAGAATAGAGAGAAAAACCCACCCTGTGGGGCTGACCAGGGTGACCCTGGGAACTAAAAAATACCTAACCCCACCCAAGTCCCCCAGGGCAGACCCGGGTGGGGAGATTCTGGAACAGGACCCTCATACGGTACAACCAGTGATTCAAAATCAGCATACACTACAAACGGCAGCTTTTGCTGATTAAAATAGTTTTTGAAATATACCTTGCGACCAGGATCTGGATACCTAAGTATTGTTTGAATGTCATCAGCTGACCTACAGTGCAGGGTATGTTTATGTGCCACTTTTATAGAGGAAAACCTTTGTAAGCATCTCTTACATACTTCCTGTTTGCCATTGTGTTTTGATACATGGTTGTGAATTAGTCGTGACATACTCCTAATAATTGTGTAGTGAAAGTTATCACCGGAGCTTATTAGTAACATGTCAACATGCTTATCTTCTGACTGACCCTAGGTTGGGGCAATTGGTGACACTCTAATTGGTTGTAACTTGTTCTCAGACTCATTATCCCATACATACACATTCACAGATATCCCAGGATTTAGTTTTTCAAACAGATCTATATCCTCCACCTTAACAGGAAAATCTATGCCACTGAAGTTAAGTTCATTTACAAATTTGGTATAGTTAGATACACGTTCAGGTTTTGTTTTTACAAAATGCAGTTTGGCAAGCACACACCACATGAAACAGAAATTATCTTTGTTCTGAACATTGACGACAGCCTTTTTGTCTGCAACCTCAGTTGGTAGGGGCAACCATGATTTGCCTAAAATAGGATGGTATCTTGACTGCTTCAGTTGCAGTTCATGTACACGGCCTTCATGCCAACCAGATCCCTGCATTTTTGCTCTGTCAATTGCTTCAAGGAAGTCAGGCAACAGTCTTTCTCTAAACACTTTTTCCAATTCCTCTTTTGAATTAACTGTGTGTTGTCTTGTTGAGATATACGAAACAATCACTTCACCATGTACCCTGGTAAATTCTATTTTAGCAACAATCTGAATCTTTACACTACCAGAAAGAAGGTTATCTTGTATGACCAAAAAAGACCTTTCTATCGATTCATAGACACTGTAAGTGTTGGATATAGGCAAATCTGTTGTGTGAAACACGTTTCTTAAGCTTTGGGCATTGTCCGTCATTTTTATTTGACCGACAAAATAATAAATAGGAAAAATTATACCTGTGTAATACCACTTTATTGTCTGTAATCCCTATAATAATAAATATTTAGTTCATTCCCCAACAAATCAACCACTTCCCCGGTATGTGTCTTAAGGTCTTGTGCTCATGCTGCAGGTGTAATATCACTTTATTGACAGTAACAAATTCAATATAATCATGTTGTTTACTTAGATGGTAGAATATGTGTAAACACATACTCTCAAACCAGTCACAGTTAGCATCATAAACTATAAAATCTTGTGTCTTAAGATCAACAGTCTTGTAATTATAACGTGGTGGACAATTAGAATATACAAAAGTTACATTAAATGCCATGTATATCTTCGTTGGTGTTGAGAGTTTCATCAAAGGCTCAAACGGATGTTTAACTTGTGTTTTTAAGTCATAAAAATGCACAACACCTCTGAAGCTCTCTGTGATATCAAATGCTCACCCGCTTTGTCTGTCCATCATTTTTTATGGACAAAAACAAAAGGTTAAATTAATTCACTAACCCATACCCTGTGGGCTGATCTGTCTTTAAAATAAGCTTTAGATGCTTAGTCAATTTCAGTTTGTTTTTCACAATGTCTCGTTCATGTTTGTTGGGGATGACATCGTTCTCTCTGAGACAGTCTTCAAAGCTGTCACGATCTTTACAGTGAAACAAACAGATAAACTTTAACTGCTCACAAAAATCTTTCAGTACAGCATTATATTTCTGAGTGAGAATCCATACACTGATGTTTGCATGTCTGCCACTGAAGGCCAGTTCTGCTAGTGTGTTTCTCTTCTTAACAATATCCTTATCTGCAGAGCAGTCATCGACTATGAACAGGGTTGGCTGTCCTTCAAATTTCTTGTAATAATACTGCAGGTAGTCGTTTAGTTTTTTCTCAGGGTCAACTAAGTAAATGTTGTCGTCATTCCAAATGAATGAACGGTTGTGATAAGCTTTGTTGTGTTTGACAGTAGGGCAGAATATCACAATGTTTTCAAAATGATGAATGTATCTTGTTTGTAATAGTACAAATTCAGTTTTTCCACAGCCTGTGGCACCAACAAATAAGCCACAGTGTGGGTCGAGCGTCATTAAGTTCATTTTTAAAACACAATATATAAACTGTAGAGATATAAGGATGGAGAATACAACAGATTTTTTTGACGACGTCAATTTTTCAATGTTTTTGATCACAAATCGCTCATCTAATGACACACCCCGTTTTTTTAGGTTTCTGCTTATTTTTTTCAGTAAAATAAAGGTTTCCAAAATCAATGACATTCATGACTAAAGCAAAATTAACACCTGAGTTAATTAATCTATTGGTTATGTAAGTGTGTTCATTTTGCAATGCGTAGTTTATTCGGATTACTTAGCCAATTACGAGTATTTCCGATAGAGGATCGGAGGCGCCGTCACACACGCGCGCACTTATGCCAGTAAAAAATTAGTGGTAAACACACTAACTAAATCTATTTTCTCAATCAAATAAGAGCAATCAAATCTGCCTACTAAATAGCCTTTGTTTATACACCTGCTTTGTCAATTTCACGCACACACAAGCAAAAACAGCACAGACAACACAGGGAGGTAACTTTTGGTTATAAGCAAAAACGACATACATAGTTACTTCCCTTAGACGACGCGTAGCAACGGTCACGTGTTATTTTCTAAACACCAAGCCGGTCGCGTTCTTTCGTTAAGCGGCATTGTAAAAGACGGACGTGTTTTGAGGACTGACTTGATTTTCAGAGGTGATATTCAGTGATCGATAAATCTTGAGAATATATACGACGGTAAGATCGATAGTTCATTGGGCTATTTAACTGATTTGTCACATTTAGAAACAAGACAGGCCTCGCGGTTAGTCTGGATTGCGCTAAGTCTTACGGAGTGTTCAATAGTTAACCAGACCGGTCTAGTTTTATTTACCCAGGCTACACTCACTATCATTCGCTCATTTCAAAAATGAATTGGACTCAGGAAGAGGTGTCAATCTTGCGATCTCATGGCGAATACCATGAGAAAATGACCGCTTTCATTCATTCCGTTTTGAACAAAACTCCGGAATTTTGGTTAGAAAAACCGGAAAAACCAGTGGGAAATTTGGCTGATATACTAAACACTAGTTCGAAGAAACAAAAGGCTAGTAAAGAACCAAAAGAACTTAATTTGTTTTTAAAACAAAATCTGTTTGATGACAAACCGATTAAGTGTCTTAAAGTTGATGAGTGTGATTTGTCTACATTTAATTTAGATAACTTAAAAAAACATTTAGAGGACGGCTACAAAATACTTCAACATAATGAAGAAAAAAGCATGTCAGCTTTTATCTACTATGGAGAGTGGCTAATCGAGGGTGCAGAAATCCATAAAAGGCAAAAAATATGTAAACAAACTAAATTGAACTGGCCAGATTGGCTAAAATTAAACGTAAAAATTTCCAAGTCGTATGCTCATCAGTTGAGTGTTTTAGCCAGGTTGCTACGAGGGTACCCAAAATTTCATTTTCTTTCACTGTCTTTCCGAAAGGTGTTTAGTTTGCGAAAGCAAATTGAACAAATGCTGAAAATACAAGAAATAGCCAATTTTTGGAAAACACCTAACGCTGATCCATAACATTGTTTGCTTGTTTGTTTTGTTTGTTTGTTTGTACAAAGGTTCTAATGCGTCTTAACAACCCTGTTTGAATCACATCTGAGACATTTTATCACTTTCGTTTTGTTAACTGACTAAGCCCGTGTGATCATCGCCGAGCAGGCCGCACTAACAAGGAAAATGAAAACGTGTAACTATAAGTCCGTGAAAATGATATATCACCGAGCAGGCCGCAAACAAGGAAAATGAAACGTGTAACTGTAACTGTAAGTCTGAGTAAAAAATCACTGAGCAGATCACAGATAAGACAAATGTGTAACTGTAAGTCTGAGTAAAAAATTACTGATCAGATCACAAACAAGACAAATGTAAATGTGTGATCTATCACCAAGCTGATAACAAGACTAAGTCTTAAAGTGAGAAATCACAGAACATACTACAAAAAGGCAGTAAGTCTTTAAGTGTGAAAACACAGAACATACCACAAAAAGGCTGTAAGTCTGAGAGTGAGAAAATCATCGGACAGGTTACACGTAAAAGTGGCTTTAAGACTGAGAGTGAGAAAATCATCGGTCAGGTCATAAAATGGACGGAGTGAGATTTTGCCTGATGTGTGACAAACATCATAATGACCAAGTCGCACGAGAAGCAAATGTTTATATGTTTGTTTGTATTGTCTCATCATAAATGTTATGGACCAAGTGTGAGGTGTTTCACCGCGCTCATGCAAGTAGCTTGCTTTTTGCAAGTGAATTGAAAACGGATTTTACATAGGTTTTAGTAACAGGACTGACGGTGGGGTATACCTGTAGCACACTGACAAAGAAAGATGATTTTGGCTTTGTATCTGAATAATTGATTTACAAAACAGCGCCCTGGTCAGCCCACTTGTAGCACGCTGTCAAAAAAAAAAAGGTGTTTATTGGCTTTGTATCTTAATAATTGATTTATTAATCACTCAGCGCCCTGGTCAAGCCTTCAAAATCATGGTAGTTGTGCGGATTTAGTTTGTCTAAGCCATAGCTGTGCCGCGCTGCGAAAATAGACATAACAATCTCGCTTTGCATTAGCGACAGGATGTATTGAAGGCGTTAACAGAATATTGAGCTTTCTCAATCAGAGTCATTTGCTATCATTCTGTGCCGTGGACAACTAAGAAATGATAGGTGAAACACAGAGTTAAATGATTCTGTTTAGGGCCTTAGCATGTTTGTGAACTATTTTATGCGATCTTGGTATCCAACGTAAACATACGACGTATGTCCTTAGCAAATCGTCCGACGGTGTCGGACGATTCGTTAAGGTAAACAACAGAGACTGTTTGTAGCAACCACGCTGACTGAGCACCAAGGTGTAATCTTAACCGCTGGCGGTAAACAGCGCGGCGCAGGCAGTGTCAGTACAGCGGAAAGACCAATACGTCACTAGCTGCAATGCGGAAGTTGCCAGTCTACTCATATTTTATATTTAGCGCAGTTTCGATTTGAGTACACAATCTGTGTATTGCGTGTCATACAACAGCATGGCTAAGCCTGACGGTGTTTTGCGGACGAGTCTACAATATTCATGCAGAATAAAGATTTTGTGTTTGTTTGTCTGTTTGTCTATGCGTGTGAGTGTATGCGTGTGCGTGAGCGAGTTTATAGGTATGTGCGAGTGCGTGTATGTACTTGTGTATGTGTGTGTGTGCCTGTATGCGTGTGCGTTTGTGTGAGTGCATGTGTGTATGTATGCGTGTGAGTGTGTGTGTGTGTGTGTGTGTTTGTGTGCATGTATGTATGTATGCGTGTGAGTGTTTGTGTGCGCGTGTGTGTGCGTGAGTGCGAGTGTTTGTGTGTGTGTGTGTGTGAGTGCATGTGTGTGTGTGTGTGCGTGTGAGTGTTTGTGTGTTATGTGTGTGTGCCTGTGTGAGTGCATGTGTGCGTGCATGTGTGAGTGCATGTGTGTGCGTGTGAGTGTTTGTGTGTATGTGTGTGTGCGTCCGTGTTTGCGTGCGTGCGTGTATATATGTGTGTTAGAGATATAAAATATAAGATTCCAAAAACATTTTTTTTTCATTGCCTCTGTGCCAATACCCCCCCCACCCCCCCCAAAAAAAAAAAAAACAGTTATTTAAATAATAACCACACACACACACACAAAAAAAAAAACATTGCCATATGCACTTGATAACAAATTATTTAAGTTACCTGCAGATACTTGTTAACAAATTTTCCAAAGTCACTTATAACTGACAGATAACTTTACAGGTAACCTTTTAAGAACCTATAATTAGTTATTAAGTGACTTAAGTCAAGAACTTATAAGAACTTAAACTAACAAAATGTAAGTTCTTGACTTAAGTCACAACTTACTCGGACAGATTTGTCAAGATACAAGGACAATGAAAAAACTTTTTTTTAGTAATAGTCAGGTGGTGCTGGTGGTGCTGATGGGGTTAAATAGTTAGGTGGCATGTCATTTTTCTGTGAAGTGTATGTCATTAATAAACGATTACCAAATCTGATTTTTATTTGTTTAAAAGATTGTGTAGTTTTTCTGTGGTTTCCTGAACACCGATCTGTTTCCCCATCTCTAAAAAACTAGCCTTCAGTTCTTCAACATTCACAGGAGTCTGACTACGCATTTTATTCTGTATTTCTGACTTCTGTTTCTTGTAATTATTTAAATCATCCTGGACTCTCTTAAATTCCTCGTCATCAATAAAATTATCGTTCAATGCCTTACTGATAATAAGTTTCATACTGCTCAGCTTTGCACCAGCAAGTGTACTCAATGCTTCATGTTTCTGTAATTTTGTGTGAAACCTTTTGTTCAAGGCCTCCAAACCAAAACAAGCCAGGCATGTAGCAACGCTAACAGCCTCAACTGCTATTCCAGCCAAACTCCCAATTCCTGTGGCGAACAGAACAATACCCCCCACAGAACATGAAGCTGAAACTGCGCCAATAGCCATAGAAGTGTTTTGAACAGAATTAAATACTGACTTATACCTCCTTTTGCACCGTGAGTACTTAGCCTCCTCACTCTCCAAATATTTCAAAGCTTCTGTAATATTTATTAATCTGAATGCATCTGCCTGTAATGTTTTATCTGAAGCAATTGGCATATGTGGATCAGGCGCAAGTGTTGTTTTAGTCGTCACATTTGTTTCAGTCGGATCAAGCGTTGGTAGTTGCGGATAGAAGTTTACCATTTTTTTTTATTGACAAATATTTTTTTTTATTTAATCAGCAATTACATTTTGCAACTCTTCAAAAGTATACAATTTGCTGGCATAATAAAATGCAACAAGATCAATGTGTTCAAGGTTTATGTAAGTTAGACGAACAAAAGTTGTTTTGTCGACCACCACCTTGACAGCTGGAACACTGCTCGAAACATTAATAACATCAACATTTTTTGTAATAGCAATAAAGACCTTTGATGATTCTGTTACTGTTTCATCCCATGTAAGTTTAATTCCTTGTGCAATTTGAGCCTCTTTAGCAGTAGCAACAGATTTCATGATAATTTCAAATACTATTGTCGCTTCTCTAGCCATGACTAAGCTTGCTGGCATAAACACAACAGAAGTATCTGATCTACCCTTTCTAGCTGTAAGAAGATACCGCCGTCTCTCATAATTTTCAACTTTCAGTTTTTCTCTGCTATTGTTGTCTGGGGCAAAACTTGGAACAAGGCTTACAATAAGCGGCCCCGAGTTAACAACCTTCCTAAACACTAAGGCGCCTTCATCATCAGTGTATACATAAGGACTAATAAATTCCAACTTTATGTCCCAGTCAATTGTGGGTGGTGGAACAGGTACAGGTGAAACCACCCACTTATTTCCCACATGTATTAAGTTGTAGGGCGAATTATTTACAGGTGGAGTAGGTACAGTAACATCACGTAGCTGACCAAGTTTAGGAATCTGTTTTTCACCGTCTTTCATGTCGACAATTACTTTCCTCTTGTACATGCCATTTGAATCAAGTTCAAAACCATATATTTCTCCAACATCCCCTTCCTTCTCAAAATCCTGTACATCTGCCAAATCTTTCAATTCTGTTACTGGACATGCAACTGGTATGATTCTCGACTTTGGACCACCACTCATTTTTTATAAACAAAAATAAAATTATTTAATTTCCAACACAACACTAAAATCATGCATAAGAACTGGTTTGTCATCCTGATTAGTTACAGATATACTCAGTGACTCAAAGAAACTAGAACCTAATTTCTTAAACTGCAAATTAGGAAATCTAACAACTACACTTTCACAATAGGGAGCAGTTCCAGTAGGTAAGCATCTCAACAAAGTTGAAGGCTTTCCATTGTGAACATTCTCAGATGTGTTTAGTTCTTTCAAATAAACATTTAGCACTGTGTGTACTGACAAATTGACAGGACGTTTTCCAGTTATTTTAAGTCTTTTTGTCTTCATTGTTATAATACCGGTCATAGCTTCACCTAAATCATCTGATCTATACCAATCTTCGTCAATATAAAATCCAAGTAAATATGCAAATCTATCTGAGATCCTTAACCAATTTTGTGTGGGAAATTCTAATGTAACAAGTAGGTTAGCTGGATTTAAAGTTGCTTTAATTTTAAAATTACTTTGAAACCATTCAGCTATAGTACAAAAGTCATAATACCCGGGTGGTAAAGCTTCAGTCTTACCATCAAAAATTACTTTATTATATATATCATCTTCTACATTAAATCATTTTACTGTGTAGAACAATTCATGGATAGCTGCAGCCTTGCTACCATCCCGATTATCAATCCCATTAGTTAACCACACTGGTTTGCTTGTGTCAAGATTTGTTAAGGTAATAAACATTTTTATTATCTCATATAAAAAAGGATGGAATTTAAATCACCAACCATCACCACTACAAACGCATTTCAATTCAATGTGAATGCCAAATATAATGTTGCACCTACTTATGAACAGAAAATAATTCAACTAAATCAGCTTGACATAGCTGTGTCTGACGCAAGCGTACAAGATCTATTCCAAGTCAAAGTACCAAATCCGTTTGACCATTACATAAACCCTCCAATAACAGATGACTCTACTGCAAGAAAGTGGTCTTCAAGCCCACTACAGATGTTTCAAAACCAACTCAACTTTGCAATACTATGTTCTACTACAGGCTGTGGTGTTTCATTTACAGACCACTTGAATCACTCAAACAAACTGATTAGATCTGTGTATCATTTTCATGTTTATTACCAGCTTAGACGTATACTGTCAGAACTTCATACACCACTGCCCACTGAATCCAGTTTCAACAGGTTTAATAACCCTATGGATATGAAAGCATTTGAACGCATCTGTAATGAGTTTAATATCAGTACAAAGTATGACTTCACACAAAAACTTGATGATCACCATGGCATGGGTACATTGTATTACGCTTTGAGTCACAGACAATACCCTCAAGATTACTACCCTGGGTACACTTCATTCTCATCAAAATCTGAAGTCTGGTTAGGATCAATAGAGCAGAAGCAGACTAATGCGTGGACCACATTTATTTTAGACAAAAGTGACGGGTTTACTCAAGCAGGAGTTGAGCGCGTAAATGAGTCTATCAGAACATATGTCTGGTGTATACTAGGTGCACAATCACTAACAAAATCAAACATTTTGAATGGAAGTGGAAAGTTTGAAGCACAAAAACAGTTTCTTGCAAATTTTGAAGATTCAGTAAATTCATCAGTTGATCTCCCATCAAGCATACAACGCTACCAAGACGTACTCAGATATGCCAGATCAAAAGTTGACTTTGTAGTTGGCATCGGGTTATACATGTTACCATCTGACCTTCAACTCCAAATGGGAACAATAACAAATTATAATAATGAAATCATTGTTGCAGGTGTTGGTCAAAAACTAGGTTTCAATCAATCTGTAAACTTAGGGGCCACAACCACACATGTTCAGCCCTTAAAATCATTACAGACGGTAACACCCCCGGCCCCGGCCCCAGCCCCAACACCGACACTCATACAACCAGTACAGTCAACACCAACCCCTGACACACATGAGTCGGAAAGAACTGCATTGGTAATAGGCCTCACTGGATTAGGAGTATTACTTCTTTATCTGTTTCATTAAATAACCCACCATCAACCCTCCTACTGTAACCAAAAAGACCCACACATGCTCTGCCATAAACCCTACTGCCTTTGCTGCTGTAGTAATCAGCCAGCTGACAACAGTACCAATTATGCCAGGCAAAGCGTCCACTGCTTTCAGAGCCAATTTCTTAAGCAAGTCTGATATGTGAGACAACTGTTTCTTTACCCACGTCTGTAAATCTTTTGGATCTGTGGGAGCCGGTGGGCCCGGTGCTGGGGCTGGACCACCACCACCACTGCCGGAGACAGCCAACACAACTGTACTGATAATAAACCCCAGAGCTGTAATTAAACTGGCAATTGTGATACCCTGTTCTCTGAAAAGTGTTTTTAGTCTCTCAGCCAGAGTAGTGTCTTCGTGAAGTATTTTTTGAATAGTTTCTCTAATTCTGTTGACCTGTGATTTTAGTTTTTGTCTTCCAATACTAATCGCTTCTAACCTCGCTGATCTTTCTATCTGCAAATCATTTAATCTGTGCTGTATTCTTTCTTTCATTTCTGTGTCAAGATTTCCATTGTCTGCTGTAGCCAGTTTCTCTTTTTCACGTTCTATGTGTTTATCAAGCTCTCCCAGTTTGGCAAGATTATTAACCATCTCACCTCTTATCGTCTGCAGTGATTTATCCAATCCCATAATCTCCCTCATTGACAAAGGTGGATCATCTATTGTTTTCAAAGCGTCATTTATTTGCTCTTCAGTAAATGAGGTTTCTTGTATCACAGTGTTTGCTATTTCTGGTAGGCTTGTTACAGGTGCCATTTCAATTTGTTGCCCTGTTGGCAACTTTGTTTGCGTGTCGTGAAGAACACTAGCCAGTCTTGGCGTGACAGGAGACCCACCAATACCCAGTTGACGCAAGGCACCAACACCACCTTCATTTTTTATTGTACTTAAATCCCTAAACCTACTAGGGTCTTTTTTGTTAGTCAATAGTACTTTTCCTTTGTCAACAGTGTTTAAATATAAATGACCCTTGCCATCAAGTTCAAACTGATTAGGGTCTACGTTGTCTGGGCGGCCACCAACATGATCATAAAATGAGTTCACTTTGGTTTCTAAAAGTTCATGACGTAAACTGTAAATATTTCTTGTACCAGTCATATCTGCCATATCTGCCATATCTGTTGTATTACCAAAATCATACGTGTCATCCATTTTAAAATCTTCATGATTAAATCCTCCTGCGGCCATTGTTTTATTAATTTATTATTTTTTATTGTGCATAATAAAAATGACACAATCTTACGGATCAAAGTTAGACCCATACAGAAAACTACGTGAGCCCCTGGGTGTTAAGGGCATAAGACAATCAATTGTCATCACGAACAATCCAAGTACAATAGACCAGAATCAAACACTTACAGTCAAGTTTCCAAACCTAGGTCCCAGTGACGTTATTGTTCCTGGCACTGCACGCCTTGCTTTTAATATTGAACTATCATCAGACGCAGATGTAAACAGAACTCTAGTTGACAATCTTGGCAGAGCAATTGTTAGAACTATTAAAGTAAAACTTGAAGGACAGGAAGTGTTTAGTCTTGACGACTCAGATGTGTTCTACTGTTACAAAGATCTTTGGCTCACAAGAGAAGAACGAGAAGACCGTATTTACCAAGGTATACAGTCTGATAATGTTGGTAAACTTCGAATCAATGCTGGAGATAAATCAACGTCAGCAGCCAATGACGTTATTATAGCAGAAACATATGGAACCAGATTTTACATTCCACTTGAGTTTGAAATCCTAACAGCACATTTGCCTTATTATCAAGGGGCACTGAATGACCGTCTGAGCTTTGAACTAACTTTCAATGACTACTCCAAAGTTATAAAATCATCTGCCACAGATGCAACATATAAGATCTCTAACATTTCCTTGGAATATGAAATTGTTACACACACTGAACTAGCCAGACTCATACAAAATCAGTACCAGTCAAGACTTCCAATTTATTATGACCGTGTGATTAGGCATAGTTTAATACCCAAAGACAAAAGCGACCCAATGTGGAACATAAACTTGAACACACCAGCCAGGTCACTGAAAGGTATTCTTATGTTGTTTGTTGAACCGGTGAGTCCATACAAAAGGGATTCAGAAAAATTCTACAATCCTAAGATTACACATTTGTCCTGCACAATTGAAGGCCGCCCTAATCAAGTGTACGCTTCAGGAATGTTACCTTATCAACACTATGACGAAACCACAAAGTATTTTGCAGGAGGAAGGATTAGAGATAAACCTGCAAACATTGCGTGCAAAGATCTACATCTGTATGATGTTAGGATCGGACAATACCTGACAAACAAGTATGCACTGTGGCTAGACCTGCGTAGTACAGATGACGATTATCTTCATGGGTCAGGACGAACTGTCGAGAATGGTAGTGATGGAATAACAATTCAGATACAAAAGAAGGTTGAAACTGCTGCAGCCATTAACATATATTTGTACCTGATATATGACGCACAACTCAATATTGCAGAAAGCAGACTGAGTGGACACATATATTAAAATTATATTGTGTATTAAAATGAACCTGAGCTTAATGACACTCGACCCACACTGTGGATTATTTTGTGGCGCCACAGGGTGTGGGAAAACTGAATTTGTACTTAACCTCTTACAAACAAGATACATCCACCATTTTGAAAACATTGTAATATTTTGTCCTACAATAAAACACAACAAAGCTTATCACAACCGTTTATTCATTTGGACTGACAGCAACATATACTTAGTCGACCCTGAAAAGAAACTGAATGACTACCTACAATATTTTTACAAGCATTTTGAAGGACAGTCAACATTGTTTATTGTTGATGACTGTTCTGCAGAGAAAGACATTGTCAAGAAGAGAAACACTCTAGCAGAACTTGCCTTCAGTGGCAGACACGCAAATGTCAGTGTATGGATTCTCACTCAGAAATATAATGCTGTACTGAAAGATTTTCGAGAACAGTTAAAGTTTATCTGTTTGTTTTACTGTAAGGATCGTGACAGCTTTGAAGACTGTCTCAGAGAGAATGATGTCATCCCAAATAAGCATGAACGAGATGATGTAAAAAATAAACTGAAATCAACTAAGCATCTAAAGCTCATTTTAAAGACAGATCAGCCCACAGGGTATGGGTTAGTAAATTGATGTAAATTAATTTATTCTTTTGTTTGTCCAATAAAAATGACAGACGGACAAATCATACAGGTGCTTGATCTCACACACCTTTTCAAAGATGTTATGCACTTTACTGACTTAATAACACCCAAACAGACTTACATAAGCCTTTCAGCACCATAAGAAATATATGTTACATATAGTGTGACTTTGGATTATGTCGATGAGCATCCAAATGTGGAGCACATGACAGTTGATTTAAAGACACCTACTTTTAAAGTTGATGATACCAACTATGGCTGGTTAGGGGAAGTTTGTTATAGCATATTTAAACAACTACGCAAACTAAATGTTTATATTGACAGTGTTACAGTTAATAAAGTGGTATTACACAAGGTGAGCCAGCGGTAATATTTTTTCATTTATTATTTTGGCGGTCAAATAAAAATGACGGACAATGCTCAAAGCCCTGGCCCATCAAACCCTGGCTCATCTGGTTTAAGAAACGTGTTTCACACAACAAACTTACCTATATCCAATACTAATAATGTTTATGAATCAATAGAAAACTCTTTTTCTGTCATACAAGATAATCTTCTTACAGGCAGTGTGAAGATTCAGATTGTTGCGAAAATCGAATTTACTAGAGTAGACGGTGAGGTGATTGTATCGTATATATCAACAAGACAACACACAGTTAACACAAGAAGAGAATTAGAAAACGTGTTTAGAGACAGACTATTACCAGACTTTCTACAGGCAATTGACAGTGCAAAAATGAAGGGGTCTGGCTGGCACGAAGGACATGTACATGAACTGCAATTAAAGCAGTCTAGGTATCATCCTATATTAGGTAAAGCATGGATACCACTGCCAACAGAGGTTGCAAACAAAAAGGCTGTTGTTAATATACAGAACAATGACAACTATTGTTTCATGTGGTATGTGCTTGCTAAACTACACTTTATAAAATCAAAGCCTGAACGTGCATCTAACTACACCAAATTTGTAAACGAACTCGTTTTTAGTGGCATTGAGTTCCCTGTCAAAATAGAGGACATAGATTTGTTTGAAAAACTAAATCCTGGTATATCCGTGAATGTGTTTGTGTGGGATAATGAATCTGAGAACAAGTTACAACCAATAAGAGTATCTCCAATTGCCCCAACATATGGGCAGTCAGAAGATAAACATGTTGACATGTTATTAATAAGCTCTGGTGATAACTTCCACTACACAATTATCAGGAGTATGTCACGACTAATTCATAATCATGTATCAAAACATAATGGAAAACAGGAAGTGTGTAAGAGATGTTTACAAAGATTCTCCTCTATTGCAGTGGCACATAAACACGTCCTGCATTGTAGGTCAGCTGATGACATACAAACTGTACTTAAGTATCCAGATCCTGGCAGCAAGGTTTATTTTAAGAACTATGGGAATCAGCAAAAGTTGCCATTTGTAGTGTATGCAGATTTTGAATCATTGGTTGTACCATATGAGGGTCCTGTTCCAGAGTCATTACCAAAGACTATAAAACTGAGTGACCAAGTGGTGTGTTCTTTTGGATACATTCTTGTTAGGTCAGACGGACAGCATTCAGAGCCTGTTATCTACAGGGGAGAAAATGCAGCATGTTTGTTTTTAACAGAAATGAGACATCTGTATAGTCAGGTAGTACAGTATCTCACAACATGTCAGATGCCTTTGGTGATGACAGAAGAAGACAAACTGAAATTTGATACAGCTGAGACGTGTTGGATTTGTGAACAACCTTTAGGGGGTGATAAAGTTCGTGACCACGATCACATAACTGGGCATTACAGAGGTGCTGCACATGGTGATTGTAACTTGAAATTAAAAATAGATCCTAAGACATACAAGTTACCAATCTTTTTTCACAATCTCAAAGGATATGATTCACACATCATCATGCAGGCTGTGGATGAGTCGTACAAAAACATAAGTTGTATTGCCCAGACAACTGAGAAATACTTAACTTTTAGGTTAGATAAATTAGCATTTTATGACTCCATGCAACATTTGTCTTTAGGATTGGCTAGTCTGGCAGAAGGACTGACTGAGTATCCAATAACGAGTAAATATTTTGAGCCAGACTTGATTAAGAAAGGTGAGTATCCGTATGAGTACATTGATCACTGGGTTGTGTTTGAAGAAACAAGACTGCCACCAAAAGAGAAATTTTATTCTACACTAACTGGAAAAGGTATTTCTGACTCTGAATATCAGCATGCTCTTGATGCGTGGGGGAAGTTGGGGTGTCAGACAATTGGTGACTATCACGACCAGTATTTGAAAGCTGACGTTTGCTTGCTAGCAGATGTATTTGAAAGTTACCGTGAGAAGGGTTTGTTACACTACAGACTTGACCCTGCTTGTTACATCACTAGTCCTGGCATGACATGGGATGCATTTTTGAAATCCAGTAAGATATTTATAGACCTGTTGTCTGATCGTACGATGGGTGAAATGGTGGAACGTGGATTGAGGGGAGGGATTAGTATTGCATCGAACAATTACGCCAGAGCCAACAACAAATATTTGGACAGTCCGGACCTTGACCCCTCAAACCCTGGGTCAAGGTCATTCATTACGTACCTTGACGCTAACAATTTGTATGGGTTCGCGATGTGTGAATTATTGCCCTTGAAAAACTTTTGTCTGTATGATTTGTCACAGTATGACATAACAGACATAACAAACAATATTATGAATCATGACCGAAACGACGCGAAGGGTTGGATCTTTGAAGTAGACCTGGAGTACCCACACCATCTACACGATTACCATAATGATTATCCGTTGGCTGTTGAGAAAATGAGTATGACGGGGAAAAAAGAAGACACTAAACTTGTACCGAATCTAAATGACAAATTCAATTACGTTTGTCACTACCGCTTGTTGCAGTTTTACATCAGACACGGGTTAGTACTAAAGAAAGTTCACAGAGGAATTCAATTTGATCAGAGTGCTTTCATGAAAGATTACATAATGAAGAACACAACCCTTCGTGCCAGAGACGGCAACACTGCATTTGACAAAGACTTCTTTAAGCTTATGAACAATGCCTGTTTTGGCAAGACAATGGAAAATCCTCATCACAGAAAAGATGTGAGACTGGTCACAACTGAATCGGGTGCAATTAAACTTACAGGTAAGCCTCAGTACACAGGGTACAAAGAGTTTCATTCATCATTGTATGCAGTGTCACTCAAAAAAAAAGATTGTTAAACTGGACAAGCCAGTATTTATTGGTATGGCAATTCTGGAATTGTCAAAACTGGTGATGCTTGAATTTTATTATGATTACTTCAAATTAAAGTATCCTGACTGTCGATTGTTATACACTGACACTGACTCTATGATCATTGATGTGTGTACTGAAGACTTTTATGAAGACATGAAAACAGAACTACACATGTATGACACGTCTGACTACCCTAAAGATCATCCACTGTTTAGCACACAAAACAAGAAAGTGCCTGGTAAGTTTAAGGATGAACTAAATGGTGTGCCAATAGTTGAGTATGTTGGACTGAGATCAAAAATGTATTCTATACTGCACCAGAAAGGTAGTCAGTCAAAAGCCAAAGGAATTAAAAAAACAGCAATAAAAAATAAAGACATTCGTCATGAACATTACAAGCAAGTGTTAGATGGCGCATTGATGCCTGACTATCCAAACAAGTCACTGAGATCAAACAAACATAATCTTGAAATAATTCAAACACATAAGAAATCACTTGCAGTTGGGGACACGAAACGTGTTTTTCACAGTAAGGAAAAAGCTTATGCACCAGGTCATTACAGGCTCAAGTTATCTGAAGATATTTGTGATGAACTGGTTGATGAATTAATTGACGACTTAGTTACTGAAATGAGTAACGGTGTCTGGGGGAATAATCTGTAATTCTTCTCTGACAAATGCCCTCTGGGGTGCAGGGTCGTACAGGTAATATATTGTTGCGTCTGGACCAGGAATTATTTTTTTTATATTGTGTACAGACGTTGACCAGATGGGGTCTGTTGCCCTGCGTCTGTCGTCGTTCTCAGCCTCCCCTGGCTGATATAAATATCTCACCTGTTTAGTAAATAAACTTGTGTCTGGTGCCGGGGTTGGTCCTGTTTTTGGCTCTGTAATTGTTTTCAATTTAATAGCATCAGCAGGTTTTGGGTGTCCTTCATTGATCATTGCTTTTATCACATGTGGTAACCTTTGTACCCATTCAGTGTTACGTGTGTCATGCATGAGTTCCTTAGAATACTGGTAACTGAAAAGTCTTTCTGATAACTGTTTGTTAAAGTTTTCAACAATTGCCTGCGATCTGTGCACACCTGGAATGCCTCGTCTGACCAGTACACCATGCTTAGCAAATAACTGATTAACTGCACCTTTGAATTCTGATCCATCATCAACCTGCACTAGTCTGGGGTATCTTAAAGGGCCTCTTTTATAGATACTAGATAAAGCAGTAGCAACTGTACTGGCTGTTTTGTCAGATATGGGTTCAGCGTCTTTGTATCTTGAAGCAATGTCTACGACAGTTAATGCGTACTTGTATCGTTTCTTTCTTATTGTGTCATGGGGTAAGAACAGGAGGTCCATTTGGTGTGTGTCATTGGGGGTAGTGTTCTCAAAATGAGGTCTCGTTATTTTTCTTGGAGCAGGTAAATATATCTGCCAAATTGCCTGTCTCTGTAACCATTGCTTGACCTGATTGAGTGTTATATCTCCGCCCACAGCGGCATGTAATTTCTGAATAGCGGTTGCTCCTTTCCAATAGCCTGATGGTGAGTAATATATTTTTGATAGTTTATTTTCGGCTGCCATTTTTTCTAGCAATAAAAACTCCAGTAAAATAAACAAATGTCATTCCCACTAGAACAAAGATTATCTCCCCATTTCTTTGTTGTGTGCTTGGTTTGTAATAGTCACTTAGTTTCGGTTTAGGGATAGACATGTCTTCACCTGTGACAAGAAAATATTCCCTGATTGCTTCGCCTGTATTTGAAAACGTATGTTGTGCGTGGCCTTCAAGCCTGAGTTTTTCATTGATGAAATCAAGTTTCTCAATTCTATTCTTTTCATATTCCTGCTGGGCTTGAGCAAGATTTTCTGTTGCCTCATTGTGACGTTTCATTTCTTCTGCTGATTCTTCTCTACCCATTTTTGAAAAGAGATAGTTTGAGCCACTGAAAGCCAATGCGTTAACCATCGCTCCCCCAATCATAATAGCTATCGTCGCCATATTTATTTTATTTACATAGAAACATTTTCGGGAATAATTCCTTGCTTAACAAGAAAATCTTTTGTCGCAATAGACGCTGTGACAACTACAATTAGCTTAGCACTGTCTTCGAAATCAAGTCTACTCAAGTCTGCTGATTTCATTTTGAGTAGACTTTTCCCCAGCATAGAATAAGCTACTGCTAATCCACTGATTACTGCAGAGTGATACACAAGGTTCATTAAATTTTTTGAGTCATTCATTTTCTAAGGCAAGAAAAATTAAAATAATATTTTTATTTACTGCATATAAAATGGGTCAACGGCTTTGGGTGTTACTGGTAATGTGGCGACTTCTGGTTTTGTTTTTGGAGTGTCTGATTTTTTGGTCACTGTACGAGTCTGTGGTTTGTATTTTTTGTATAATTGATAACCTACGTAACCAAATCCGACAACAAATCCGGCAATTATATATTTTGTTGATTGAGGGTCAGACTTAGTTGTTTGTCTCTCACTTTGATGAGGGTGTGATGGTCCTGGCTGTCCTGACGGTAGTGTCACCAATGATGTTATTGACTGTGGGTCAGTTACATGTACCTTTTGCAGTAGTTCTAACTTTCTTTGTTTGTTCAATGCAGCTACTCTCTTTCCAGCCTCAACCCTCCCTGGACTTTTAGCCTTAGTCACAGTTTGAACCTGTGTCAAAACAGGGTCGGGGTTCTGTTGTGTAGTCATCTTGTTCTCGTCCATTTTCTTCTGCAGTAAAATTTATTTTTGAGAAATCAATATGGCTCCCGGTAACAAGCAATGTTACGACAGGTGCAAGGTAATTTCCAAACTTGTAAAACATTACACATGCTAATTTACCAATTGAACTTGAAACAATAGGATTGCTTTCAAGGTCGTGTGAAAGACTGTCACTATCCACAGGTAGAAAGTGACTCACTGCTTTTGTGTATAGGCATACAAGAGATCGACTCAAATCACGAGTCATTAGTGAGGCAATGTGGTTTTCATATTTTGAATGAAGTTTTAATAGTTCGTCAGCGGTGAGAGATTCAATATCCTCTGTCATGTATTGTTTTCCGAGATAAGCCTTTGACTTGCCTGAGACAATCACAGACAAAAGACGCTGTTTCTTAGAGTCTAAATCTTTGTTTTCTACAGCGTTGATATCATTTAGAAGAAGTAATTCGTCTTGATTCATTTTATAATAAAAAATATTAATTTTAAATGTCATTGATTTTGGAAACCTTTATTTTACTGAAAAAAATAAGCAGAAACCTAAAAAAACGGGGTGTGTGATTAGATGAGCGATTTGTGATCAAAAACATTGAAAAATTGACGTCGTCAAAAAAATCTGTTGCATTCTCCATCCTTATATCTCTACTGTGTGTACAAAACACTATGCATGCCTTTCTGGTCATGAAAGGGCTAATAAACTCACTCACCCACACAGAGCAGGTGTTATATAAGGACTACGCAAAAGCTTGGGCATAAAAGGCCTATTGTACAGGGTTGTCCCCACTGAGCATAAACAGGAAACCGTTTCACTACCAATTTCAAGCTTTCTGGTTATGAAAGGGATGCAAAAACTCACACACACCGCAAGCGTTATAATAATGACTACGCAAAAGCTTGTCTGGCTTGATTATCTTCCTGCTCTGGTTGGGTAAACAAGGCAATAAATGCACGCAACCACCAGATGTCCGTGATCCGGTTTCAAACTAACCACTCACACCCAATTTTCTCCTCGCATGAGTTGGTGATCTAAAAACACTCCTAAAACAGGGTGGGTGTATAGTGACTTGAATCACTGAGGTCTCTCACTGGGAGTAGAGTTATGGGTTTTGTCTTTTATTTTTAATGCTTCGCAGCAGTCACGATGAGTGGAGTGAAAACTTTTTGTTCACACAGACGTCGAAACAAAATTATTTTTTTCTCCACACAACTCCTCACTTGGGGAGTTTTATTTTATTTAGGAACGACTTGGTGCTCCATATTTGAAAAAAAAACCTATTTTTAATGTTTGTACCACATTAAAAACTGTCCTAGTGGCTTAGTGACATAAATTTGAAGCGTTGACACAGAACGGAATAATTTGACCTAATATGTTTGTGTGTGCTTGTGTGTGTGTGTGTGCGAGGTTGGTGGGGGGTGGGGTGTGGGGGTAGGGGGGTGGGTATGTGTGTGTGTGCGAGGTTGGTGGGGGGTGGGGTGTGGGGGTAGGGGGGTGGGTGGCGTGTACAGGATGTAGTCGCTATTTCTCAGGAACGCTAACTGTGACAGCATTGATATTTTAACTAACCATTGTTTCCAAGGGGCCGGGTGGCCTGACTGGGCAGATAAAGCTGTTGAAGGTATTTGGTCAAGTGCGTTTGTTTATTTACGGAAAGGATCAAATAAATCAATTGATTCTTAAATGGGTGGGCTTGTAATCTCCTATCTTCATCTCTCTGGCTGTCACTCGATTGTACGGTCACCGTCTTTGGCTGGCCACAACTACAGTTGCACCGGCGTGCCGTCTGCACGCGCCGTAGTGCATCCCGGTCACCGCGTGCACTCTCGTGACAGCGGATCGTATATCACACACGTACCAACACCGCTGTGTCACCGGGATGTACTCCTTCAGATTCGCCTTGCGTCCGCTACTTCTGTCCCCGACGCTACGTGTGAATGAGCTTGGGATCCATACTCGCTCCTTGGAGTATGTGTGTGGCGGAGACACAAAAAGCGATCATATTGAGCTGGCCGAGCCAAGCAACAAAGTAGGCGTATACTCGTCCACCTTCTTCTTCTCAAACGCCGTCACACTTGGAGTTTGGCTCTCAAAATACTCGTCCTCCGTCCCTCACTGCGCCACTCGAATAACTTTGTTCCTCGCCGCTTTGTTGACGTCCGTGATCTTGTATACAATAACATCCCCCTTCACTAGAATGAGCTACAGAAGCAGTGTACTGAACTTTATGTCGTCCATTTCATTGCTTGTGCGGACAGAACAGGATCATCAAACGCACTGCCATTTCCGAATTCACTCTGGACGAGAAGATTGACGTTTTGTTTGCGACAGAGACTTGGTTGCGCAAGTCTGGTGACCAATTGCGCTGAGCTTGCCCCCACTGGTTTCAAGGGGAGATCGTTCTGTAATAGTATAAAAGACGGTGTTAGGAAATAAGTGTGTACATTGTATGAGAAACGCAGTGTGTCAAAAGTGTTGATGCATTGTAGAGGAGACAGTGTATCAGTGTTGATGCATTTGTGGATGCATTGTGCGGAGATCGCATCGCTGCAATAAAATATTGTTAGAAATGTTACTCCAGTGTGGTCTACAACCTTGTGCCACGTGTGACGAGTTGCAGCTGAGTGAAGTTTCTTTACAAGAACCCTACGCACGGTGCGTGCGTCTGGTGTGATTGTATCATACTACCACTAACACGTAACAGTGTTAGACTGTCATTCATGCTAATAAGATGGGATGAACCATAACCCACAAAGTCTCTTCTATACGAGAACCATAACACACAGAGTCCCTTTTATATGCGAGCTGTCCTCGCTGTCAAGGGCTTCACCTGTTGTCTTTGACCTGATTGAAAAGCCTCACAAATGTGGCAATGCGTCAGTGAGCTCTATAAGGGGCACAATGCATACGCGTCATTGGTTTGAACAACGTTATATATTATGTCATGACGTAATTTTTGGCATATAATAAAAGCACACACGTATTACACACACACCAAGGGGAATTACTCAGCGCTGGACAGACAAACAGATCCCCTGCCCCCGCCTATCTGTAATTTTTATCTTGTTACTTCAATTGTTAGAGGTTTAACCTGCCCGCCTTTGACATCATGGACATGCTATTAAATTCGCCCCACCGCGACCCGTCCTAAAAAGTCCTTTCTATAATAGAAGGGACTTAATTACGTAAAAAACTAAAGAATTACGTCCATGTCTAACCCATGTCTTTCTCCGGAACTTAGGAAGTAGGCAGGATACACATTATACATACACAAACGTGACATGAACGTGTGTAATGTCGCCCTTCTGACACCCAAATTATGTAGTGTCGCCTCACCCCAGCCTTCGACACCAAAATCTGTAGCGTCGCTGACCGTGTGCAATGTTTGTGTGACCGGTGAATGTGTATGTAAATGTTTGCTCGTGTCAGGATGCCAAGTTCACACACACAAGCACAGTCACTCGCACTCGATACTAAACTACAATAAAACATGTGAAACGAAGATCGCATTTCGTATATATATTGCAGTAGAGGCTAATAAGGCTAAAGCGACAACAAATGCCCCGGCATGAGGCCGTTTGAGAAAAATATATTCTCTGCTGGTCACAATGTACTCAGACGTTGCTACAGTAGCGCAGCACAGTACTAATATCTAAGTCGTATCTCTAAAAAGAATGACAAAGTCCGAACAAAGGAGAATCTAGTAAAATAACTAAGTCGGAGAGGCCATTAGATAAAAGGAAGCCTCGGCAAAAATAACAAAGTCCAAAGTGCCCTTTATAAAAGAAAGTTTATAAAAGTAACTAAGTCAGAGAGGCCTTTGGGTAAAAGGAAGACCTGTACAAAAAAATGACTAAGTCCAGAGCGCCCTTTGTAAAAGGGAAGCCTCGGAAAACGACAGAGTCCGAGGCGCCTGTTACAAAAGAAGAGCCCCGAAAATAACAGAGTCCAAAACGCCCTTTGTAAAGGGAAGCCTCGGAAAAACGACAGAGTCCGAGCCGCCCGCTATAAAGGATAACTATCTAAGAAAAATGGCAGAGTCCAAAAGATCCTTTGATAAAGGGAAGCCTCGGAAAAACGACAAAGTCCGAGACGCCCGTTATCAAGGAAGACTCCAGAAAAATGGCAAAGTCCGAAGCGCCCGTTATAAAGGGAAACCTCGGAAAAATGGCAAAGTCCGAAGCGCCCGTTATAACTAACTATCTAGAAAAATGGCAGAGTCCGAAGACTCCAAATAAATGACTTAAGTCTAAAATGTTCTTTGATATTGGGAAGCCTCGGAAAAACGACAAAGTCCGAGACGCCCGTTATCAAGGAAGACTACAGAAAAATTGGCAGAGTCCGAAGACTCCCAAAAAATGACTAAGTCTAAAACGCCCTTTGTAAAGGGAAACCTCGGAAAAATGACAAAGTCCGAAGCGCCCGTTACAAAGCAGAGCCGCCAGAAAAAATTAATGGCAAAGTCCCAAGACTCCAAAAAAACGACAGAGTCCGGGATTCCCGTTCAAAGGAGGGCTCAGAAAAATGCTGGTTTGTAGAGTCCAAAATGCTGGTTTGTAGAGAACTCTGGAAAAACGGCAAAGTCGAAACAGCAACTGTAGAAGCGATCGTGGATAACAACCGCTGAAATCCACCTATCTCCGCAGAACAGGTACCAACCACACGGCCGTCTAAGCCAAAGGCCGACCGCAGCGGCTAGCCGAAAAGCTCACGGGTAGGGGAAAGTCGCTCGCCCGACCAAAATCATTACGTGTTACAAAATGGTGAGGCACTTTTCCATGGGATAGATCATTACTTTCCTAGCTGACTACGCTTTTGTAAATTCTGAAACTATTACCAACACTTAGAGCTCTTCGAACACTATATTGTTGTAAAATCCCCTTGCAGATGAAAAATCGTACTTTTACAAGACTACGTAATTAACAACCCAAATCAAATCTCCTGTCAAGGGAAAATACTCCGCAGTAACCAGCTGTCTGGCACCGTAGCAGAGCTCTGGAAAGAAGAGAGAAACCGACACTAGGCAAGGTGCGGTCACTGAGTACAACATCTGGCCTTTGTCTAAACGTTTTTCAGTATTACCAAAGACAATACATTATAAGACAGATCACTCCTTCATAAGGCTTACTGAAAAAAGCGAGGTCAGTGTAGCAGTTGCGTCCCATGGTGTAATCGTGTTGTGGCCATACGTCTATCACTATCTGGTAATGGGCTCGAGCTCTGACGCGAGGCGTTTTGAAGGGTAACAGGTGCTTTTTGTTTGTGCATTGCGGAAAACTGTTTTAAAATCACATGAGCTCCGCTTCTAAGATATTTTTTTCTATTCCTAATCAAAAGATTTTTCGGAAAAGTGGTAATTAGCACGGAAAGTGTAAAAGAAAAATAAATAAATCAGGCATTTCGTTGTTGCCGTGAGTGTGAGTTGATGTCTAGTACACACGCACACACACGCGCGCGCGCACTGGCACACACACGTGCATGCAAACAAACACAATGAACCACCAACACAGGACTAAATAAGAAATAATTTACAGCAAATACCAGTTGTTTTAAACAATCTCACAAAAAGATCAGTTTATTAATACAGGTTTAACTTGCAGCAGGTATTATCAAGAAAACCAAATAGTGATTATACACAGGCCACGCTAACCACCTTATGCATACACCCGTTAGAAACTGTAAACAGTACCTTCGATAGTATGCACAAAGAGATTAATAAGAAATGATCACTGATTACCTGTTCTGTCTCCTCCTCTCAATTCATCCATCCACCCAACACATGTAAATGTATGACAAAATTATTCATCATACACAAAATAGCAGGTCAACATCATCATCATCATCAGTCCCTTGCCCGAACTGGGCGTTGGGGGGACTGAAAGGCAGCAGCAACAGACAGTGCTCTCCACTGAGTTCTATTTTGGGCGGTGGCAAGCAAGTCTGGCATCTCGAGTTCGGTCCATTCTTTTATGTTTGCGACCCAACTCTTTCTCTGACGACCTCGCCGACGACTTCCTTCGAGAGTGCCTTGGAGGATAGTCTTGGACAAGGTGTTGTGTCGGGTCACGTGGCCAAACCAAGCAAGCTTGCGCCGTTTCACGGTTGCCAGAAGAGGTTCATGTGGGCCCACCAGGGAGGTGACGATGCTCCGTACATATTCGTTGGTTTTGTGCTCGCGGTACGAGATGCGGAGCAACTTCCTCAGGCACTTGTTCTCAAAGGCCTGGATTTTCTTTTCTGAGTCTGCAAGCAGTGTCCAAGTCTCACAGCCGTAGAGTAGAATAGACACTACGAGGGACTTGTAAAGCCTGTACTTGATGGTGAAGCTGATGGAGTCAACATGAATATACGCAATAGGCTGAATTATCATAAGACGTACAACAGACAATACCATCAGTCACATGCCCACCGCCTTTAGATCTAAAAGTCATTACCAGGTAAACAGATAAACATGTCATCACCGATCAGAATTATGTTCTCCAACAACTCCCTCCTCCCCCACCAGACCTTCGGTTGCTTCCAGTGGGAAACTAAACCCCTTACAACAAAGGCAGTCGCATGGTTTACCACAAGCTTTGTCCTCTCGTCCTCCCCAAAATTCTCTGCCCCTTCTATTTGATCACGTTTTTTTGTTGTTGTTGTTGTAGGTGACTTGTTCTTTTATTGTCATTTCGTCTAGTACTATTGCACACAGATCTGACTTTGGCGGCAGTACAGACACTTTAATCTGAAGTGCTTTCAGAATTTTGGCACTAAAGCCGGGGCAGACTGAAACCTTTCGCATAGTTTTCCGTAAGGTTGAAACTGACAGGAGGACACAGAATTTTGCAAGCATACGATATGCCTTGGGGCTTGCATGAAACAAAGATAAAGCTATTGTTTTTTCTGTCTCCGTCCATCTCCGGCCTTGTTTCTTTTTGTGTATTTCACGCAACTGTGTTGAAATAAACTTAACAACGAATCAGGCAAAAAATGGGCCAAGCGGCTCTTCGCTGCTGCATCCTTCTTCTCTTTAAGTGTTAATGTCTTTTCTTTCCTTGTTTGCCGTCTTTCTGTCGTAATTACATTTCTTCCGAAGGCAGTACAATCTGTTGCGCACAGTTTTGAGACTTTTCTTCAAAGCCTGCTTTCTTGGTGAATCGCTGTCCTGACCACCAGTCCTGTTGCTGCAGTTCCCACCACACCAGTTTCTCCACTGGACTCATCTGCACACACACAAGCAACCATGCATTAAATCATTAATGATATCATGATAATCCACAGCATATTTACTCAGATCAAAAAAATTAATTCACATTTCATATGACTGACAAAAAATGTATTTGCACACACACATGCAGGCGCGAACACACACAAAAAGGCCATCGAAAATTCATCCAAATTTAAAATCTGCTTGTCTGATTTTAATAGTCAACAGATTTTATGACCCCAGTTGTGAAAACAACTCACACAACTAATCTTTTGTGCTGTCATTGTTTGGTAATTTTTTATACATTAAAAATTTCAGCTTACAAATTATAAATCAAATTATATTTATTCATTTAAAATACCTGGTTGCAGTGACATGCGTGCCTGCTTGTGAGGCGGCGTTTCTGAATGTGTAGCAGTATCCCTCGTCTCTGTTGTTAGTTGTGGGGGTGGGTTGGGCACCGAAAACACAGTCGGCGCACGTGAACTGGCTGTTTTCAAAATGGGCACTGCACAGCCTGTAGGAACATTAACGCAGCTCAGCAGGTAAAAGTCCCAACAGAAATTCTCTGCGCGTAATCTGCACCCGGACATCTGTTGAGAGAATAACAAAGACTGAAATGCAAGTACTAAAACACCACCAGCTAAATACTGTAGTCTGTAGGCGTAGTTCGTGAGAACAGTACAGTGGACAGAGTTCTGCATGATCTTTTATACTTTTGTATTTTAAGTCTTGATAGACAATGAAAGCGAAGTAACTTTGCAACGACTGAATTTTATCAACAACCTTACAACTCAAGGTTTCTTTGCTTAATTTCTCACCAGTACTTTCCTCTTTTTGATCGGAACATCGGTCTTAAAACAACTCGATTAAGAACGTGAAACTTACACAGGATTCTCCCTATCAGTCGTATTGCCTTGAACGAAAGGGAAAGGTCCGTGTAGCCTAAGGAATACTTGTTCTCGCCCAAGTTAAGCACGTGTGGCACAAATGACTAGATCTAACTTGAGTTAGTCCACCATAAAGTGGATACAATGGGACAGGAAAACTGGTCTATGTACATACTGCCCTCTTCTACATTTGAAAACAAAATTACTAGAAACGTATAATTACTCTGGATCTAAATGGTCGTTAAATCACTTTTCCACTGACATTTCTCGGAATTCCACGGCGTGGAGAGCCGGCTAGGGTCTGTTTGCAGTTGGATCAGTTTTCCACTCTCCCAGATTTAAGCCCAAAGATACATATCACACGAGGGACCTATGCCTGAGTATCGCCCTGGCAACTCTAATTCAGAATCGAAAATTTTCAAGATAGACATTCTCTGCGCCATGAAATTATTAACGGTCGTAAATTTATGCAAAGATAAGACCACAGAGTAATCAGCTTACCTTGTTTCTTCATTGGGAAAAAGGAAAACTGACATGCCGGTGAAACTTGGCTTGTAGCGGGCGCCAGTTCGAACAAGTAAATTGCGCTGCAAAAGTCAGCCCTTGCCTCGTTCGGTCAGCCATGATTCAACACGATTACAAGGGAGAAAACTCTCAAAGCACGTCCTCGCACTCTCGGAGCGAGTGATTTGTCTTATAATGTATTGTCTTTGGTATTACACAGCCTCGCCTCTTACTACTGGCGGTAAATACACACTAAATTCCGGCCAGGCTTGGCAGAAAACCAAACTATAGCTGAACTATGCAGTAAGCCTCAGTGATCACACTGACTACACAAAAATAATACGATAAAAAAACGTGTACAAGGCATTTTTACCACACGTGCACTACTAAATGTGGTCGGGTAAATACCCTGAATTCCCACAGTAGATGCACAAGACAATACACAATAATGTAACGATACACTTTTGCCTCGAGTTATAGAATACTCACAAACCAGATAGGTGAGGCTATATATGGGTACGAGACCTGATGCATCCTTTCTGAGGATGTAGATGATCGTCTTGTTCTATACTTGCGTATTTCTCTGTGGGCTGGCGATTGGGTGCCTCTCAGAAAGGCGGGGGCAGGGGATATAACTGTTTGTCTGTCCAGCGCTGAGTAATTCCCCTTGGTATGTGTACAATTCTGCCAGCGCTAGCCTCACCTATCTGGTTTGTGAGTACACACGTATTACGTATATAAAAAAGAAAAAGAAACAAAAGCACACACGTTCAATAACAAAAACACTCGTCTTTCAAAAGATTTACCGCCCTTAGGCTATGATGCCAAAGTGTCAGTCACTAAGTTTAACGAAGAGACACAGGTGACTTATAATACAAAGCGGTCGTCAGTCGGCTTCGATTAACAGACAGGTTCGCGGTTACCACAGACCCTCAGAGTCCTTTCATATGATTATCTGTATACAGCGATTGAGCACGTACGCGGAAATAGTTCGTGTGTATGATGCACTGATCTAATCCGGGTTACGAGGCGTCCTGTGTATATTGTAGGACAATATAGACAAATCGCCCTTTAGATAGGTTAACACTTATCCCTGATTGAGTCACACGCTCGAGCTAAACACATAGACAAGACCCAGAGAGAGAGAGAGAGAGAGAGAGAGAGAGGGGGGGAGAGAGAGAGAGAGAGAGAGAGAGAGAGAGAGAGAGAGAGAGAGAGAGAGAGAGAGAGAGAGAGAGAGAGAGAGAGAGAGAGATGATGATGATGATGAAACTTTATTACATAACGGTAGAAGTTTTGACAGATACAAATACGTCATTTTTCAAACTTGCCGTTTCTAACGTTCTACAACATGAAATATAATGAAGACAAACAAAATATATTTAACGCAAACAAAAAACATAACTAAATAAGTACAGACACACGCAGTACAGAAAATGATACTACTAAGGTAGCAATAAACAAATACAAAAAAGGAAGTAACAGAGAGAGAGAGAGAGAGAGAGAGAGAGAGAGAGAGAGAGAGAGAGAGAGAGAGAGAGAGAGAGAGAGAGAGAGAGAGAGAGAGAGAGAGAGAGAGAGAGAGATGATGATGATGATGATGATGATGGTGAAACGTTTTATTTACAGGATAAAATTTTAGGCGAAACGCCTCTCTTACAAACTGTCCTGGTGGAAAAGAAACATTAACAGCAAACAGTAAAAGAAACGCAATAAATCGAAACATGAAGAAATAAACTGAAAAAAACACACAACACAATACAAAAGCAATGCAAATAATGCGCACACATTAATAACAGTGAATAATAATTATATATACATAGATATAAAAGAACAAATAAAAACTGTTTTGTAGTCTGTTCAGGTAGTAAGTTACTGTAACAAGATGTTATATAAACGAATTTTGAAGGTTCTAGAGTCAGAAATGGATTTAAGTTGGGGGTAGTAGTTTGTTCCAGGCTTTGGCACCTTGGCAGAACGAAAGGCTGATTTTATATATATCGAGCCTGGCCCATGGTAGCTGTAACAAACTGTTCCTCGTGTTTTATCTGTGAGTACCTAAAAATAACATACGAAGGGAAGATGGGGTTTTATGGTTAAGAATTTTATGCATAAGTATGCATCGATTAAATGTGAGCTGCTTGTTTAGGTTTAGCAGTCGGATGGTTCTAAACTTTTCGTCGGTGGGAGAGGGACCAGGCACAGTTAACTTAACCCCTTGATGATACAATGAGTTAAGTTTCTTTAAATGTACCTCACTGCACTCATCCCAGATAGTGGAGTAGTAATCACAGTGTGTCTTAATATGGGCATGGAGAAAGAGTCTTCTAATGTCAGTGTTAACTATTTGACTTAGTTTTGATAGCAGGAATAGATTTTTAGATATTATTTTCCATGTGTTTTCGATATGTGGTTCCCAGCTGATCTGGTTATCTACTGTGATTCCAAGCAAACGGTATTTTTTAATTTGATCAAGGGGTGCAGAGTCCAGGTATAATGGTAAGGGCAGGAGACCATGCTTAAGGTTTTGGGGTGAAGTAATCAACATACTCTTTGTCTTTTGGAAACTAATTATCATATGATTATGTTGGCACCAGCTTGAAACCTCATCAAGACTTTGCTGGAGAACTTCGTTTATTTTTGGCATTTCGTTGTTTGATGTAAGAATGGTAGTGTCAGCAGCAAATAAGTCACATGTTGCATCTTGATGTGAGATAGAGAATGTTAAATCATTTATAAATATGTTGAATAACAATGGGCCCAAAATTGACCCCTGAGGAACACCACACTTTACTAAACTTTCACTCGAGTAATTACCATTAAGCAAACTTTC
Organism: Semisulcospira habei; assembly: GCA_036245525.1. Lineage (NCBI taxonomy): Eukaryota > Metazoa > Mollusca > Gastropoda > Semisulcospiridae > Semisulcospira > Semisulcospira habei. The sequence continues at coordinate 111,114,407 of BTPG01000005.1, forward strand.
TGTCTTCTGTCACTTAGATAGGATGATATCAGATGTACGGTATTAGAATCGATGTGATACATCAGTAGTTTTTTTTAATAAGATAGAGTGGTTGACTAAATCAAAGACTTTTGTTAGGTCAAGAAAAACTGTACCTGATAACTGAGAATTATTAATGGTTGTAAGCCATTTAACAATGATATGTATAAGGGCAGTTTGGCAAGAGTGGTTCTGGGCGAAAACCGGACTGCAGTGTACTGAGTAGACAGTTCTGTTCTAGAAAATTTTGCAGATGTGTATGAATATGTTTTTCAATAGGTTTTGAGATGGCTGGTAGAATGGAGATAGGTCTATAATCATTCAATGAGTTTACGTTTTTTGCTTTTGGGAAGGGGAAGAACCTTGGCTGTTTTAAACTCATCAGGGAAAATATTTCTTTGAATAGAAAGATTGTAAATGAACGTTAGAGACTCAACTATGTAGGGCAGAGCTATTTTAAGAATTTCGCAACTGATGCCATCTGAACCACATGACCTCTTTTTCATCTTAGATATATATTTACCCACGTCAAAAACAGTCATTGGGGGGAGTGAGAAAACACAACCAGCAGTACTGTTACTGTGAAATCGTAATTGCTCAGAACATTGGTATTTCGCATGATCATTGTATTAATGCATACTAAAGCCTCAGCTTTGCTAAGAAAGTGGGTATTGAATGTATCTGCAGTGAGCTCAGGTGCAATGTTCATGTCTCTGTGATTGTGACCTTTAGTAAATGTGTTGATAACTTGCCAAACAGAGCGCAGGGCCTTGCCGTCTGCAATGATCTGTTCAGCATGTTGTCTTTGAGCTTTTCTGACTAAAGATTTGACAAAATTTCTTTGTTTTTTTATAGTCCACAATTTCTTTTCTTTCTAAAGTGTATTTCTGAGTTGATTGGCTGCTTTTATTTCTCCAGTTAGCCATTCAGGGATTGTGGGATGTTTGACACGTTTTGTTCACACTGTGGCATGTTTATCTAGAACACCGAGGAACAGTTCAGACCAGCGGGTGAGGGATTCATTTGGGTCATTGTAATTTAACACATCATTAAATGGGGTATTGGATTGGTCATAGAGAAAGGCATTCTGGTTAAATATTTTGAAAGACCTATAAATAATAGTAGTATGCTCTGCGAAAAATTTCTTAGCTAATTTGGCAGACAGCGAGAAAGATACTGGGAAGTGATCAATGACAGAAAAATTGAGAAGATGGACATTATGAACAGCATTTACATTTGTAGTATAGATATGGTCTATCATTGTCGCAGAAGATGAAGACGGTACGTGTCACAAATGTATTGTTAGAGCGGAGAGAAACGGACCAGAAGGATAAGCTTAAAAATAGGAACAACTCAGAATGTTCCTAAAAGAAAAACACATGTGAGCTAAAAACAATATGGTAGACTTTGGGATGAAATCATCTTGTTTTGGGATTGTATGTTGTATGCTGCGCCTGTATTTGTTTATTGTTATTTTTTTCATCCATTTTAATTTTGATAAAGTATTATTACATACAACACACTCTCGTCTGCCCGTCGCACGCGCACGCACGCATACACACACACACACAAACACACGCACGCACGCACGCACGCACACATCCACACACACACACACACGCACACACACACACACACACACACACACACACACACACACACACACACACACACACCCGGACGCACGCGCACATGCAAGAAATCTGAAAAAAACCGAGAACTCCCATTCCCAAACTTTACTTTAGAAAATTACAAAATGTACAAAGTGTTTCCATTGTGGCCACAAACTTTTATGAAATTCTGTGTCATTTAAAAAACAAATACATTGATTCATGACAATCACAATTGGCTCAACAGAAGCATAACTTTCATTAATCCTTCTGCTGTCAGTAGTGCTGTTTGTCGAGGTAATTCACCTCACCTCAACCAAAAACCCTACCGACCACTAAAGGGTTAACCATTTGTGCGTACAGCTACCCGTACAGCACAAAGTACCGATTGGTTGCACGAACAACCCAATGCGCAAAAGGCCATAGGGCCGAATTTGGCCCGATGGCCTTTGCGCACTGGGAAGAATGTAAAATTAACCTCCTTTCTGGGAATGTCAGCTGACAAATCCAAACATTTTCTCTTTATCTACCAAAGACCTCAACAGTCATCTTGCGGACCCCAAGCAAACACAAAGCCCAATTCGACGAATTGCCGGATATGACGACCCTCCTTATGCCGTTACATATATTGTGGATGTTTCATTTTGTCCCGTACTAGTATAATACATCACACTGAACCAGAGCTTATTTTATAATCCTTTTAAAGCATTTGATATTTTATTTTGTGTGCACTTTTCAGTTGTAACTTTATAGTAACTTTTAATTTTCCTGAATCCAGCACTGCCTTGTTCCGACAGATTTTTTTAATTTTGTAATGCGCTTAGAGCATCATCATTGATCAGAGGTTTAGTTCGAATACCAAGCGCATGCCAAGATACAGCGCTTGGCGTCCGTTCTATGTTAAAAACGGTTAAGGGTCGCGGCTTGGCACTAAACGACAAAAATATTTGTTAAAAAAGGAAGGAACCAAAAATGCAACCTACCTGGCGCTCCTATGCCACCATAAACTGATGTAGAAGGTTCTAGTCAATGCACAAGCCACCGACAGCTCTTGCGATGTGAACATTTCAAAGTTCCAGTCATTCTGTCCACATGATCCAAACCGAAAAACGCCTATCGGCGTAAAACAATGTTGCACCTACTTATGACCAGAAATTAATTCAAATAAATCAGCTTGACATAGCTCTGTCAGAAGGGGATTCCTTTCAAGTAAAAGTACCCAATCCTTTTGATCATTACCTACACTCACCAAATTACAGATGATTCAACTGCAAAAAAGTGGGTCTCAAGTCCATTACAGATGTTTCAAAACCAGCTTAACTTTGCTATACTGTGTTCAACTACTGGCTGTTGTGTTTCTTTTACAGACCACTTGAATCACTCAAACAAACTGATTAGGTCGGTGTATTGTTTCCACACATATTACCAGCTTAGAAGATTACTTTTAGAACTTCACGTTCCACTACCAACAGAATCCAGTTTCAACCGGTTTAATAACGCCATGGATATGAAAGCGTTTGAACGCATCTGTAATGAATTTAACATCAGCACCAAGTATGACTTCACACAAAAACTCGATGATCCCCATGCCATGGTAACATTGTATTATGCTCTCAGTGACAGACAACACCCCCAAGATTACTACCCAGGCCACACTTCATTCACACAAAAATCCAATATCTGGTTAGGCTCAATAGAACAGAAACAGTATAATGCCTGCACCACATTTGTCTTAGACAGGAGTGACGGGTTTAATAATAATAATAATACATAGTTCTTGTTTAGTGCTGTTCTCCAGGAAAACACTGGACTCACTGCGAAAGCGACACATGAATTGATTTACGCAAGCAGGAGTTGAACGCATTAATGAATCTATCAGAACATATGTATGGTGTGTGCTTGGAGCATGAGCTCTAACAACCTCAAACATCTTAAACGGAAGTGGCAAATTTGAAGCACAATTTCTTGCAAACCTGGAAGATGCTATAAACTCAGTAGTAGATCCCCCATCAAGCATACAACGCTATCAAGACATTCTCAGGTATGCCAGATCAAAAGTTGACTTTGTGGTTGGCATTGGGTTATAAATGTTACCATCCGACCTTCAACTCCAAATGGGAACAATAAAAAAAATTATAAGAATGAAATAATTGTTGCAGGTGCTGATCAGAAATTAGGACTCAATCAATCAGTAAACATGGATCCAACAACCCCACACTCACAATCACCATCAGTTCAACCACCGCTTGTGCTATTAACACCAGTTACACAAATACCAGCAAACACACATGAGTCAGAGAGAACTGCATTGGTAATAGGACTTACTGGATTAGGAATATTATTTCTTTACCTGTTTTATTAAATATTCTGTATTAATCTTCCTACTGCCACCAAAAAGACCCACACATGCTCTGCCATAAACCCAACTACCTTTCCTGCTGTACTTATCAACCAACTGACAACACTTCCTGTTATGCCAGGCAAAGCATCCATTGCTTTTACAGCCAATTTTTTAAGCAAGTCTGAAATATGTGTTAGTTGTGGTTTATTTTACCCACGACTGTAGATCTTTTGGGTCACATGGCGGATCTGTTGGACCTGGAGGAGTTAAACCACCACCGGTTACAACCATTATTACTACAGTACTGATAATAAACCCAAGAGCAGTAATTAAACTTGCAATAGTGATACCCTGCTCTCTAAAAAGTGTTTTTAATCTCTCAGCCAAAGTATGAAGTATTTTTTGAATAGTTTCTCTAATCATGTTGACTTGTGATTTCAGTTTTTCTTTCCCAATTTCAATCACTTCTAGTTGTGCTGATCTTTCTATCTGCATGTTCTTTAATTGTTGTTGTATTCTTTTTTTTTATTTCAATGTCACAATTCTCCTCATCTGCTTTACCTAGTTTTTTTTCCCATTTCTATGTGATTATCAAGCTCACCTAGTTTGGCTACATTATTTACCAGTTCACCTCTGATTGTTTGCAATGATTTATTCAACCCCATTATCTCCCACATGGGCAAGGGAGGGTCATTTATTGCTTTCATAGCTTCATTGGTATATGAAGTTTCTTGTATTGCTCTGTCTGCTATTTCTGATAACCCTCTTACTTACTTCATTTCTATTTCTTGCCCTGTCGGCAACTGTTTTTGCACACCATGAAGATCACTCTCAAGTTTGCTTGGTACCTTCTTACTACTCACACCAAGATAATGTTGCAGCCCTGCGTCACCACCGACTTTAGTTTTGATTGTGTTTAAGGTTCTAAACTTAGCAGGGTTACTTTTATGGGTCAGATGCACTTTTCCTTTGTCTGTATTTACAAATAAGTGATTTTTGTCAAGTTCAAACTGATTAGGATCTATGACATCTGGGCAGTTACCAACATGATCAAAAAATGAGTTTACTTTGCTTAGTAAAAGTTGTGATGCAAACTGGAAGTATTTCTTGTAATGTCCATTGTATTGTCATGCATATCTTCCATTTCATAACCTTCAAATCTTCCCTCTGCCATTGTTGTATTTTTATTTAATAATTTATTTTTGAATTAGCATAAATAAATGACACTGTCCTATGGATCAAAGTTAGAGCCATACAGAAAACTATGTGAACCTCTAGCTGTTAAGGGTATTAGGCAATCAATTGTTATCACAAACAATCCTAGCACAATAGATCAAAACCAAACTCTTACTGTCAAGTTTACAAACCTAGGTCCAAATGATGTTATTGTTCCTGGTACTGCATGCCTTGCTTTCTATATCGTACTTTCATTAGACACAGACGCAAACAGAACACTAGTTTGTAATGTTGGTAGAGTAATTATTAAGACTATTAAAGTTAAACTTGAAGGCTAAGAAGTGTTTAGTCTGGATGATGCTGATGTATTTTACTGCTACAAAGATCTGTGGATCACTAAGGAAGAACGAGAAGACCGTGTTTACCAAGGCATACAGTCTGATGATGTTGCCAAACTTAGAATCGATGCAGGCAACAAATCTACATCATCTGCCAAGGATTTTATATTAGCAGACACATAGGAAAATAGATTTTACATTCCACTGGAATTTGAACTCCTAACAGCACATTTGCCTTATTACCAAGGAGCACTGAATGACTGTCTAAGTTTTAAACTAACTTTCAATGACTACTCCAAAGTTATGAGGTCATCTGACACATATGCAACATACAAGGTGTCAAACACCTCCTTGGAATATGAAATTGTTCCACATACTGAACTAGCTAGACTCATACAAAATCAGTACCATTCAAGACTTCCGATTTATTATGAACGTATGATAAGACACAGTTTAATGCACAAAGACAAAGGTGATCCAATGTGAACATTAACTTAAACACACCTGTGAGGTCACTGAAAGACATACTTATGTTGTTTGTTGAACCGAAAAATCCGTTCAAAAGGGAGTCAGAAACATTCTATAATCCAAAGATTACACACTTATCCTGCACTATTGAAGGGCGTCCTAATCAAGTGTATTCTTCAGGCAAGCTACCTTATCAGCAATATGATGAGATCATAAGATATTTAGCAGGCAGAAGACTTAGAGAAAAACCTGCAAACATGGCATGCAAAGATCTACATTTGTATGACGTAAAAATCGACCAATGCCTGATGGACAAGTATTCACTTTGGCTAGACTTACGTAGTACAGATGACGACTACCTACACGGGTCAGGCCATACTGTCGAGAATGGCAGTGACGGGATTACAATTCAGATACAAAAAACAGTGAATCAAGCGGAGCTTTTAGTATTTATCTGTACAGTGGAATCCGCTTAACACGAATTTCTGGGGATATGGAAAATCACTTCGTGTTAAGTGTATTTCGTGTTAACCAATATGGCCTCAAAATTGATCATGGCCCTCAAGGAGAAAGTGTGTAAGAGATGTGTGCATGAATGAGTACGAGGTTAAATGTGCACATTATCATACTTTATTTGCATACCTCCAGCTCGCTAGGAAAACACAAGGAAACATGTTCAGCACGAGAATTTATGTAAAATCCATCAGGTAAAATCCATTGTAAGTTATAATTCATCATGTAAAAGCAACACAAGCTGAAGTACAATCCCACATCGGTAAAAGGGTTGTGTTGGTACACGAATGATGCAACATGAATACAGTTCGGAAACGCTAGCCAATGAGAAGACGGATTACAACAGCTGAAGGCTATTCGGCCAATCACAGACTAGAGTTCACTCTGATCTGTCATGTGTACTACACAGACTGTACAGCGCGAGAGCGACACGTGAATTGGTTTTTGGTGAATGGAATCTGTGTTCGTGTTAAACAGGTGAATAATAGTGAAATTGCCCTGGTTGGGAATCAAAACTAGCTTCGTGTAAATGAAATTTCATGTTAAGCATTTTGTGTTATCAGTGAAATTTTAATACAGAAGAAGAAGGCTGTCGGCCGGGAATGCAAAAACGGTTCGTGTTAACTGGAAATTCATGTAAAGCGAGTTTGTGTTAACTGGACTCCACTGTATCTGATTTATGACGCTCAAATGAACATCCAAGAAAGTATACTAAGTGGTACGGTGTATTAAATTTTAAAATGAACTTGCTGACACTTGATCCTCACTGTGGTTTGTTTTGTAGTACCACAGGCTGTGGGAAAACTGAACTTGTTCTTGACTTATTACAAACAAGATACATCTATCATTTTGAAAACATTGTGATATTTTGTCCTACAATCAAACACAACAAATACCAGAACCATTTAATTATTTGGACTGACAACAATGTTTATTTAGTCGACCCTGCAAAAAAACTTAATGACTACCTGCAGTCTTTTAACAAGCAATTCAAGGGCAACCAACTTTGTTCATAGTTGATGATTGCTCTGCAGAGAAAGACATTGTCAAAACGAGAAACACTTTAGGAAAACTCCCCTTCAGTGGCAGACGTGCAAACATCAGTGCCTGGATTATCACTCAAAAATATAATGCAGTGCTAAAAGATTTTTGAGAGCAACTAAAGTTTATCTGTTTGTTTTACTGTAAGGATCGTGATAGCTTTGAAGACTGCCTAAGGGAGAACGATGTTAAACCAAACAAGCATGAATGAAATGATGTAAAAAACAAACTGAAATCAACTAAGCACATGAAGGTCATCTCAAAGACAGAGTAGCCAACTCTTTATTCTTTTGTTTTGGTCATAAAAAATGATGGACAGACAAGTTGATATTACAGGTTTCTTCAGAGGTGTTTGACACTTTGAACAGATAAGAACGCCTTCCAAACAACAATTAGATATAAAACCTGCAATAGCAGTACCAGCGGTGATATACGTGGTGTATCGGGTGACTTTGGAATTTATTAATAAACAACCATTTGTAGAGTACAATACTGTTGATCTTAAGACACATACCTTTAAAGTTGATGATAACTGGTTTAAGACAGTGTGTGAACACATTCAAACAACTACGCAACCTGAATCTTTATTTTATAGGTGTTACAGTTAATAAGTGGTATTACACATACAGTAATATTTTTATATTATTATTTTGTCAGACAATACAAAATGATTGACAGACAAGTTGATGTTACAGACTGCTTCAGATATATCCAGCACTTTGAACAGTTAAGAACACATTTCAGATAACCAGACATAACACCAATAGCATTACTAGCGGTGATATATGTGACATATCATACGACTGTGGAATTATTTGAGGAGCTACCATTTGTAGAGTACATGATTGTTGATTTTAAGACACATACTTTTTGAAGTAGATGATAACTGGTTTGAAACAGTGTGTGAACACATATTCAAACAATTATGTAAACTAAATCTGTTTATTGTAGGTGTTGCAATCAATAAAATGATATTACACATACAATATTTTTTTTTCTATTTTTTATTTTGTTGGACAATATAAAATGACCGACAATGCACACAGCTTGCAAAACATATTTCACACAAGAAACTTGCCTATATCTAATGTTCACAATGTTTATAAATCAATAGAGAAATTGTTTATTGTAATAAGAGATAATCTTCTTAATGATAGTGTAAAGATTCAGGTTGTTGCTAAAATAGAATTTAACAAGGTAGATGGTGAAGTGTTAGTACTGTATATCTCAACGACACAACACACAGTTAATGCAAGAAGGGAACTGGAGAACGTGTTTAGAAACAAAATGTTGCCCGACTTCTTATCAGCAATGGATAGAGCCAAAATGAATGGGTCTAGTTGGCACGAAAAGTATGTACATGAACTGCAATTAAGGCTGCCAAGATATCCTATTTTAGACAAATCATGGCTGCCACTACCAACAGAGGTTGCAAACAAAAAGGTTGTCATTAATATTCAGAACAATGACAATTGCTGTTTTATGTGGTGTGTGCTTGCCAAACTTCACTTTGTAAAAACAAAACCTGAAGTATATCCAACTATACCATCTTTGTAAACAAACTCAACTTCAATGGTATAGAATTTCCTGTTAAGATGGAAGACATAGACTTGTTTGAAGAACTAAATCCTGGTATATTTGTAAATGTGTTATATGTATGGGACACTGAGTCTGTTAACAAGTTACCACCAATTAGAGTATCACCACTTGCCCCAACCTATGGGCAGCCAGAAAATAGACATGTTGACATGTTACTAATATGCTCCGGCACCGGTGATGATGGTAACTTTCACTACACAGTTATCAGAAATATGTCATGGCTAATTCACGGACATGTATCAAAACACAACGGGAAACAGGAATTTTGCAGAAACTGTTTGCAAAGGTTTTCCTCCATTAAAGTAGCACATGAACATGTCGAGCACTGCAGGTCAGCTGATAATATTAAAACAATACTTAGTACCCATGAGATCCTGGTAGCAAGGTATTTTTCAAGAACTATGGGTAGGTCATCCCAGGCGCCCACACGCAGGCGGAATACTAGGCCAAATGTGTTAAAAATTGCTTAACTTTGAACATCACTTTCACTACATAAATATCATTTTTTTGTTTCTGCTTTTAATATGAAAATGAAGATAAATTCTTTCTCTTTCAATCTATGTGTGTTTTATAGTTTAATATGTTCGAAATTAGTTGTATTAAATTGTGGAAATATGTAGGGGTTCACTCCATTTTTGCCCTGCCAAGGCCTTCTGCCCAGCATGCTGCTAAAGGCAGCTTTGTACACACTCTGGTTTTTCCCGCTGAGGATTTCTGAGACAAAGGACACACACTCAAATTTTAAATAACCTCAAGATGAAAGTAGAGTTGTTTGCCGATCTGCCGATATAATTTTCATATCAATATTTGCTGAAATCCTGGTCAAATCCGACAACAAAAACTTTCTTTGACTTCAAGTGGTCGTATCTGCGGTATTTTTCATCTGTTTCAGTAAATGCGGGTATGAAAGCTCAATTCACGCTCTTTCCATTGATAAAAAAATCAGCATGATAGCTTTGCTGTAGGAATTTCGCCATGCAATCCAAGTGGGGCAACCCCACACTGCCTGCAGTGACTAGCTTGAGGCAAAGTGAACACCTGAAGTCGGTCATGGAGCCTAGTGTCAACTCCCAACTCGGCTGATACAAATATTTTTCTCCTACGAATGTATTCGACCAGATCTTGGTGAGTAATGCTTAAAATTATATATGTTTTGACTAGTAATGTGAGTTCTGCGACTTTTTTTGGTATGATTATGCATAGATGTGTGGAAACAGCATAACGTGGTCAGCTGATCGATCTTTTCTGAAGTCGCTTTTCTGACTTACAGTGTTAAATAATGAATATTTAACAGGTATTAATGTTAACAGGCGTTTCAAAAGGCTTTCAAATTTTTTGTAAGTTTAGATGGTACAGCTAAAGCACAAAATATAAACAAAATATGAGGCAGGTGTGAGCGGCCGAAAACCAGAAGTGGCATCTCAGAGATTTTCCAGATCAACAGTGATTCACTCTTTGCTATTTTTAAGATGTGTTAGTGCTGACTAACTGTGATAAAATTAATCAGAATTGTATAGGATAACTTTTTAAATCTCATAGATGTTTATATATGTTATACTTACACAGTAACAGTGCCGTAGGTTAAGTGTACACAGTACAGTATACTGTTCAACTTATAAGAGGTAATTCAGTTAGACAAAAGTGTGTTTATGTGTACACTGATAAATCACTGTAGTTAGTAGTGACTCTGACACAGTATCAATAAGAATAATTCATGTTGTTTATATGTTTTAAGTTCACAAGAAGTTTAGGCTGTGATCATATGATAATGTCTTATTAAACCCTCAAATTAGACTATGAGAGACTGAAATTTTCAGTGTGATATTTCTTTAATTCCAGAGGATGACACCTATCATCTGCTGATGAAGCATGTTTCTGCAAAAGGCAGAGGCTGCCGGTGCAAGTTGCCAAGCATGCAGTGCACCAACCGCCTGATTTTGCAGCTTGGTCTTCTTGGGGTCACCACTGCCAAGACTTGGGAAAGGATTTACATTTTTGCACTTTTGCAGAGCAAGCACTGAACATGAAAGTATTCTGTGATAACTTTTTTTTTTTTTTTTAATTTGCCAGAGATTTCAGTCTTTGTTTGTGCTACTTCATTACTTTATAGACCACAGTTATCTTTGTAATCAAAAGATTATTAGGCAAACTCATCTGATCTGAATCAGGTTATGGCTAGGAAAGCGAACATAATTTATAGACATGATTTTTTTTTTGTTTTTTTGTTTTTTGTTGTTGTTGCTTGTGAACAAGTAAGCTAGTAAGTGACTGTTGCCTTGTCATAATTTTATATATTTGCATTTCAATTTGTCAGTTTCTGGTCTTGATTTTTCATTTGTTGTAATGATTTATATGACTAATCAACAATGGGAGTCAAATAGTTCATAATCATGCAATTGTCTATACTTCTCTATTTCTCTATCAGACTTTCATATTTCAGTGTGCTTCCAAAATGACACATTTCAGTTATTGCCTTGCACAATATTTACAATATTCATTTTCCATGTTGGCATGAGATTTGCGTGAACTGACAGGCAAGGTACTGATTTTGAAATTTCTTCATTTGTTCCTGATTTAAGATTGTTAAGAGTTTATCTGAATCATTATTTGCATTGAACTGGCCAGAGTCTGGCCTTTATTTTGATATGTGAACCATATGTAGTTCTTCAGCTGTAACATACTTTTAATTTTTGTATTTTCTAATATCAGGTGTTTCTTTTAAAATTGTTATCATTAAGCTCAACCAGTACTTGCATTACATTTGTAAGATTCTGGCCTTTCTTTTGATATGTAAACCATTTCTGTGTGTCAAATAGTTCTCGAGATATAAAGATTTGACTTGCACCTGACTGTGTTGCATTCTGTTCATTTTTGTACTGTTGCATACTGGCATGGTTTAGATACTTTGAACCTTTATAATAGACATATTATTAGCCCTGAGTATACCCAAAAAATAGGCATGCAAAGTGCAGTGTTTTATGTGATATGCTTGATTTGCAGGCTAATATTTACATTAGGTGATGAATGGTGGCGACCCCAACATGGCTGTTCGCTCAGTTTAATGAGGACAAATGTGACTCACAAGACCACATTCAGGTTTACGTTATTCATACATTATTGTGGAGAAGAAGATTCAGTTAGTATTATATTCGTTTACGTAGCAGTCTGCACTGTTTGAACACTTTAAACAGTGTTTGCTAACAAAATTGTGTTATTGTGAGGCCTCAAACATGGACTTTTCTTTAATTTGACCCAAAATGACAATGACACAATTTTCAAATCGCTATAACTCAAAAACCGTTTAAGGTATCTCCACAAAATTTTGCATGCAAGCTCATCTTAATGTTTTCTTTCAGAAAACGATAGATTTTATGCTCTTTTGAATCTGAAAAAATTCCTGGGACAACCTAGTATGAGAATCAGCAAAAGCTGCCGTTTGTAGTGTATGCTGATTTTGAATCACTTGTACAATACGACGGCCTGTTCCAGAAGCATTAGCAAAGACTGTAAAATTAAGTGATCAAGTGGTATGCTCATTTGGTTACATTCTTATTAGGTCAGACGGTGGGCATACAGAACCTGTTATCTACATAGGTGAAAACGCAGCAGGTGAGTTTTTAACAGAAATGAGACAACTACACAGTAAGGTAGTATATTATCTCACAACATGCCAAATGCCTATGGTGATGACACAAGAGGATAAACTGAATTTTAATACAGCGGAGGTATGTTGGATTTGTGAACAACACCTGGAGGGCAATAAAGTTTGTCACCATGACCACAAAACTGGACGTTACAGAGGTGCTGCACATGGCACATGTAACTTAAGACTAAAAATAGATCCTCAGACATACAAACTACCTATCTTTTTCCACAATCTGAAAGGGTATGATTCACACATTATCATGTGTGCTGTAGATGAGTCTTACAAGAACATTAGGTGTATTGCCCAGGCAACTGAGAAGTACTTGACTTTTCCGTTAGACAACAAACTCATGTTTTATGACTCAATGCAGCATTTGTCCTCAGGACTTGCTAGTCTGGCAGAAGGACTGACATCGTTTCAAATAACAAGTAAATATGGGCAGTCTGTTGCACAGTGGTTAAGGCGCCTGCCACCAATGCTAAAGGTGTGAGGTTCGATACTGGGTTCCGGTGTCAGACATTTCTCCTCTAGTAAGTGTCACCATTTTTTTGTGGTGGACCGTAGGGTTTTTTTTTTTCTCCAGGTACTCCAGCTCTTCCTCCCCCTCCCCTGTGGTACCGGTTTCAGGCCACTTTATAAATTTTAAAATACAAGCAATCAAAAATTCCAAAACCTCAGTAGATGAGCTGACCCTTCGCACCACGTGAATGTCCTGTGTTTGTCTTGTACTGTGTTTGTTTTTAGAGTGAATGCGTGTGTGTCACGTGAGCGTGCTTGTTGGGTTCAATCCACATCACTTTGAGTCAATTCGCAGAATTGGGTAAAGTGTCTATATAATAACCGAAATTATTATTATTAAATACTTCGAGACGGAGTTAATCAAGAAAGGCGTCTATCCCTCTGAGTACATCAATGACTGGGTTGTGTTTGAGGCAACATCTCTGCCTCTAAAAGAAAATTTTTATTCTACACTAAATGGTAAAAACATTTCTGACTGTGAATACCAGCATGCACTCAATGCATGGGATAAATTAAGGTGTCAAACGATTGGTGACTACCACAACCAGTACTTGAAAGCTGACGTTTGCTTGCTAGCAGACATACTTTAAAGTTACCGTGAAAAAGGTCTGTTACACTACAGTCTTGACTCAGCTAGCTACATAACTAGTCCTGGCAGGACATGGGATGCATTTTTAAAATCCAGTAAGATACAGATAGACCTGATGTCTGATTTGGCGATGGCTGACATTGTGGAACATGGTTTGAAAGGTGGCATAAGTATAGCAGCAAACAATCTTGCCAAAGCAAACAATAAATATCTTGACGACCATGACCCCTCAAGGTCATCTAATTATATTACGTACCTTGATGCTAATAACCTTACGTATTTGCAATGACTGAGTTATTGCCCTTCAAAAACTTTCAACTGCATGATTTGTCACAGTCTGATATAACATACTTAACAAACCATATTATGGCTCATGATCAAAATCATGAGAAAGGTTGGATCTTTGAAGTCGACCTGGAGTACCCGCACCACCTACATGATTACCACAATGATTATCCATTAGCAGTTGAAAAATGTCTTTGTCAGGAAAACAGAAGACACAAAACTTGTACCAAAATTAAATGATAATTTAATTATGTTTGTCACTATCGCCTACTACAGTTTTACATCAGGCATGGGTTAATAATTAAGAAAGTTCACAGAGGCATTGAATTTGATCAGTGTGCTTTATGACAGATTACATAATGAAGAACACCCATCTTTGTGCAAGGGAAGGTAACACTGCATTTGACAAAAACTTCTTTAAGCTTATGAACAATGCCTGTTTCGAAAAGATGATGGAAATCCACATCACCGCAAATATGTGAGATTAGTCACAACTGAATCAGGTGCAATTAAACTTACAGGCAAGCCACAATACACAGAGTATAAAGAGTTCCATCAGTCACTGTATGCAGTGACACTCAAAATAAGTTTCTTGATCTCAACAAGCCAGTACAGTGGAGTCCAGTTAACACGAACTCGCTTAACACGAATTTCCGGTTAACACGAACCGTTTTTGCATTCCCGGCTGACGGCCTTCTTATTCTGTATTAAAATTTCACTGATAACACGAAATGCTTAACACAAAATTTCGCTTAACACGAAGCTGTTTTCGGTTCCCAAACAGAGCAATTTCACTATTATTCACCTGTTTAACACAGATTCCAGTCTCAAACACCAAAAACCAATTCATGAAAGGGGCACTGCACGTGTCACTCTCGTGCTGTAGTACACATGACACAGATCAGAATGAACTCTAGTCTGTGATTGGCTGAATAGCCTTCAGTTGTTGTAATCCGTCTTCTCATTGGCTAGAGTTTCTGAACTGTATTCATGCATCATTCGTGTACCAACACAACCCAACACTCCCTCACTTCAGTTAATCACCGATCGTGGCTACCCCCAAGGTAAAACAGAAGTCGATTACGCTTGAAGTGAAAAAAACAAGATTAATGAGATCCACGATTGTCTCTCTACACGGGCTGTCAATAACGCAAGACAGACTTCGATCATGGCGTTTTTTAAATGACTTTGACCGTGTTGCTTTTACAGATGCGAGATGTGTTGCTTTTACCTTACTATTGATTTTACCTGATGGATTTTACATTAAATACGTGAGATGTACACGTCTCCTTGTGTTTTCCTAGCGAGCTGAAGGTAAGGTAAGGCATATTTAGTACAATAATGTGCACTTTTAACCTCGTACTCATTCAATCACGCATCTCTTACACACTTTTTCCTTGCCGGGAGGGCCATGATCAATTTTGAGGCCATATTGGTTAACACGAAATACGTTTAACACGAAGTGATTTTTCGTGTCCCCAGAAATTCGTGTTAAGCGGACTCCACTGTATTTATTGGTAATGCAATACTTAACTGTCAAAACTATTAATGCTTGAATTCTACTATGATTACTTTAAAAAGAAGTATCCTGACTGTTGGCTGTTATACACTGACACCGACTATGATCATAGATGTGCCTACTGAAGACATTTATGAAGATATGAAAACAGAGCTAGAGCACTATGACACATCTGATTATCCTAAGGATCACCCACTATACAGCACACACAACAAGAAAGTGCCTGGGAAGTTTAAAGATGAACGGAATGGAGTGCCAGTACTTGAGTATGTTGGACTCAGGTAAAAAAAAAATGTATTCCATACTGCACCAGAAAGGCAGTCATTCTAAAGCAAAAGGTATTTTAAAAAAAACAGCGATAAAAAATAAATATATTCATCATGAACACTATAAGCAACAAGTTTTAGATGGAGAACTAATGCCTGATTATCCAAACAAGACACCGAGGTCAAACAAACATAATATTGAAATGATCACTACACATAAGAAGTCACTTGCTGTTGGTGACACAAAACGAGTGTTTCACAGTAAGGGAAAGGCGTATGCACCTGGGCACTACAAGCTTAAGTTATCTGAAGAAATAACTGATGAATTAGTTGAAAAACTAGTCTAACTTTTTCGTTGATGAAATCAAGTCTTTATATTCTCTTTTTCTCATAATCTTGTTTTGCTTGCTCTAGTTTCTCTGCTGCTTCGTTGTGACGTCTCATTTTTTCTTAACTCTCTTGCCTACTCACTTTTGAAAAGAGGTAATTTGATCCACTAAAGTAATTGCATTGACCACAGCATCACCAATGATAACAGCCAATGTTGCCATATTTTTTATTTACATAGATACATTTTCTGGAATAATTCCTTGCTTAACAAGAAAGTCTTTGTCTCTCACTTTGTTGCAGTGGTGGTGGTGGTGGTGGTGGTGGTCAGTTACATGAGCCTTTTCCTGTAGAAGTAACTTTTTTTGTTTATGCCACTCAGCTAATTTTTTTCCTGCTTCAACCCTTCCTGGAATTTTAGTCTTAGATACCGTTTGAACTTGAGTCAAGCTGGGGCCAGGACTCGGTTGTCTGGTCATCTGGTTGTCATCCATTTTCTTCAGCTTTAAAATTTATTTTAGAAAAATCGACATGACTCCCAGTAATGAGTAATGGGGCAGCAGGGGCAAGGTAATTCCCAAATTTGCAAAACATAACGCATGCTAATTTGTTAATAGTACTTGAAACAATAGGGCTGCTTTCAAGATCATGTGATAGACTGTCAGTGTCCACAGGCAAGAAGTGACTAACTGCTTACATGTACAGACATACAAGAGATCGACCTAATTCACGGGTCATTAGTGAACAATGTAATTTTCATATTTAGTGTGTAGTTTTATCATGTCCTCAGCGGCAAGTAATTCAATTTCTTCTGTTGTCTACTTTTTCTAAGATATGCTTTTGATTTTCCAGAAACAACTACAGAAAGAAGTCCTTCTTTTTTTGAGTCCTTCTTATCGACAGCACATATATCACTTAGAAGGAGAAGTTTGTCCTAATTCAATTTATAATGCAATAAAAAAAATATAAAAAAAAAAATTAATGCACATACCTTGATATGCTGTTTTGGATTAGCATGTAAGAACTTGAGTCAAGTCACTTATAAGTACTTAAGTCAAGTCACTTACAAGTACTTACAGAGACAACTTTAAAGTTACTTACAAGTTGTAGGTAACTTATGTAATTTATTATTAAGTGTCTGTTGGCAGACAACTGCACAGGTGTTACCTGTTAATTGACATTTCAAGTGCATTGACCTGCCCCCTGCCAGGTTAATACCACCTCAGTTAACCCTTTCGCTGCCACAGGTGTTAAAATGTTGCATTTCCCAGCGCCACAGCTGTTTTGCCAGACCGCTGTGGTGCAACACCTCTGATCTTTAAAAGGCTATAACTCTTGAACCACTGAACCGAATTACTTCATTTTTAAGAAAACTGGAGATGAGAAAACAAATTTGTACACCGACACCTTTTTGTCTTTCATGTGACTCACTCAAAGTTTTATATCTGGCCTGATGCAAGAAGAATAGACAAAATCTGTGTTCTCAACACACACAACAGACAGTTTACACACATGGCAGTTACTAACAAAGTAACAAACACATGATAACATGTCAAGAAATATATTGAGAAAATGTTCAACTCACAACTGAAGCATAGTTGGTTGTTCAGAGCTCTACAGATAATCCATAACACACCAACTCGCAAGCATAGTCCATGAAGAATACACAACACTCTTCTACACAAAATCTGCTTGCGAGAGTGCTCGTACTCGGATCGTTATCAGAGCTATCTTGTAAATTTCCAAAAAGCTCTTTGTCAACTTCGTTGCCACATTGATGCTCCTCGTTCGAATCAACATCAGTTTGTGATCATATGAGGTTCAAACGACGCAAAACTTCCTCCGTAGATAGTCTCTTGTGCCGCTCACTTCGTCCTTTCGAAGTTTCAGCTATCACGAAAAAGCACCTCTCAAAAAAAAAGTCAGAAAAACTCGCAATTTCTTTGCTCAAAACCACTAAAAGTTAGCGCTGGAATGTAAGAGGGGATTCCCCTGTCTCATGATGCACTATTATTGACCAAAACTACCTCATACATTAGAGTCACGATCAAGTGCAGTGAACTCACTGTGTTACTCGCCAAAAGGCGAGATCGGCGGCGAGCCACATACTCGCCAATCGGCGAGATCAGCAGCAAAAGGGTTAAAGCAAACACATTAATAGAAGCTTTTAACGGCCTCTGGGGAATAGCATGCTTTTGAAAACTGACGACATGTGGCACTGAATAGCCAGCTGCTTTAGAAATATAATTGAGCTGTAAGAGCTTAGACTGCCTCTCTTTTCACTGTCATGTGCCGCAGATCAGTTATATTTTTAAAGCATCTCTGTTAAAAGCCAACGCCAATATGTGTGAACAACTTAATATGTAAAAAGATTTTTTTAGTCTGTTGTGAGCGAATTTTTTTTAATGTAACAATGTCATTGGTGTATGTAAACTATTTTTAATATGGAGATTAGTGTATTTGACCCTGGGTTAACAGCCGACCAATGATTTGAAAATGTACTAAGTGCACTGAGAAAGGCAAGGGTTTTGTGTGAGTTGTGTGTGGCGATGATTAAAATACTCACAAACCAGATAGGTGAGGCTAGCGCTGGCAGAATTGTCAGTACTCAAACCAAGGGGAATCACAGCGCTGGACAGACAACAGTTAGATCCCCTGCCCCCGCCTATCAGGCACCCAATCGCCAGCCCACAGAGAAATACGCAGGTATAGAATAAGACAATCATTTCCATTCCTTAAAGAATGGATCAGGTCTCTTATATAACCCATGTCTTTCTCCGGAACTTAGGAAGTAGGCAGGAGAAACATACATACACAAACATGAAGGTGCGCTACTATATGTGGTCGGGTAAATACCCTGATTTCCCACAGTAGATGCACAGAACATTACACAACAATGTAACGATACAAATTTTGCCTCGAGTTATACATGATACTCACAAACCAGATAGGTGAGGCTAGCGCTGGCAGAATTGTCAGTACTCAAACCAAGGGGAATCACAGCGCTGGACAGACAACAGTTAGATCCCCTGCCCCCGCCTATCAGGCACCCAATCTAACTGTTGTCTGTCCAGCGCTGTGATTCCCCTTGGTTTGAGTACTGATGATTAAAATAGCTTTGTTTTAGGGTATCCGCTGGATGATAATGACATAGGTGCGATGGGCCTCTCCTTATCTCTCAGAATACCTTTGTGGTTTGAGTTGAGACAGGATTTGTGTGAGTTGTGTGTGGTGATGATTAAAATAGTTTTGTTTTAGGCATTGACTAAGAGATAATTGAAGGGGTGGTTTTGAAATCTCCTTTCCTTACTCTCTGCTTTAGCGCCACTGATTTTAAATCAATGGACTCGGACCCTCAGTTGTAGGGCCCC
Organism: Semisulcospira habei; assembly: GCA_036245525.1. Lineage (NCBI taxonomy): Eukaryota > Metazoa > Mollusca > Gastropoda > Semisulcospiridae > Semisulcospira > Semisulcospira habei. The sequence goes on from BTPG01000005.1 coordinate 111,134,033, forward strand.
AACAAACAAGGCTCCGGCTGGGGTTACTAGAGGTCAAGCGCTATATAAATGTGCAGCATTATTTTTATTATTATCCTTGTGAACAAAATCTTCTGACTAAACATGCCAACATGCGTATACGTCACCGCCTATTGGTCTGCTAAGGCAGTTATACTCCGTCCGGGACCAAGCAGCTATTACTGATTTTATGTTTGCTTGGTTTGTCTTCTTCAGTAATTGGGAAAAATGTCAGTGCCGAAAAAAGGTGAAATCGTAAAAAAGTGAACTATTCTCGACAGACGCTTTTGAATACATCACAACCGCACATCAATAGATATTGAGCACACACGAAGTGATGCTTGAAGTCAACCGCTCCGTCCGTATTTATAACCAGTTTGGACATAGTAAAAACACTTTATTTTTTATGAACATAAAACCTTACCTTATGTTTGAATCAGCATGTCTGTTACTCGCGCCAAATTTGCGTGATAAATTTGCGACGCATGAGAACATACCGTTACACCCGAAGCAATGGCACGCCCCAATTAGAAGGCCTTCCGGTCTAGTTCAGTACGTGACCAGTGGAAATACTTGGGGTGTCACGATGTGCAGACTTTGGGGCCGATTGCCTACTGCAAAATATTTGTAAACCTTATGTTGCAGATTTGACCGTTTTGAAGACCAGTTTGTTCGAAATAAGCAGAAAAGTGCCCACGTAGTTTTGTCGTTACGAAGTCATTTCGGACTTTCGGAATGTACAGTTTGCGGATTTTTGTCACTGCTTACTTAAACTGAGACAGCTTTCTGTAACTAAGATCCGTTAAAACGTCATTTAATTGTCCAGATCTAGATCAAGATCTGTACAAGTTGTAAAGGCGCCGTCCGAAATGATCAACCAATCACCAAGGGGTATGCCGCCATTATGAGACTTCTCGAAACCGGAAAGGTTCTTGTGTATTGGTTGGGGCGTGCCACAGCTTGGGGTGTAAAACATATGAAAACACGAAAAAAGTTATGTATTTAAATGAAAATACTTTCTCTGCGATATTTCAGCTGTTTCGCTGTCGCGTTATTAAATTTATCTACAGAAACATCTCTTGATCTGACAAATCAATCACTTCTGTTCTATTTTCTACCATTCACTGTGACCATAAGTGTAAATAAATAGATTAAACATATTTGGGCTTTCAGATTTCACCGTTTTTGTGAAATCTAAGTTTTACACACACACACACACACAAACGCGCGCGCGCACGCACGCACGCACGCACGCACGCACACACACACACACACACACACACACACACACACACACATGACGGCCCATCATGACGGTGGGCAAAGCCGAGACGCATGAACTGTTCTGTCAGGCTAATTATAGTGTGACTTTATGAACTGTTCTGTCAGGCCAACTATAGTATGACTTTAAGAACTGTTCTGTCAGGCCATCACCCGTAATTCCCTACCGCCTCCCGGATCTTCTGTGCCTTCGTATGTCATGATACCTCATTTTATTTAATTTACGATGGTTACCTTTCTTCGTTTTTAAAGTAATAGTGGCCTGACAGAACACTTTTTAGGACTGCTTTGTTCATACAGTCACACTATAGTTGGCCTGACAGAACAGTTCATAAAGTCACACTATAGTTGGAATGACAGAACAGTTCATAAAGTCATACTATAGTGGCCTGACAGAACACTTCATAAAGTCATACTATAGTGTTATTTCAATCGGGTATTTTGGTCAAAAAACCTGCGCGAGATTTGTGTGCTCCGCACTCTTAGAAAAGGGGCAGGAATATACAATTCTCTTACTCCTATTTGTCTGCCACACACCATTGTCTACAAACAGAAAAGAAGAAAAATTTCGGAAATGTCTTTTGTGTGTTCTTTCGAAACAGTGTAGTAGTGAAATGTGCGACAAAGTACGAGGCAGTGAAGGTTCATCCCGCACTCACTCGTGTTTCTCTGTCACAAAGATTTTCTAAGTGCTTTCAAAAACGTAAATTAGTGGACCATTGTCTTTCAGTGGGCCAGCTGCTTGCGTAGTTTCTTCCGTAGTTTTTTGCACTGTGTCTCGGCTTTGCCCACCGTCATGGTGGGCCTTGACACGGCCTTGTTGACCAGGCGGCTCAGGCACTTGAGAACTAAGTGGGCCTTGCGTCTGTTCAGCACGTCGTTCCTGTACGTCACGGTCAGACAGATGAGGTCGTTGCGCATGTCGTGCTGGATGAGAAGGTGCGTCTCGGAACTGTTATTGGGCAGCGTGATGGCGCTGTGTCGCCGCGAGTTCTGCGTGTCGGACAGGTGGTCTACGCTGACGTAGTGAGGGGTGGTGTTGTATAAGTGCAGGATGCGATCCGCCATGTCGTTGAACATAGAGAAGGGCAGAATGCCGTGGTCGATGTAGGACTGGATGTTCTTGTTGTTGGCCACTATGAAGTCCTGCAGCGCCTTCTGAGGGTTGTTGAAGTCGGTGATGAGCGGGATCTCGTTACAGAAATTTCCCACCTCGTCCCGCAGGTCGTCGAAGTAATGGCGCAGGTCCAGCGGGAAGATGATGGGGATGGTCTTTTTGCCGGTAAGCGCGTGCAGCAGTAGCTGGTAGCACGTGGTGACGATGGTGAATAGGCAGATGCGGTGATTCTGAATGAAGACCTTCAGCTTGTGCACGAGTGCGGGCCGCAGGAAGAGACTGACCATGCCGTTACCAACCGAATCACGAGACTTAACGTCCTCTTCACCAAGTGTCGTCACGGCAAACTCCTTGTGGCCCAAATGCTCCCAGAAGCGGTAAAAGTCGTCCGCCTTCTCCTTGTACAGCTTTTCCAGCTCCATGTTCATCTTGTTGATCTCCTTGTGCTTATCCTCAATCGCCACCAGCTGACCTGGCGTGTCCGGCACGTGCGTCTTCTCCAGGCTGTCGATCAGATCCTGTACGAGTACTGACATCGAACGGAGATCGAAGCCAACCTTGTGGAGAACCAAGCGGAGTGTTGGGATGGGCTTGGGCGTGTATATGAACCTGATAGGGCCTGTTTTTTCTGTGTCGAACGTTTCGTCTGACATCTCTTGCAGCCTGTCGCTGCCCGAGTTGGCGTCTTCTATAACCCTCAAGTCGATTATTTCGTCTGGGTTCAGGATGGCTCGCTTGAACTTGGACTTGGGGTTGTTGTGACGCTCGTTGAAGACGGATCGCATCTGCGGGTGTTTGGCAAGAACCGTGAAAATGGCAGCGCGAACTGAGGAGATGTTGGCATGTGCTGGAGGGATGGGGATGTCGACAGTGCCGTGCATGCTCTGTTTTCTCTGCGTACGCTTGTACCAATTGAGCTGGTGCGCCTCGATGGGTGATACCGGTGTGCTTTTGTCATCCTCGTCCTCGATTTCCTCGATCTTGAGGGTCTGCTCACCGTCCTCGGGCACGTCCAGCTTGCCGTCGATGCCGTCACTGATCGCCTGAGCGATTGACTGCGGGCTGGGCTCGCCGCTGACGAAGAGGATGGCAGGTAAGCGGACCTGAGTGTCGCGGGCGATCTGGCCGATCATGGTCATGGCGGAGATGGAGTCCATGCCCAGATCGATGAGGTTGGCGTCGGGTGTGACCATAGACTGGTCGATACTCAGCACCTGGCAGGCCAGCGCTGTGATGTACATCTCGTAGATTTCGATTCGCTTCTCGGGCTCAAGGTTGCGCGCATTCTGCACGCGCTGCAGGATCTGGTTGTCGATGCGCATGCTGGACATGCTCTGAGGCATAAGGGTGGCCAGGCGTTTTTCAAGGTATATCAGCATGTCGCGCTGGATCCTCGCCGCCATCTTCTCGCGGTCAAACTTGGATGGCATAATCTGAGGCCAGTCCAGCATGAGGATGGGGGTCAGGATCTCACGGATGTCTTTAGCTGTGAGAAGCACGAAGCCCTGAGCCTCCAACATTTGCTTTGCGTTGGTGTTGGTCTCCAGGATACCCAGATCCAGGGCGCCCCAATTGATACTCTGTGCGGCCAAGCCCAATGACTGGCGGTAGTGGGCGATGCCATCCATGAAAGCGTTACCGGCGCCGTAGTGGGTCTGACCGCCGTTACCCACCACTGAGGTGATGGATGAGTGCATAACAAAGTAGTCGAGGTCAAGGTCCTCTGTGGCTAGGTGGAAGTTCCAGATGCCCTTGACCTTGGGAGACAGAACTTTTTTGAATTTAGCGGGGTCCATGTTAAGCAATATGGAATCTTCAATAACGGCCGCGCCGTAGAAGATGCCCTTTACCCTGGCTCCGGAGAAGGTGAGGTCCATGTTCTTGAACAATGCCTGGACTGACTGGAAGGAAGTACTGTCTGCCTGGAAGGTCTGGATCTGGCAGTTGGTGCTCTCGATCAGCTGCTCGATCTTGGTCTGCTGGTCCATGCTAGGTGAACGACGATTGACGATTGCCACGTAACCAGCGTCCTGCTCAGCCAAGTATTTGACGCACAGCCACCCGAGTCCAGTCAGACCGCCGATCACTACGTACACAGAGTCCGAGCGGAACAGTTCTTCAGGTCCGGCGTGCACTTTTATGTCCTCCAGGGTCTTCTTTTCTGACGACAGCAGTTGGTTCAGGTCTGAAGCTTCCGTAGGTCGCTTCTTCATTGCTCTCGGGTCTATAACGGCCACTTTAGACGCCCACTGCCTTCTCGTCATCACCTCGGGCAGAGCTCCGCCGGGAGGCATGTAACCAGGTGGTCCCATTCCGGGTGGTCCAATTCCAGAAGGCCCCATTCCGGGTGGTCCCATTCCAGGCGGCATCATTTCAGGCGGTCTCATGCCTGGTGGCATCATTCCAGGTAATCCCATTCCAGGTGGTCCCATTCCTGGTGGTATCATTCCGGGTAGTCCCATTCCAGGTGGCATCATTCCAGGTGGACCCATTCCAGGTGGTCCCATTCCTGGCGGCATCATTCCAAGCATCATTCCGGGAGGTCCCATTCCAGGTGGCATCATTCCAGGTGGACCCATTCCAGGTGGTCCCATTACTGGCGGCATCATTCCAGGTGGACCCATTCCAGGAGGCATCATACCGGGTGGCATACCGGCGGGCGGCCCGTCAATGAACCCCGGCGGCAGCATCATACCTGGAGGCAGCATCTCTGGCGGGATCATGTCCAGCGTGATTCCAGGCGGCAGTCCTCCACTCATGGCGCCGGGTCCGCCACTCATGAAGCCAGCGGGAATCATGATGCCGGGCGGAATGTTTGCCGGGAAGCCACTGTGCAGCGCCTCTGCGATCTTGCTGATGACGCCGTTCAGTCGCTTCATCCACTTACGGAGTGACGGCACGATGACGTTAAGGCTGCGAGGGTGGAAGATGTGTGTGGTGTTGATGAGCTGCACCTCCACCTTCGGCAGGAAGTACGACATAGCGGACTGGCCATCGGAGTTGATGAGTCCATTGACTGTGATGAGGTACTTTCCGTCCTCCCAGCGCTTGGCTACATGCGACACCACATTGCCGTCTAGGAAGACGATCGAGACGACAGTGTCTAGGAACATGCTGTCGGCGTCCATCTCCTCCACGCTCACGATGTTGATAAGGGGCTTCTTTTTCTCGATCTTGCGACTGACGAGCAAGCCCTCCAGCAGGCCCGACAGATGCTTGGTGCGGCTGGAAGCCAGGATTGTGATTCGGTGCGACTGCACCTGTTGATGGAGCAGCCACATAATGATGAGCTTGGTCAGGTCGCCTACCTGGTAGTTCGGAATGGCACTTGCCTTGATGGTGGCGTACTTTGGCACGGATACTTGCGTGCTGACCGCCACGGGGTAGAAGCAGACTGTCTTGCCGTCAGGGTCCTGAGGACAGTCCCCGACAACTTCCATGGAGAAGACTGGGAAGCCGCGTTCCTTGTTGCCGGCTTGGTCAGTCATCTGGTTGTACTGCACCTGCATGGAGAAAAGCTCGGGGTGGAACAGAGCGAAGGCCTCTGCTTTGATGGTGACGTACTCCATGTCTTTCTTGTTGCTGACGACCTTGCTGTCGTGGTAAATGGCGAAGGGCTTGGATGCAAAGTTTGAGTCTTCACACAGCAGCAGGGCGCTCTTATCGGGGTCGGCGCGCAGATTTCTGAATGTGGGCACAAGCATCTCGGACTCGACCTGCACCAGCTGGTTGACATAGATGCCTGACGGGGTGACGAGGAACTCAGGGTAGTCCTCCAGTGACTTTTCCTTAGTGATGATGGACAGGGCCCGCTGCATGAAACCGATGGTAAGATGACCCTCTGGGGCCTGCATTTCCACAGTGATGAGTTTGGGGTAGAGCTGTTCCCGCAGTGCGCAGCGCGTCATGCCCCATATGGCCGTCATAAGCGGGTTGACGGTGTGGGCGGACGTCTTTAAGACTGGGGAGGGCCAGGCTTTGTTGGTGCACACATAGACGGGCACGGTGTGGCCCTGCTCGGCAGCGCGCATAAGAACGGCCCTGATGAGGAAACAGACGTTGGTGATGTGGTCCTGCATGGTGTCGGCCAGGTCGGTATCGTCGAAAGATGTAAGGCAAAGGACGGCAATGGCCTTGATGTCCTTGGCACGCTCCGTCTGTTCCTTTATACCGCGCGGCATGTTATTGTACATGTTTTCGTGTGGGTTGTACTGGATCACTATCTCCTTGATGGGAGGAGCCTCAATTGAAAGCGTTTTCTCAGAGTCATCGCTTTTCTCTGTTTCCTTTTCTGTCTCGGCACCTTTTTCTTTCTCTGAGGACGAGGTGGAGACAGTGTCGATCTTCTTCTGCCATTCCAGCGCCAGCATCTTGGGCGTCTCCGGCAGGACATCAGTAATGAACACGATGCCCTCGCCTTCGCTGGCGTCTACTGAGTAGAGGGACGGCAGGTCCTTAATTTCCTTCCAGTCACAGTTGTACATGTCGTCCAGCCCCACGCGGCCCTCAGTAATAGATCTAATGACCAGACCCTCCAGTTCCGCGATTACGATGCCGTGCGTGTTGAGCAGCGTGATGTCGTAGATGGTCTGCTTGCGGCCCGCCTGTTTCAGCGTGGTGTGGATCAGCATCACGTCCTCCACCTGCCGGTGCACCACGAACCATTTGACGCCGCGCGGCAGTAGATCGTTCACCTCGTTCTGGTCCGACATAAGGATGACGGCGGACTGCAGCATACCGTCCAGGATGCTGGGATGGATGTAGGTACCCGTTAGCTCGTCCTTCAAGAAGGCCGGCAGTCTCATAGTGGCCAGGCACTCAGTCTCACCCTTCAGAGCCGTCGTGATCAGGGAGAAGCCCTCGCCGTACTGGAAGCCGAAGCGGCGCAGAGAGTTGTAGATTTCCTCCTTGTTGATCCTCGTTTTGCAGCGCCCCTGTATGTGGGCCAGGTTCATGACAGGGGTCAGTGAGGACTCGTCTGGTCCCAGTGGCGTCAGTTTCAGTGTAGCTAGAACCTTGCCGTCCTTAACCAGCTTGATGGGCGCCTTGGCTTTCTCAACGTCGGACAGGCCCTTGGTGAACTCGATGTCGATCTTGAAGATGGAGTCTCTCTGGATGACGAGCGGTTGCTCAAAGTCCACGCTGACGGCCCACTTGAGCTTGGCCACGCTGAGATGGGCCGCGATACCCAGACCGACCTCCACGTAGAAAGCTCCCGGTACCACGATGACGCCCGACACCACGTGATCGTAAAGCGACGTCTGGCCATGAGGACTCACCATGGCGATCAGTCCGAACTGCTTCTCCAGCGGGAACACGTAGGCGTGTTTCCTGTACATGGAGGATATGCCGGACAGGATGGTGACGCCAGCTTCAGACAGCGCCAGCGACTTCTGCGGGTTGAAACAGTACTTAGGCACTGCGGTGACGTTTTTGCCCTGTGTTGGGAGCCTCTTCCAGTCCAGGTCGGCTCCAAGCTCGTACATGTCGGCCACTGCCTGCAAGAATAGCTTGAACTCCGGCTGTTTGGACATGGACGGCACACACTTGGGGTCCTCTTTGGTGAAGATGTCGCCCAGGTGAGCGCGCAGCACGGGCTTGGGTCCGATCTCGATGAATACGTTCTTCTGCTTGGGCTCCAGTGATTTGCTGACGGCCTGATGGAATAGCACGGGATTGCGCATATTGCCCACCCAGTAATCCATGCCCGGGGCCTCCACGATGGCCTCTCCGGTGACGGTAGAGATGATGTCGATAGTGGGCTCCATAGGGTCCAGGTCCTGCAGCGACTCGGCCAGCGGGCCTTTGCAGCTGTCCACGTGGTGGCTGTGATAGGCTACCGGCACTTGAAGGTCCAGGACCTGCACCTGCTTGCTTCCGGGGCGTGTGGGGGACAGGAGTGACTTCTTGATGGCGGCGATATTGTCTGAGTCGCCGCTAATTGCACAGGCTCTAGGACTATAGTGGAGTGCGATGCTGGCCTTGCCCTCGTGTGGCTTCAGCACCTCCTTCATGGTGTCCTCCTGGATATTGCGCACGATCAGCATCTTGCCACCCGTCACCTTTGCTAGGTGGTGGGTACGGTAGTAAATAACTTTCACAGCGTCCTCCAAGGTCAAGCAGCCTGCAATATGAGCAGCGGCCACCTCGCCCACCGACTGTCCCACGATGCACTGGGGCTGGATGCCAATGCTTTGCCACAGACATGCCAAGGCCACCTGACAGGCGAAGATTGAAATGGGAGAGAACTCGGGGTCTTCAGGCTCAGACTCGTCCTCCAGGCGGCCGACAAGGGACCACTGCACGTAGTTGGACAAGAGCTTGTCCATCTCCTTCATCTTGGAGCAGAAGAGCGGGAACTCCAGCATCATCTCCTTGCACATGCCTTTCCAGTTGGTGCCCATCCCGCAGAAGACAAAGACCACGCGAGGCTTGCGGAGGGCGTTAGCAGCCTTTGCGCCGGTGTTGATGTGGTCCTCGAGCGTGTGGATCAGATCCTGCATGTCATCAACAACCTTGGCCATTCTCAGGTTGTAGTGGTCGCGCCGGCACGTGGAGGTGTAGGAGATGTCGTGCAGATCCATGTTCTGGGTGTCGTCGTGTTTCATGAACTCCCGGATGCTGCCGTTCAGCGATTTGTCCGAGTTGGCGGAGAAGCAAACGATGCAGTTCTTCTTGCCCATCAGCTGCAGGTCGTTAGAGGCTGTCTTGGGCTTGCAGTATTCGATCAGCACCGCGTGGCTGTTCGTGCCGCCAAATCCAAAGGAGCTGGCGCAGGCGATTTTATTTTCCGTGTGCCAGTCAATCACCTGTAGAAATAAAACAGAAAACAAACTGTTGAGTCCAACGGTACATGCGGCATGCAACCACCGGTATTGATTACAGTAACGGTGGCAGCATGCATCAGGTGTTCAACCCTATATTGGTTCTTGTTTTCATCCCTACGTCACACGACCAGTCTCTTTAGCGCAAACTGTGCCACATGACCGAGCTACAAAAACCCTTATAGCGACAAATGGCGGACTTCTTGTAGCCATCTTTGTGACGCATCTTGGATGCGAGTTTTGTTATATAAAAGATCACCAAAAAGTTCTAAAGTAAGAAGTTACTTAGTGTTGTTCGAAACAACAAGCAACCTACTGGAGACAGCAACGTCATGAAATATTTTAAATTACGTCATAAGTCTATTTTGTATAAATGTATATTCCTTTGACGTCAATCATGTCTGGCGTGATCCAGGTCGGAAGATTTCTTCTTGATTTAATTAACGAAAATAGTGGAGAAATGAAAACAAACACGTTATTGGTAGCAGGGGCTTGCTGCACGGACCCTTGTAGGCCTGAGGGAGGTCAAAGGAACCATTGTACCCCTCAGGCCTTCGGGGTACAATGGTTCCTTTGACCTCCCTCAGGCCTACAAAGGTGCGTGTAACGAACCCCTGCTATCAATAACTTATATTATACCCCTAATTATTTTAGAAAGTCATTAACTGGAGCACTTTCTAAATTTCGCATGAGACGGGTCCACTGTATTAATGCATCACAGTTTTAAGAATAAGAATAAGAATAAGAGTACTTTATTATCTCAAAAAGAGAAATTCTTTTCGCCACCTCAGGTGCAACTCACAATCACACACACTCACACAACAGTTTTCAAACAAATGGACAATGGCTCGGGACGGGTGAAGCCCGTCGCCAAGGCGTCTAATGGCCAGCGCCAACGGCCCCAACCCGACCTGAACCTCCCTAAAGGCCCCGCCACACGTGCCGGTTGTGCCCCGATTTTGAAGCCGATTCCGATCCGATTGCGATCGGATGACGTCAATTATCCGATCCGGTCCCAATCGGCTGGGAATCGGGTGTCTAGAACCTGCTCTATTTTTCCGATCCGAATCGGCCCCGGTTGTAAGCTTCAACCAATCAGAGCGCGTCTCGCAAAGCATGTCGTTTCTGTTTGCAAATGGCGGAACACGCCTGTTGTGATCAGTACCACCGCCGTTGCTGATGTTTCGCACGCCTCTTCCCGAATATGATGCAAAACTGCTGATAATGCAAGCACATCATCATCACTGTCAAAACTAGCAGTCATTTTGCAGAACAGGTACGACTTTGATCTTCGGTTCAAACCGGTCGGCTAAACAAGTCGGGAAATGTGTGGCAGTGCACACGTTTTTTAGTCCGGCCCGATCACCTACCGATTCGAAACTGATCGGGAATCGGCCTCAAAACCGGGCATGTGTAGCAGGGCCTTAACACAAGCAAACTAAAAACGGTTCTATCTTAGTATCTCTAATAATATAATGTTTTTAAACTTTCTGCATGGCTGAGACTAGTTACACAAATAACAAAAATACGCGAAAAAAAAAAAAAAAAAAAAAGACGAATACTTTCACAGTTGCTACCTGGGGGCCCGTCGCCATAAGAACAGCGCCGGCTATTAGACAGTCGCTCCGGCATACAGTCACCACCTTAATTATAACTTAACTAGTATATAACTTCATAGTCATTTTTAAAGCAATAGTAGTAGGACTACATCATTAACGTAAATGCAGTCCAACTAAATGGTTTCACTAAAGAGTACACACTGGCACGCTGTTCAGTAAGAAACACAGTCACTGCGTCTGGGAGGTGTCTGTCATCACATCATTCGGCTGGAATGTGGGGCCTGAAGCTTGCTGGTACTCGCTTCGTCGAATGCACTAGCGCTATTCCGTAGGCAGTGATGTTGAGCGTGGCGTGGGAAGAGCCACTCCCGAAATGATGAAAGGGGAGGAAAGCACGTTGGTTGTATTGCCACAGCATAACGCGCGCTGTTCTTCTAATATCCGCATGGTACAGCAAGAATCTGCGTGTATCAACTCCCAGCATCGCCCAGCGGATAAAATCCAATTAACAGTCACAGCACATCAGATTGCCAAAAGTCATCAAAAAGAAATACCGGTCGTGATGCAGCATTACAGGGCCTGACATCGTATATCAAACGAAGGTACAATGTCTGTTTAGTACTGCCCGCGGTGACGACCGCCTGTCACACCGCTGAAGCAACTTGTGAAATCCCAATTCAGCAACTTGTGAAATCCCAAATGTAAACAAAGGAACTAACAGCAGCAGTAGAAACTATTGGCTAAATGAGGCTAGTAAACCGACGTACTGGCCAATATGGTTTTGGATGTTTTCCCCTCCCATATCAACAGCAGAAACCATGTGTGAAACTTATTCAGTGAGACCTAAATAATAAAAGGCCATGTTTTGCAAATACATCAAGTGGCTGCTGTTTGTGAACGTGACGACGCACATTATAAAATCCAAAACTTTCAAGACAAACATATGTGAGATCTCCTTTGAAAGATCTTAACGTGACGAGTATATAGGTTTCAAGTGTATTTGGTATGTACCGCCTGGTATGGATCGTGTTACCTGTAGATATTTCACCTATAAACAATTGTGTGAGTTTGCAAGATAAATATATTAGGTAGGATCTCATTTGAAAAATCACGTCAAGAGAAATACCAATATATAGGTTTCACATGTTTTCCGTATTTTTGCAATGTTTTACAACACAGATGAAACAGCAGCAAGTTACACGACGGTAAAATCATACCTAATACATTTGAAACATAGTCTATTACTAAAAGTATGCAACCCATGTGCAGCACATGTAGTACCATGTTGCAACTGAAGTCGATGCGTAATGTTCGATAGCCTTAACTTGAAGGTGCCGTAGTGACGTAAAAAGCAAGTACACAGACTTCATAACACAAAAATCAGGCCGGTATCATGGGAAGGTTGCGTAAACATTCCCGACTTACAATACAATACAATACAATACAATACAATACAATACAATACAATACAATACAATACAATACAATACAATACAATACAATACAATAATACTTTATTAATCCCTCACTTCACGTCATTGTCTTAAGGCACACATGCCCGATTTTGAGGCCGATTCTTGAGCAGTTTCGAATCGGAGTGTGATCGGACCGGACTGCAAAAACGTGTGCACTGCCACACATTCCCCGACTTTATTTAGCCGACCGGTTTGAATCGAAGATCAAGGTCGTACCTGTTCAGCGAAATAGCTGCTAGTTTGGACAGTGATGATGATGTGCTTGCATTATCAGCAGTTTTACATCATATTCGGGAAGACTGAGGCGGGCGAAACATCGGCAACGAAGGTGGTTGACTGATCTTCCGCCATTTGCAAACTGGCTGAAACGACGTGCTTTGCGAGACGCGCTCTGATTGGTTGAGGCTTACAATCGGGGCCGATTCGGATCGGAAAAATAGAGCAGTTTCTAAACACCCGATTCCCAGCCGATTGCGATCGGATCGGATATATGACGTCATCCGATCGCAATCGGATCGGAATCGGCTTCAAAATCGGGGCACAACCGGCAAGTGTGGCGGGGCCTTTAGGCACGATGATGTAATCAGATAGTATACGGTCATTCAGTGCTAGAAGAAGCAGAGAAACGAATGTAACAAGACGGTAACTATTCTTCTGTCTGATAATTACGAGTCCTGCATTGAGCAGGATGTTTGTTTGCTTTGTTACGTCGGTGCAGGTGCAGAAAAAAAGAGAATACCGTTCCCTTCCCTTTTGTCATCTCATGCTGCCATTTGCTTTACCTACACACCCACTAACCCCGGCCAGGGCCTCAGTTATTTTGGGGGGCTCTAGAACCGAGGCCCCGAATACAACCGCAAAAAAATCCTTGAAATGATTAACTTACCGGATGATTTGACGGTGACGCAAAAGATATTTTGGATCCTCACTTTTTCGAACGTCTAAGTTCCCTTTAGATCTTATGGCGCACAATCAAATTGGAGCAGATCCGTTGCTTCGGTAAGTTGTTTTCGTCGTTAGCGGACCGGATACAAATCTCTGTGGGTTTTTTTAAAAGCAAAAACGTTATGCTTTCATCTCCGCCGCAGATTTGTCTTGGTAAAAGTATTAGCTGGTGGTACATTACTTAGTATTTTTATTTTTCTCCCGTAAAGAGCCTTCTCAAGGTGTGAAGTGTTTTCATATTACTGCAAGGAGGCGTCAAAGAAATTAAAAACAAAAATATAACGTCATCTAGCGGTCGAGTGACATAAATGTTTTCCTGTTGCCATCATTATATGCTAATGATGTGGAATCTATTTATCTCAAATTCTTCAATTTCTTGTGGACAAAATGGCGGGAGATATGAAATCTTTCACATTGCAGTAACTCACAGTGGCTTGTGCATTGACTAGAACCTTCTATATGAGTTTATGCTGGCGTAGGAGATCCAGGTAGGTTGCTTTTTCTGGTTTCTTCCTTTCTTTTTAAATATGTCTGTCGTTTAGCGCCGCGCCACGACTCCTACACGTTTTTAACATAGCGGGGACTGCAAGCGCTACGAGCTACCCCCCCCCCCCACCCGCCCCCCCCCTCACCCCCACACTCCCCGCCGCGCGCCACGACTCCTACGCGTATTTATAACATAGCAGGGACTCCAAGCGCCGTGGTGTTTGTAACCCTTCAAACACACACTTGGTTTGGTCAAAACACAAAAATACGAATCTATACTTACGTTGTTACGTTCTTTAAACGGTAAAAACGAGTGTTAGGAGAGCTTGGGCGGGGGAGGCATTGTGTCTAGTGAAGGGAGTGACCCTAGGGAACTTAAAGAAGACCTTCCTAAAGCTTTTTCATGGATTTGAAATAAGAGTGTTATCACCTTAAAAGACACTTGGAAAATACCTGTTCAAACGCGTGTCGCCCGCAACACTAGGCGTCGACTTTTTCCATAGGCGTTGCATACGTATACTAGTATTTATTACTAGTAATAGAAAGTTTATGATCTGATACCAACAGATCTGAATTTGACTCGTTAAGACCTTTCAAATTACATGATTTTTTATTTTCAAAATTGTCGATTTTACCTGAGGCTGGACAAGTGTGATTTGACGTGTATAAAACAACGGCCACTTGATGTTTTGTCCTGACTATGTTATTGAGGTAAACAAGTTTCATACATAGTTTCTGCTGTTGCATTTAGTTTTCTTCATTTCCTTACTCCACTAGTACTAGAGTATTCTGATGAAGATGAATATGCCATGAACAAATCAATCCAGTTCTTCACAACCCTTTTACTCACCTCCGTGGGAACCTGCAGCTGCAGTTCCTCAAAGTTAATCCTGGGATTGGGGTTGTTGTTGGCGAAGTGTAGCGACGGCACGATCTGGGAGTGACGCATCATCAACAACACCTTGATGATACCTGCTGCACCTGCGGCCGACTCCAGGTGTCCCATGTTGGTTTTGACGGTACCGATGTAGCGCGTACGGGAGACCGTGCTGTGCTCCTTAAAGAAGTTACCCACAGCATTGGCCTCGATGGGATCTCCGGCGGGAGTTCCGGTTCCTGTTGGATTGAATGAACTGATAGTGTCGGATATAATTATTACGACTTCCCCTAGTGGGACGATTTGTACTTATTTATTTTGTTTTTATTGAATGTGATACTCGGTGCTTATGTGCGTGCTACAGTTGAAAGTACTCCGCTTGAACCGTGCAGTGCGAGTATACGCAAACACCATGCACGGAGCGTACACCAAGTGCTTCACAGTTGAAATGCTCATGCGTATCTATGTCATTTTCTGGTTTATCGTCTATTTTCGCCGTCAGATTTCTGTGAGGTTTGCACTGTGTTAACACAAATAACTTCTTAATAAGCATTTCGGTGGGGTGGTCTGTAATTTTTAACTTACTGCTTTAACCCCTTGACGGCTTTAAAGCCGTAAGGTCCAACATCACAGGATATATTTTCAATCTCAGACAGAACTAAACAACATCAATCTGATAGTTACCGTGAGCCTCAATGTAGTCTAAGCGGTCGATGTCAATCTGTGGGTTGTTGTAGACGTGCTCCATCAGCTTGACTTGCTGGGTCATGGAGGGAGCGGACATGGGAGACACGGTACGCCCGTCCTGGTTAGACCCAGTCACTACAGTCGCCCAGATGTTGTCCCCGTCTCGCTCAGCCTGAACACGCACATAAAATACTGAACAATAAGATCTTCAAAAGATAAACGTATTGCGTTAACTTTAAAAAAAAAGATAAGTAGCTTTCTGTCATACTCACAAGCTGTCCGTTCACTTTCACGAATTAAACAATTGCTTTCAATTTCATTCTGTTCAGTTTGTTAGGAGGATTTGCACAAAGGTAGACGCTACCTCTACATCTATGAAAAATGACCTCTAAGCAGATTCATAGAGAATTTGACATCTTCACAGCCAAGGATCATCGATGAAATCTGAGCGTTAGAATTAATGAGGCATAGATCCCACGAGCCTCCTCCTTAGAAACAACAACAACAACGACAACAACAACGACAACAAAAAACAACAACAAGCAAACAAACAGTCAAGAAAAACAACGACTCCACAGACGATATATTTAGCTTGCAAAGTTTTTTATTCACAAATATAATGACAAAAACAAAATTAAAATCAGTAGATAATTCAATCCTCGACCAGAAAACGATTTTTAAAAATGAAGTGAGTCATTTTTGAGCGCTGACGAAGGAGCAAACAAGGTCAGTGTCTTTCGGAAAAGTCACAGTTCCATAGCAGGTGTGTGCACCTCTTGCTGCAACGACAGCGTTCAGCCGATTTCGCAATGAAAGGACCAGATCATATGCTGGGGAATGTTGTTCCAGGCATTTTCAAGTGCAGTTCGTAGCTGCTGGACGTTCTGGTCTGAAGCGGGAAGGTTTTGAACCCGACCATCAAGTGCATTCTAAAGATGTTCCACTGGTTTTAAATTTATTTCTGTAAAGAATAATTGTACCACAAAATTGCCTAGGTGTTGCCTTTTCAAAATTAGTCTGTCTTCTTCCACTGTAACACCTCATAAAGTTTTAGGGATGCAATCCACTTTGTACTAGTGGTGCTACCGGTAAATTCTGGAGGCGGCTTCTAGTACATGCGTTGTGTTTGCAATTTCAGGTTACGCCGTATGCCTACCTGATGAGACCCACCTTGGGTCGAAACCGGTCGTAGGCGGCAAAATCTTAAATCTATCCAGCAGGTCCAAGATATGTTTGGGAATATTCATGCACTAGCCTCCCCTCTCGGGGGGAGGACTGGATATTCTCCAGCGGGTTGCGGGGCGCCTGGGGGTAGTCCCTATTACTTTATGTAGTAGGTGTTCAGTGGAAGGCTCAAAAGATCTAATAAGCGATGCAGTCACAAAAGGACAGCTGATGTCCTGATGACACAATGCAAGCTTACCAGCCTGGAATTCCATGGCATTAGCACAGCATTCTCAGAATTTATTGAAAAATTATGTCCCTTGGAGCTACTCTGAGTGCATTTTTTGGCTTTGGGCGACGCTTTTGTTAAAAGTAAAGAATATATATATATATATATATATATATATATTATATATATATATATATATATATATATATATATATATATATATATATATATATATATATATATATATATATATATATATATATATATATATATATATATATATATGACGAGCAGTATACAGTATTATCCGAAAGAAACGCAACCCCTACCGTACGTGAATTCTACCGTAACGGACAGACATTTTATCTTTTCAGTGTGCAGTTCTCTCATGATGGGGTTTCAAATGTGTTTGGCTGACTGGAAGAAAAATATGCTGACAGTGCATTCTCCTGCTGTTTATGTGATGATGTAAGAAATCGATAGGTCTCAGAAACTACAAACATTAGGAAAAGGCAAATTGTGCGTACAGGTTGTTTATACAAAGGTTTAACTATAAGGTGCGTGAAAAGTTTGGTACCTCTCTTAATTTTGCGACGGCATGTTGCAGTTGGTGATATTTTTAGTCTAAACATCAACCTAATTCAGACCAGAAGTATGATTTATGATATAGTAAAACTGTTGCCGCAAGGATTTCATGTGAAAGGAAAACAGAAAATAGAGGTTGAAAACCCTTTAAGTTAGAAACATGAAACACGACGTTTCGGATCAAAGATTTATGATTTATAATGTTGGGGGTGATCAGTTATTTGCTCTCAGACAGTTGTAGAGACGCCACAAATGGCGTGTGGCAAGGGGGCATAACTCATGACGAGGAAACGCTGGTTCAGCAAAAATATATGCCTGATTTTTACTTAAATCACTTGTTTCGATCATTTGCTTGGCACCTGAATTCATATCAGATCCATCAAAAGTTAGTTTGCAACATACAATGCAAACATTTTAGAGTATGATACCAACAACACCAGTGCTTCATTTTACCTGAAAACCTCACTAAACAATATTTGATAAAATTATTTGATATCTGGTGTTGCACTTTGTGGGATTTTGGTTCTGATCTGCAGTCAGATTTGATCACCTGATGCAAGTTTACGTCAATTTCAACACCATAAATTGAACTTCCGGTCTGAATTCAGATTGTCGTTAGTGATAAAAAAAATCATCATAAAAAATCAAACAAACACCTGCCGATGCAAAACAAAGCGTATTAACAAACATTCCACGCACTTACTGATTAAACATTTGTATCCACTACTGCATGTGCAGTTTGCTTTTTCATGATGATTGTAGTTTTTGAGACTCATCGACTTCTTACATCGTCATCTAAACAGCAGAATAATGCACTTTCAACACTTTTTTTTTCGTCAACCAAAGAAATGTGAAAAACACATCATGGGAGAACTGCACACCAAAAATCGAGTGTGCTAGTGGTTGCTTTTCTTTTGGAAGATAGTGCATATTCCTCTAAACCTGGATTCAAGTGTGTGCTTGTTCGTGATTTTCTAGGGCTGTGCATAACGCCGTAAGCCGTACGGTCTAAAATTACAAGCCAGCGTACACATTACGAAAAAGTGAGAGCACTCACGTCTCGAAGGCGCTTAAGGATGACCATGCCGCAGCCCTCTCCTCTAGTGTACCCGTCGGCAGCGTCCGAGAAAGCGTGGCACTGGCCGGTAGGGGACAGCATATGGGCCTTACTCAAGTGCACAAACACATCAGGCAGAGTCAGGTAGTTGGTGCCGCCACAGAACGCCATGTCACAGTCACCTGAGGACAAATTACACAGGAGCTTTTAGTCGCAGGAAAACAAGAATAAACTCCACTCATATTACAGTTTAAGAGCTTATTCTTAGCGAAATATGAGTAGACTTCACCAAAAAGTGAACCTCTTCACTGGTAAGTTTCGCGAAACTATCCAAACGAAAGAGGCAAGAACATCACGAGAGCGCTCAAGTGCAATATCTCGTGATGTTCTTGTGCCTCTTGTTTTTAAAATTTGAATCCTTATTCCGCGGATGGGCGTTGAATTTGCCATGGTTTCATTGACAAGTTCAAAGAAACTGTTATGAGTCTAGTATGTAGTCTAAAGCTCCAAAATATAGGAATTTCGACCTTGGGACTCTAAGCAGGAGTGTGATATACATTTCAATTCGGAGAGCTCTGCAGTGCTTATATATATATATATATATATATATATATATATATATATATATATATATATATATATATATATATATATATATTATATATATATATATATATATATATATATATATATATATATATATATATATATATATATATATATATATATATATATATATATATATATATATATATATATAATATATATATATATATATATATATATATATATATATATATATATATATATATATATGTGGCGGGGAAGTGGCGCAGTGGTTAAGGCGTCTGCCTCCAATGCCAAAGGTGCGAGGTTCGATACCGGGTTCCGGCGTTGGATTTTTCTCCTCTGGTAAGTGTCACCGTCTGGGCAGTGGGCAGATGTTCACATCTGCACGGGACTTAGATGACCCCGACCCCCACGAGTCCCTTGCTGTCTTGCAGTCCTGGCCGCTTGGCTGCGGAAAGGCTAAGGGAGGAAACCCTTGACATCAAAGCCCCCGTGTCTCCGGGGAAGGCTTTTGAGCCAGAGACTAAGACAAGGACAGTCTGATATAAAACCTACGACCTGAGGACCTCGATGCCACCGTCCCAGCTTGCTAGGCCATGGCAAACGAACCAAGGGTTTAAAGGGTGGGGCCAGTACTGCGCACACTGCACTCCACCAAAAAGCTCCACCGCGCAGGCTTTAGGACGACGTGGGCAAGCCCTATAGAATCTTCGTTCGCGAAGTCAAGCCATGATGATGATATATATATATATTCTTTACTTTTAAACAAAAGCGTCACCCAAAGCCAAAAATGCACTAAATCAGGTTAGCTCCAAGAAACCGGTCGTAGGCGGCAAAAACCTAAATCTACCCAGCAGGTTCAATATCTGTTTGGGAATATTCATGCACTAGCCTCCCCTCTCGGGGGGAGGATTGGATATTCTCCAGCGGATTGCGGGGCGCCTGGGGTAGTCCCTATTTCTTTATGCAGTCGGTGTTCCATTGGAAGGCTCAAAATGATAGGTCCGTCATTCCTTCTCTCCCACTACCCTCTCTTTCTAGATCTAGTGAGCGATGCAGTCACAAAAAGGGCAGCTGATGTCCTGATGACACAATGCAAGCTTACCAGCCTGGAATTCCATGGCATTAACACAGCAGAGCATTCTCAGAATTAAAATGAAAAATTATATATATGTATATGGATCAACCACATGTCTTGTGGTATCTCTCCTTCCTGCCAGCACTGGAGTAGGACATCATGCAGGGGGGAGAAGAGGGTGGCATTGCAGTTCTTGATCAAGACCCGGGGGGAGGGGGGGGGGGGAGGGTCCCATCGTTGCCTGGGGCTTTGCTGTAATTTATTTAGTCCAAAGTTGTTTGTTTGTATGTGTGTGTGTGTGTGTGTGTGTGTGTGTGTGTGTGTGTGTGTATGTATGTGTGTGTGTGTGTGTGTGTGTGTTTGTGTGTGTGTGTGTGTGTGTGTGTGTGTGTGTGTGTGTGTGTGTGTGTGTGTGTGTGTGTGCGCGCGCGCGTATGCTATACATCAACCTATTCTTACAGCAACAAGGAAGTGCCTGATTTTTTTTTATATATCTCTCTTGCACTTAGCATGTTAATTGACTACTTTTTACAAAGACAATTTTTTTTTACATTAGAGATAGAAAAATTCAGAAAATTATCTTAGCATCAAAGCTCTTGTAATATTGAAACTTGACCTACTTTCAGCTCACGTGCAATGACATCATTTTACAGTGACGACTGGCACTCTGGCGTCATGTACTGCGCTATTAGGAACATTTGTCTGGCATCCAAAATATTGACGTCACATTACAAAGTAAATTACAAAGTAAAGTAAATCGCTTTCGCTCGTAGGATAAGGTTTTAAAACCACTCGAGTGAGATTCTCAGTATCACCTAAACACCGATGTAAGATTCTTCGTTTTCATCCCTAGGTCACACAACCAAAGCTTTAGCGCAAACCGTACCATGTGACCGGGATACCAAAACCCTTGTAGGTCACGTTATACATTTAAATTGGGAAGTTGAGGCAGTAAGAGGCCCCGTGTTTTTAAAAATAATTTTTGCCTTGTTTGAAAATTTGCAGTTGGGCTGAATGTTGGAATTTGCTGGAAATTTGTGGTTAGCTGAGAGGAGACATGTTTGGTGCTTTGATTCATACCATCCTGAGCTTATCCAGTGGACAATTGTGGGCCTATATTGAGTTGCCTTTGACGTAGTGATTTGAGGGGCACGCTGATTTCAGCTGTGCTTGGGTGTGGGGTTGGTAAGGAACCAGTTTCAGAGCCAAGAAATGAGACGGGTGATGTGCTGGTTTTTTTAATTTATTTTGTGCATGGCAAATGTGCAGCTGGTGGGCGGTTTTTTTTTTAGGGAATTGAAAAATTAGGGGATGACTGGGACTGACTAAGGCTAAGAGACTGGACAGTACGGAAACAGCACTGTGGTCCGTGGCCTGTGGCGACAAATGTCCGACTTTTTGTAGCCCTCTTTCTGACGCGTCTTGGATGCCAGTTTTGTTCTATAAAAGATCATCAACACGGTCTAAAGTACAAAGTTACTTAGTGTTGTTCGAAACAACAGGCACACTACTGGAGACGGCAACGTCATAAAAGATTTTAAATTACGTCATAATTCGATTATGTATAAATGTTAATTCCTTTGTCTGTCAGTCATGTCTGGCGTGATCCAGGTCGGAAGATTTCTTCTTGATTTCTTTTACGAAAACATTGGAGGAATGAAAACAAATACGTTATTGGTAGCAGGGGCTTGCTGCACGGACCCTTGTAGGCTTTCGGGGGTCAAAGGAACCATTGTACCCCTCAGGCCTTCGGCCTTGGGGGTACAATGGTTCCTTTGACTTCCCTTAGGCCTACAAGGGTCCGTGTAGCAAACCCCTGCGACCAATAACTTATTATATTTCTTAAACACCTCCTTCTTTGCTGCCTTTGAGCGGGAAAGCCGTATCGCACACGTGTGATGCAGCTTGGCTGTATCACACGTGTGTGATACAGCCGTGTTGCGTGAACGGCCAAGTGTGCACAATATTGTCTTGTAGAAAATCTGGTCAACAATAAGGTACGGGCACACACGATATTAAAACTTGACCTACTATCAGCTCACGTGAAAAGACGCCATTTCACATAGACGACTGGCACTCTGGGCGTCATTTATTGAGCTATTACGTCATCATGTAGAAACATTTGTCTGACATCTAAAAGAATCACTCACATTTAAAAGTAAACGACGTCATGTTCATTGCCAAAGACACAGTGGCTTTGTTGCTGTCAGGCGTGTACCGAAAACCAACTCACACCTGATTTATGCCAGGTGAGTAAGAAATAGATTCTTACATCGGTGTTTAGGTGATACTGAGAACCTCACTCTCGTGTTCTTAAAACCTTATCCTACTCGCTTTCGCTCTTAGGATAAGGTTTTAAGATCGCTTGAGTGAGATTCTCAATATCACCTATGACACCGATGTAAGACTCTATATATACAGTGTATATACTGTCTTTGATATAATTTGACACCCTAGCTCATACCAGTATCCCGATGACGCTTCTTTGAGTGTTCCAAACTATGACGTCACGGATGTATCCATTTGTTGAGCGAATTCCCGCGGTCTAGGGGCCGGTTGCGTGACAAGGGGGCTAAATTAGACGCTCAATCTCCTGCATAAAGCCTACCTGCAAGATAGCTAGTTGACAGCTAACTTGATTCACTAAATAGGTTGCATGTCCTGAATTTACCTTGCAGCTAAGTAGCTTGCAGCTGAAGCACCTAGCTTGAAGATAGCGAATGTCAATTACAGCTGTGACGTCAACAATATTCTTTATCAAGTTCTACTGTGACGTCAACATTTCTTCTGTTACATTATGTGCAGAAATTTACGTCCAATACTGCTCTAAGTGTAGGTTCCATGGAGAATGTTGGTTAAAGTCGGAAACAACTCCGCATTTTGCTGTCTGGCCGTGTCATCCAAGAAATGTTAAACTATTCCCGCCGTGAGATGGCCTTAGTCGCCTGCTCGGCGTTAGACCCAAATAACTAAGTGTTAAACATTTGTTTTTTACAATCTGTATCAGTTTTATGTAGGGAATGAAAAGAGTGAAATGTAGCACAGTGCATGTATAGTTGCAAATGAAATCAAAGACTAGATCTTGTAAGCTACAATCAGACAAATGCAATGGTCATTTCAACTTATCAGTGCCGCCGGTCGGAACAACTCTATCATGATTTTGAGCCTTCCACTGAAACACCCATTGCAAAAAGCATTAGAGACTACACACAGGCGCCCCGCAGTCCACTTGAATATATTCAGGTCTCCCCACTCCCCCGGGAGGGGATGAATATACTTACAATATACACTGGACCTACTATTAGGTGGATTCAGGTTTGCCGCTTACGACCGGTTTCGCCCCAAGGAGCGGGAAGATGGGGGGGGGGGGACGAGGGGGTTAATGGGGGGGGGGGGTGAGCGGGGTGGGGTGTGGGCGGGGTGAGGGGGGGGGGGGCGGGACGGGAGGGGGGCTCATCAGGTAGGCATACGACGTAACCTGACAATTGCAAACACAACGCCATAACTAGAAAGCACCTCCAGAATTTACTGGCAGCACCCTATTATGCATCCTTAAAGCTTTATGTGAGGTTTCAGTGGAAGACAGACTATTTTGGAGAGAGAGAGAGAGAGAGAGAGAGAGAGAGAGAGAGAGAGAGAGAGAGAGAGAGAGAGAGAGAGAGAGAGAGAGAGAGAGAGAGAGAGACTCAAGACTCAATCGTTTTATTGTTTAGGCCATCGGCCCATCACATGAAAACTCTGGTAAAACGTACAACAACGACGACAACAACAACAACAACAAATTACAAAATGAAACAAAGTCGTGCACACACTCCAGGCGTATTTTATGTCGCGTCATGAAAAACGAAGCAAGTTCATTCTTGCCAAAAATGGACCAGCTGCGTTTTTCAAAATAGGGCGGCAGTGTTGGCAAGCCCGTGAGCCAACAAATAGCAGCGGACCTCACGGCGGCGTTTTAAACTGTAATAAATGAATCGGGCAACATTCTGCACCGACTCTCTGTCATTAAGCAGACGACTAAGGGAACCATAACTGGCATAAAGGGTGTATTTAGTAGGAATAAACTTTTGTCTAAGGTCTTCAAGTGATCTGCAATCAAACAAAAAAATGCATTTCGTCCTCAAATCGGCAGTTGCATAATGGACAAAAAGGCCAAATTGGTATCATTGGTATATCTGAATTTGTGCGTTTTAGAGAGAACGAGAGAGAGAGAGAGAGAGAGAGAGAGAGAGAGAGAGAGAGAGAGAGAGAGAGAGAGAGAGAGAGAGAGAGAGAGAGAGAGAGAGAGAGAAAGAGAGAGAGAGAGAGAGAGAGAGAGAGAGAGAGAGAGAGAGAGAGAGAGAGAGAGAGAGAGAGAGAGAGAGAGAGAGAAACAAAACAAAACAACAACTAATATTTATTATCTATATCATCTCTCACCAGCTTTGATGGCCTGAGCCCCCAGATGCACGCTGACGAGGGCGGAGGAGCAGGCAGTGTCGATAGTCATTGAGGGCCCTCGGAGGTCAAACACGTACGACACGCGAGCTGCGATAATAGAGTTACTGATGCCAGTGGCGGTGTAGTTGCCCACATTAGTCGACGCCGCCGTGAATAGACCGCGATAGTCAGAGTTCATGGCACCTGGGCAAGGGATAAAATGGATATTACAGTAAAATAGTGGTAGTGATGATGATGATGATGATGATGAAGATGACGATGACGACAATAATAATAATTATTATTATTATTATCAATGGGCCTATATGGTGCCTTACTCCTAATGAGATGGAACGACGATAAATGTTCAAGGATAATGCCAGATCAAATTGGCGCTCTACGGGCACCATGCTAATCTGACACTCCACCTGAAATACTATCATTACCGCTGGTAACAGTCTTTACAGACGCTCTCTGGCATTTTGTCGTATCGATGTTTATGGCTGCTAAGATGTTAGTAACGGTTTTGTGTTGAGTTTGTCTCCTATCGTTACAAACAGCACATTCGTTTTCTTGAACTTAAAAGCGAACTGTTCCAGAGCAGGCTTTGATCGCCGACACAATGGGTTCTCAGTGTTGTCTTGACTCAGCTAAGACTTTTCTACCCTTCGTTTCACAATCCATGTGAGTAGGCACGCGTAACAACAGTTTTTTACTGGTGAGGCGGGGCTGAGGGGGGAGGGGAAGGGGGGGGGGGCGTAGGGGAGCTACCTGCTTTAGACCAGAACGGGTTAACTTTTTGAGACGTGCCGCATCCGGATTCGCGGCGCAAAGCCGCGAATTCGGATGCGGCGCGTCTCGAAAGAGTTAATAGCAATATTTCCTTTATTTAAATGTTCTTAGTATTTCTTACAATAATGCTGACAAACGGACTAATTCAACTTTAAGAAGCTTGAAACTGATAAAATGAAAGACTTTTCTGCTCCTTTTCTCCTTTGTACACAGCAGAGTTTCAGTGATGCGCACGAGTGACAGTAAAAAAAAAACAACTCCGTTTCTATTCAAACGGATTATAAAAGGAATTTAGGTCAAGACAACATTGAGAACATCAGTTGTCTTGGTAATTTTTAGCAATCAAAGCCCTCACTGTAGCAGATCGCTTTAGAGTTAACCATTTTTGCAGCATTATTGTAAGGCATAATGAGAGCATCAATAAAGGAGACATGCGAACTATTAACTCTTTACTGCCTGGACCAGGATGCTTTAAGTAAACTACTGAAATTGTTCTATGTACGCTTTCAAGTAAGTTGTTGTTGTTAGTTGTTGTTGAGGTGTCAGTGATAAAAATGATGATAACGATGCTGACTTGTTTACTTAAATAACGCGCGAACGCCTGTGCTAAGACTGTGTGCACGGCCGCGGGATGGTCGTTGCGTCAGTCATTACTCCTAACACGGGTAGCAGTAAATAGTACCAAGGTTGGTCATATCCGAGAATCCGCCTTGGGATGGCCTGAGTCGCCTGCTCGGCGTTAAACCCCAATAACTAACTAACATATCCGAGAACAGGCAGTCGAGTCGCGTTATTTAGATTATCCTTCACACAACTGCATACACAGCACATACTGAATTCCTACCTTCTCAAGCGTGTCCGGATTCTATTGTTTAGTCTATGTCATCCAATCGGGTACCTAGTTTAGGAGCGCCGTATAAGTTGGAAAACCTACCAACGGGTCACTCCGACCGCATCATGTCCATGCGCCTCCCACTGAGACATCAGCAATACGTCACCCTTCTCAGTGTGTACTCCCCAACCCTCCTGGCAGAGCCTGCAGAAAAAGACAAGTTCTACTCTGACCTGCGCAGCCTCCTGCAGAGCACCCCTGCAGACGACAAAGTCATCATCCTTAGCGACTTCAACGCCAGAGTGGGCCAAGACTCTGAAGCCTGGAAAGGAGTCCTCGGCAAGCATGGCGTTGGGAACTGCAATGACAATGGTCGCCTACTGTTGGAGCTCTGTGCAGAGCAGCAACTTGTCATCACCAACACTACTTTCCAGCAAAAGGACAGTCGAAAGACCACCTGGATGCATCCTCGCTCCAAGCACTGGCACCTTATCGACTATGTCCTAGTGCGTCAGAGGGACCGCAGTGACGTCCTCCTCACCAGAGTGATGCCCAGCGCAGAGTGCCACACTGACCACCGCCTTGTTCGCTGCAAACTCAGGCTCCGCCTCAAGCTGAAACCCAAGAAAGGGGGCCCTCCCAAGAAAAAGCTTGATGTTGCCAGCCTTCAGCGTGACGACAAGAAAGCTGCCCTTCAGGCCGATTTACAGCGCATGCTCAAAGACACAGTTGATCCAGCAGACTCCTCTCCTGAAACACTCTGGGAACAACTGAAAACTGCTATTGTAAAATCCTCTGTGGAAGTCTTGGGCTTTTCTAGAAAGAGGAACAAAGACTGGTTTGACGAAAACGACGTAGAGATCCAGGAACTTCTAGCAAAAAAAGAGCCGCCCACCAGGCCCACCTAGCCCAGCCTTCCTGCCCTGTGAAGAAGTCTGCCTTCCGCCTCATCTGCAGCAGTCTCCAGCTCAAGCTTAGAGAGCTCCAGAACGAGTGGTGGTCCAGACTCGCACAGAGGACCCAGCTCTGCGCTGACAACGGTGACTACAGGGGCTTCTACAAAGCACTGAAAGCAGTGTATGGCCCTAGGCACCTGGTACAAAGTCCCCTGCGAAGCGCCGATGGACAGACACTCCTCACAGATAATACCTCCATCTTGAACCGCTGGTCGGAATACTTTCAGGACCTCTTCGGCGCTGAACGCACTGTTCAAGAAACAGTCATCCTCCAAATCCCACACCTTCCACTAAAGGTTGAATTGGACGAACCGCCCACCGCCGAAGAGGCCCTCACAGCCATCCACCAGCTCAAGAGTGGCAAAGCAGCAGGCATTGACGGAATCCCGCCAGAGATCTGGAAACATGGAGGCCCAGCACTGCACAACAAGCTCCACGACCTCTTTCTCTGCTGCTGGGAAAAAGGAACACTACCAAAGGATCTCCGTGATGCAGTCATCATCACCCTGTACAAGAACAAAGGAGAGAAGTCTGCCTGCTAATGTGGAATTACCCTGCTGTCCATTGCCGGGAAAATTCTCGCAAGGTTGCTCCTGAATCGGCTGGTACCTGCCATCGCTGAAGACCACCTCCCAGAGGGCCAGTGTGGTTTCAGAGCCAACAGGAGTACCACCGACATGGTCTTTGTGCTGAGACAGCTTCAGGAGAAGTGCCGCGAGCAGAACAAAGGGCTGTACGTAACGTTTGTCGACCTAACAAAAGCGTTTGACACTGTGAGCAGGCAAGGTATGTGGCAGATCCTGGAGCGACTAGGTTGTCCCCCAAAGTTCCTCAACATGATCGTCCAGCTCCACGAGGACCAGCAAGGCCAGGTCAGACTAAACAGTGACCTCTCAGAACCATTCCCCATTCGCAACGGCGTGAAGCAAGGCTGCGTGCTGGCACCGACCCTCTTCACCATCTTCTTCAGCATGATGTTGAAGCAGGCCACAGTGGACCTCGACGATGACGACGCAGTGTACATCAGGTATCGTCTCGATGGCAGCCTGTTCAACATGAGACGACTGCAGGCCCACACGAAAACCCTAGACCAACTGATTCGTGAGCTGCTCTTCGCTGATGACGCTGCCCTCGTTGCACACACAGAGAGAGCCTTGCAGCGCATTACGTCCTGCTTCGCAGATGCTGCCCAGCTCTTTGGACTTGAGGTCAGTCTGAAAAAGACAGAGGTCCTTCATCAGCCGGCACCCAAGGAAGAGCATCGCCCTCCCCACATCACCATCGGCGAGTCCGAACTGAAGTCTGTACACCAGTTTACCTACCTTGGCTGCATCATCACGTCAGACGCCAAGCTGGACAAGGAGCTGGACAACAGACTAGCAAAAGCGAACAGTGCTTTCGGGCGACTATTCAAGCGGGTGTGGCACAATCAACAGCTGAAAAAAGGCACCAAGATCAGCGTGTACAGAGCTGTCGTCCTCACCACCCTGCTGTACGGTTCCGAGTCCTGGGCCCTCTACCGCAGCCAACTACGACTGCTCGAACGCTTTCACCAGCGCTGCCTGCGTACCATCCTCAGCATTCACTGGAGTGACTATGTCACCAACGTCGAGGTCCTTGAACAGGCGGAAACTGTGAGCATCGAGGCTTTGCTGCTGTGGACACAGCTTCGCTGGGCGGGGCACGTCTCCAGGATGGAGGATCATCGCCTACCCAAGATCACTCTGTTTGGCGAGCTCGCCACTGGACACCGAGACAGAGGGGCACCAAAGAAGAGATACAAAGACGGTCTCAAGAAGTCGCTTAGTGCCTGCCAAATCGACCACCGCCAGTGGTCTTCGCTTGCTGCGGACCGTGACACCTGGCGCTCCACCATTCACAAGGCAACCGTCTCCTTTGAGGACTCTCGCAGAGCTAACCTTAAGGACAAGCGGCTTAGAAGAAAAAACAGAGTTGTCGTAACTCAGAACCCTGACCAGACCTTCCCCTGCAGCCACTGCGGTCGAACCTGCCTGTCCCGGATTGGCCTCCGCAGCCACGAAAATGCCTGCAGACGACGTGGGCAAGCCCTATAAAATCTTCGTTCGCGAAGTCAAGCCAAGAAGATACCTGCGGCCTGTCATGTAGCGCGAGTAGTACTGAAGCCTATGCACACGAACAGCTATCACCTAAGACACCGAGAATAGTGACTTTTCCCCTTATGAGAGCAGCGACACCGCACGGCAGCAGGAGAAGACAAATCAGTTCAGCTAAGTCGACCATTCATCTTGATCTGTGCAGGCCACGGACCACAGTGCTGTTTCCGTACTGTCCAGTCTCTTAGACTTAGTCAGTCCCAGTCATCCCCTAATTGTTCAATTCCCTAAAAAACACTGCTGCACATTTGCCATGCACAAAATACCAAAAAAACAGCACATGACCCGTCTCATTTCTTGGCTATGAAACTGGTTCCTTACCAACCCCACACCCAAGCACAGCTGAAATCAGCGTGCCCCTCAAATCACTACGTCAAAGGCAACTCAACATAGGCCCACAAATGTCCACTGGATAAGCTCAGGATGGTATGAATCAAAGCACCAAACATGTCTCCTCTCAGCTAACCACAAATTTCCAGCAAATTCCCACATTCAGCCCAACTGCAAATTTTCAAACAAGGCAAAAATTATTTTTAAAAACACGGGACCTCTTACTGCCTGAACTTCCCAATTTAATTGTATACCGTGACCTGAACTTGTCCCACCTGAACACCGTTCAATCTGCCATCAGTGCAACCCTTAGACAATAGCTAAGTCAAACCCAAAGTGACACCCTTGAAAGTTGCTGCATCTTTATGTTATGGCCCATTATGTGAAGTGCCTTGATGCGGCGTTTACAATGCTGTTGATTTGTTGGATCATGCATATCTGATGCCATGAAAAACAGCCTAGATATGGTCAGAATGCCTCCAAAATTGGCATATACATCAAGTAATATATCTGATCTTCAGAAATGTTGCATTTGAGACACAGGCACACGAGAGTGTTTTTTTTTTTCATATTTTTCCATTGCCTACCCCCCTACTTTTTCTGTTTTTCCAAGTTTACACACGCATGCAATACAGTCAAACTGACTTCTGGTGGGCTGGACAACTTAAAAAAGTTACCTTGACACTGACACTGATGAAAAATGAGCTTTCAGACCCAAGGCCATTTCCTTGTGTATCTTAGGGCAGCCCAAAAGACAACACCCAGGCATCCTCATTGACCCTGTTGTCTGGTGACAACAAGCTGGAAGAGGCCTGTAACCAGCTGCCATGCCCTATATGCTGCTGGCAATCTTTCCCTAGGCAAAAGGGGTCATGAAACAGCTCTGCAATTTAAACATTAAGTCTATTGAGCTATCCCACAGGAAAAAGACTACACAAAACAACCAAAACTATGCTACGCGGGACACGCCGCATACGCTAACAAGTGTCTGGAGTGCTGATTTAGGAGGTAGCATAGAAAAATGGTTATGTACAGTTCATTTTTATATAAAACACACTTGTCAGAGTCTCAAAACACCTCAGCTCATCTTGCAGATGCAGTAGGCATGTGTGTGCCAAACTTGTGAACACTCCTGTAAAACCCTGTACTGGTGCCCGCAACTGCTGGTCCCATAACAATGCACTCAAATGAGCTTTACTCAGTGTACAAGTGCTTGTGTTTGGCTTAAAATAGACACCAGAGACATCCCTCATGACAATTACAGCAGAACGACACCTCAGATGCAACCAGTGTAGCAGTACCATGCAAAATAACACTTCTGCAGGTCACATTATTTTGACCGCTTATTTCACTCTGAGGTCAGCTGTCTGATGAAATGCACATGCTAACACTGTTTCATTGTAGTTTTTATCTTAACCTTTGACCTTAAGCCCCCAACCCCCCCCCACCTCCAACCCAAACCCCTACCCACCCCACCCTACACGCACCCCACACAACTTCAATAACTGAAAGAGTGAATTTTTTTTTAACGCATTTATCAATCAGAACACCCCAAACCCCACCCCTTTCAAGGTCAAGGTCAAAAGTCACAGCTCATGGTCGAAGGAAAGACTCATGACTACCTGTAAGACAAAAAATAAATGAGTAAACACACTAAACCTAGCTCACAGTGCAGGTAAACAGGGTGTTGCCACGCAAAACATGCCAAAACGCCTATAAAACTGCATGCACAGCGATTTTTGGGCAAAATTTCAAATTTTTCATGATTTTCTTACTTTTCCAACTGCAACCATCCAAACTCATTGATATGGTTACACTAAACCAGTTTCCGGTCTATGTCACATATGTCATGTGGTGCACCTGACAGGCCACCGACCACAGTGCTGTTTCCGTACTGTCCAGTCTCTTAGACTTAGTCAGTCCCAGTCATCCCCTAATTGTTCAGTTCCCTAACACTACCGCCCACCAGCTGCACATTTGCCATGCACAAAATACAAAAAAAAAAACACAAAAAAACAGCACATGACCCGTCTCATTTCTTGGCTATGAAACTGGTTCCTTACCAATCCCACACCCTAGCACAGCTGAAATCAGCGTGCCCCTCAAATCACTACGTCAAAGGCAACTCAACATAGGCCCACAAATGTCCACTGGATAAGCTCCCACATTCAGCCCAACTGCAAATTTTCAAACAAGGCAAAAATTATTTTTTAAAAACACGGGACCTCTTACTGCCTGAACTTCCCAATTTAAATGTATACCGTGACCTGCAGTCTCACTAGGGGAATGAACTCTTCCGGTCACCTTCGAAATTGTAACACAATTACCTCCCTTCTGGCCGCGGAGTCACGTGACTGACTACCATCGAATGTCAACAATAGTATGGCGGACGACGGTAGGAAGGCCAGTGTGGTACCGTCATAGGACACAACGAGATGTTGCTGGGACAAGCATGGACGGGAAAACCTTTTTTTTTTTTTTTTTTTTTTTTTATTAAAGGAAAACACTTCGAAATCTTCAGCTATGCGGGAAAATGGTGCATCTTACCGTGACAACAAGCATTGCAGCAACAATGTTAGGTTGCTTGCTACGACGATTCACAAGGGAGGTACTCATTATTTACCATTTCGAAGGTGACGGGAAGAGTTCATTTCCCAAGTGAGACTCCACAAATAAAGATAAGTGAATTAATCAGTCGACTTTTTGGTGGAAAACATGACATTAAAAAAAAAAAAAAAAAAAAAAAATACTGCTAAGAACTGAAATGACTGATGACAATCGAAGCGAATTCGTTCTTAGAATCGTAGAAGGTAGGAATTCAGTGTGTACTATTTTCTTAGTACTACCCGTGTGAGGAGTACTGATGACGCAACGACCATCCCGCAACCTGTTTGTTGGTGCGCCTGAGCCTGTTACGCGCGTGTGTGTGAACGTACCGACATATACTCCAGTGCTGGAGCCGGCCAGCTGAGCTTTGGTGATGCCAGCGTTCTCCAGCGCCATGTGGGCACAGTCCAGAACCAGGCGCTGCTGAGGATCAGTTTGGTCCGCTTCGAAGTCATTGATGTTGTACAACCGGTTATCCCACTCGTCAGGACTGTAACACAAATAGATATGTGTGCATGTCCGAAATCACGACAGTACAGCCGTTTATTCCACTCGTATCTCACGCAACAATAGCCGGTATACACGGTGCTTAGACATTAGGGTTTGAGTGGATTACAGAAAACAAAATTTTCACCGAGTATTTTTATTTGGTTTAGCCCGGGATGCGACATTCCGGCTCCACCAAATAACATACGAGGTAAACAATTTTCCTGTAATCCACGAGAGCCGAATTTCCTAGGCATTTTACACCACGTACCTCTTTCTACTTACTATTTTTATGGGCTGAAATATGACCAAAACAGCCTTCAAAGGGAACTCAGTCCGCGGCATGTGTAGGTTTTGCGCCTCTAAAATTACAAATGTGCGCCTCTAAAATTACAAATGTGCAAACCCGATAGTTATCGCTCATACAAATCCGATAACTTCAAAACAAAGTTAATGAATTATTTTAACCTGTATGCTTGCGCCCAGAATAAATTTGTCGAACTATTTATGGAAAGTTCCCCCTTGACAATCTTGCTTTTCACAAAAAATGGACTTGTCTCAGTTTGGCTCCACAAAGCAGGACGGTTATCGGATTTTCTGTCTGCTGTAGTTTTCATATGTTTTGAATGACCACTGACGTTGAAGGAGCTAATGATTTACAGGGAAAACAATATCACCCTACATCTATCTGTTCCTTGATTCGGTGGCTTAGGAAGATAGTTTTCACTGCGCACCCGGCGTACATGGTATGCTACTGACTTAGTTCCGCTGAGTTGGTATACCTCGCCATGTACCTAGGTTAAACGCACCAGTGGCGCCATTACTGCGATTTTCGCATCTGTCTGTCAGGTCGCTCGGACTGGTCCTGTGCACCAGAACTGCGCGCGCAGATATGCTTCTGCACTTGTAATGTGGTCTCGTACGTTCCAGCGGAAGATTGTGATCGCAGTCGAACCCCCCCCCCCCCCCTCCCCCCGAGCATAATATTTTCGAGGGCGTACGTCCCTGCTGGAAAAAGAAAGGTCTCCGGGGGTAGTTCATTCTCGTAATAACTTGCTTATTCCTGAACCAAGTCCCATTGCAGTGCACTCGTCAGTCTCTGGCACTACGGCAACGACGGTGCTTTCTGCCGTAAAGCGACGCAGATGTCGAAGAATCACCACCATTGAGAAAAAAAAAGCTATTTTTAAAATCTGCCAACTCGTGTAATGTTCGTCGTCACGTGCTAGGATAAGGATGCATTATTGTTGGATTGAACATGGGAAAGGGTTTATTCTTTATTCGTCTTTTGCGGCAAGCAAACGTCACATGATTCTTTCTCCGAGATTGTTCATTACAAGTGCAGAGAGCACAACTCTAAACCGATCTGGTGCACAGGACCGATTCGAGCGACCGGTCAGGTGCGAAAATAGCAACAATCGCGCCGCTGGTGCATGTCACCTAGGCACAGGGTGAGGTATACCAACTGAGCCTTAGTTCCAGCCTAAACAAAATATGACACAACGGGGCACTAGCATTGGTCGGTTTTACTATACTATACTGTACTATACTATACTATACTATACTATACTATACTATACTATACTATACTATACTATACTATACTATACTATACTAATTAATATTAGTTTGTATTACAAATTAGGCTTTGCCAGTGGGTTTTGTTGCCGCGAGGGTCCGGTCACAGGGGTCAATGTCGGAGGTAAGAGTCGAGGGTTTAGAGACAGTCTAGAGACTCTTGCCTCCGAAATTTACCCCCCCCCCCCTTTCCACCCCCTTGCCCCTCCCCGATCGGACCTGAGGGGCACCAAGAACCAATGGCAAAGCCTAACTCGTAATATGACAGTTTTGTCTTCAACTGTACGAATATAAAAGCACACAGGCTCCCCTTAAGGTCAGCTCAAAAGCTGAAAAACGCTGTGAGACACGGACGTATTATAAGGTTTGGAGTGCCGATCTGAATCCGAGTCAGAATATTTTTTTCAGTCATCCATAACCCTGAATAGGACAGCATGACATGCGCAAATGGCAAATAATCGGCTTACGATCGGCTTACGGACTTCACATCTGCATTAACCCCATCACAGCCGAACAACAAACAAATCGAAATGTTAATAGCACGATCCCCTAAGTTCAACAAGGAACGGTGGCGTAGAACGATTTTTGGCTATGTATATGGCAAAACGTCTAAAAGGAATTTTAAAAAAAACACGACGGGGTGTGTGTGTGTGTGGGGGGGGGGGGGGGGGGGCGGGGGGAGTCTGTTTCAAGAATGACGTGACCAATTCATACTGAGCAGAGCACCATGTTCAATATACCTTTCGAAAACCTGAAACTTGTATATCATTATTATCCCGATTTATGCAGAACAAAGATACCTATTCATGTGCTTGTAAAAAGAGCTTTACGGCCAAATGTATGGAGGTATGACACAGCTACTAATTTATAAGAGGAGGTATGGACCCGTCTTTAAAAAAAATAAACCTAACCCACAAAGTCCCTTCTATATGAGAGCTGTCCTCGCTGTCAATGGTCTCTACCTTTTGTCTTTGACCTGATTCTGATGTTGAATTATCTCATATTGAAAAAGTCTCGCAGATCTGCCAATGCGTCAGTGAGTTCCATAAGGGGCGCAGGACATATGCGCCATTGATTTGTCAAACGTCATTTGTCATGACGCAAGTTTTAGTTTTACGTAATTTTATATTTTACGTGATATGAGTTTCACTTTCGCTTCGTAGGCTTGAGAAAATTGTGATAAAACTAGAACTTGACGATACAATTTCAGTCTTGCTATAATTTGTGTGAAAGCAGGTTGACTTTACCTAGCTACATGATATACTAAGTACACGGGTCACCTGCATGATCTGAAAACGCGTTGATGTGCGTGTGCGTGTTAGTGCGCGCGCGCGCGCGCTCCAAACATCTCCAAGAGACATAGATCCTCGTGCGCCTAGAGGGCGCATGAGGATCTATTCCTCATGGAGATGCGCGCATGTTTGTGTGTGAGAGAGAGAGCAGTGGCGGATGGGGGGGGGGGCGGGGGCCCAATGGGGCCCTGCCCCCCCCCTCCCCCATCAGCCCTGACCGAATTTTTTTTTTGGGATGGTTATTTGTGGAAGTTGTGTTTTACTATTCAATGGTCTTCTTTTGTTGCATGGTGTATTTTACAATTATCTCACGGCAACCTAAGTGCCAAAAGCGGTGCTGTGTCCCGAGATGAAAAAAGAAAGAAACGTTTTAACAAATAAAAATCGTAACCTCTGCAAACTTTAAATATGTCTCAGAAACACCCCCCCCCCTACACCCTCCTCCCCCCCCCCCCCAAAAAAAAAAAAAAAAAAAAAAAAAAAAAAAGAAGAAGAAAAGAAAGAAACACGCGTAGAGAGAACGGTTACAACACTATAGTACAATTTTAAAGAAAGTCCCAAAAAGAAAAGCACCACGAAAGAATAATTTCAACACAACTTGTTGGTAATTGGTTTTTTTTTTAAAGCGCATTTCTTTCTTTGTTATGATTTTATGCTCACCTGATAGTCACTGTTTTGGTCTGGATTTCTTTTGTATGACACAGTTTAGAAAACTGGGGGGGGGGGGAGGGGGAGGGAAAGGGGGAGGGCTGTTGGGCCCCCCTCGTCGAGACACCCCTGGATCCGCCCCTGAGAGAGAGAGAGAGAGAGAGAGAGAGAGAGAGAGAGAGAGAGAGAGAGAGAGAGAGAGAGAGAGAGAGAGAGAGAGAGAGAGAGAGAGACGTCATATTTAGAGTATTATGTCGGTGTCTGCGTGGTGACGGAGTTGCCTTTTTTTTTTTACGTCACCGCCACTGACTTTCTCTAGAAGTAAAGGTTTTTAGTTTTTTTTAGTTTTTTTCTGAAAAGAATTACTTTTTTTACTAAAGAACTTGAAAGGTTACAAAGCTGGCTAACGAACTCATCCAATGTCTTTCTCTAAACTAGCGATATGCAAAAGTTCAAGAGTATGAAAAAAATTACGAACTCTAATCTGGGTCAACCGACTTCCTATAAACGGTTGTTTATGTCTTCAATGAGACATTCAATTACAATATTTTGCCAAGTTTCAAGCTTGTGTGTACAGAAATATCGGAGATTCTCTTGTTTACATACATACGCACACACATACATACGCACATACGGCGCTTCGCGCCAAATGTACGTTCAACAGCGAGGTTAGCGTAACTAGACATGACGTAATTTTTATC
Organism: Semisulcospira habei; assembly: GCA_036245525.1. Classification (NCBI taxonomy): domain Eukaryota; kingdom Metazoa; phylum Mollusca; class Gastropoda; family Semisulcospiridae; genus Semisulcospira; species Semisulcospira habei. Next base: position 111,170,740 of record BTPG01000005.1, read on the forward strand.
TTGTTACTTCAATTGTTCCGCGACCCGTCCGAAAAAGTCCCTTCTATGAATAGAAGGAACATAAAAAGGAGGAGTGAATGAGTGAGTCGAGTTATGGGCAGGGAAAAACTGACTCTGAATTTCTGCGCGACTGGTACTCGAGTGTTGGACGGTAAGAGTGTTGGTCTCGTTAATAACCGGGTGTGCCTCTGACAGGCAGTATCGGCTTCAATAAACATCACCTCCAGCGGCTCGCGTCAAGCTTACATCTTATGGTCTGTTGTAATTAATTAGTTCTTTAACAAAAACACACAAACAAAATACAAGATACCTTTATTTACCATATTGACAATGCCAATTAACACTACTCACGCCTTGATGAGGCCCGCCCTCTTGACGTAAGACTTGCCGGGACTGGTGGAGTCCGCACTGTAGTAGGCGCCTACGTTCCAACGTTCAGGTGGGATATCGATAACGTGATTCTCTCCGTTCACCAGCACCCTCCAAAATTCATCCAGGTTGTCCGCGCCTGGCGTGATGCAGCCAATACCCACGATGGCAATGGCGTCATCCGGATAGCTGAACATGATGATGTCACACTTGTCCTTGGTAAAAAAAAAGAAAATAGAATTAGTCTTAATGACGTCTTTCTTTTTCCTGCGGAAGGGAAAGGGAAAAATTATGGCTTTTGGTCATATCAAGACGTCGCTGGAACACACGAGTGTTATCACTACCATCGAGCCCTGGCCATAATGTTTGTTTTCGCGGATCTACGAGGATGTTAACAGATATTTTGATACTCAATAAATTTGTGACAGTATTCTCACAACTAAGAGTTATGTTTTAGTGGAGCTGATAGCACCACTTCCCCTCTACCGCCACACACTTTTTTAGTCGTTGTATCCACTGCAAAATTGCTCAGATTGCGAAGAAGTCGTTTTTTACTATAGATGACCGACATGGCAAAAATGGCATTTCCGATGGTTGAGCGAGTGTTTAAAATGCTTGCAGTAAGGCATTTCTTGAAGTGTGGGAACAATTTTTAAAAAAATGCAACGAGTCAGACCATGAAAGTGGTCAGGTCATGGTTAAGTTTGGACATTCTCCTGTTGAAGGTATTCTTGTACCCGCCTGTACTAGTGGGCAGTGCGTTTTCATGTAGGAGTTTGATTCTAGGCATCCCAGTGTTTGATTTTGCATTTTAATTTGTGTTATTCTTACTAGGAACTTTGCATACAGCTAGATTATATTATATTGAGCAGCATTTTGCTTGATATAGTGCCGATAACAGGCAGATGTTGTTACGAGACCTGAATCAAAATATCCGAGTCGTAAGACGAGGACATTTGACTCGGGTCAAGTAATCACATCTGTCGATTATCGGCACTATATCAAGCAAAATGTTGCTCGATATTATTTATGTACCCAGTGCAAAACAAAACTGTGCCTGGCGTCATTCATTTTACGGCTGATTGCGGTGTTCAGACAAAACACATGAATGGCAGACGACTGCATATCGCTGTCGACTCGAGTCAGCGCGTAGATTTCGTCTGACTATGAAGACATCAGTGCATTGTATAACCGTGCGTGTTACTGAGTAATTTTCACTTGTAAGTAGATCACGCATAATTGCGGAAAATGCCAGCAGGTTTGTTTATTTAGTTCTTTTCTCAGGTTGTCGATATCGCCAGCTGACATATCGTCAATTTCACTTGTCAGTCCAGTGATTCGCACGTTTCCTGGCGTCTTTTCCCCGCTCGTGTGTGTGTATAGGATATAAATTTCGACCGTTCATACACACGACGAAGTATTTCATTACTGCTACACATAAGGAGCTTGTTAATGTTGCGGGTATGAGCATATTTCGCGTTTCCGTTTTGAAAATGGAAGTATCATCAAGATCGAGTTTTCTTCGCGCGCAAGGGATTTTGGGAAGGAAAGTATATCAAGCAAGTTCATGAATATTAATTTGCTTGCTATACAATATATAAATACATATGTTAAAGAAGGATAAACTTGATGGAGTGGGTACATAGGGAAATATTGAATGAGTTCGTAATCCAGCGTTGTACCTCTTCAACTTTTGGAATAATAATTCAGTAATTCATTTTGCAAGTTTTGGATCCACATTATACCCCCATCAAACAGTGATCCCTGGAAGAAGCTGGTTGGAAGAAAACAGTCAGCCGTGAAACATCAAATACATCACTGTGTACACGGCGTCGTGGGACTAGTGATGCCATGACGTGAAGCTTATGATGTCGTCATTTTGCTGCTCGTGCTATTCTTCTTCTTTAGAATTCCTGTCTCTACACCAGCCCAGCGTACTAATGGCGGGAAGCGCCGTGTGTCTGTCTTTATTTGTGTACGCCGACGTGTGTGTTGATCAGAGGTTGGGGTTGGGTTAGAGAGCAAGGGCGGATCTGGGGAGGGGGGCGGTACAGGGGTTCCGGAACCACCCTCCTCCCCTTCCCATACAAAATTCTTTAAAGTGCTATGAGTGACAAAGTCTCTTTTTGGGGTGTATTGACCCCCCCCCCACACACACACACTGTTGTTTGATATTTTGGCAAATGGTGAGGATCTTAAGACGCACGCACCGTCTTTCTATCTACCCCCCCCCCCCCCCCCCCCCCCCCGCTTCTTGATGTTTGGGACATCGGCTATGGTTCTAGCGTCATGTTGAAGGCTTCAAACGAAAAGTTAGACCCCCCCCCCCACCCCCCACCCCTCGAAGTAACTGATCCGTCCCTGGAGAAGAGGGAAATGGATTAGAAGGATAAGCATTAAAATATGTGGTCTCCCATTACTACAGGTATGTTATGGGAACCGCTTTAGTATGCCCACTCCCCCCCCCCCCCCCCCCCCCCTATTTTAGGAGAAAACAATTTTGGGAGGAAAAGATTTTTGGAGAAGGAACTTGTTAAAATTATATATTTTGGAAAAACATCTGATCTCTCTTGGCTTGACTTCGCGAACGAAGATTTTATAGGAGTTGCCCACGACGTCTGCAGGCTTGTTCATGGCTGCGGAGGCCAATCCGAGACAGGCAGGTTCGACCGCAGTGGCTGCAGGGGAAGGTATGGCCAGGGTTCTGAGCTGCGGCATCTCTGTTTTTTTCTCCTGAGTCGCTTGTCCTTAAGGCTAGCTCTGTGAGAGTCCTCAAAGGAGACAGCTGCCTTGTAAATGGTGGAGCGCCAGGTGTCACGGTCCGCAGCAAGCGAAGACCACTGGTGGTGGTCGATTTGGCAGGCACTAAGTGACTTCTTGAGACAGTCTTTGTATCTCTTCTTTGGTGCCCCTCTGTCACGGTGTCCAGTAGCAAGCTCGCCGAACAGGGTGATCTTTGGTAGGCGATGATCCTCCATCCTGGAGACATGCCCCGCCCAGCGGAGCTGTGTCCGCAGCAGCAAAGCCTCGATGCTCACAGTTTCAGCCTGTTCAAGGACCTCGACGTTGGTGACATAGTCACTCCAGTGAATGCTGAGGATGGTACGCAGGCAGCGCTGGTGGAAGCGTTCGAGGAGTCGTAGTTGGCTGCGGTAGAGGGCCCAGGACTCGGAACCATACAGCAGGGTGGTGAGGACCACAGCTCTGTACACGCTGATCTTGGTGCCTGTTTTCAGTTGTTGATTGTGCCACACCCGCTTGAAAAGTCGCCCGAAAGCGCTGTTCGCTTTTGCCAGCCTGCTGTCAAGCTCCTTGTCCAGCTTGGCGTCCGACGTGATAATGCAGCCAAGGTAAGTAAACTGGTGCACTGACTTTAGTTCAGACTCGCCAATGGTGATGTGAGGAGGGCGATCTGTCTTGGGTGCCGGCTGATGGAGGACCTCTGTCTTTTTCAGACTGACCTCAAGTCCAAAGAGCTGGGCAGCATCTGCGAAGCAAGACGTGATGCGCTGCAGGGCTCTCTCTGTGTGTGCAACGAGGGCAGCATCATCAGCAAAAAGCAGCTCACGAATCAGTTGGTCTAGGGTTTTCGTGTGGGCCTGCAGTCGTCTGAGGTTGAACAGGCTGCCATCGAGACGATACCTGATGTACACTGCATAGTCATCATCGAGGTCCACTGTGGCCTGCTTCAACATCATGCTAAAAAAGATGGTGAAGAGGGTCGGTGCCAGCACGCAGCCCTGCTTTACGCCGTTGAGAATAGGGAATGGTTCTGAGAGGTCATTGTTGAGTCTGACCTGGCCTTGCTGGTCCTCGTGTAGCTGGACAATCATGTTGAGGAACTTTGGGGGACAGCCAAGTCGCTCCAGGATCTGCCACATGCCTTGCCTACTCACAGTGTCGAACGCTTTTGTTAGGTCGACAAATGTTACGTACAGCCCTTTGTTCTGCTCGCGGCACTTCTCCTGTAGCTGTCTCAGCACAAAGACCATATCGGTGGTGCTCCTGTTTGCTCTGAAGCCACACTGGCCCTCTGGGAGTTGGTCTTCAGCGATGGCAGGTACCAGCCGATTCAGGAGCAGCCTTGCAAGGATTTTCCCAGCAATGGACAGCAGGGTAATTCCCCGATAGTTGGAACAGTCAGACTTCTCGCCTTTGTTCTTGTACAGGGTGATAACGACTGCATCACGGAGATCTTTTGGTAGTGTTCCTTCCTCCCAGCAGCAGAGAAAGAGGTCATGGAGCTTGTTGTGCAGTGCTGTGCCTCCATGTTTCCAGATCTCTGGCGGTATTCCATCAATGCCTGCTGCTTTGCCACTCTTGAGCTGGTGGATGGCTGTGAGGGTCTCTTCAGCGGTGGGCGGTTCGTCCAATTCAACCTTTACTGGGAGGTGTGGGATTTGTAGGACGACTGCTTCTTGAACAGTGCGCTCAGCGCTGAAGAGGCTCTGAAAGTATTCCGACCAGCGGTTCAAGATGGAGGTATTATCTGTGAGGAGTGCCTGGCCATTCGCGCTTCGCAGGGGACTTTGTACCAGGTGCCTGGGGCCATACACTGCTTTCAGTGCTTCGTAGAAGCCCCTGTAGTCACCATTGTCAGCGCAAAGCTGGGTCCTCTGTGCAAGTCGGGTCCACCGCTCATTCTGGAGATCTCTGAGCTTGCGCTGGAGACTGCTGCAGATGAGGCGGAAGGCAGACTTCTTCACAGGGCAGGAAGGCTGGGCTAGGTGGGCCTGATGGGCGGCTCTTTTTTTTGCTAGGTGTTCCTGGATCTCTACATCGTTTTCGTCAAACCAGTCTTTGTTCTTCTTTCTGGCGAAACCCAAGACTTCTGCAGAGGATTTTGCAATAGCAGTTTTCAGTTGTTCCCAAAGTGTTTCAGGGGAGGAGTCTACTGGGTCCGCTGTGTCTTTGAGCCTGCGCTGTAAATCTGTCTGAAAGGCAGCTTTCACATCGTCACGCTGAAGGCTGGCAACATCAAGCTTTTTCTTGGGGGGGCCCCCATTTCTTGGGTTTTGGCTTGAAGTGGAGCCTGAGTTTGCAGCGGACAAGGCGGTGGTCAGTGTGGCACTCTGCGCTGGGCATCACTCTGGTGAGGAGGACGTCACTGCGGTCCCTCTGACGCACTAGGACATAGTCGATAAGGTGCCAGTGTTTGGAGCGAGGATGCATCCAGGTGGTCTTTCGACTGTCCTTTTGCTGAAAAGTAGTGTTGGTGATGACCAGTTGCTGCTCCGCACAGAACTCCAACAGTAGGCGGCCATTGTCATTGCAGTTCCCCACGCCATGCTTGCCGAGGACTCCTTTCCAGGCTTCAGAGTCCTGGCCCACTCTGGCGTTGAAGTCGCCAAGGATGATGACTTTGTCGTTTGCAGGGGTACTCTGTAGGAGGCTGCGCAGGTCAGTGTAAAACTTGTCCTTTTCAGCAGGCTCTGCCAGGAGGGTTGGGGAGTACACACTGAGAAGGGTGACGTGTTGCTGGTGTCTCAGTGGGAGGCGCATGGACATGATGCGGTCTGAGTGGCCCGTTGGTAGGTTTTCCAGCTTAGTCGCAATGGATGTCTTGACCATGAAACCCACGCCTGAGAGCCGTCTTTCTGATGCAGGCCTGCCTGACTAGTAGAGGGTGTACCCAGCACCAAGTTCTTGGAGGCTGCCTTCGTCCGGAAGGCGTACTTCGCTGAGCGCGGCGATGTCGATGTTTAACCTCCGCAATTCATGGGCAATGAGGGCGGAGCGACGTTCAGGGCGTCCGCTGTCTGCTTTGTCGAGCATGGTTCGGACGTTCCAGCATGCTACGTTGAGTCCGGTCGTGGTCGTCATGAGAGTGGATCCGTTATTCTTTCTTGTTTTTTTTACCGCAGGAGAAGATGCCCGTTGACCGCGGCTAGCCAACTGGGGTTGCGAGGGGACGAGCTTTGGTTAGGCCACCTTTTCTAGGCCCCTCTCCGTGTGGAGCAAGCAGTGCTGTCCCTAGAGAAGGCTGCTTGGTCGTTCAGGGTGTGCCGAGTGATGTTGTCATCCCCAGGTCAACATCAGGCGACCAATATCCTGAACCGCCTGCATGCAGGTTTGAGACTGCGGCTTCCAGTGACATCTTTCACCTGCCGTTTCGCCCCTCGCCCGTCGCTACAGGACTTGGAATGGTCAGTGTCATGGTCCGTGGACGTTTCCTAAAGCCTGCGCGGTGGAGCTTTTTGGTGGAGTGCAGTGTGCGCAGTACTGGCCCCACCCTTTAAACCCTTGGTTCATCTGCCATGGCCTAGCAAGCTGGGACGATGGCATCGAGGTCCTCGGGTCGTAGGTTTTATATCAGACTGTCCTTGTCCTATGGGCAGTGGGCAGATGTTTACATCTGCACGGGACATAGACGACCCCGCCCTCCACGAGTCGCCTGCTGCCTTGCAGGCCTGGCCGCTTGGCTGCGGAAAGGCTAAGGGAGGAAACCCCTGACATCAAAGCTCCCGTGTCTCCGGGGAAGGCTTTTGGAAAAACATAATATTTCTGTAAACGAAATATCGCAAATTTGGTTGCTTTCTTTTGTTTTAATGAACTGCTTTGTTCTGTCCCCTTCTAATCCACTCCCCCACCCCCACCCGCCCCCACCCCCTCCCCACCCCACCCTGTTCTGTTCTTTCCCCTTCTAAATTCCGCCCCTTCCCCCTCTCCCCGATAAACTCCTCAAATAATCCTCAAATAAAACTAAAGATGTAAATCAAGTCACTCGTAGCTAAAAAGAAACCCGTAAGTCTCGCTATCCGCTGCGACTGCAAAGGCTCAAGACAAAATATGCATATCAAAGATATAGCCGGCATACTTAATCTGCTGAATGTGTGGACACAATGCTTTTTTTCTGGCCTACTTCTGATTTAGGAATACAGACTCTACTTTTTCTTATGTCTGCAAGCGAATTGTGCTAAAAGTGTGAAACTCATATAAAAGGCACTGCTTGGGCATGGTTAATCCAATCTCATTTATCTCTACTTGTCTTCCTTCTTTGCGCTCATGTGACAGCACGTCTGAATCGAGACAATGAAATCTGAACAACATTTTTATTTGCTTATTTATGCTTGTTTGAGGTTTTCCTTTCTTTTGATTTTTTCTTCAGTAGCTCTCTCATTTGTTGATTGGTTAGCTGATCTGTCGATTTGCGGGTGGATGGGTTGACTGCTGGCTGTAATAGCAGAATTGCTTATTCGTTAGTTCTTTCGTCGATCTTTCCTTCATTATGCATTTAAAAAAAAAAAACTGTCCGCGAGTTGCTCTTGCTTTTACGTTATACAAATTTCTACCGCCTTATTTAACTGTTCCAAAATAAAAAGGTTTTGAATGGTGCTTCTACTGTGTGTTTTCTTCATAACGAAATCAAAATGACACTTCTAATTGTAACAAAGTCAACAGTTTCAAGCTTGTCTGTCCACAGGGACTCCGGTGGCGTTGGACGTAAGACTGAATATAAGTTATTCAGTCTAAGGTCCAACACCACCGGAGTCCCTGAAAGTGTAGGAAAATCCGATACCCCCTGACCGCGAGCTGAGGTCAGAAAACTCATCAAGCTGGTGCCGAGCTGGCCAATGTTTATCTTGTGCATTTGTCCATTCCCGACGCAATACTTCCCCTTCCTATTCTGTCTCCTCTTCATTTTGCATGGAAACAGTGTCTAAGTCAGACCAGTACAACTGCAGTTGACATAGATCACTATGAACCCCCAGATATTTAGCCGGCTCACGGGAATCTGTACATTTTGCAGGCTCTCTTTACATCCATATTAGATCACCCGGATGAGTAAACCACTACGGACTTATTTGCTTATCCAGGGCCTTACATCCGCAAGAAGCATTGACTCATGAGCCCAAACATGTAAATGCTGCTGAGAATCAAAGGGCTCTTTTTGTTATTCTTTCACATAGATCGGCCTCGTTTGCATCCTAAAGCCGTTGAGGGTGTTATTATTGGTTAAAGCGTAGAGTGGACTAGCGGAATAAGCAGAGTTGCACATACGACATGAAACTGTGTGGACTTATATTATAAGTGTGCATTTCTGATATATATGTATTGTACATATTAAATCCAGGATCTCTGCAATTAATTGTTTCGAAATATTGTTTCGAAATTCAGTTTCGAAATTTGGTGTCACATTGTGTTCCGTCATCAAACCTGTCGGTTTAATTAGCCGGATTTTTTTTTTTTTTTTTTTTTTTTTTGATTTTTTTTTTTTTTTTTTTTTTTTTTTACATTATTATTTCAGATACCTCAGCGATTGTGCATCACTACCTGTAATTCGTCATCTCAGTAATAACGAAAGAGAAAGACTGAGCTGGATCTCAGGGGCGGACAGTGCCGGCAATGAAAAACGGCTGGTGCTAAAGAGGGAAAGAGAAGGTGCTGAAATACGATGCCGTCATCAGGCGCAGGGCCAGAAATTAGATTAGACAGCTTGACCCTCACCCACCCACCACCTTACCTTCCCCTTGGCGTTTGGACCTAAGACTGTATTGGTAGCAGGGGTTTGGTACACGGATCCTTGTTGGCCTGAGGGAGGTCAAAGGAACCATTGTACCCCGAAGGCCGAAGACCTGAGTCCACATAGCCTGCGGGGTCCGTGTAGCAAACCCCTGCTACCAATAACGTATTTGTTTTCATTTTTTCTACTATTTTTGTAAAAGAAAATCAAGCTGAAATCTTCCGACCTGGATCACGCCAGTCATGACTGACGTCAAAAGAATATACATATATATACGTAATAGACATGACCTAATTTAAGATCTTCATGACGTTGCCGTCTGCATGGCCAGCAGCATTGTCTACAAATGCCAGACTAATGCAGTGGAAGAGGTGAGTGACTTAAAAATCTTCAATAAAATAGTCGTATAGGACGCTCACGTGCTTTCGATTCCGCAAAGATTCTTTTTTTAGCGGTCTGTTACACGCTATTGCCGCAAATGTGTCCTACAGACAACTCCAGTTGTGTGCCTGAATTTCGAACAACGCTAAGATACTCACAAACCAGATAGGTGAGGCTAGCGCTGGCAGAATTGTACAACAAACCAAGGGGAATTACTCAGCGCTGGACAGACGAACAGTTAGATCCCCTGCCCCCGCCTATTCGCCAGCCCACAGAGAAATACGCAGGTATAGAACAAGACTGTAGGGATGTAGATGATCGTCTTGTTCTATACCTGCGTATTTCTCTGTGGGCTGGCGAATGGGTGCCTGATAGGCGGGGGCAGGGGATCTAACTGTTCGTCTGTCCAGCGCTGAACAACGCTAAGTAACTTCTTGTGCTTGAGAACGTTTTGGTGGTCTGTTATAGAACAAAACTGGCATCCGAGACGCGTCAGAAATAGAGCTACAAAATGTCCGCCATACTGAGTCGCTACAACTGAATAAGTTTTTTTTTTTTTTTTTTTTTTTTTTTTTTTTGTCTACCGTATTGAAAATACGGTAGTGACTTTGAAGTGGGACTAGTCGGAGCGCATTCCGGACATGACGTTTTTGGCGTGCGGGGCAGAAATTCTGGCAAAGAAGTAACAAGATAAAATGACGTCACGTCTAGCTGCGCAAACCTTGCTAGAGAACCTCTTTTTGGCGCCAAAGAGCCGTGTATGTGTGTGTGTGTGTGTGTGTGTGTGTGTGTGTGTGTGTGTGTGTGTGTGTGTGTGTGTGTGTGTGTGTGTGTGTGTGTGTGTGTAACAGCGACTAAAGCCAGCGTTTGAGGACGGACAAGCGGCTTGAAATTTTAGGGTATTTTCCCTAAAAAAAAATATCTCGAGACCTTTTTTTTTCGATTTTTTGATTAAGATGCTCATTGGCGAGAAAATGGCCGTTTCACAAAAACCGGTTGATCCACACTAGAATCCGTGATTTTTTTTCTTTTCTACTAGATATTTTGCATATAGCTAGATAAAATTGAGATTTATTGAATTAGTTCGTTAGCCAGCATTGTACTTCTAGAACATTTTGAGTGATAATTAAATATTTAAAAAAAAAATAGATTTTCACGTTTTTGGGATTAATTTCACGAATTATATGGGTAAATCTTAAAACAATTGAATCGTTTGAAACCCCGCAATCTTCTCATTAGAAATCGCATGATTTTTCATATACGGTATTTACATAAGCCTACAGTATGTCTCGGCTGTCGGGTACGATTAGGTCAATTGCTCTAGGTGTGAAAATCAGACTTTTTTTCTGCACCACTTTTTCGGAGTAATTTGTAAAACAACTAACTTTAACTCTAATTTTTCTTTTACGAAAAAACATCTATCTTGTCGTTAATACCCGCATGATTCTTTTCATAAACAGTGTTTGCATAAGTCTGCTATTTGTCCGGGCCTTGGGGTAGGATTAGGTCATATTGTTACCTGTAAGCTCTAGGTGTGAAAATCAGCAAGAAAATTGCAAAGTTGATCCTCTGATGCGTCAAATGTTAGTACTGCGATGAGTGACGTATAACATCGAGTCGTCCTTATGAACACCGCGTTGTGGGACCAAAGACAATACATTATGTATTGTCTTTGGTATGACTAATGATGCCATGACGTGAAGCTTGAAGTGACGTCAATTCGATGCTCGTGCGATTATTCTTCTTCAGAATAGCTATGCTACGCCAGACCACAGAGCTTACTAATGGCGGGAAACGCCGTGTGTCCGTCTTTATTTATGTGTGCCAGTGTGCGTGGATCAGAGGGTGGGTTAGAGTAAAAGGAGATGGATTACTGTCGCTACACGAGCCCACAGAGCGTACTAGTGGCGGGAAGCGCCGTGTGTCCGTCTTTATTTGTGTGTACCGACGTGTGTGTTGATCAGAGGTTGGTTTAGAGAAGAGGGAAATGGATCAGCATTATACGCCTAAAAATATGAACAACTCTGAATGTTCCTAAAAGATAAACGCATCTGAGCTCCAAACAATACGGTAGACTTTGGGATGAAATCCTCATCTTGTTCTTTGTAGCGAGGTAACCTGGTACGGTTTGCGTTAAAGGGATTGGTCATGTGACGTAGGAATGAAAACAATATCAGTCATCTGATCAGTTTCAAATGCTACCATCAGGCAGACGTTTCAACATGCCACTTGCCAAAAGGAATGTTTTTAAGAAGTCTTTTATTCCAACTGCTGTCTCGATTTTGAACTCTCGTTTATAACGCCGCGATAAGTATGATCTACTTAACATTACCTCCCATCTTGTGACAGATTGCTTGTGATAGATTGCTGCAATGATAATTTTTCATGATATGTTCTTGTAGCGTTTGTTAATGTCCTATATTGTTGTTTCATGACGAGCCGAAAGGCAAATTTCTGTCGTGCCTTGACTCGAACAGACAATAAAGTTGTATTGTATTGTATGTCAGTGGAGAAAGATAAATACATTTTCTTAGCACGACCATTACCGGTCCACTATTCATGCACTCACTTCATGCAAGTTAAGACAAGACAAACATTGAGAACCCGCTTTTTTTGGCGATGTTTAGCACCTAGGCCATTGCCTGTAGTAGACAAATTTACATCTGTGTATTGCTGTTACAAGTGTGCGCTGCTGAACTGCAAGTCAGCCACAGTGTGTTGATGGTGCTGCTAATTACTGCCGTTGCTACAAGGGAGCTAATTCTAACCCTTTGGGTGTCGGTAGCGGTTTTAGTCGCTATGATTCCTGCAGGAATCATCGCGACTAAAACCACTACCGCCACCCAAAGTAATTGTCTCCTTTTTCACAGGTGCGTGTTTAATTCGTAGACTTTAAATACTTCCTCTATAAATCTATAAATCTACGACTGAACATGTTAACGTCAGAGTTGTCTTCACTTTCTTTAACATCATCTGACTATCTTGACTACTGACTTGTCATATTGACAGATTAGAGAGTTTAAGACTGATTTGAAGAACAAACATGCATTTAAACCGATAATGATTTGATGGAAATATTTGATTTAGTTTCCACAGCTTCAAAGGCACCACCAGGATGTGCTTCCATTAGACATGATAATTAGCATCGGCAAAATAATAATAATAATAATAATAATAATAATAATAATAATAATAATAATAATAATACTCATAGAGTGTGTATCCTAAAATTAGCTCTGAGTGCTTTAGAGATCAAGAATGGTCGGGGGGGGGGGGGGGGTGGTGGTGGTGGTGGTGGTGGTGGGGGGGGGGGGGTATAGTTATTTCTAAATGTGAGCCATTCTGTCAAAAATCACGGATCAGCTAATATTTTGTATTTAAAAAACGCTATTTTTTGGTTTAATAAACTGCTATTCTTTGTCTTTTACATCCCAAGATCAGGGCAAAATCACAGACCAGCTTACAAATAAAAAATCTTTGGCTGAACCTTACCTGATTGTCAAAACCACATGGAAAACACACTGGGCAGCACCAACGGAGAACTATGGAGTTGCACTGGTACTTTGACGGGTACCACACGCTCGGTCCTCACACCAATTGCACAAGGCTGTCGCGACTAGCATCTATTGTTTCACACTTATATATCCAGTTCCTCAGTCATTTCATCACCTACATGTTAAAGAGGCATAGATTGTGACAAGTCCCGGTAGTGACAGGGGCTCATGAGAACCTACGCCTATTGCTGGCATACATCGGGTCATGAATGTCCTCAAACTGAGGCAGTAGTCTGGCTTTACGTTTATGGGTGACTTCATTACACAAGTCGATCTAAGGCAGGTGCCTTTAGTTTTGGACCCACTACGAAAATAGGAAGAAGAATGGGTGAAACGCCGTATGAATAAGGAAGGAGAGGTGGGACAAATGAAAAATGGTTCCACTCGATGAAATCTGGATGAAGAATTAAGCCCCTCCCCTTAGGACCCCCATGATGTACACCGTCCTCACCTCAACCCTCCCTCTGAGGTTCCGCACCGCTACCCCTCTGAGATTCCACCACCATCACCACCCTTCTTGACTGAGACCCATGGCGACTTAACTTTGCGTGATTGTCGTGAGCGCCTGTAGGCTGCCGCTCTGTCAAGGGTGGTGATGGATTACGCAGGGCTCAGGAGGGTCTGTCATCCTTGTCGGAACAAAGTAGGATAAGGAGCTGCTGTTTCATTGGCCGTGCAGCTTTTTCTCGAGCAGCTCTCACTGGTTGCGTGATTTCACTTCCTCAACTCTCCCAGTCTCCGCCTCAGTGTTGGTAGCTAGGTCAGTGTAGCGTTTTCCGAAATCTTTTGGAAATTGAGCAGACGCTAATTTTGGACTAAGTTAGTAAAAGCCTCCGAAGCAGCGAACACTTGCCCAGAGCGCACAAATATGATTCAAATGTCAGTCCTAGAGTTTCCCTAAACACTTTGGTCAGAGGTCCTTTGCTTTTTAGGTCCCCAGAGCGTTGGACAGTTTGCCCCCATGGTATTCGCCGCTTACTGCCCTTCTCCTTCAAACCATTCTTTATGAAAACCCTAGCACGGACGTGTATCCACATGAGTACTGATTTTACAATTATCATTCACAAAACGGCGATGTGAATTAACGAATTACAGTGGAATAAAGCATTTAATGTAAGTCCTACCATTTTACGGATGTTTTATTGTAGCACTGTCAGTAGAATGTTGACTTTTGGGGGAAGACCTGCTAGGGAGGGAACATTTACAACACAAGTCAAGTGAAAGGTGGACAAAATCATCAATAAGGCAGAGGGAGTGACGGGCAGGGAGGAGGAACATTTCGACTCAGTCTACCACCAACGACTGACAGACAAGACAACAACCATATCAACTGACAACACTCATCCATTTCGAGAGGAGTTTGACAGCAGACGGATTGACAGGAGTGGTAGACTGAGACTGCCCATAATGCGTACCGAAAGGTACAGAAAATCTTTCATCTCCAGGGCTGTCAACCTATATAATGAATCTTTTACTAGAGACACGTGAGTTGACGGGTGTGTCTTTTATTATATTATGTGTATTTATCACCTTTTAATTTTCTTAAAATCCTTTGTTTTTCTTGTTAATTTGATGGAGCAGACAGAGTAATTTCCCGATTTTGGGGGATTAATAAAGTTATCTTGTATCTTGTATCCCAGTACAGTTTCAAGAAACATAGTGAATACTGTGAGCCTGGCCACAAACTAGGAATGACTACTACAGTCATTCAGAACAGCCTAGCTGAAAACGTAGAGCTTGGCTGTTCAATTACGGATGCAGAAAGCTTTACCAGAACGATGACAATACTAAAGACAATGTTATATGGGTCCCTGCATGTTGTTGATTTTTTTTGTGTGTGTTTTTAAACGGGGCTGGTCGGAGCGCATTCCTGAAAATGCACACGATGTGCTGGGCGTGCGGGCCCGGAATTCTGGCAAGGAAGTAACAAGATAAAAATGACGTCACATCTAGCTACGAAAACCTTGCTAGATAACGTCTTTTTGGCGCCAAAGCGCCGCGTGTGTGTGTGTGTGTGTGTGTGTGTGTGTGTGTGTGTGTGTGCGTACACCAAATGACTGAACTGGGTTACTTTCTTTACCATCCTTATGCAATCTGGGTCGGTGTAAAATTTTGGGTGGCCAGATCAGAAACCCATTTTTTCTGAGGGTTGTTTCTGTATTATCTTTCATTCAAAATTCAGAAAAAAATATCAAAATACGATGTGCCCATTTTAACAGATTTACTTCATCGTTGTGTTTCAGGGATGCCCTGGGCCTGTGTGTGGACACGGAAGCGGCCGGAGTGTTTTCAGATCAATTTGATTGGTCCAACACCGATGAACGGAGTTCCTTCCCTTGCTTAAACGTCTTTCGTCTCCAACGGACGCACCGGTCATTCTCTCGCATTTGCAGAGGTATTTTATGCAATATTTCTTAGTTAAGAGCACGCCCAAATGTACTTGTTCAGTGCAGTTATTTAACTGAGAGATGCCTCCAATCCCCGTACCCGTTTGGCCCAGAAAAATAAGGCGTCTGCTTTCAAACGTGTCTTCGGCCGCACCGGCCGGGCCTGACCGTTGAGTCTTGTAGTAAATGATAATAGAACCCCACGATTTTAACAAAAGCTTTCTTCTTCAATGAAAGGAATTCGTTCAATAACCCCATTACAAGGTCAATCTGCCACGCGATTTTGTTTCTTCTTTCTTTTTTTTTTTTTTCTGACGTGTTAACTTGCCACATGCATGCACAGTAACTATCAGTTGACTTTTTTTTTTTTTAAAAACAAAAATGGCGCCAGATTTCAATCCTCGTTCGCAAAACTGCCTCGCGATTCGAAGAACGAACGTCCACAAACAGGTCTCGTTTAGGAATGTGCAACTGAAGTATCGCTTTTTACTGTATTGCCAGTTTTTAGTTCTCAGGGTCACCCTGGTCAGCCCCACAGGGTGGGTTTTTCTCTCAATTCTGGGGCATGCATGTGTTTCTGTCTACCCTTTGTCCATTCACCTGTATAAATTTGCCTTTTTAAAACTCTCCCTACTGTCTGCACTGCCTGTAGCTCTTGATATTGGATGTGTGTTGCTAAATGGTCTTAGCTTTATGTCTTGGCCCCATGTGTTAGGTTTATTTAACTCATTCTACCCCAGACACACCACGGCAGGATAAGGATCCACCATGATAGTTCAAGGGTGATGCCAGAATAGCTTGGCGCCTACGGGCGCCAAGCTATTCTGGCATCTCCCTTGAACTATCATGGTCGATCTGTGCCCTGCACTGCAATGCAGTCTTGAGAGGACAGGGGCAAAATTTAAGGATTTTGGTGTTGGGGTAGAATGAGTTAACGTATTTGACCGGCAGGCGACATACATGGCAATGTTCTGTTTAGGTGGGTTTTTTTTCACAAGCAGTGCAGGCACGTCCTGAGAAAGCCTAGTGGCTGTCGGGACGTTAAGCAATGTACAATCAATCTGATTCAAAATGTCAGTTGGTTTACATGGTTGTATTGGACATGTTCTCAGCAACACCATTTTGGTCACACCGGCTCAGGACTTTCTGGCACACACCCAGCGCCGGATGGCAGCAGGATGTCCAAACCCATCAGGATCTATGCTGCAGAATCATGGCCCCCCAGCCTCTGCCACAGAGGGTGCGTCTGGTAGGAGGGTGCATGGACGGCAGCGGAATGCCCCCAATTACAAACTGGTAAGTAAAGTGATTCTATGATCATCTTCATTTTATTGGCTGGCGTGCGTGCGAAGCAAAAGTGAGTTTATGATCTGGGCCACTGGTCGTCCGTCCGTCGTCCATGGTAAACTTTAACTCATTCTACCCCAACACCAAAATCCTTAAATTTTGCCCCTGTCCTCTCAAGACCGCATTGCAGCGCAGGACACAGATCGACCATGATAGTTCAAGGGTGGTGCCAGAATAGCTTGGCGCCCGTAGGCGCCAAGCTGTTCTGGCATCACCTTTGAACTATCATGGTCGATCCTTATCCCAGGGTGGGATTCTTCCGCGTTTCCGCGGATTTCCGTGGAAATTCTTTCACAATTCCGCTGAAGCATATTTATTTTCCGCGTCTAATAACAACAAAAAAGACGAGAAAAAAAAAAAATCTTCTTAAATGGCAAAAAAATCTCAAATGGGTTGGATTTGTATGCAGTTTGGTTCACTATCGCCCGACACTTCCGGTAGCTTTAGGTCGCAGTGGAAAATGGCGGTGAAAAAGGATATTGTCCAAGACAGAGTGCCGTTTAGTGTTCATCTGAACATAAACTGGTACGCACATTCCATTTTTATACTGCAGATCAGGAGTGTCATAACAAAGTCCATTTTCGGGTGTGTTTGGTCTCGCTCCCCGTGTCGGTTTTTGGATACTTTGGCGAACGGTGGACACGCGTGCCTATCCCCCCCCCCTCCCCCTGTCGTTTGATTTTTCGGCCGCTGAAAATGAAGGACATGAAACCACCCCCCCCACCCCACCCCCCCCCCACCCACCCACCCACCCACCCCCCACCAATGTCGTTTGATTTTCCGCGTTTTCTTTCTTACTAGAATCCCACCCCTGTTATCCTGCTGTGGTGTGTCTGGGGGTAGAATGAGTTAACGGTGGCATTTTCTCGGAGACTATTCAAGCCACATTCTTCAAGCTTGGCCCAAGGATACTTTGTGGCAAGACCTTTTTAAACATGCCAATTTGAGTGACCTCTCTCAAAGGGTCACGCAGGGTTGACAAATGTGTGAAAACTGCTTGCATTTTCAGAAAACGTGGATTTTGACTGCTGCAGAAGCCAGCCCTCGTCACCGAGGTCACACATATGTAAATCGGTCATACACGGGATTACTCTTTTTATTCTTGTGCAAGGCCCCTTTAAACCAAAATTGGGCTGTTTCTGTTTCTAAGGCAGCTTTGGTTTTAATCTTTCTTTCTTTCTTTCTCCAGTTGGCAAATGGCGCCTGGGATGGACCCGAGACTGAGAGCAGTGCCAGCGCATCGCAATACGAGGGCAGTGATGACGAGGAGTTTGTTCCTGGCTCGAGCTCACCGGATTCAGAGGGTGTGTCAGCATCAATTGCTGGGATCTCGGACATAGACAGTATTGTATCGACTATGTTAGATTTCATCAAAGTGGCAGGTTTGGGGTGGCCAGGTGTTGGTGACGCTAGTACCAGCAAGGTGCAGTGTGCGTTAGGGGGTGGCAATGAGAATGTGGATAGGCAGGAGGAACATGATGCTGGAAAGAGTGGGGAAAGAGCACTTACAGAAGAAACGGGTGTGCACGTGTCGCAGAGAGGGAAAGGAAAGTACAAATGGGACAAGAAACATGCATGCAAATTGTGTGGCAAGCTTGTCTTGAAAATGAGCACGCACTTACAAGATGTCCATGCAGATGAGGCTGACGTTGCTAAAATTTTGTCGATGAAAAAAGGGACCAAGCAGAGACGTCGAGCATGGATCAGACTACAAGATGAGGGTGATTACATGCATAACGTTGCTGTTCTTGAAAACAAATCCGGATGTTTGATTCCTAAGTATCGCACCAAAACTAGTAAGGCAGACGACCTTCTCGCCTGTAGCCATTGCAAAGGGCTCTATCAAAAAAAGCTGATCTCTGTACACTCAAAACGTTGCTGTCAGAAGCCAGGAGGGTTTCAGATCACTCGGCGAGGGGACGCCGCTCGCCGTGGTCGGCTCATGCTTCCAATACCCTTAGACGTTGAATTTTCCTTCTACCACAAGGTCTTGGCTACCCAGAGAGATGATGAGATAAGCCGTCTCATCAGAACTGACCCCTTGCTTCTTGAGTATGGAAAGAGATTATTTGACCGCAGGGACATTGAAGAACACACGGCTGGACAAATCAGCTCCAGGATGCGGGAGTTAGGGAGACTGTTGAAGATTATCAGAGTGAGGTCAGAAATGAAAATCGCAAGTTTAAATGCTGTGATCAATTCAGCTAGCTTTGATCATGTTGTCCTGGCTGTAAAAGAGCTAGCAGATTTTGATGAGGACACACATCAGTTCAAAAAAGGCAATCTCGCAATGCGCATAGGCCATGCTTTGAAAAAGTGTTCACAGATCAAACAGTCACAGGCATCCAAACAGCTTGGACAGGGTTCAGACGACAGGTGGCGACAGGAGCTCTCTGAGGCGCAGCGGTTTGACTCCGTCTTCGACGGGGACTGGTATGATTGTGTGTCCGCTACAGCAGCCCAGTCGGTCGGGAAAATGACCATGAACAAACCCAAGCTGATCCCATCATGTGAAGATGTGAGGAAGGTCCAACAGCTTCTTGAGACAAGGATGGTTTCGGAAGATTATCCGACAGTGGTTAAAGCAACTCTTTGTGCTGTATCACTTTTCAACCGAAAACGAGGGGGAGAAGTTCAGAGAATGAAGGTGTCAGACTTCCAGAATGCTAAGATTGGATCGATCACCAATCAAGATATCTTGAAAGGTCTCACAGAGGTTGAGAAGAAAATGGTGAATCATTTTCAGCGAGTGGAAATCAGAGGCAAGTTTAATAGGAGTGTTCCCGTTTTGCTGACGAAGAAGATGATGACAACTGTGGACAGAATCCTTCAAATGAGGCAATCGGTGCCAGCTCTCGCTGATTCCCAGTACATCTTTGCCACACCTTCTGGTCAGAGGCCTTACAGAGGCCATGATGTTCTGAAGGCCCATGCCCTAGAAGCAGGGGTGTCATACCCAGCCATGTTCACATTTACTCAGTTGCGGAAACAGGTTGCAACTTTGGCTCAGTCAATGGCCATCTCGGAGTTAGACCAGGATCAGCTGGCAGATTTCCTTGGCCATGATATTCGGATACATCGCCATATCTACCGCCAACCTCAAGACGTCCTTCAAAAGGCAAAAGTGGCAAAGATTCTTCTGTCAGTTAACAATGGGATGACAGATTTTGAGAGTTGCATTAGAGCTGAGCTGGGCGATGATGAAGAGATTGACTTTGACAATGAAGACGCATCAGAAACTGGCAGAGAGGTCTCGGGGGGAACAGCACCTGTGAATGAAGCAAGTAGCAAGTCAGCAACACAGGAATCGATGAGCATGGCGGAGAAAAGACGTCCAGAGCCTGATGACAATCTAGATAGTTTTGATGATGACAGTACTGCGTCGGCTCCTGTTCGAAGGAAAGCTAGATTTACAAGAAAACCATGGGGGGAAGCTGAAGAGAAAGCTGTTCAAACTCGTTTCAAGACACACCTCGTCATGAACAAACTTCCTGGAAAGGCCGAGATACAGTATGCAATGGCGCTGGAACCTGCACTTAGACATAGGCGCTGGACAAACATTAAGGATTACGTCCGCAACAGACTGAAAAAGTTACAAAAGAAATGAATTGAGCCGCCACTCGCAGCATTTTCGATTTCATACAGATTTATTACATCAGTGTTATTATTGGGGTGGTTTCAGCATGTATAGCCTGCTTTTTTTTTTTTTTTTTTTTTTTTTTTTCTTTTTTTAATCTGATGGACGCCTGGATCATTTGTGACCCTCTCTCTCACAAAATCAGTCTTAAGAACTCGCATTTTGCATGTTTTGACATATATGCATTTATGAAAACTACAGTGTTTGCTGATTACTGTGATATATGACTGTATGCTGTAGTGCAAAAATTGTAAAAGCTGTTCTTAAGTGTTTAAAGTTGTTAAAGCCTCCGGCGGCCATTTTGAGAAAACAGCCTGTGAAGTTTCTGTGTGCAGCATAATTGGGGCCAAGGGCAGACTTTTAAAATCACTTTTTACCTATTTAATGGCATTTTTCATGATAAAGATTTTAACCATACGATACTTTGGTGTATGTAGAATACATTTCTCCCAAAAAGTGAAAATGCCCCAGATTGACCCCCCCACCACATATTATTGCGTGTAGTGCTGATTGGCTCGCTGCGAGTTAAGACTGGTTTCGTGAGAAAGGGTCACATTTTGTATACTGTATAACCTTTGGATTTGCAAAACGAAACAGCCGGCTGGGGACAAAAGACAATATAATAAGATAAGAAAACCATTGACAATGTAAAAATTGATTACAAGAGTGTTATTGGGGGGGGGGGGGGGGATCATTTTGTAATATACTGCATGCCATTTTAAAAACTCTGCAAATGAAAGAATCAGAGCATGGAATTTTCCTCTTTTTGGCGGATTTCCGCTTAAATGAAGCTGCCATTCCGCCGAATTTCCGCCGAAAACAAAATCGTAAAGTCACTATTCCAATACCGTGTTTCGTGATCTTTATGTGGCGGATATCCCCAAATCGCGTATTGAAAATTGAGCGAGGCGTTAGCTTTAGCTCGCACAGGTCACTTCCGGTCTTCAGTGGAGTCGTAGTCTGGTCAAAATACGGCGAAGAGAAAATACTTAAACGCGGAGACAGAATAGACGTCAGACGATTCTGGAGCCAAGAATATTTGGAGATGGACTTGGCTCGAGAAAAGCGTAAACGACGAGCTCCGCGCTCAGTGTGCCGGGCCTGTGGGCAGGCGTATTGCCGCGAACTGCGCAGAGTTGATATTAACTACGCGGCCGCGTAGCACTTGATGCTCACGTGTCTACAGCGAAACACAAGAAAGCTAAAAGCAGTGCCATTGGAAATATTACTCATGATGGTGAATAAATTTATTACAATGTATTTTTTTCCCAGTAAAGTTTGATGAAATTATGTTGAAAAATCTATATAACCTTTCTCCAGCTCAGTGACCATGGTACATAGTATTAAATAAGAGATAAAAGGAATCCATACTTACAGCTGATTAAGCAGAGATTATTAAAGAAAGTATATATATTATATAATTAAACTCAAATTTTAAAAAAAATGGAAAGACATTCAGATGTATTTTGAATAAGCATTTGGATATAAATATTCTGTTGAATACTTTGTTTTAGTATAACTTTTAAACCTTTGACACAAAAAATGAAAAGTGCACCCCAAAAATAAGAAAAAAAAAGCAAGATTTTTAGGTGGTTAAACTGCTCAGTTTCTCTCTAAAATGCACCAGATTGCACAAATTTTAATGTAAATTTTCAAAAAATTTTCCGGGGGGGGGGGGGGGGGGGGCGCATGCCCCCGGACCCCCCTAGTGAAAAGGGGTTTTCCTCTTTTTTTTAGTACGAGTAATTCCATGCTCTGAAGAATGGTTGGTTGTACTGCCATACCATTTTGCAAATGAAAGAATGGCTGGTTGTTTGTTGGAGACGAAAGACGTTAAATAAAGGCTGAAGTTTCAAGTGATTTCTTATGTTGTCAGTTAGTTAATTAATGTCAGTGTTCTGTTCTGTCATTTTAACTCGTTCTACCCCAAGATCGGAATCCCCAAATGTTGACGTCGTCTTGAGAAGACTGCGTTGCAGTGCAGGACACGGATCCACCATGATGGTTCAAGGGTGATGCCAGAATAGCTTGGCGCCCATAGGCACCAAGCTATTCTGGCATCACCCTTGAACTATCATGGTGGATCTTTATTTTGCTGTGGTGTGTCTGGGGTAGAATAAGTTAAGCCCAAATGTTGAAGTCGTCTTCAGAAGACTGCGTTGCAGTGCAGGACACAGATCCACCACGATAGTTCAAGGGTGATGCTAGAATAGCTTGGTGCCCATAGGTGCCAAGCTATTCTGGCATCACCCTTGAACTATCGTGGTGGATCTTAAATTTTGCTGGGGTAGAATAAGTTAAGTGTTCGTTTCTTCGTCTGGGTCTTTTTCTATCTTTGATATTTTTCCACACTTTTTGACCCGCATCATAGTCATACTGAGGCTAAATAGCTTCAAATCTGTTCACTGCCATAATTCTATGCAAGCTACATTACAGTACTTACAGATGAGGACATAGACCAATGGCTTTAGTTCAAGGGTGGTGCCACAATAGCTTGGCGCCTAGAGGCACCAAGCTATTCTGGCACTAACCCTTGGACTATTTCAGTTACACTAGTTGCACACACTGGTGTATTCCGAATGATAAGGGTTAATATTCAAAATGCTCTGTTGCTGTTTGTCTGAAACTCCAGAGTACCCCAAAACGCACAAAAAAGGTCCTTTAATTTCCAGAATACATTATGTTGATTCTCACATCAATGCCATGATAAACTGTTTTGCTTCAAAAGGACAAAACGCAGCAATGTTTAAACGATTTCCTCTGTAAAAATCATAATCGAAAGGTTTCGGGCCAGTGTTTATTGAATTTTGCACCATACTATGTAAAGAATGTTAAAGCACACATACACATTTAAGTTGGGAAAAAAAAATTAATGTGAAAAAGAAGTATTCCATGAACTTGACCTTATTACAGACGCCTACTGTTGTGAAGACACCCATTTTGACTGTAATGCCAGTTTCATTTGTGTGAGAGAGACACCCACCCACTTTATTGGCAGAAACCCATTTTTTCGGCATCTAGTGGCTCTGTTTCTAGAAAATGTCTATTTTATTTTAAGTTATAGAGCTTAGTTATAATGTGAGTTCTAAACATTCGCATCAATTCCAGAGCCTTAGAATAAATAGAAATATGGGAACCCATTTTCACATGAAATGCTAGGTAACCCACTCTGATGGTTGCGTCTCCCTGTGTGTGTGTGTGTGTGTGTGTGTGTGTGTGTGTGTGTGTGTGTGTGTGTGAGCGCCTGAAGCCCGCGTTTGAGGACGGGCAAGCTTGAAATTGTATGATATTGGCCTTAAAAGAATAATCTCGAGGCAGGTTTAAAAAAAAGAAAATTGAGTAAAGGGTAGCTGCTTAGTAAAATGGTGGTCCCGGCGATGGGTCGCTTAACATTCAGGCATGCTGCTTCGTGTTGATGCAATGAATCGAACTTACGATCAATCTGACACAAAATAAATAGATCAAAGTCACTTTCAGTCCACAAAGTGTACTTACTTGCGTACAGTTCAAGCAGAAAAACACATAGAATTGACAAATCCTCTCTACCTCGCGGTACCCAGTTCCGAAGACTGCCGGATTTTTTTTTAGATTTGCCGCTCGGCGGAAGTGACGTCACAAACATGACTCGGTTTGTTTACATCTACGGACAGCCTGCTAACTTGTGCCAAAGAAAATGAGCTCATCAGCTGAAAATTCTGACTCGGGCACTTACGTAGATTCACCGGATTCGTCGGAAAATGAGTGTTTCAGTTGAAGCAGATGGACCGCGAGGCCTCAAACCTTGTATGTTTGAACGTCTTGCACAGACTAGAAAAGAGAGTATGGAAAGACCAGCTACGCCTCATAGGCCAGTGCGCAGCGAAAGCCCCACGGTCTTTTTTATATTATTTTATTTTATTTTATTTTATTTTTTTTTATTTTTGAACATTTTTTCCAAGATTAGTGACATGAACACATATGGACCGCAAACAAGTACAACACAAATACAAACGAAATAAAAGTCGTACATACACAAACTGATAATAAATTATGTTAAAAAACATTTTAATTAAATTAATGCGTGTTTGTGGAAAGAGAGAGAGAGAGAGAGAGAGAGAGAGAGAGAGAGAGAGAGAGAGAGAGAGAGAGAGAGAGAGAGAGAGAGAGAGAGAGAGAGAGAGAGAGAGAGACTGTTGCTGGAATTTGTTTTGTGAGTGGATCTGCATGCATGTATTGGTAAACGGATAGTTGTCAAAATTTAGGAGGAAGTAATTGTGAATCATAGCAGGCCAAACCGAACCCAAATGCAGTCTACACAGATTAACAAAATAGGTGACAGAAATTAATTATTTACACAAAGTCCAAATAAGGCAGCCACAGAGTTCAAAATTGTCACAATGAGCACATTTTTCTTTCAGTCTGCTCAGTAATTTGTCCCAGAAAACACACACCACTGTGCACTCAAAAAATAAGTGCTCAATAGACTCTTTAGAGAGTGAACAAAAGGTACAAAGGTTTGAATCCTTTAACTGTCTATAGCGCAGGTAAACATTGGTTGTCAGTATTCTATGGACAATTCTATACTGAAACCAGCGTAATTTGGTGTCTTGTGTGACCGTTATAGGATGCACAAATATAGCCCTCCACTTTAGGTCATTGTATTTGTTTTCCCATTTTTCAATACACGTAGGTGGTGTCATTTTATTTAAGAAAACGTTGTATATAGTACCCTTTTTATGTTTAAAGACAACACCCAAAGGTGTAGCCAAATCAGTTACATCAACTGCATCGGTCCATATTCGTAACATTTTTCTTTTGTATTTTCGTATAGCACTTGTTCTACTATGGTATTCGAGAAAAGAAACATCTGCACTAAAAATTTCACAAAAAACTTCGAAACTAATAATGTCCCCATTATCATCAAAAACATCACCAATTGTAAAAATATTTTTCAAAATCCACGCTTTTGAATGCATCAATACTTGCGGGACAGAAAAGATTATGATATTCTTTAAAAATTGAAGCCACTTCTTTCCAGAAGGGGTTCTTCATCTCTAAACTTTCTAGGAAGTAACCACCGAAAACCTCACACTGTTTGATATTACCATACAAAGATGCGAGTAAAAGGTTCCAGTTAGTGCCCGATGACAGCACTCTCCGAATCCAGGAGACCTTAAGTGCTTTGTAAAAAGCTTCAATATCAATTACCTTGCGCCCTCCTTCTTCATACTGTCTGAAAACTGTGGTTATTTTCACTTTATCTCTCTTCCCTCCCCAGATGAAGTTAAACATAGCACTATTAATATCTTTCAGAATTACACTCCCTGGAAAGGGCAGAGAGATGAAGAGGTGAGTAAAAATTGAAAGAATTAAGGACATGAAAAACACGTTTCTTCCAACAAGGGTTAGATTTCGCAATTTCCACTGCTTTACAATTTTCTTCATTTTTACACGTTTCTGTTTATAATTCAGGAGTATGATATCAGACAGTTCTGTAGAGAAGGTCACTCCCAGCACTGTGAAGGTATCTGGATTCCAGGAGATGTTTAGATGTGGGGCATAGCGTGTAAGACAAAACCTATTAGTGCCAATCCAAACAGCAATAGTCTTCTCAAAATTAATTTTTAGCCCAGAAATAACTGCAAAAAGTTCCAATTCTAGGATGACAGAATCAAATGATTTTTGTGACCCATCCAAAAACAATGACATATCATCAGCAAACAGTGAGACTAAGAATTCCTGCTCTTTGCATTTTATACCTGAAATGTTCTTATTATTCCTCAACTTTATAGCTAACAGTTCAACACATATTAAAAAGATGTAAGGTGAGAGGGGGTCCCCTTGTCTACAACCACGATCCACAGAAAAGCGACTAGACACCTGGCTGTTCACAATCAGGCAAGATTCACTGTTCTTATAAAAAAATTTCCACCCATTTTGTGATGCTACATCCAAAATTAAACATTTTTAAAGCTTTGTGAATAAATGAGTGAGAAACAGAGTCAAACGCTTTTTCGAAGTCGATGAGCAACAACAATCCAGGTTTCTTAAATGTCTCTGCATAATGAAGTACATCATACAGAAGTCTAATATTGTCGGAGATTGATCTACCGGAGATGAAACCACTCTGGTCCTCATGAATTAAAAAAGGGAGAACCTGTTTTATTCTATTGGTGACACATGCGGATGCAATTTATAACTGACATTAAGCAGGGATATTGGGCGCCAATTTTTTAAATATTGTTTAGGTTTTCTCCCTTTAGGAATAAGGGTTATCATTCCATGTCTTTGTGTGACTGACAAAGACCCATCGTCGTAACCCTCGTTGATAGACCTCACTAAGAAAGACCCTAGGTCCTTCCAAAAAAAAAAAAAAAAAAAAAAAAAAAAAATGAAGAATTCCGCTGGGAAGCCGTCACTTCCTGGGGTTTTCCCATTTTCCATATTCTTTAAAGCTCGTAAAGCCTCCTCCTCCGTTATATAGCCTTCTAAGTTGTCTCTCTGTTCTTCTGACAACTTTCTAAAAAGACAGCTGTCAAAATCTGAGGAGTCAACCTCATGTAAATCTGAATCTCTGTTTTTATATAATGCCCTGTAGTACTCCTCCACTTCCCTCACAATTTCTACCTGATCTGTTATCTTTTCGCCATTGTTGTTTTCTATAACCTTCATAAATTTACTTGTGTAATGTCTTTTTTCTAGCCCACAAAAGTATTTTGAATTTTTTTCTCTGTCTCCTATCCGGCCATCTTGCTTTCGCTCTAATTCGAACCCCGTCCATCCTCCGTTCCCTAATGTTATATAACTCCTGCTGTAAAGTCTCTAAAACTCCCTGATTATGCTGGCTCAGACTATTTTCCATAGCTTCAATTTTGTTGAGCAACCATTTTTTCTTCTCGTTCGTTTTCTACCTTCTTCTTGTGACAAGCATAAACTATTGTAGTTCCCCTAATCTGAACAAGAAGAGTTAAAAAAAATAACTGATCATTAATTACAAGCTGCAGATCGGGAGAAGGGATGTGATCGATAACTTCATGCCGGTACAACTGATGTGCGTACTGACATTTTGTTTCATAAATACACTTTTTCACTGATGTTACATACTCTGCATTCTTTAACAAGGAGGTATTAAACTTCCAAAAAGTATGGCCATGCCTACTATAAGAATCTGAACTTCCATTTCCCGACTGGAAATAGCAAAAGAGATAACAGAGTGATCGGATCTGTATGATGCATTGATCCCTGATGCCACTACCGTATGTGCAGCTGCGTCCGATATAAGAAAAATGTCCAGGCGTGCCTGCTGAAGGTTTTTTTTTCTCCTCCATGTAAATATTGTATCATTAGGATGCATTTCTCTCCAAATATCTATTCAAGTTAAATTATTCAATTACCTCGTGTAGTTTTTTCTCTGGCAAGTGGATTATTTGTGCGCTTGTAATTATGATAATCAAGCTTAGGGTCCAAGACCATATTCCAATCAACTCCCAGAATCATAGGAACATCCCCAAATTCGCATAATTTGCTTTTCAACTGTTCATAAAAAATGGACAATCATTGTTTGGCCCGTGCACATTAACCAGCAAGTACACAGTTTCATCAACAAACACTTTAAGAATCATGTAGTTTCCCTCAGGGTCATTATACAAGCCAAGGTGTTTAAAACCAAAATTATTGTTAATTAGAACAGCCAGACCCTTTGCATTTGATGCATAAGAATTAAAAAATGCTTGATAGCCCCATTTCGCCCTGATGATATGCTCTTGTTTCTCCATAAAGTGTGTTTCTTGTAGAAAGCATATGCTATATTCTTTTTCTCTCAAAAGATGCAACACGTCATCCCGTTTCTTCGGATCTCCGAGGCCTCTACAATTCATGCTACAAAAAGATACTCTCCTATCCATAAAATATATGAAAAGTACAGGCATGCATTCCACATGGTGGGCTATAGTATGCCCTTAACCACTTTCTATCAACATAGACAAGAACAATACAGCCTGAACGTATATATGACAACCTGTCTCTCCCAACAGAAAAGACAATACAAAAGCAAGGACAATATTTACAAAAACGCACAATGAACACCAAAGAAAAAAAAAAAGAACACCACAAATCATTAAGAGGAAGTATACACAGAAACAACAAAAATTGGCAAAGTAGCCCAGTCTGGCCACTTCTATCTGCCATGGACAATGTTGAAAATGGCGAGGGTATTGGAATATCTACCTCAGACTCATGTGAATTGATTTAAAATATTATTGGGACTGACATCCTAATTAGCTATTGAAACACCATTGTTTCATTAAATCTAACAATTTACATATATATGTGACAAAAAGTACACACAAAATCCCAGAAAATTGCTTTTAAGAAAGTGTGCACAGTGTGACACATATGCATTTGCAGGCACAAGACTCTCTCTGGTACTGACAGTGTATACTATCTAAGAGATCTACATTCTCTAATCCAAGATAAAGCTCCACAGTTGGTACCTACTCTAAGAAAAACAAAACACAACAACAAAAGTGTGCATGCATACACATATATCAATACACTCATATATGCATTTCTCATGCAAGTTGTCCCCGTACATGTCAGCACACATGCGCACACGCACACACACAATACAAATGCAAAAATGTATACATGTACACCCTCTCATTGAAAGAAACAAAAAAGACATAGCTGATCAGCATTGCACAATAAAAAATAAATTTATAAGTGAAGTACCCAACTGGTAGGCCCGCATGCATGTTGGGTTTGTGGTATCCATGTATATAAACAACTACAAAAGACTAGAACCTACTGGTGTTTGGTGCTCAGCATACAGGTATGTGTGTGGGTTCCAAATATTGCTGTTTATACATCTTATTCTATCCTGTTCATGCAGTAAGGATAAAGTTTCTCAGAGCGTTATTATACAAATAGCCTAACCAACACACACACACCCTATGTTATAGTTGACATACTGGCCTAAAAAGTGTGCCTGCATATAGGACTGCAGCTATAGTTGACACCCTGGCCTAAATGTATGTCTGCCTAATAGGATTGCAGCTGTAGTTAGCACACTAGCCTACAATTTGCTACATGTATGCCTGCATATAGGCCTGCAGCACCACCACCACCAAGCTGTGCACAAACACATGAACATACATATATAGGCATATAGGACTGCAGCACCACCACCACCACCAAGCTGTGCACACACACATGAACATACATATATAGGCATATAGGACTGCAGCACCACCATCAACAAGCTATGCACAAACACATGATCATACATATATATGTGCACATCAACAGCTACACCACACAGAAGCAGTTTGTCAAAAAGTGTTTACATGCATAGCATACAAGTCCACGCGCATGTGGAATTTGCATAATCTATGTCAAAAACAGATAAACAAAATAAATATTTAATATATTAAGTAGATATTTAAAATAAATAAACAGACAAAAAACACCCCCAAAAACAAATACATGGACATGCATTGAATCCAAGGGTTGGTGCCTCCCACACGTGAATATGTACACACTATTGCTGTTAGCATGCATCCTGAGCTGACTTATACAATAATCACGTATAGTGTTTCATCACTTCAGTTAACCCATGTACCCCATAGCAGCATTTTCCAAACGAAGCCAACATCTTGAGACCAAGCACCCGCCGCAGGAGATGGATCAACACAAGGGCAGTGCCAGGCCAGCCCGGCACTTTCAGGCGCCAAGGTAATCTGGAACTCCTCCTGAACGATCATGGTCCATCCATCTCCTGCTGCAGGCGGTTGGGGCGAGATGGGGTTACTGTATGCAACCTGGTTTCGAAAGAACCTGTCTGACCCCAGTAGCAGGCCAACTGACTGCAAATGTTTGTTTTTTTTAATATTCAAATGGCAGCAAGAACATGAGTAAAAACAAAAATACCTTGCTTCCAGACATATAGTTTGTGGCCCATAGTAATCCGAAGGTCATCTTTTATCACATCACAACATAAGCGCATCTCGATAGGCGATAGCGCATGCGCATGCTCAGAAAAAAAATGATTTCCTGGGAGAAGTGGTTTGAGGGATCGTCTCAAAAAACTTGTAATGCAGGCGCGGCATGTACCGCTAGAACTGAATCGCGACTTATGTCACAAACAATAGACAAGTGTGCCTGCGGATAATAGTGCACACAGGCGCCCGCATGCGTAACGCACCTCTAAGTGTGGGGCGGAAGCGAGAATAGGAGAAGTCAATTTCAGTGAGAAGTAAATTCACCTCTCCTCTTCTCAGCCCCAACCCCGCTATTTTCACGTACTAAGAACCTGTAAGAATCACTTATTATCAAAATTAATCTTATATGCAGAAAAGGCAACATGTCTTAGTTCGCACCGTCAGTAGCTTAACGCCTGCTGTCTTTGCCTTGATACACCTCCCTACCTCACTGCATCATCGGTTCGTTGACGCCAACAGCCGCTTTTCCCTCCAAGTTTCTACTGCCAACAGTACAGTGCTTCCGGGTTTGGGTCGAATCGCCAGCCTTGTTAACCTCCTGGGGGGAGTCGGGGCCGCTGACTTCTACACCCCCCTGGGTGGTGGCGATGCCGTTATTGCCACTACTGTCAGCTAGAGCCTGCAACCGGTTTTGTATGCCGTTGACAATCCCACCCTGCTGAGAAGCAGAGGATGCAGAAGGCGAACATACTGCATTCCCAGTGGCGGTTGTAGACTGCAAGGGGCGGGGTAGGCTCCAGGGGTTGTGATGCGCTGCGGTCTGTGGGGTGGAGTGGTCCTTGGGACTGGAGGGCCGCGCTCTCGGGACGTTATTCCACTCTCTCCTGGCGTCAGGCCGATCCAGCTGACTCGTTGTTGTTGCTGAGGTCGTGAGGGATCAATAGTGTACCCGATAAGTTTGTGGTCAATTACACTTGTGTTTCCGCCGACGATTTCTAGGATGGACAAGTCTAGCAGTTTTGCGAAGAGTCTTCCGCCAGCCTCAAGCACACCTTCATGTTGCTTCAGTCTGCTTAGGCGCTGGTAGTAATTTCGTCAGGTCTTCGGATATTCCCACACCGGTGTTTTTCAGATTTCTCCGCTCTCTCAACATGGCAGCATGGTCCTTTCGTGAGACAAATCTGACGATGACGGGTCTATCTTTTCCCCTCTCGACTTTCCCCAGTCTATGTAGGGCAGATATTTTTGTGCTGTCATTGTCTCTCAACTTCAGTTTCTCCTGTATGATCTTGAGTACCTTTTCATCGCACTGCCTGCTTGTCTCACCACGAACGTCCCCTTTTACTCCATAGACTCTAACTGACTCTCTCCGGGAATACTGTTCGAGGTTGTTTAAGTGTTCACGCTGATCCATTACTACGGATCGCAGACTCTTAACCTCGTCTCTCAGCTCCTGGGTTTGTTTCAGCGTCTGATCAAGTGTTTTCCTCAAATTGGCGTTTTCCTGCTGGAGATGGGAAATGATACCAGACAGCTTTTCGATCCTCTCATCTATCTGTTTGGACAAAGAACTCCTGCAGTCTTCCATCTGTTTTGTGTGTGAGTTTGAAGTTGCCTGCAAAGTGTCCAGTTTGTCCAACACAGGGCTAGAAGTATCGGACTGCATCGCACCGGGAGTATTGAAAGTGTTTGCCGAATGGATAGGTGGGAAGTTCAACACTGTCTGTATATTTCGATCTCGAGAAAGGGACTCCTTCCGTCGTTTGCTGGAACCGCCGGCCAGAGGGCAAAAGCTCGAAGAGATGATTGGCTGGGTGTGACAGATCCGACAGAGTAGTACTGGTAGCCACATGTACAGGGGCACCATGGTGTATGTTCTTAGCCTGTATGCTGATGTGTATGTACAAAACCTACATTACAAACAAAATAAATAAATAAATAATTTAAATAAATAAGATAAAGTAAGTCTAAGGTACCTGGGATATATGCATGCTAGGTAAAGGATAAATTATGAACATACACAGATGTGCATGTCTTTTGGTAGGTGTTCTGCGGTTTTGTGTGTGTATTTGGGACGGGGTTGGGAGCGGGCGGTATGCCACCTATTACCATCTAAAATTCTATATATGTGTATATTTTCTTCTTGTATGCTGATGTGTATGTACAAAACCTGCATTACAAACAAACAAAAGTAAATAAATAATAATTTAAATAAATAGTTATTTGGGTTTAATACCGAGCAGGCGACTAATGTCATCTCATGGCGGTTAAATAAATAAATAAAGTAAGTCAAGATACCTGGGCCATATGAATGCTGAGTAAAGGATAGATTATGAACATGCACAGATGTACTTGTCTTTTGGTGGGTGTTCTGTGGTTGTGGCCAGTGGGGTTGGGAGTGGGCAGTATTACCATGTATGTGTATGAGAACATCAGCATATGTACAAAACCTACTTTACAAACAAATAAAAATAAATAATAAATTTTAATAAATAAAATAAGGTAAATCAAAGATACCTGGGACATATAAATACCAAGTAAAGGATATATTATGAACATGCACAGACTTGCATGTCTTTTAATGGGCGTTCTGTGGTTTTGTATGTGGGATGGGGAGCAAAGTAAAGCTGATTAACCGTGCGCGTCTGATTGACTTCTTTCGAAGGCATCTCGCTGACCGCCATTTTGAAACTAGCGACGCGAGTATGCTTAGTACGGCATTAAAAATATTACTTTAAAAATTATTTTGTATATGCATTATATGCATGTTTACTTGCTCATGATTTTAATTTACTCACTGGAATAAACGTGTAACTTGTATGCTCGAAATTTTCAATGTTATGCACAAAAAATGTCTTACACCTTATCCGGGCCGTGTACGGGGACTGGTTCCCTCACATCGAAAAATAGCTTTCGAAAAACACTGATACAAAGATGTCTCCATCCTAAGGACAAATATTGTTGCTATCCATAAACCATATGGCATTAGTACTTTCGTTTCGTACCTGCAAACCATTGTTACTCTTTTGACGAACTACTTATCTCTGCAGAAATTGCGTAAGCTGCTGGACTATGGGGGTAGTCCCTTTTGCTATATGCAGTAGGTGTTCAGTGGACGGCTAAAAAAGATAGGTGTGTCTTTCCTTCTCTCCCACTACCCTTTCTTTCTAGATTTCTAGATCTCGTGAGCGATGCAGTCACAAAAAAGGGCAGCTGATAGTCCTGATTAAACATGAAGAGACAGTAAAAAAAATTCATTCATTCATTCGGTCATTAAAAAAAACAATAAAAACACGCTACGCGCGCAAACACTTACACACACGCGCGCGCGCGCACGCACACACAGACACGCACTAATGATAAGCTATATACTAAGCAAATCATTCGAATCATAGTGAAAATTCACTTAAGACAGCAAAAATTATTTAGATTATAATAGAAACATAATTATTAGTAATGACAAACCATACGGCAGCATGCACTGATTACGATAAGCATACGGATTCTTGTGGTAGATTATGTATCAGCGGACAAGAAGTACTTGAGGAGAATAATAGCACGAGCAGCGAAATGACGTCACTTCAAGCTTCACGTCATGGCATCATTAATCCCACGACGCCGTGTTCATAGTGACGACTCGATGTTGTACGTCACTCATCGCAGTACTAACATTTGACGTATTAGAGGAACAACTTTGCAATTTTCTTGCTGATTTTCACGCCTAGGGCTTACAGGTCACAATTTGACCTAACCGTACCCTAGGGCCTGGACAAATAGCAGGCTTATGCAAACACTGTTTATGAAAATTCATGTGGGTATTTATGAGTGGGGCGGTCCGTGGCGCAGCGGTAAAAGCGCCTGCCAACAATGCAAGAGGTGCGAGGTTCGATTCCCGGTTTCGGCGTCGGACTTTTCTCCTCTAGTAAGTGTCGCCATAAATTCGGGCGGACCGTCGGGTGTTCTTTCTCTGGCTCTTTCCTACCCCACGAATTTGGTATTAATTTCAGTCCACTTAATCAAATTTCCAAAATATAAAAAAACGATTTAAATTTCCAAAATTTTCAGCAGCTCGCTTGAGCTCATGAATGTTCTGTGTTCATGCATAGTGTGTGAGGGAATGCGTGTGATTCACCTGAGCGTGCTTGTTGGGTTCAGTTCGCTGCTATGTCATGCGCATTGAGTTATATTATACATAAATATGAGAAATGCGCCGTATAAATACTATGTATTATTATTATTAATGAGAAGTTAGTTTTTTTCGAAAAAAAAAATTAAAGTTATGTTAGCTGTTTTACAAATGACTCCGAAAAAGTGGTGCAGAAAATTGATTATCACATCTAGGGCATACAGGTCACAATTGACCTAATCGTACCCGACAGCCGAGACAAACTGTAGGCTTATATAAATACCGTATATGAAAAATCATGCGATTATTAAATAAGAAAAATTACCTACTCCAATGTGGATCAACCGGTTTTTGTGAAACGGCCATTTTCTTGCCAATGAGCATCTTAATAAAAAAAAATCGAAAAAAAGGTCTCGAGATATTTTTTTTAGGGACAATATCCTAAAATTTCAAGCTTGTCCGTCCTCAAACGCAGACTCTAGTCGCTATCACACACACACACAAACACACACACACACACACACACACACACACACACACACACACACACACACACACACACACACACACACACACACACACACACACATGCAGACAAAAGCGTCATAGTGGGTTACCTACCATTTTATGTCAAAATGGGTTCCCATATTTCTATTTATTCTAGGGCTCTGGAATTGATGCGAATGTTTAGAACTCACCTTATAACTAAGCTCTATAACTTAAAATAAAATAGACATTTTCTAGAAACAGAGCCACTAGATGGAAAAAAATGGGTTTCTACCAATAATGTGGGTGCCTCTCACACACAAAAACTGGCATTACAGTCAAAATGGGTGTCTTCACAACAGTAGGCGTCTGTAATAAGGTCAAGTTCATGGAATACTTCTTTTTCACATTAATTTTTTTTCCAACTTAATGTGTATGTGTGCTTTTAACATTTTTAACATTGTATGGTGCAAAATTCAATAAACATTGGCCCGTAACCTTTCGATTATGATTTTTACAGAGGAAATCTTTTAAACATTGCTGCGTTTTGTCCTTCTGAAGCAAAACAGTTGGCACTGATGTGAGAATCAACATAATGTATTCTGGAAATTAAAGGACTTTTTTTTTGGTTTTGGGTACTCTGGAGTTTCAGACAAACAGCAACAGAGCATTTTGATTATTAACCCTTATCATTCGGAATACACCAGTGTGTACAACAAGTGTGACTGAAATAGTCCAAGGGTTAGTGCCAGAATAGCTTGGTGCCTCTAGGCGCCAAGCTATTGTGGCACCACCCTTGAACTAAAGCCATTGGTCTATGTCCTCATCTGTAAGTACTGTAATGTAGCTTGCATAGAATTATGGCAGTGAACAAATTTGAAGCTTTTAGCCTCAGTATGACTGTGATGCGGGTCACAAAGTGTGGAAAAATATGAAAGATAGAAAAAGACCCAGACGAAGAAACTAACACTTAACTTATTCTACCCCAGCAAAATAAAGATCCACCACGATAGTTCAAGGGTGATGCCAGAATAGCTTGGCGCCTATGGGCGCCAAGCTATTCTGGCATCACCCTTGAACTATCATGGTGGATCTGTGTCCTGCACTGCAACGCAGTCTTCTGAAGAGACTTCAACATTTGGGCTTAACTTATTCTACCCCAGACACACCACAGCAAAATAAAGATCCACCATGATAGTTCAAGGGTGATGCCAGAATAGCTTGGCGCCTATGGGCGCCAAGCTATTCTGGCATCACCCTTGAACTATCATGGTGGATCTGTGTCCTGCACTGCAACACAGTCTTCTGAAGACGACTTCAACATTTGGGCTTAACTTATTCTACCCCAGACACACCACAGCAAAATAAAGATCCACCATGATAGTTCAAGGGTGATGCCAGAATAGCTTGGCGCCTATGGGCGCCAAGCTATTCTGGCATCACCCTTGAACTATCATGGTGGATCTGTGTCCTGCACTGCAACGCAGTCTTCTGAAGACGACTTCAACATTTGGGCTTAACATATTCTACCCCAGACACACCAAAGCAAAATAAAGATCCACCATGATAGTTCAAGGGTGATGCCAGAATAGCTTGGCGCCTATGGGCGCCAAGCTGTTCTGGCATCACCCTTGAACTATCATAGTGGATCTGTGTCCTGCACTGCAACGCAGTCTTCTGAAGACGACTTCAACATTTGGGGATTCCTGTCTTGGGGTAGAATGAGTTAAAATGACAGAACAGAACACTGACATTAATTAATTAACTGACAACATAAGAAATCACTTGAAACTTCAGCCTTTATTATTGTCTTTCGTCCCCAACAATCAACCATTCTTCCATGTGGAGAGTTTAAAAAATGGTATGCAGTATATTACAAAATGATCCAGACCCCCCCCCCCCCTTCCCTCCCTCTAATAACACTCTTGTAATCAATCTTTACGTTGTCAATGGTTTTCTTATCTTATCTTATTATTGTCTTTTGTTCCCAGCCGGCTGTTTCGTTTTGCAAATCCAAAGGTTATACAGTATACAAAATGATCCAGGCGTCCATCAGATAAAAAAAAAAAGCAGGCTATACATGCTGAAACCACCCCAATAATAACTCTCTTGTAATAAATCTGTATGAAACCGAAAATGCCACGAGTGGCGGGGAACCTCAATTCATTTCTTTTGTAACTTTTTCAGTCTGTTGCGGACGTAATCCTTAATGTTTGTCCAGCGCCTATGTCTAAGTGCAGGCTCCTCTGCCATTGCGTACTGTATCTCGGCCTTTCCAGGAAGTTTGTTCATGACGAGATGTGTCTTGAAACGAGTTTGAACAGCTTTCTCTTCAGCTTCCCCCCATGGTTTCCTTGTAAATCTAGCTTTCTTTCGAACAGGAGCTGACGCAGTACTGTCATCATCAAAACTATCTAGATTGTCATCAGGCTCTGGGCGTCTTTTTTCCGTCATGCTCATCGATTCCTGTGTTGTTGACTTGCTACTTGCTTCATTCACAGGTGCTGTTCCCCCCCGAGACCTCTCTGCCAGTTTCTGATGTGTCTTCATTGTCAAAGTCAATCTCTTCATCATCGCCCAGCTCAGCTCTAATGCAACTCTCAAAATCTGTCATCCCATTGTTAACTGACAGAAGAATCTTTGCCACTTTTGCCTTTTGAAGGACGTCTTGAGGTTGGCGGTAGATATGGCGATGTATCCGAATATCATGGCCAAGGAAATCTGCCAGCTGATCCTGATCTAACTCCGAGATGGCCATTGACTGAGCCAAAGTTGCAACCTGCTTCCGCAACTGAGTAAATGTGAACATGGCTGGGTATGACACCCCTGCTTCTAGGGCATGGGCCTTCAGAACATCATGGCCTCTGTAAGGCCTCTGACCAGAAGGTGTGGCAAAGATGTACTGGGAATCAGCGAGAGCTGGCACTGATTGCCTCATTTGAAGGATTCTGTCCACAGTTGTCATCATCTTCTTCGTCAGCAAAACGGGAACACTCCTATTAAACTTGCCTCTGATTTCCACTCGCTGAAAATGATTCACCATTTTCTTCTCAACCTCTGTGAGACCTTTCAAGATATCTTGATTGGTGATCGATCCAATCTTAGCATTCTGGAAGTCTGACACCTTCATTCTCTGAACTTCTCCCCCTCGTTTTCGGTTGAAAAGTGATACAGCACAAAGAGTTGCTTTAACCACTGTCGGATAATCTTCCGAAACCATCCTTGTCTCAAGAAGCTGTTGGACCTTCCTCACATCTTCACATGATGGGATCAGCTTGGGTTTGTTCATGGTCATTTTCCCGACCGACTGGGCTGCTGTAGCGGACACACAATCATACCAGTCCCCATTGAAGACAGAGTCAAACCGCTGCGCCTCAGAGAGCTCCTGTCGCCACCTGTCGTCTGAACCCTGCCCAAGCTGTTTGGATGCCTGTGACTGTTTGATCTGTGAACACTTTTTCAAAGCATGGCCTATGCGCATTGCGAGATTGCCTTTTTTGAACTGATGTGTGTCCTCATCAAAATCTGCTAGCTCTTTTACAGCCAGGACAACATGATCAAAGCTAGCTGAATTGATCACAGCATTTAAACTTGCGGCTTATCTCATCATCTCTCTGGCTAGCCAAGACCTTGTGGTAGAATGAAAATTCAACGTCTAAGGGTATTGGAAGCATTAGGCGACCACGGCGCGCGGCGTCTCCTCGCCGAGTGATCTGAAACCCTCCTGGCTTCTGACAGCAACGTTTTGAGTGTACAGAGATCAGCTTTTTTAGATAGAGCCCTTTGCAATGGCTACAGGCGAGAAGGTCGTCTACCTTACTAGTTTTGGTGCGATACTTAGGAATCAAACATCCGGATTTGTTTTCAAGAACAGCAACGTTATGCATGTAATCACCCTCATCTTGTCGTCTGATCCATGCTCGACGTCTCTGCTTGGCCCCTTTTTTCATCGACAAAATTTTAGCAACGTCTGCCTCATCTGCATGGACATCTTGTAAGGTACTTTCCTTTCCCTCTCTGCGACACGTGCACACCTGTTTCTTCTGTAAGTGCTCTTTCCCCACTCTTTCCAGCATCATGTTCCTCCTGCCTATCCACATTCTCATTGCCACCCCCTAACGCACACTGCACCTTGCTGGTACTAGCGTCACCGACACCTGGCCACTCCGAACCTGCCACTTTGATGAAATCTAACATAGTCGATACAATACTGTCTATGTCAGAGATCCCAGCAATTGATGCCGACACACCCTCTGAATCCGGTGAGCTCGAGCCAGGAACAAACTCCTCGTCATCACTGCCCTCGTATTGCGATGCGCTGGCACTACTCTCAGTCTCGGGTCCATCCCAGGCGCCATTTGCCAACTGGAGAAAGAAAGATAGAAAGAAAGATTGAAACCAAAGCTGCATTAGGGGGATAGAAACAGCCCAAGTTTGGTTTAAGGGGCCTTGCACAAGAATAAAAAGAGTAATCCCGTGTATGACCGATTTACATATGTGTGACCTCGGTGACGAGGGCTGGCTTCTGCAGCAGCAAAATCCACGTTTCTGAAAATGCAAGCAGTTTTCACACATTTGTCAACCCTGCGTGACCCTTTGAGAGAGGTCACTCAAATTGGCATGTTTAAAAAGGTCTTGCCACAAAGTATCCTTGGGCCAAGCTTGAAGAATGTGGCTTGAATAGTCTCCGAAAAAAATGCCACCGTTAACTCATTCTACCCCCAGACACACCACAGCAGGATAAGGATCGACCATGATAGTTCAAAGGTGATGCCAGAATAGCTTGGCGCCTACGGGCGACAAGCTATTCTGGCATCACCCTTGAACTATCATGGTCGATCTGTGTCCTGCGCTGCAATGCGGTCTTGAGAGGACAGGGGCAAAATTTAAGGATTTTGGTGTTGGGGTAGAATGAGTTAAAGTTTACCATGGACGACGGACGGACGACCAGTGGCCCAGAACATAAACTCACTTTTGCTTCGCACGCACGCCAGCCAATAAAATGAAGATGATCATAGAATCACTTTACTTACCAGTTTGTAATTGGGAGCATTCCGCTGCCGTCCATGCACCCTCCTACCAGACGCACCCTCTGTGGCGGAGGCTGGAGGAAGGGGGGGCATGATGCTGCAGCATAGATCCCGATGGGTTTGGACATCCTGCTGCCATCCGGCGCTGGGTGTGTGCAGAAAGTCCTGAGCCGGTGTGACCAAAACGGTGTTGCTGCAAACATGTCCAATACAACCATGTAAACCAACTGACATTTTGAATCAGATTGATTGTACATTGCTTAACGTCCCGACAGCAACAAGGCTTTCTCAGGACGTGCCTGCACTGCTTGTGAAAAAAACACCTAAACAGAACATTGCCATGTATGTCGCCAGCCGGTCAAATACGTTAAATAAACCTAACACATGGGGCCTAAATAAACCTAAGACCATTTAGCAACACACATCCAATATCAAGAGCTACAGGCAGTGCAGACAGTAGGGAGAGTTTTAAAAAGGCAAATACAGGTGAATGGACAAAGGGTAGACAGAAACACATGCCCCAGAATAGAGAGAAAAACCCACCCTGTGGGGCTGACCAGGGTGACCCTGAGAACTAAAAACTGGTAATACAGTAAAATGCGACACTTCAGTTGCACATTCCGAAAGACCTGTTTGTGGACGTTTGTTCTTCGAATCGCGAGGCAGTTTTGCGAACGAGGATTGAAATCTGGCGCCATTTTTTTTTTTTTTTAAAAAGTCAACTGATGCTGTGCAAGTTACTTTTCGATCACTGACAATCACACTTATCAGAAAAAAAAAGAAACAAAATCGCGTGGCAGATTGACCTTGTAATGGGGTTATTGAACGAATTCCTTTCATTGAAGAAGAAAGCTTTTGTTAAAATCGTGGGGTTCTATTATCATTTACTACAAGACTCAACGGTCAGAGAGAGGAAGACACGGACCGAGCCACGGCTGAAGCAGACGCCTTATTTTTCTGGGCCAAACGGGTATCGGGATTGGAGGCATCTCTCAGTTAAATAACTGCACTGAACAAGTACATTTGGGTGTGCCCTTAACTAAAAAATATTGCATAAAGTACTCTGCAAACGCTGAAGAATGGTTGAACTGTTGGGGACGAAAGACGACGTTTTAGGAAGGGCAAGGGAAACAACTCCGTTCATCGGTGTTGGGCTAACCAATCAGCGATCATCAAGTTGATCTGAAAACACTCCGCTTTCGTGTCAACACACAGGCCCAGGGCATCGCCAACACACAACATGAAGTAAATCTGGCGGAATGGGGACATCCTATTTTGATATTTTTTTCTGACTTTTGAATGAAAGATAATGCAGAAACAACCCTCAGAAAAAATGGGTGCCTGACTTGGTCACCCAGAATTTTACACACACCCATTTTGCGTAAGGATGGTAAAGAAAGTAACCCAATTGAGTGGTTTGGTGCACACACACACACACACACACACACACACACACACACACACACACACACACACACACACACACACACACACACACACACACACACACCTCATGTGTTGTACTTAAAATAGTTCCTAGTGTACCGTGTAGTATGTCATTATGATATTATCACCCCCATTTATGTTTATGCATTACTTTATAATTTACAGTTGCAGGTGCAGGTGATTCTAATTTTGAGACGTATGCAGCACCTTGCCTCATTAATGACTCTGTTTTGCATTGTACTCTTCCAAGCTGTTTCCCTTTCGCAAATCAGTTGTTAGGGTGATTGTGCAAATCAGGACATAATCCCCATGACCAGTTACTCACTATTATGCTTCATTTTTTTCAGACTCCAAAGAGCGCTGAGGCTGACAAGAACTCAAAGAGCAGAATTGATACTTTTGGAACTGGATGCCACAGACAGTACTTAGAACTGCGACAGTGTCTCTCCAGTGGCTCTGCTTAAAAATTACTTGTTTGGTATTGCTACATGCCAGAGAATGATGAACAGTGTCTCTAGAGATTACTCTACAGGTTTCGTTTATATCACATAAGGA
Organism: Semisulcospira habei; assembly: GCA_036245525.1. Classification (NCBI taxonomy): domain Eukaryota; kingdom Metazoa; phylum Mollusca; class Gastropoda; family Semisulcospiridae; genus Semisulcospira; species Semisulcospira habei. The sequence goes on from BTPG01000005.1 coordinate 111,212,439, forward strand.
GTGATCAACCATAAAAAAAAAAAAAACATTTCTGGGACTGATAAGGATTTGACTGATGCTTTGTACCTGTCTGTATTCAGCGCCGGATCAATCAGTTTTCAAGAGGGGGGGGGGGTTGCTCAACGACAATGTAATTGTGACGGTACAGTGGAAAGAGGGGGGTGGGGGTGGGGGGGGGGGGGTGAGGGGGGCGCTGCAATAACATTAAAGCACCCCCCCTTCTTCTCGGACCATGTTGTGGAATGACAGTGAATGATTTTTTTTTAAGCCGGGGGGCGTGGGGAGGGTGCCGTAGTACCAAAGCACCCCCCCTCCCCCTGGATCCGGCCCTGGTATTATAGGGGAGGATTAGACACACACACAATTAAAGTTAGGGTAGAACTATAATTGTTTACAGAATGTCATTGTGTCATCACTAGAATGCTGTGAAAGTCATGCACTGTTTCAGTGAAAATCACTTTTTCACCCGTTGCGGAGGAGGGGATGTGATTTACAGTGGCTGTTGAAATCAGTGTTTTGATTTCTCTTTTTGATCAATAAATCAGAGAAACATTGGTATAATAGTTTAAAAATTGCAAGAAACTGGAGCATGTTGTTAGTGTGTGATGTTTGTGTGTGTGTGTGTGTGTGTGTGTGTGTGTGTGTGTGTGTGTGTGTGTGTGTGTGTGTGTGTGTGTGTGTGTGTGCACTCAAACATGTGTGTGTTCTCATGCATATTTGTGTACTCATGCATGCGGTTTGTGTGCAAGATTGTTTTCATATGTTTGTGTGTTCGTGTATTTGTGTGTGCTTACGCATGCTCGCGCGCGCGTGCATGCGTGTGTTTGTGTGTGCGTACTACCGATAAAGGTATGTGCATATTGTCATTTACAGAGTGAAATCTGTGATGTGTGTGTGTGTGTGTGTGTGTGTGTGTGTGTGTGTGTGTGTGTGTGTGTGTGTGTGTGTGGACTCATACATGTGTGTTCACATGCATGTTTGTATACTCATGCACGTGGTGTGTGTGCAAGGTTGTTTGTATATGCGGTGTGTGTGTGCTCGTGTATTTGTGTGTGGTTACGCATGCTCGCGTGCGTGCGTGCGTGTGTGTGTGTTCAGCACTACAGATAAAGGTACGTGCATATCGTCATTTATACAGAGTGAAATCTGTGAAGTGCTGCCCACGATTCACATGCACGTAAGTTTTGCTTTTGCACCCCAGTGCCATGGTTACATTGGTGCAAACACATATCATTTAGGCTATGCCTGATAACCTACCCCGCTCCCAAACACACACACACACACACACACACACACACACACACACACACACACACACACACACACACACACACACACACACACACACACACACACACACACACACACACACACACACACTGGCCGGCAGACAGACACACGAGACATGCATACTACTACTCTGACAGTATCTTTTGGGTTCGTTCGGGTTCATTTGGGTAAAAAGACGGACCGACAACCGAGACAGCAATGGCCGCGTACAAGTTTGCCGGAGCGGCACATTGCTTGCCTGCGTTTGCAAAACAAACCAGTTCGCGAGTATTCTGACAAATCATACATTTTCACAGCTCCGAAACACCATTATTTGACTTCTAAGTGTGTTTTATGTGTATAAATTGTGCATACTCGGTAAACGCTTTTTCAATGATTTTTTTTTAGCCGCCCAGATAGAAACTTAAGGGCTTTATCGGTGTTATCCAATTTATAATGCCAAAAAGTTCTCCGAAGTAAATTTTGTAGGCGGATGCATTTCCTAAAGTTTCAGACCTGTTCGTACACAAACACAGGAGAAACATGTGTCTACACACACCGCACACACACACACACACACTGACACACACACACACACACACACACACTGACACACACACACACTCACACACACACCATCACACACACACACACACACACACACACACACACAGGGAGACGCAACCATCAGAGTGGGTTACCTAGCATTTCATGTGAAAATGGGTTCCCATATTTCTATTTATTCTAGGGCTCTGGAATTGATGCGAATGTTTAGAACTCACATTATAACTAAGCTCTATAACTTAAAATAAAATAGACATTTTCTAGAAACAGAGCCACTAGATGCCGAAAAAATGGGTTTCTGCCAATAAAGTGGGTGGGTGTCTCTCTCACACAAATGAAACTGGCATTACAGTCAAAATGGGTGTCTTCACAACAGTAGGCGTCTGTAATAAGGTCAAGTTCATGGAATACTTCTTTTTCACATTAATTTTTTTTCCCAACTTAAATGTGTATGTGTGCTTTAACATTCTTTACATAGTATGGTGCAAAATTCAATAAACACTGGCCCGAAACCTTTCGATTATGATTTTTACAGAGGAAATCGTTTAAACATTGCTGCGTTTTGTCCTTTTGAAGCAAAACAGTTTATCATGGCATTGATGTGAGAATCAACATAATGTATTCTGGAAATTAAAGGACTTTTTTTGTGCGTTTTGGGGTACTCTGGAGTTTCAGACAAACAGCAACAGAGCATTTTGAATATTAACCCTTATCATTCGGAATACACCAGTGTGTGCAACTAGTGTAACTGAAATAGTCCAAGGGTTAGTGCCAGAATAGCTTGGTGCCTCTAGGCGCCAAGCTATTGTGGCACCACCCTTGAACTAAAGCCATTGGTCTATGTCCTCATCTGTAAGTACTGTAATGTAGCTTGCATAGAATTATGGCAGTGAACAGATTTGAAGCTATTAGCCTCAGTATGACTATGATGCGGGTCAAAAAGTGTGGAAAAATATCAAAGATAGAAAAAGACCCAGACGAAGAAACGAACACTTAACTTATTCTACCCCAGCAAAATTTAAGATCCACCACGATAGTTCAAGGGTGATGCCAGAATAGCTTGGCGCCTATGGGCACCAAGCTATTCTAGCATCACCCTTGAACTATCGTGGTGGATCTGTGTCCTGCACTGCAACGCAGTCTTCTGAAGACGACTTCAACATTTGGGCTTAACTTATTCTACCCCAGACACACCACAGCAAAATAAAGATCCACCATGATAGTTCAAGGGTGATGCCAGAATAGCTTGGTGCCTATGGGTGCCAAGCTATTCTGGCATCACCCTTGAACCATCATGGTGGATCCGTGTCCTGCACTGCAACGCAGTCTTCTGAAGACGACTTCAACATTGGGCTCAACTTTTTCTACCCCAGACACACCACAGCAAAATAAAGATCCACCATGATAGTTCAAGGGTGATGCCAGAATAGCTTGGCGCCTATGGGCGCCAAGCTATTCTGGCATCACCCTTGAACTATCATGGTGGATCTGTGTCCTGCACTGCAACGCAGTCTTCTGAAGACGACGTCAACATTTGGGGATTCCGATCTTGGGGTAGAACGAGTTAAAATGACAGAACAGAACACTGACATTAATTAACTAACTGACAACATAAGAAATCACTTGAAACTTCAGCCTTTATTTAACGTCTTTCGTCTCCAACAAACAACCAACCATTCTTTCATTTGCAAAATGGTATGGCAGTACAACCAACCATTCTTTCATTTGCAGAGTTTTTAAAATGGCATGCAGTATATTACAAAATGATCCGCCCCCCCCCCCCAATAACACTCTTGTAATCAATTTTTACATTGTCAATGGTTTTCTTATCTTATTATATTGTCTTTTGTCCCCAGCCGGCTGTTTCGTTTTGCAAATCCAAAGGTTATACAGTATACAAAATGTGACCCTTTCTCACGAAACCAGTCTTAACTCGCAGCGAGCCAATCAGCACTACACGCAATAATATGTGGTGGGGGGTCAATCTGGGGCATTTTCACTTTTTGGGAGAAATGTATTCTACATACACCAAAGTATCGTATGGTTAAAATCTTTATCATGAAAAATGCCATTAAATAGGTAAAAAATGATTTTAAAAGTCTGCCCTTGGCCCCAATTATGCTGCACACAGAAACTTCACAGGCTGTTTTCTCAAAATGGCCGCCGGAGGCTTTAACAACTTTAAACACTTAAGAACAGCTTTTACAATTTTTGCACTACAGCATACAGTCATATATCACAGTAATCAGCAAACACTGTAGTTTTCATAAATGCATATATGTCAAAACATGCAAAATGCGAGTTCTTAAGACTGATTTTGTGAGAGAGAGGGTCACAAATGATCCAGGCGTCCATCAGATAAAAAAAAAAAAAAAAAAAAAGCAGGCTATACATGCTGAAACCACCCCAATAATAACACTGATGTAATAAATCTGTATGAAATCGAAAATGCTGCGAGTGGCGGCTCAATTCATTTCTTTTGTAACTTTTTCAGTCTGTTGCGGACGTAATCCTTAATGTTTGTCCAGCGCCTATGTCTAAGTGCAGGTTCCAGCGCCATTGCATACTGTATCTCGGCCTTTCCAGGAAGTTTGTTCATGACGAGGTGTGTCTTGAAACGAGTTTGAACAGCTTTCTCTTCAGCTTCCCCCCATGGTTTTCTTGTAAATCTAGCTTTCTTTCGAACAGGAGCTGACGCAGTACTGTCATCATCAAAACTATCTAGATTGTCATCAGGCTCTGGACGTCTTTTCTCCGTCATGCTCATCGATTCCTGTGTTGCTGACTTGCTACTTGCTTCATTCACAGGTGCTGTTCCCCCCGAGACCTCTCTGCCAGTTTCTGATGCGTCTTCATTGTCAAAGTCAATCTCTTCATCATCGCCCAGCTCAGCTCTAATGCAACTCTCAAAATCTGTCATCCCATTGTTAACTGACAGAAGAATCTTTGCCACTTTTGCCTTTTGAAGGACGTCTTGAGGTTGGCGGTAGATATGGCGATGTATCCGAATATCATGGCCAAGGAAATCTGCCAGCTGATCCTGGTCTAACTCCGAGATGGCCATTGACTGAGCCAAAGTTGCAACCTGCTTCCGCAACTGAGTAAATGTGAACATGGCTGGGTATGACACCCCTGCTTCTAGGGCATGGGCCTTCAGAACATCATGGCCTCTGTAAGGCCTCTGACCAGAAGGTGTGGCAAAGATGTACTGGGAATCAGCGAGAGCTGGCACCGATTGCCTCATTTGAAGGATTCTGTCCACAGTTGTCATCATCTTCTTCGTCAGCAAAACGGGAACACTCCTATTAAACTTGCCTCTGATTTCCACTCGCTGAAAATGATTCACCATTTTCTTCTCAACCTCTGTGAGACCTTTCAAGATATCTTGATTGGTGATCGATCCAATCTTAGCATTCTGGAAGTCTGACACCTTCATTCTCTGAACTTCTCCCCCTCGTTTTCGGTTGAAAAGTGATACAGCACAAAGAGTTGCTTTAACCACTGTCGGATAATCTTCCGAAACCATCCTTGTCTCAAGAAGCTGTTGGACCTTCCTCACATCTTCACATGATGGGATCAGCTTGGGTTTGTTCATGGTCATTTTCCCGACCGACTGGGCTGCTGTAGCGGACACACAATCATACCAGTCCCCGTTGAAGACAGAGTCAAACCGCTGCGCCTCAGAGAGCTCCTGTCGCCACCTGTCGTCTGAACCCTGTCCAAGCTGTTTGGATGCCTGTGACTGTTTGATCTGTGAACACTTTTTCAAAGCATGGCCTATGCGCATTGCGAGATTGCTTTTTTTGAACTGATGTGTGTCCTCATCAAAATCTGCTAGCTCTTTTACAGCCAGGACAACATGATCAAAGCTAGCTGAATTGATCACAGCATTTAAACTTGCGATTTTCATTTCTGACCTCACTCTCATAATCTTTAACAGTCTCCCTAACTCCCGCATCCCGGAGCTGATTTGTCCAGCCGTGTGTTCTTCAATGTCCCTGCGGTCAAATAATCTCTTTCCATACTCAAGAAGCAAGGGGTCAGTTCTGATGAGACGGCTTATCTCATCATCTCTCTGGGTAGCCAAGACCTTGTGGTAGAAGAAAAATTCAACGTCTAAGGGTATTGGAAGCATGAGCCGACCACGGCGAGCGGCGTCCCCTCGCCGAGTGATCTGAAACCCTCCTGGCTTCTGACAGCAACGTTTTGAGTGTACAGAGATCAGCTTTTTTTGATAGAGCCCTTTGCAATGGCTACAGGCGAGAAGGTCGTCTACCTTACTAGTTTTGGTGCGATACTTAGGAATCAAACATCCGGATTTGTTTTCAAGAACAGCAACGTTATGCATGTAATCACCCTCATCTTGTAGTCTGATCCATGCTCGACGTCTCTGCTTGGTCCCTTTTTTCATCGACAAAATTTTAGCAACGTCTGCCTCATCTGCATGGACATCTTGTAAGTGCGTGCTCATTTTCAAGACAAGCTTGCCACACAATTTGCATGCATGTTTCTTGTCCCATTTGTACTTTCCTTTCCCTCTCTGCGACACGTGCACACCTGTTTCTTCTGTAAGTGCTCTTTCCCCACTCTTTCCAGCATCATGTTCCTCCTGCCTATCCACATTCTCATTGCCACCCCCTAACGCACACTGCACCTTGCTGGTACTAGCGTCACCAACACCTGGCCACCCCGAACCTGCCACTTTGATGAAATCTAACATAGTCGATACAATACTGTCTATGTCCGAGATCCCAGCAATTGATGCCGACACACCCTCTGAATCCGGTGAGCTCGAGCCAAGAACAAACTCCTCGTCATCACTGCCCTCGTATTGCGATGCGCTGGCACTGCTCTCAGTCTCGGGTCCATCCCAGGCGCCATTTGCCAACTGGAGAAAGAAAGAAAGAAAGATTAAAACCAAAGCTGCATTAGAAACAGAAACAGCCCAATTTTGGTTTAAAGGGGCCTTGCACAAGAATAAAAAGAGTAATCCCGTGTATGACCGATTTACATATGTGTGACCTCGGTGACGAGGGCTGGCTTCTGCAGCAGTCAAAATCCACGTTTTCTGAAAATGCAAGCAGTTTTCACACATTTGTCAACCCTGCGTGACCCTTTGAGAGAGGTCACTCAAATTGGCATGTTTAAAAAGGTCTTGCCACAAAGTATCCTTGGGCCAAGCTTGAAGAATGTGGCTTGAATAGTCTCCGAGAAAATGCCACCGTTAACTCTTTCTACCCCCAGACACACCACAGCAGGATAACAGGGGTGGGATTCTAGTAAGAAAGAAAACGCGGAAAATCAAACGACATTGGTGGGGGGGGGGGGGGGGGGTTCATGTCCTTCATTTTCAGCGGCCGAAAAATCAAACGACAGGGGGGGGGGGGGGGGGATAGGCACGCGTGTCCACCGTTCGCCAAAGTATCCAAAAACCGACAGGGGGAGCGAGACCAAACACACCCGAAAATGGACTTTGTTATGACACTCCTGATCTGCAGTATAAAAATGGAATGTGCGTACCAGTTTATGTTCAGATGCACACTAAACGGCACTCTGTCTTGGACAATATCCTTTTTCACCGCCATTTTCCACTGCGACCTAAAGCTACCGGAAGTGTCGGGCGATAGTGAACCAAACTACATACAAATCCAACCCATTTGAGATTTTTTTTGCCATTTAAGAAGATTTTTTCTTTTTCGTCTTTTTCGTTGTTATTACACGCGAAAAATAAATATGCTTCAGCGGAATTGTGAAAGAATTTCCACGGAAATCCGCGGAAACGCGGAAGAATCCCACCCTGGGATAAGGATCGACCATGATAGTTCAAAGGTGATGCCAGAACAGCTTGGCGCCTACGGGCGCCAAGCTATTCTGGCATCACCCTTGAACTATCATGGCCGATCTGTGTCCTGCGCTGCAATGCGGTCTTGAGAGGACAGGGGCAAAATTTAAGGATTTTGGTGTTGGGGTAGAATGAGTTAAAGTTTACCATGGACGACGGACGGACGACCAGTGGCCCAGAACATAAACTCACTTTTGCTTCGCACGCACGCCAGCCAATAAAATGAAGATGATCATAGAATCACTTTACTTACCAGTTTGTAATTGGGAGCATTCCGCTGCCGTCCATGCACCCTCCTACCAGACGCACCCTCTGTGGCAGAGGCTGGGGGGCCATGATTCTGCAGCATAGATCCCGATGGGTTTGGACATCCTGCTGCCATCCGGCGCTGGGTGTGTGCCAGAAAGTCCTGAGCCGGTGTGACCAAAATGGTGTTGCTGAGAACATGTCCAATACAACCATGTAAACCAACTGACATTTTGAATCAGATTGATTGTACATTGCTTAACGTCCCGACAGCCACTAGGCTTTCTCAGGACGTGCCTGCACTGCTTGTGAAAAAAAACCCACCTAAACAGAACATTGCCATGTATGTCGCCTGCCGGTCAAATACGTTAACTCATTCTACCCCAACACCAAAATCCTTAAATTTTGCCCCTGTCCTCTCAAGACTGCATTGCAGTGCAGGGCACAGATCGACCATGATAGTTCAAGGGTGATGCCAGAATAGCTTGGCGCCTACGGGCGCCAAGCTATTCTGGCATCTCCCTTGAACTATCATGGTGGATCCTTATCCTGCCGTGGTGTGTCTGGGGTAGAATGAGTTAAATAAACCTAACACATGGGGCCAAGACATAAAGCTAAGACCATTTAGCAACACACATCCAATATCAAGAGCTACAGGCAGTGCAGACAGTAGGGAGAGTTTTAAAAAGGCAAATTTATACAGGTGAATGGACAAAGGGTAGACAGAAACACATGCATGCCCCAGAATTGAGAGAAAAACCCACCCTGTGGGGCTGACCAGGGTGACCCTGAGAACTAAAAACTGGCAATACAGTAAAAAGCGATACTTCAGTTGCACATTCCTAAAGACCTGTTTGTGGACGTTCGTTCTTCGAATCGCCAGGCAGTTTTGCGAACGAGGATTGAAATCTGGCGCCATTTTTGTTTTTTAAAAAAAAAATCAACTGATACTGTGCATGCATGTGGCAAGTTAACACGTCAGAAAAAAAAGAAAGAAGAAACAAAATCGCGTGGCAGATTGACCTTGTAATGGGGTTATTGAACGAATTCCTTTCATTGAAGAAGAAAGCTTTTGTTAAAATCGTGGGGTTCTATTATCATTTACTACAAGACTCAACGGTCAGGCCCGGCCGGAGCGGCCGAGAGGCCGAAGACACGTTTGAAAGCAGACGCCTTATTTTTCTGGGCCAAACGGGTACGGGGATTGGAGGCATCTCTCAGTTAAATAACTGCAATGAACAAGTACATTTGGGCGTGCTCTTAACTAAGAAATATTGCATAAAGTACCTCTGCAAATGCGAGAGAATGACCGGTGCGTCCGTTGGAGACGAAAGACGTTTAAGCAAGGGAAGCAACTCCGTTCATCGGTGTTGGACCAATCAAATTGATCTGAAAACACTCCGGCCGCTCTCGTGTCCACACACAGGCCCAGGGCATCCCTGAAACACAACGATGAAGTAAATCTGTTAAAATGGGGACATCGTATTGTGATATTTTTTTCTGAATTTTGAATGAAAGATAATACAGAAACAACCCTCAGAAAAAATGGGTGTCTGATCTGGCCACCCAGAATTTTACACAGACCCAGATTGCATAAGGATGGTAAAGAAAGTAACCCATTTTAGTCATTTGGTGTACGCACACACACACACACACACACACACACACACACACACACACACACACACACACACACACACACACACACACACACACACACACACACACACACAGGCGCACATAAGCCTCACAGTGGGTTACCTACCATTTCATGTGAAAATGGGTTCCCATATTTCTATTTATTCTAGGGCTCTGGAATTGATGCGAATGTTTAGAACTCACCTTATAACTAAGCTCTATAACTTAAAATAAAATAGACATTTTCTAGAAACAGAGGCACTAGATGCTGAAAAAATGGGTTTCTGCCAATAAAGTGGGTGGGTGTCTCTCTCACACAAAACTGACTGGCATTACAGTCAAAATGGGTGTCTTCACAACAGTAGGCGTCTGTAATAAGGTCAAGTTCATGGAATACTTCTTTTTCACATTAATTTTTTTCCCCAACTTAAATGTGTATGTGTGCTTTAACATTCTTTACATTGTATGGTGCAAAATTCAATAAACACTGGCCCTAAACCTTTTGATTATGATTTTTACAGAGGAAATCTTTTAAACATTGCTGCGTTTTGTCCTTCTGAAGCAAAACAGTTTATCATGGCATTGATGTGAGAATCAACATAATGTATTCTGGAAATTAACGGACTTTTTTGTGTGTTTTGGGGTACTCTGGAGTTTCAGACAAACAGCAACAGAGCATTTTGAATATTAACCCTTATCATTCGGAATACACCAGTGTGTGCAACTAGTGTAACTGAAATAGTCCAAGGGTTAGTGCCAGAATAGCTTGGTGCCTCTAGGCGCCAAGCTATTGTGGCACCACCCTTGAACTAAAGCCATTGGTCTATGTCCTCATCTGTAAGTACTGTAATGTAGCTTGCATAGAATTATGGCAGTGAACAAATTTGAAGCTATTAGCCTCAGTATGACTATGATGCGGGTCAAAAAGTGTGGAAAAATATCAAAGATAGAAAAAGACCCAGACGAAGAAACGAACACTTAACTTATTCTACCCCAGCAAAATTTAAGATCCACCACGATAGTTCAAGGGTGATGCCAGAATAGCTTGGCGCCTATGGGCGCCAAGCTATTCTGGCATCACCCTTGAACTATCGTGGTGGATCTGTGTCCTGCACTGCAACGCAGTCTTCTGAAGACGACTTCAACATTTGGGCTTAACTTATTCTACCCCAGCAAAATAAAGATCCACCATGATAGTTCAAGGGTGATGCCAGAATAGCTTGGCGCCTATGGGCGCCAAGCTGTTCTGGCATCACCCTTGAACCATCATGGTGGATCTGTGTCCTGCACTGCAACGCAGTCTTCTGAAGACGACTTCAACATTTGGGCTTAACTTATTCTACCCCAGCAAAATAAAGATCCACCATGATAGTTCAAGGGTGATGCCAGAATAGCTTGGTGCCTATGGGCGCCAAGCTATTCTGGCATCACCCTTGAACCATCATGGTGGATCTGTGTCCTGCACTGCAACGCAGTCTTCTGAAGACGACTTCAACATTTGGGGATTCCGATCTTGGGATAGAATGAGTTAAAATGACAGAACAGAACACTGACATTAATTAATTAACTGACAACATAAGAAATCACCCTCATCTTGTAGTCTGATCCATGCTCGACGTCTCTGCTTGGTCCCTTTTTTCATCGACAAAATTTTAGCAACGTCTGCCTCATCTGCATGGACATCTTGTAAGTGCGTGCTCATTTTCAAGACAAGCTTGCCACACAATTTGCATGCATGTTTCTTGTCCCATTTGTACTTTCCTTTCCCTCTCTGCGACACGTGCACACCTGTTTCTTCTGTAAGTACTCTTTCCCCACTCTTTCCAGCATCATGTTCCCCCTGCCTATCCACATTCTCATTGCCACCCCCTAACGCACACTGCACCTTGCTGGTACTAGCGTCACCAACACCTGGCCACCCCGAACCTGCCACTTTGATGAAATCTAACATAGTCGATACAATACTGTCTATGTCAGAGATCCCAGCAATTGATGCCGACACACCCTCTGAATCCGGTGAGCTCGAGCCAGGAACAAACTCCTCGTCATCACTGCCCTCGTATTGCTATGCGCTGGCACTGCTCTCAGTCTCGGGTCCATCCCAGGCGCCATTTGCCAACTGGAGAAAGAAAGAAAGAAAGATTAAAACCAAAGCTGCATTGGAAACAGAAACAGCCCAATTTTGGTTTAAAGGGGCCTTGCACAAGAATAAAAAGAGTAATCCCGTGTATGACCGATTTACATATGTGTGACCTCGGTGACGAGGGCTGGCTTCTGCAGCAGTCAAAATCCACGTTTTCTGAAAATGCAAGCAGTTTTCACACATTTGTCAACCCTGGTTGACCCTTTGAGAGAGGTCACTCAAATTGGCATGTTTAAAAAGGTCTTGCCACAAAGTATCCTTGGGCCAAGCTTGAAGAATGTGGCTTGAATAGTCTCCGAGAAAATGCCACCGTTAACTCATTCTACCCCCAGACACACCACAGCAGGATAACAGGGGTGGGATTCTAGTAAGAAAGAAAACGCGGAAAATCAAACGACAGGGGGGGGGGGGGGGGGTGTTCATGTCCTTCATTTTCAGCAGCCGAAAAATCAAACGACAGGGCGGGGGGGGGGGGGGGGGGGGGGCAGGGGGGATAGGCGCGTGTCCACCGTTCGCCAAAGTATCCAAAAACCGACAGGGGGAGCGAGACCAAACACACCCGAAAATGGACTTTGTTATGACACTCCTGATCTGCAGTATAAAAATGGAATGTGCGTACCAGTTTATGTTCAGATGCACACTAAACGGCACTCTGTCTTGGACAATATCCTTTTTCACCGCCATTTTTCCACTGCAACCTAAAGCTACCGGAAGTGTCGGGCGATAGTGAACCAAACTACATACAAATGCAACCCATTTGAGATTTTTTTGCCATTTAAGAAGATTTTTTTTTTCGTCTTTTTCGTTGTTATTAGACGCGGAAAATAAATATGCTTCAGCGGAATTGTGAAAGAATTTCCGCGTAAATCCGCGGAAACGCGGAAGAATCCCACCCCTGGGATAAGGATCGACCATGATAGTTCAAAGGTGATGCCAGAACAGCTTGGCGCCTACGGGCGCCAAGCTATTCTGGCATCACCCTTGAACTATCATGGTCGATCTGTGTCATGCGCTGCAATGCGGTCTTGAGAGGACAGGGGCAAAATTTAAGGATTTTGGTGTTGGGGTAGAATGAGTTAAAGTTTACCATGGACGACGGACGGACGACCAGTGGCCCAGAACATAAACTCACTTTTGCTTCGCACGCACGCCAGCCAATAAAACGAAGATGATCATAGAATCACTTTACTTACCAGTTTGTAATTGGGAGCATTCCGCTGCCGTCCATGCACCCTCCTACCAGACGCACCCTCTGTGGCAGAGGCTGGGGGGGCATGATTCTGCAGCATAGATCCCGATGGGTTTGGACATACTGCTGCCATCCGGCGCTGGGTGTGTGCCAGAAAGTCCTGAGCCGGTGTGACCAAAACGGTGTTGCTGAGAACATGTCCAATACAACCATGTAAACCAACTGACATTTTGAATCAGATTGATTGTACATTGCTTAACGTCCCGACAGCCACTAGGCTTTCTCAGGACGTGCCTGCACTGCTTGTGAAAAAAACCCACCTAAACAGAACATTGCCATGTATGTCGCCTGCCGGTCAAATACGTTAACTCATTCTACCCCAACACCAAAATCCTTAAATTTTGCCCCTGTCCTCTCAAGACTGCATTGCAGTGCAGGGCACAGATCGACCATGATAGTTCAAGGGAGATGCCAGAATAGCTTGGCGCCCGTAGGCGCCAAGCTATTCTGGCATCACCCTTGAACTATCATGGTGGGTCCTTATCCTGCCGTGGTGTGTCTGGGGTAGAATGAGTTAAATAAACCTAACACATGGGGCCAAGACATAAAGCTAAGACCATTTAGCAACACACATCCAATATCAAGAGCTACAGGCAGTGCAGACAGTAGGGAGAGTTTTAAAAAGGCAAATACAGGTGAATGGACAAAGGGTAGACAGAAACACATGCATGCCCCAGAATAGAGAGAAAAACCCACCCTGTGGGGCTGACCAGGGTAACCCTGAGAACTAAAAACTGGCAATACAGTAAAAAGCGACACTTCAGTTGCACATTCCTAAAGACCTGTTTGTGGACGTTCGTTCTTCGAATCGCCAGGCAGTTTTGCGAACGAGGATTGAAATCTGGCGCCATTTTTGTTTTTTTAAAAAAAAGTCAACTGATACTGTGCATGCATGTGGCAAGTTAACACTGACGTCAGAAAAAAAGAAAGAAAGAAGAAACAAAATCGCGTGGCAGATTGACCTTGTAATGGGGTTATTGAACGAATTCCTTTCATTGAAGAAGAAAGCTTTTGTTAAAATCGTGGGGTTCTATTATCATTTACTACAAGACTCAACGGTCAGAGCGGCCGAGAGGCCGAAGACACGTTTGAAGCAGACGCCTTATTTTTCTGGGCCAAACGGGTATCGGGGATTGGAGGCATCTCTCAGTTAAATAACTGCACTGAACAAGTACATTTGGGCGTGCTCTTAACTAAGAAATATTGCATAAAGTACCTCTGCAAACGCGAAAGAATGGCCGGTGTGTCCGTTGGAGACGAAAGACGTTTAAGCAAGGGAAACAACTCCGTTCATCGGTGTTGGACCAATCAAATTGATCTGAAAACACTCCGGCCGCTTCCGTGTCCACACACAGGCCCAGGGCATCCCTGAAACACAACGATGAAGTAAATCTGTTAAAATGGGGACATCGTATTTTGATATTTTTTTTCTGACTTTTGAATGAAAGATAATACAGAAACAACCCTCAGAAAAAATGGGTGTCTGATCTGGCCACCCAGAATTTCACACACACCCAGATTGCATAAGGATGGTAAAGAAAGAAACCCATTTTAGTCATTTGGTGTACGCACACGCACACACACACACACACACACACACACACACACACACACACACACACACACACACACACACACACACACACACCGACACACACACACACACGGCGTTTCCCGCCAATTGTACGTTCAACAGCGCGGTTAGCGTAGCGTTATCGTAGCTAGGCATGACGTAATTTTATCGCAACTTCACTGTCAGAGTCTGATGTGTGCCCGCCTTTGTTTGTCATTTGCATGCTACGGAACGTGCTCCGACGATCCCCATCTTAAAGTCTAACGTATGGACCTTACCGATCACGCGCCACAAAAGCCACGCCCCCCCCCCCCCCCCCCCCCTTAGCAATTGTTGCTGGCTCCCACAAGCTTTCCTGTCCCTTGGACAATATGGCGGACGGTAGCGCGCGTGATTCGACTGAATGCGTTGCATTGAAATTCTACAAGCCTACATTTATGCGAGGATACAAAGCTATGTCAAAAACGGCCCTAGATCGAGGCAAAGCAAGTTTGTGTCAAGTTTCATTGATGCTGTTCGTATTTGTCACACAATTGGCAGTGGAAAATGAGCATCAGCAAGCACAGGTCACAGAAGCTATTTATTGGTGTTGCATTAAAAAAGAAAACATCGCACACTTATCCGAGCCATTGTAGTCAGTCCATCTTGTCTCATCGTAGCAGGATGGCAGTGCTGCTTAGCGCTTTCTATTGCTGTCTGTGTTCACAATGTCAGGCTGAGCTGATTACTTTCACTCACAAATAAAATCGATGTGTGTGTGTGTGTGTGTGTGTGTGTGTGTGTGTGTGTGTGTGTGTGTGTGTGTGTGTGTGTGTGTGTGTGTGTGTGCAGCAATATTAAAAGGCACCAAGATCGCATCTGTCTCAATAATAAAACCATGGTGTGCTAGCCAGGCCATCGGAGAAGCGGACGAAAAGGCCCATAACATGCCACATCAACACAAGCAGGAAGTAAGCATTACCTAAAATAAAATCAAAACTATTATTAACTGGTAAATTATATTTTATTCTGTAATATGAGTGGTTTACACGCCAAAACACAACACAAGGAGAAATAATGTTTCAGGTCATAAATGGCTGATTCACAGTGACACTTACAATTTGATAGCACAGAAATACTAAATTCAAAACTCATTTTCACTTTATTATGAAGTCTTTAAAATTTCTCAATCAGCAAAGAGTGAGAAACAGTCTATCGTGTGGCTGTAGGTACTGAAAGTCTGCCCCCTTTTTTTTTTTTTTACTATACTTGTGCTTAAAAAATTGACCATTTGGCAACAAAAATGACAAAAAAGCCAAAACCAAACATATTGTAACCGGACTCAGTGACTGGGTGTAGGCGACTTAAATAGTTTATCAGATAGACAAAAACTGCCCATCTAATACAGTACTCAAGTGCCTACAGAGTTTAAGTCCGAATTCCTTTTGTGGTCTAGGGGAGGACTGAAGATTGCTGTGGAGAGTTAGACTATAAGTCTACTCTGGTCTCGCATGCGCACAACTAAAATCTGTGTTTACTTGCCTCGCGTTGTGTTCAAAAAGCCAAAGTTGCTTGCACAATGGACTGACCACAGTATCCAGAAAAACCCTATTTTGACTGGATTTGGTGTTTGTTGCTATCGTTCCTACTGAGCTGCTAACGTGCGCTCGCACGATCAGTCATACCGTCATACCAAACGGACATACACACACACAAACTTCTTGCACGTACACACACACAGTCTCAGTCTTGCTCTCACTCTAGCCGTGCATCATAAGATAGAAGCAAGGTTCCAAGATTTATTTATACCAGAAAAGCATTCATGATGAAACAAACAACATAATCAAAGTTAGTTAAACCAGTGCAAGACCTGATAACCTTAAACACCTATAGGCATAGTAACTATACCTTCGAACACGACACCTAGCAGACCTATCTCCTATGACTAACACCTGTAACGTTGAATACGATTCCTAGCGAACCTAACTCCTAGGCCTAACACCTTCACGCACTTACCAATTATATAGCGCCGTCCTAACACAGCCTAAGCCCTATTTAGGTGAATTAGAACTGAACTAAAACGCTACTGTCCTATGGGGTAGGGCCGGGGTGGTTGAGGAGATCATTGTTTACCATCGCCTCGTGGGATAGGGTCGGGGTGGTTGAGGAGATCATTGTTCACAATCGCCTCGTGGGGTAGGGTCGGGGTGTTGAGGAGATCATTGTTCACAATCGCCTCGTGGGTTAGGGCCGGGGTGTTGAGGAGATCATTGTTCACAATCGCCTCGTGGGTTAGGGCCGGGAAATGTAGGAGATCATTGTTCACAATCGCCTACGGGGGAAGAGGGAGGGGAGTGTGAGAAATCACTGTTCGCAATCGCTCACAGGGGGGGGGGGGGGGGTGGTGAGCATTGTTCACACTCACCCCGAGACTATGCTATGCTATTTTAGAAAGGGATCGGGACTTCCAGCTTTCGCTGATTTCGTCCAGGGGGGTGGGGGGGGGGGGGTGGGGCGGGGGATGGGGGGGGGGGGGGAGGGGGTTTATTTTGACTGTTGCTGATGTACGCGCATCGCTTTATTCTATCCTTCATCATGCCTGTCCGCGCCTTGGGCGGTTGGGTCGTTGGGGAGAGCCCGTGCTCCAGTGGGTGTCCGGTTCCCGGTCTCGCTGGGTCGGTGGTGTTGTTTGCCTTCTCAGTCTCTCCTTCCTTGTTTGTTTATATGTACTTAACTAGGGGGTGCTCATTGAGCAGGTGTATTGTGAGTTTGGTGGTGGTGGACCATGTTGTAGGGTCAGGGTTTATGAGGCCTTCTGGACGTGAGGGGCGTGTTCAGTCTTTCTGCTATTGTGGCTCTGGTTTCTTCTATATTTTGGCAGTCTAATAGTACGTGCTCCGTAGTGAGTATGTGGCCGCATGTGCATACTATTTGGTTCGGATGGACTAGGTATCTTTCGCCCCCCAATCGGACTCTTGTTAGCCGTGATTGGTCTTTCCTCTTGCCTTGAAGAAGGGTGGGTATGTCACAGTACCCTTGTGAGATTTTTCCGTCTCCCTCTCTTGGTCTGGTGGAATTCTTCGTTACCCATAGTTTTTGAAAGGCGGGTCTGAGTGCATTGGACCTCTCGTTAGCTGACAGTGGTAGGTTGAAGAAGGTCGATTCTTGATCGAGGCCTTTCTTCGCTACTCTGTCTGCACTTTCATTGCCTGGGATCCCCACGTGGGAGGGGACCCACATGATTTTGATCGTTTTACCGTGATCTGCGAGTTCTGCTGCTTGTACTCTAATCAGGTATGTTAGGTCTTCTCTGAATGAGTCTAGGTTTTGGATCGCTTGGATTGCTGACAGCGAGTCTGTCACTATGAGTATGTGTTTGTTTTTCTGTAGGTCACTCTTTATTGCCTTATAAGCTCCTAGGATGGCCGTGAGTTCAGCTGTGAAGACCGCTGAGTGATCTGGTAGCTTTATGGCCCGGTCCGATTTGTTGGGGACGTGGATACCTAGTCCGGTTGCGTGGGTGGTTGGGTCATGGGACCCGTCTGTATAGATGAGTGCGTAGTTTTTGTATGTAGTGGTTTTTTTTTAATGTCAAACTCCATTTTCATTTTGGGCCCGTCTACTGTTTTCTGATACTTAGTTAGGTCCAGATCTACTTCTATTTGTGGCGCCTTTATTTGTATGATCAGTGTTCTGCTTGGTAGTTTTAGGTTTATAGAAGCTTCGGTTTCCTGGACTACGGTTTTTATTTGTGGTGTTTGGTTGCGTTTGCCTCTGGTTTTGTGGTCTGTGGTGAGAGTGAATTTGGCCGGGTGGTCTTCTGGCATACATACTGTTTTATAATATAGGTTAGCCGCTCTTTCCTTTATTATGAGCATTTTTGCCCACTCTCTGCCAGTACAAGCAGGTTTGGGGTGTGTCTGGGGACCCCCAGGGCCACTTTCAAGGCGTCCGCTTGTACTGACATCAGCTTTTTGGTTTGACTTTTGTGTAGGTTGGTAAGTAGTGGGGCTGCGTAGAGTAGTCTGGACATTACGAAGGCGTGATATAGGTTTAGGAGTGATTTGGGGTCAGTGCCCCAGTCTGCTCCGCTGACCTTGCGCATTAGGTTTATTCCTTTCCTGGCAGACTGGCATATTTGTTCAATATACGGTGTCCAATTGTTGTTTCTTGTGAATGTTACTCCTAGGAATTTGATGCTTTGGCCATATTCTATCTCTGTTTTACCAATTTGTAATTTGGGGATCGGAGCTTTCACTTGGTATTTTGGACTTTGGTTGGTCCTAAATATAATTGCTTGGGTTTTATTGGGGGAAATTTTGAGGCCTGCTCTTACTAGCCAATTTTCTATTCTTGTTAGGTCTTGTTGGAATTCCTGGAATCCTACTAATTCCCATTTAAACTTTCTTTGTCTGCTCTTGATCTTTCCTATTAGTGAGGTGTCGTCGGCGAATTGCATTATTTTATTATGCCTGACGACGTGCTGTAGGCCTGTGAGCAGGAGTGTGAATAGGATGGGGCTTAGTACCGATCCTTGTGGTACCCCGTTGTCTAAAGTGTGTTCTTTAGATATCGAATTACCTATTCTTACTGTTATTTTTCGGTCTGCCAGGAAGCTTTTGACAAAGTTATACATTTTGTTTGTTATTCCGAGGTCGCCCAGTCTGCTAAGTAGTTTTTCGTGCCAAACCATGTCATAGGCTTTCTCTATGTCGAGGAAGATTCCTATGAGGCCAGTTTGGGTTAATTAAACTTCGCATAAGTAGAATGCCTTTCTCGTTTTCCAAACACGGATAATTCACACCTTTTTTGTCGTGGCCAAAGCTGTTCTTTCTATGACTAATATGTAACTTAAAATGGCTCCGTTAAGTCGAACTGACCAGTTTGGGTTAATTTGTCCTGAATGTGTTTCTCCTTTTCCAAACTGGTATAAATCGAGCCATTTACTTTCTAGCCGCGGCCAAAGCTGGCCTTTCTATGTCTAATATTACAACTCAAAACGGCGGGGGTCCGTTAAGTTGAACTTCGGATAAGGTTGTCGACTGCTGCACACCTCGAACTTCGGGCCAGTTGAACGTAGTCGTCATTAAACAAAGTCGTTCGCGCGCGCGCGCGCGCGTGTGTGTGTATGTGTGTGTGTGTGTGTGTGTGTGTGTGTGTGTGTGTGTGTGTGTGTGTGTGTGTGTGAGAGAGAGAGAGAGAGAGAGAGAGAGAGAGAGAGAGAGAGAGAGAGAGAGAGAGAGAGAGAGAGAGAGAGAGAGAGAGAGAGAGAGAGAGAGAGAGAGAGAGAGAGAGAGAGAGAGAGAGAGATGATGATGATGATGAAACGTTTTATTGACAGGATAAAGTTTTAGGCGAAACGCCTCTCTTACAAACTGTCCTGTTAGAAAAGAAATATTAACAGCAAAGAGTAAGAAACACAATAACACAATAAATCGAAACATGAAGAAATAAACTGGAAAAAAGCAATGCAAATAATGCGCACACATATCAATAATAGTGAATAATAATTTTTTATATATATATATATATATATATATATATATATATATATATATATATATATATATATATATATATATATATATATATATATATATATATACACACACACACACACACACACACACACACACACATATAAGTAGTCCGTTCAGGTAGTAAGTTACTGTAACAAGATGTTATATAAACGAGTTTTGAAGGTTCTAGAATTAGAAATAGATTTAATTTGGGGTGGTAGTTTGTTCCAGGCTTTGGCACCTGAGAACGAAAGGCTGGTTTTATATATATCGAGCCTGGCCCTTGGTAGCTGTAACAAACTGTTCCTCGTGTTTTGTCTTTGACTATCCAAAAATAACATACGAAGGTAAGATGGGGTTTTATGGTGAAGAATTTTATGCATAAGTATGCATCGATTAAATGTGAACTGTTTGTTTAGGTTTAGCAGTCGGATGGTTCTAAACTTTTCGTCGGTGGGAGAGGGACCAGGCACAGTTAACTTTACCCCTCGACGATACAATGAGTTAAGTTTCTTTAAATGTACGTCACTGCATCCATCCCAGATAGTGGAGCAGTAATCACAGTGTGTCTTAATATGGGCATGGAGAAAGAGTCTTCTAGTCTCAGTGTTAGCTATTTGACTTAGTTTTGATAGCAGGAATAGATTTTTAGATATTGTTTTGCAGGTGTTTTCGATATGTGGTTCCCAGCTGAGCTGGTTATCTACTGTGACTCCAAGCAAACGGTGTTTTTTAACTTGATCAAGGGGCTCAGAGTTCAGGTATAATGTTAAGGGCAGGAGACCACGTTGATGTTTTTGGCGTGAAGTAATTAACATACTCTTTGTCTTTTGGACACTAAGAGAGAGAGAGAGAGAGAGAGAGAGAGAGAGAGAGAGAGAGAGAGAGAGAGAGAGAGAAGTGAAATGAAACTTTATTTCCCAAGGATAAAAGATTAGGTACTGAGACCTTTTTCAATCACGTCCTTGCACGCTAATACTCACACGCACATAACACACGCGCGCGCGTAATATATAAGAACTAATTAAAATGGAAAGGCAAAACATGAACATCAAAAGGCTAATTTACAGACTCACGCAGTCACACACACACACACGCATACACACACGCACACACACGCACGCACGCACGCACACACACACACACACACACACACACACACACACACACACACACACACACACACACACACACACACACAGACAGCATAATAATCACCAGCACTGAGAACCAGAAATAAACTTGAACGTTAAAAACTGACGTAGGTTGAGCAATAACAGCATCAACAAAATTGGCAATATCATTTAACTGCGGGCGCTCGAGTTACGCCGACACTGCTATGGGCGAGCGAGCGAGCGAACGAGCGAGAGAGAGAGAGAGAGAGAGAGAGAGAGAGAGAGAGAGAGAGAGAGAGAGAGAGAGAGAGAGAGAGAGAGAGAGAGAGAGAGAGAGAGAGAGAGAGAGAGAGAGAGAGAGAGATGATGATGATGAATCTTTTATTGCAGGATAAAGCTATTAGGCAACTCAATGCCTGTCTTACAAGCTGTCCTGTATACATAATAAAACACAACAGGAAAACAAACGCAGCATACAAAGAAAAAATGCAGGAAAAAAATTAACGAACTCAATAGTTGAATTATTTATTTCAAGTGTATTTAAAAAAAAATCAAACACTGGCGTTTGAGAATTTGTAACTGCCACCGATGCAAAAGCAAGTGAAATAAATTGGCGTAAAGCATTAAATAATTTATACACATCTAAGACAGCAGCATCAATATATTATATTGAGCAGCATTTTGTTTGATACTGATAGTGCCAATAACAGGCAGATGTGATCAGTTACGGGACCCGCATCAAAATGTCCGAGTCGCAAGACGATGAGGACATTTGATTCGGGTCAAGTAATCACATCTGTCGGTTATCGGTTATCACATCAAGCAAAATGTTGCTCAATATAAGTTATGTACCCAGTCCAAAAGAAAACTGTGCCTGGCGTCATTCATTTTGTCGCTGATTGCGGTGTTCAGACAAAACACACGAATGGCCGTCGACTGCACATCGCTGTCGACTCAGCGCGTAGATTTCGTCTGACTATGAAGACATCAGTGCATTGTATAACCGTGCGTGTTACTGAGTAAATTCTACTTGTAACTAGATCACGCATAATTGCGGAAAACGCCAGCAGGTTTGTTTATTTAGTTCTTTTCTCAGGTTGTCGATATTGCCAGCTGACATCTCGTCAATTTCACTTGTCAGCCCAGCGACTAGCACGTTTCCTGGCGTCTTTTCCCCGTTCATGTGTGTGTATAGGATAGAAATTTCGAGCGTTCATACACACTAAAAAATATTTCATTACTACTACACGTAAGTAGCTTGTTAATGTTGCGGTATGAGCATATTTAGCGTTTCCGTTTTCAAAATGCAAGTATCACCAAGATCGAGTCTTCTTAGCGCGCAAGGGATTTTGGAAAGGAAAGTACTATCAAGTAAGCCAATGAATATTAATTTACTTGTTATACAAAATATCAATACATGTGTCAAAGAAGGACAAACTTTATGGAGTGGGTACATTAGCTTATAGCGACACCGACAATACAATAGCTCGTGTTAAGCTGACGCCTAGGGCTGAAGTTAAATAGTCTGCACAGATATATACTGAGATAGGGGGCTTGGTAACGAAATATTTTGTGCATGAGAGAGAGAGAGAGAGAGAGAGAGGGAGAGAGAGAGAGAGAGAGAGAGAGAGAGAGAGAGAGAGAGAGAGAGAGAGAGAGAGAGAGAGAGAGAGAGAGAGAGAGAGAGAGAGAGAGAATTAAACTTTAAAGTGTGTGCCTGTGGATGACTTTGAAAGCGACCTGTTTTCGACAATGGGACAATGAGAAAAGTTTTATCAGGAAAGTATAGCAATCAGAAACTGTAGCCTATAGCAGACCGCTTTAATGCCTCCATTGCGTTATACTTCTTGTGATTTCTTTTTGATTTTTCATTAGTATATATGTTTACAGCCAAACACGCAACAATTTAAGAAACTGAGGAAAATAACCCCCAAAAATGATTCGGTCGGTCCGTGTTATGTGTATTCTCTCTTCATTTTTTGTTGATCATTACTGATGGCATAGAAATAAGATGTGTACTCATCTCTGGACAAAGGTGTGTCTGACTTTACTAGGACGGAAAGATGGAATACAGGTTATTTCTCAGCCATATGCAATAAATTTGTAGTTGAACTTTAAAGTCTTGAAAGCTGTTCATTTGGGTGTAAATTCCTTCAGTCAAGGATTTGAGAAAATTGACACAGGAAAAAATTAACATCCTGAATTATAGCTGCTTTCAGTCGTGTAGCTAGAGATGTCGCTAGGAAAGTCCCGTGCATTACTTTGTCAGTCTGTCTCTCTCTCTCTCTCTCACCCCGGCATTTGAGAGATTCGTTTTAGGTGTCAGTAAATTCTGAAGTGCTCTTCTCATAAAACCTTCTGTATGTACTTTTTTGTCTGTTTCACCGTGACTTTATATCTTATTCTTATCTTAGAAGCATGTTGTGTGTTATGAAATAATTTTGGTCTGTAGAAAAAAAAAACCCCGCTTATGTCGAACACAACTCTGTGAATAAGTCGAAAGAAAACAAAATTCTATGCAGGTTCCATTTAAGCGTCGTCGGCTGGGTACACATTTTATTTTTTATTGTCACTTTAAATTAACATAAGATGATGTGGCGTTTTAAAATTGTACATATATTCATATCACACACACACACACACACACACACACACACACACACACACACACACACACACACACACACACACACACACACACACACACGCGCGCGCGCACACATATACGCACGGACGTACGTATGCACGCACGTACACACACACACAGACACACACACACACGTTTGTTTTGCTACATGTCACTGTATGAGGTAGGGAAATAAAAGACTTTCAAGACTGTAATATTTTCATCTTGTAAATTGATAGTCATATAGTAGGTCTACTGAAATGCCAGGACGAATGCAAGCTCTCTTCGAGGGTAGACGGATCATCATAATTTATGCCTATCAAATGGACTCTGCAATTTTAAGCAATATAGTAAGATTTCTTTATTTGATATCTTCGTTATGGCCTCTTGGAAGTTGCACTCCTTAAAATATGACTTGAGTTTCTAGCTGCACATATGCCCATTAGTATTGTGCAAAGTAATATTTTAATAATATTACGGTGGACGTCGTGAAAGTCAGTAAGCATTTTTATAATTTATTTTTATTTGTATTTTTTAAATACAGAATATATCAACAGACAGTTACAAATGAAACCTTCACAGATTAAGGCTTTGCGCAGTGCGGGAAAATATCTTGTATCGCATTAAGTGAAATCCAGTCAAATAAAGTTTCCGCGAAAAGTTAAACTCAGTCAGCTTTTGAGTTCCGCGTGACTGTCAACGAGTGTCATTCGATCCAGTCAGATTTTGACTTCTGGGTGGATTGTCACACTTAATCCAGTCAGAAGCACTTGTAACGATTCATTTCTGGATAAAAGTCAAAGGTGGTCAAAAGTGAACCAGTCAGATTAACAGTTTGAGGAGGAGTATCAGGAGGCACTCAGATAGTGATTATTGGCTGTTACAAGTCCGTGAAGGCCTTATTCTCGTAGGCTGCTAAATAGCCAAGGGATTGGTGTAAAGGTGTCTTGCCAATGTCCCCGTTGACTGACGGTTTCCCGTTGGTCTGGCCGTTGGTTTGCCCGTTGACAATACCGTTGACTGAGGTCTTGGAGTCGCGTTTCTTGTAGCCGATGGTGGCGACGTTGTCGTTGCCGCTGACGGATCCGTTCCCGCTGTGCTTGGTGCTGCCAGTCAGGGGGGACAACGCACTGTTTTCATCAGGCAGGGGACCCATCCACGACAGCAGGACTGGGATCAGCAGTACGGCGTGGAGAACGCCGAAAGAGATGACGAGCAGCATGATCTTGAAGAAGGACTGAAAGATAAAGGAGTCGGAGAAGACCAGCACCACGATGCCCAGCAATGAGGACAAGCCGCTGTTTAGGATGGGACCGGACGCGTGCACTAAAGCGTAACGTGCTCTCTCACTCCTCGTGAGTCCGTCAGACAACATGTAAGCGGAGCAGACGTGAGCTGAAAAGTCCACTGAGAAGCCCACGCTCATAATGAGATGAATCATGGTGACGGAACTCAGCGTCAGGCCCCAGAAGCCCATGAAGCCGAAAATACCGACAACGATCATGACGATATTTAGAAAGACGAGTATGACGATGGTGGGGTGGACCAGGAAGATGAAGGTGACGACAAACATTACCGCCAGCGTGATGCCGACCGTCTGCAGCGTGCTGCTCATGATCATGACGTACTGCTCGAAGAAGACAAAGGCCGGCTGGTAGGCAAAGGTGTCAATAGGCGCGCTGTCAGCAAGCTCTTGCATTCTCTTCATCAACTCGGCCTGACGCGTGGACTCCGTGATCACCTGAGTGATAATAATAATAATAATAATAATAATAATAATAATAATAATAATAATAATAATAATAATAATAATAATAATAATAATAATAATAATCAGAATCAGAATCAGAATAATACAGGCCCACACGCCTAAGTCGAACATTGATAAGAAATACAAAAAGTCGAACCAGTTCCATTTTTCTTTTACAAAAAAATCCAAAGCTGTCTTTTGTATGACAAATTTTAATACTGACGAGTCAAACTCGGTTGTCAAACTTCAGTTGAACTCAAACATCTCTTGTCTTTTTGACTCACAACAAATATCTCACTACAGGCACCTTCAGATGATGTTACGCAGTCGAATGCTGCACACGGTCGTCATCTAAATTCTTTGCATCATTTAAAAAGTTTAGGTGTATTCTTTACACTGAGTGATTTTTCAAAACTGTTTAGAAACATTTTTCAAAGGCAGTCGAAATAAACGTATATTGTGCAAAAGCAAGCAACACCAAGCCATGCCAAACCACGGCCACTTGAGATCGTCGCATGAGTAAACTAAAATTCCACGCAAACCACTACGCAAATGCCCATTGAATTTGGCTTAAAAGTAATTCTTTCCACTGCGCAGGGTGCTCTGTTATTTTGAGCTTAAAAGTAATCCTGTGTAAGCCACTATTCAATGTGCTCCGTTATACCGGAGCGCCATTCGTGGCGGCTTGTGCAGTATTAATCGCGCAACGCTATCTGTAATGGTTTGAGCATGATTTAAGCAACATCTTGCAACTGAGGATGTAGTCCACCTCAGGTACTTTAGATGGGACGGATCCTTCTACACTGACAAAAACATACGAGGTGTAACAGAGAACTTACCTTGGAAAAGACGTGACAGCGAGAGGCAACAATCGTCTCGTTCTTCTCATCAAACACCACATCCATGATATAGCGCGTGTTCTGCGGGAGAAACTCTTCGCGCAACGCACGTGAGAACGACGACTTGTCCGTCAGATTGACGTAGGGACTGAGGAAGTAGTCATCGTACCAGCAGTAGCTGCCCATGATAGAGATGTCGGGGTCGTTGCGAGCCTCGTTCATTAGGTCGATCATGTTCATCATGACGTCCGGGTCCGTGTAGTCCAGAGGCTCTGGGATAACGAAGGCTACAGGAAAAGTCACGCCGAAGTCGTGCTCATCCCACTCGTTGAACTTGTGGTAGTATGATGACCTTAGGACCAGGTCCTTCAAACGAAGACCTTGCTCCAGCTTAGCAACGACTCCCCAGATGGACAACGCTAAATACCCAACGAACAAGGCGATAATGAAGATTTTAGCTGGGTTCCACAAGACGAACTTAGGCAGCAGTAGGCGTGGGCCCTTCTCGAAGGGGCTTTCGTCCGCGAAATCTTCCCCGGGGGTGTTGCCTCCGCACATACAGATCTTGCAGCATTTCTCGCCCTCTTCACTCATGTCTTTGCGCGCGCGGATCTTCTTGCACGTTATGGTGTGACGACCAGCGTACACGCGGCGCCCGTGCAGCGCCAGACAGCCGCCGAAAAACGTGGCGTTACACAGGTAGCAGAACAGAACAGCCACACCTGCAAGAGAAAAAGAGAAAAAAATATGCATATGAAGTCTGTGACTTTGGACTTTGCGGGAGGGAGGGGAGGGGGAGGGGATTGGATGGGGGAAGGTGATGGGGTGGGATGGGATAGATGGACGGACGGACGAACGGATGTATGTTTGGATGGATGAACGGATTGATCGTTAAACGGATGCATGCACATATTGACTGAATGCCTGCGATATGACACATCCTGCATCATGTGTGAAAGCAAGAAGTGGAAAGAAGCGTGAAATTAATTTCCAACAAAACCCCAACTGTACTCACCAGAATAGAGGCAGAAGTTGCGCACGCTGAGAAAGACGGAGGAAGACCCGATGGCAAAGGCGAGAAAGTCTGTGACGGATGTGATGGTAATGCCTATACCGGCAGCGCGGAAGGTGGCCCCTATCCGCTGTGTTACACTCAAATCACGCTGGCCCATCGTGCCGCTCCAGCTCGACATAAGCAGGAACATGTCGTCCACGCCAATACCTGTATGCAGCAACAGAAGTAAATAATTAACCGACAAAGAGCGGAACTGTTAACCCCTTTGTGCATGCTGCCACCGGTACTGTGCAGGGGGCTAATGAAATGTTGAACAAGGACAGAAACGTGCTTTAGAAGACTGAAACAAACCGGCACCGCAGATGTTCACAAAATGTAGTGTAGATGGGTCATAGCGCCATGAAGATTTACAGCAAATTTGGGTTTTACAAACTCATCTTTAATCCTGGACCTAACACTTTAGAAAAAGTCAGAGCAACTGAACCAACTTCTGTCTGTTTCATGGCAGAAAAAATAAATCGTTGTGTGGACATAGGCAGACTCACCTAGAACAAGGAAAGGAACCACACCGCAAATGTTCACAAAATTAACACCGATGAAGGAGAGAAGACCGAAGGCAGCCATGATACCCATACCCGCAGCGATTACACCAGCATTAGCCAGCAGGGCGCGAGTTGACACACAATCCCCCCCGGAGCTGACGATGCTGACGTAGGTGATCATCAGGGTGAATGTCAGGGAGAAGTAGACGATGTCTCCTACAAGAAAACCAATATAGATAAGTCAAAGGACAAAGAGCTGAGCAGGGAACCTAGAACAGAAGACAACAGAACAATGCAAGACATGGCAAGGGTGCATTACGCGTCCACAGAATGTGAAAGGATGTAACATCTCACCTTTGGTGCCCCTGTCTAACTCGTCGCCCATTGAATGCGAGGAGGAATATGCGATCATGAGCGTGTTGAACTGGTCGTCGCTGATGTTCTGGATATTGCGGATGTAGGCTTTCTCCCATTTAAGGGCCTGCCGCCTGCTGTTGTCGCTGTCTTGGCGCAGAGTGAAGGTGATCTTGACAGAGGTGGCTGTGTGGATTTTGTCTCCCTCGGTACTGTTGAAAGTGAAACTTCCAAAAATTATTTATCAGTTTACAACAGACGGTGCTGATGTTACTGGGAGTCTCTAGCGTGCTATTTTAGATACTACTGCTACTACTACTACTACTACTACTACTACTACTACTAATACCATAATAATAATAATAATAATAATAATAATAATAATAATAATAATAATAATAATAATAATAATAATAATAATAATAATAATAATATAATAATAATAATATAGTTCTGAAAAGCGCTTATCCCCAGAACGATCTCAAGGCGTTTTACATCAAAATGATGTAGGTCACTACTCTAAAACTAAAACGACGAATACAATTCACGATACACCATACAAATAATGACATGGGCAGGCACTCAAACACATACAAATCTAGCTCCATTCAGGTACAATTTAAATACAAAGCTGTGCAAATACGGAATGAAACCGTGGATAACTAATCCATTTCAAATGCCAGCTTGAATACAATGTCTTTTTTAATCTGGCTTGGAAAATGGCCAGGGATGCTGCGTAGCGGATGGTGTGGGGTAGACAGTTCCATGATATGCCTGTAACGAAAAAGGATCGAAGGGTTTTACGGACACTCGGGGTCTGACAAGTATTTAGTCGTCAGTGCTAGAGTGCAATGTTCGGGCTGGTGTATAGACACTGAGACAGGGGACAAGTATGTTGGGAGAGTATTTTCAAAATGTAAGGGATGCTATTTTGTAGTCAGTTTTGAAATTGATGCAGCCAGTGCAGGTGTTTGGTCACAATTGGACGTTTTCGAAACTATTCTTGCTGCATGGCATCGTTTCTTTTGGAGTCTGTAGAGATGATCATTATAAAAGTCTGGCATAACAGAATTGCAACAGTCTAGCCTTGACAAGAAAAATTTGCGAACATTACAATCTGCTTACAAGCATTAACTGAAAGGTATGGTATGACATAGCTAAGCCGCCTTCGCTCAAAATTCCATAAACGTGCTTGAATCTCTAGTGTGATATCGTAGGTACCACAAACGTGAGTGAATCTCTAGTAATCTCTAGAGTCGCGTGACTACAATTTTTTTTGTGAATGGTTGACACGTGACCGCCTGAAGTGGACCCCAGAAGCATTTACATCGAGCCGCTAAAATTCGATACTCACAAACCAGATAGGTGAGGCTAGCGCTGGCAGAATTGCCATACAGACCAAGGGGAATTACTCAGCGCTGGACAGACAAACAGTTAGATCCCCTGCCCCCGCCTATCAGGAACCCGGCAATCGCCAGCCCACAGAATATCAGGCACCCGGCAATCGCCAGCCCACAGAGAAATACACAAGTATAGAGCAAGACGATCATCTACATCCTCAAAAAGGATGCATCAGGTCTCGATTATAACCCATGTCTTTCTCCGGAACTTATGAAGTAGGCAGGAGAAACATACATACACAAACACGAAGGTGCACTACTAAATGTGGTCGGGTAAATACCCTGATTTCCCACAGTAGATGCACACGACAATACACAACAATGTAACGTTATAAATTTGCCTCGAGTTATAGCCTCACCTATCTGGTTTGTGAGTATCTATAACTCGAGGCAAATTTATAACGTTACATTGTTGTGTATTGTCGTGCGTATCTACTGTGGGAAATCAAGCGAGACCTGATGCATCCTTTTTGGGGATGTAGATGATCGTCTTGCTCTATACTTGTGTATTTCTCTGAGGGCTGGCGATTGGGTGCCTGATAGGCGGGGGCGGGGGATCTAACTGTTTGTCTGCCAAGCGCTGAGTAATTCCCCTTGGTCAGTATACAATTCTGCCAGCGCTAGCCTCACCTATCTGGTTTGTGAGTATCTATAACTCGAGGCAAATTTATAATGGCCTGTATGTATAAAATTCGATAGGCAATGTTTTCTTTTTCCAGACAAAGACAGTTTGTGTTTATGGGCAGATCAACTTGGTGCTCCGCTAGGTGGGAAACCCTTTGAACCACTGGCAAAAGATTAGACGATCCGTGAACCTGAACCTCCTCGGCATATCTTAAAAACTTCACAAGACGCGAGAAGCAATCGAAACTTACAGATTGCGTCCGCCAAGCCAGAGTGAGAGGTCCACAGGCCCCCAGCTGGAGGTCCAGAATGGGAATCGAATTCTGCCGGCCTGAAGAGCGATCCAGAACTCGTCAGAGAGGATCACCCCGCCCCAGATCTGACATTGCCCATCTAGACGCCCACATACGTCCTCATAGCCAATTGCACCGTCTTCTGTGTCGCTGGTCGTCCAGGATGTTACCATCTGTAAAAGTCACAAGGTACACTGTTCATGTACAGTTCGATCGTATATGATAAGTTATAAACATAGTCTTCTTCTTGGCACATCTGTTTTGGCTTCGAGGCTGTTCGTCAAAACTGGCGTTTCAAAAACAAGACCAAGTTTTTACAAATTATTTTCCCTCCGCGACTGTCCACAGTCCATATTGTAACGATTGTTGTATGAACATCTTGAATCTTCACATGTGATGAGCACTGAATTTTCTCTGGAGCACATAATGTGCTGACCTGATTGAGATAAGACAAAACAACTCTGGAGCTCACTCCTTGAAGGTGCCAGCATGGTTTCCTTCTGCTTACAGATCTTCAAGTGTAAACTGCTGGTTCTGATCGTGAGAGAAGCGGACCATTTCATGCCCAGAAACCAAACAGGTGATGCAAGCGCTGGTAGAAACAGTACAGGTACCAGCGCTGGACAAAGAGTTAGATCCCCTTGTCCCTTCCTATCGGCACCGAATCACCAGCCCACGGAAAAATGCACAGATAAAGTACACGACGATCATATGAAAAGGATGCACCACGTCAAGAAGTAGGAATGAGGTAAACTCATTTTCAAACGAGAAAGTACACTGCTAAATGTAGCGGATGAATACCCTGAAATCCCACAGTAGATGTACAAGATAATACCTACCAATGTCGCGATACAAATATTGCCTCTAGATTTATATTTAGTATATCACTCGTTTAAATGCGTGACGTGATACATTTTTTTTTAGGATGTATATGATCAGCTTGTCTTTTATCTGCGTATTCATCACAGGGCTGGCGAATGGGTGCCCGCTAGGACGGGGATCTAACTGTGTGTCTGTCCAGCGCTGAGTAATTTATCTTCTTGGTACGTGGCAAATTTTATGGATGTAAAGGGAGTGTGGTTTTCAACTTGTACTTGGGCATGAAGCGTCGAAGCAAGAGATTGTACTTTTCATGACTGTGAAAAATTAAACCAGCGCCTCCCCCCCACCTCCAACGCCTTATGCAACGGTGTGTGATGTGGAAAAACAGGGCAGAAGTTCTTTCCTTACCGTGACGAAGTCCCTCATCTCCTGAAGAGATTCTGGGTTAAGAACGTTGGTGCCATTTTTGGACCGGAAGATGACAATGCCTCCTAGCGGGTGGTCGTTTAGGTTAATAGGGTTGTAGTACGTCCCACTGCCGTCAGGAAAAATGGCCTTGACCCTCTCGCGGTCCGACCTTGACCTACTGTCAATAGGACTGTAGAGAGCCTCGATTTGGGTCTCATCCTCCCTGCAAACGGTAAGTTTGAAAATTGGTCTTGTAACCTAATGCTTTTACCGTTGTAAAATAAAGGTTCATTGTTCATTGTTCAATGTATGTATCAGTTTGCGTTTGTCTCTTATGAATACATAATATTTCATATGTTGTCTTTTGTGCATATGCACAAGACGTCACAGATTACATATACTAAAAGAACGGCACAGGGATCTTAAAAAAAGGTTAAAGATAATATATTCACGAGAGCTGTTGTTTAAGTCAACGCAACCTTTGTCTTTGTGCTTCATCATATCCCCTCACTCATCCACCAACATCGCAAGTTCACATTATGGATTCAATGTGCTCATCTTTTACAACTAAGACAGTGTGAGGATAGATAACGGTCAGAATAATTATGATTCTTTTACACAACAGGAGGAAAACAGAACTGAAGCAAAGCAAAGAGAAATAAAGGAATATAAAGCTGGAAAAATATACCCTGGAAGAAAGAGTGATCCCTTACCTGTACAGAAAAAAGCCAGAAGTCAGTGCACCACAAATCAGGACCGGAAGTATGATGAAGGCTGCTGGGTAGCGCCCCACCAAGTTGCCATAGCGACCGAATCCGTCAGATATACGGCGTGACACGCAGTGGAAAACGTCTGTACACCCCATCTGAAATAAATAAATAAATAAATAAATAAATAAATAAATAATGATAAAACTAACTAACTAACTAACTAACTAAATAATAAATGTCAGACAGACAAAAGGCAACAAAAAGTCTAAATGCTAATGAGCTTTGCCGGAGAACTGGGCGGTTTTGGCTCTTAAAAACGCTTGGCGATTTAATTTGCACATGTGATTTGAACAGGCAAAAGTAATAAATAATCATAATCCTCGCTGCTTTTTGCTTACGGTTTATATCATGCTAGTGGAAAAACAAGTGATAAATTGCAGTACCAAGTAAGCAAGGCCCGAAGACCACTTGCTCACTGGGCAGTCAGCTAACCGAAACGGCAGACGTTGATCCATTGCATCTCCATAATTTCAAGATGTTTTTCGAGTCATGACTATTAAAAAAAATCAAACAAAAAACCGAGACCGTGTTAAGGGCCTAGTATTTTCGGCCGTATTATTCAGGTATTACATCCAAGGCCCACGTATCCCGTGGACCTTCTAGCCTTCCTACCGGAGCCTTCACAACTTTCATCAAAGGGCAAATGCGAAGGATAAATGCTTTTAACTAGAAATGTTATGTGTGTTGTCGGGGTAATGCGGTCCTTGTTTGGCAGAATTTGAAGATGACTCCTTTTAAATAAAAGGATAAGCAACAGTGTTCGCGGACAAATTTGGCTGTCTGCAACCAGAAATGTGCGGGACTAAAAGAACACTCACACACACTACGCAGATTGTGACGCCGGCGCTGCGCAAAAGAAGGCTAGATGAGCATGTGGTCAGATAGAACGCGACTATTTAAACAACCAGATTTTGTACTGAGCGCGCTAATAGGACAAACAAAACCGTCATCAGCAAACAGAAGTGTTTTCTTTTCTTTCAGAGTACGGATTTTGTTTTCAAGTTAGTGGGAAAAAAACTTTCTTAATTCATGCTTTGTGTGCCTTTAACTTTGCGCACATTATCTTGACACAATACGCCCTTCCTGGAAAAAGAAAGCAATGTCTTACCTTGGGTACTAGAGCAATACTTAATGTCCAAATTCGAAACAAATAAACACAAGCGGGCAGGCATCCAACTCAAAGTTGATTCTAACAATGAACGCAACAAGATGGGCAGACGACACCTAGTGCGCTTAGGTGCCTCTGACGCAGTCAGATTTCCGAGGGGTCTTTGCGGTGTTACAAGATACCAGTCTCATATACTGCCCTCTCACAGATCCGTGGGAGGACGGGGAAAATCGGGACAGAATCCTCTGGAAACTGACAGCAAGGCTTAGTTATGAGTTGCGTATTTTCCCTCTTATTTCCTGCCCTGGATGGTAAGAAAGACCTATTTTAAAGGGGTAAGAGGCATAGATTCTCATGAGCTCCAGCGATTGAAGGGCCTCCTGAGAATCTGCATCTCTGCAGAATTTTAACAGTAATGTTAGGCTTGAGCCGCGTGTAGATCCTACACAGACTACCTCCCCTGTTGGAATAAGCGTACAGAGACCTTTGCCAACAGTGATTTTTCTGAGCGGATGAACTGTATGGGGCTCGTGAAACTCTATGTCATTTGCAGATGAAAACAATTTAGCAAAGTGAGTAATGCGGAAGAAAAAAGAACGGTTTGTCATTGTCATACCTTACTTACAGAGCGGACTCACAGGGACAAAACCAGAAAAGCTGCAGTTTCTTGCGTAGTGTAACAAAATTCTTTGTTCGTATCTGAATCTGAATTTTGACACAAATAAAGTTGCAGTCAGTCATTTTCTAAAATAAAAGTCCATAATTTTGCACACTTTGACACAGATGACCACTCCATTAAAAGCGGTATTGTATTTTATGTAGTATGAACCTTCAGTTAAACCCCTTCTGGACTGACGATTACAGAATCATTGAGATGTTTTTCTTAGTATATGGGGATGATGGTTAAGCTTATTTGCATACAAAAGTGCTGAT
Organism: Semisulcospira habei; assembly: GCA_036245525.1. Classification (NCBI taxonomy): domain Eukaryota; kingdom Metazoa; phylum Mollusca; class Gastropoda; family Semisulcospiridae; genus Semisulcospira; species Semisulcospira habei. The sequence goes on from BTPG01000005.1 coordinate 111,247,060, forward strand.
CAGTAGATAATAAACCAAATTAAGTACCATTCCACAGCTGTTATTTAATTTGTTTATCAGCAGCTTCATAGAACTGTAAAAAAAGAAGAAGTTTAAGACGAAAAAAAGAAAAGACTGAAAAAAAGGAATTCGTTTGTTTTGTTCATTACTTGCAACGAGGCATGTACTTAAACATTTGCAAGGCGGTTTGTCTGAATAATATATATATATATATATATATATATATATATATATATATATATATATATATATAGATATATATATATATATATATATATATATATATATATATATATATATATATATATATATCGACGGTATCTCATGTTGTTTCTGTTGTTATCTTGTTTTTTCATGTACTAGCTTTAGTCAAGTAGGAACTTAATAAAGAACATATAATAGTGTGTTCAGGAGACATAGGGCTGTCTTAGTATTCTATTTTTGTCAGGGAGGTTCGGGTAGGGATGAGGCCACTGGCACTGGCCATGAGATGCCTTGGCGACGGGCTTCACCCGTCCCGAGTCATTGTCCATTTTGTAGTTCTGTTATTGTAATTTGTGGAATGAGCGAGTGAGTGAATGTGAACAGCACCTGTGGTGGCAAAACTGTAATTGCCCCTTGAGGGATAAATAAAGTTCTTTCGAATTTGAATTTGAATTGAATTTGAATATATATATATATATATATATATATATATATATATATATATATAATATATATATATATAATTTTTCAATAAATTCTGAGAATGCTGTGCTAATGCCATGGAAATCCAGGCTGGTAAGCTTGCATTGTGTCATCAGGACATCAGCTGTCCTTTTGTGACTGCATCGCTTATTAGATCTTTTGAGCCTTCCACTGAACACCTACTACATAAAGTAATAGGGACTACCCCCAGGCGCCCCGCAACCCGCTGGAGAATATCCTCCTCTCGGGGGAGGACTGGATATTCTCCAGCGGGTTGCGGGGCGCCTGGGGGTAGTCCCTATTACTTTATGTAGTAGGTGTTCAGTGGAAGGCTCAAAAGATCTAATAAGCGATGCAGTCACAAAAGGACAGCTGATGTCCTGATGACACAATGCAAGCTTACCAGCCTGGATTTCCATGGCATTAGCACAGCATTCTCAGAATTTATTGAAAAATTATGTCCCTTGGAGCTACTCTGATTGAGTGCATTTTTTGGCTTGGGCGACGCCTTTGTTATAAGTAATGAATATATATATATATATATATATATATATATATATATATATATATATATATATATATATATATATATATATATATATATATATATATATATATATATATATATATATATAGACACAGCTTGACGACCTCGATTGTGCAGACGACTTGGCTCTTGGCTTTACTGTCCCACACTCATCAACAAAAGCAGGACAAGACCACGAGGCTTGCTGACATCTCGTCCCACGTTGGCCTCACCATCCACAAACAGAAAACAAAGACAATGAGGCTGAACGCAATAAGGGAAGAACCAGTCTTGCTTGCTGGCACCCCGTTGGGGGAGGTGGAGTCCTTCACCTATCTCGGGAGCATCATCGACAAAAAAGGCGGCACTGATGCAGATGTCAGAGCACGAAGTTTTTAAAGCAAGAGCAGTCTTTCTTCAGCTGAAAAAAGTGTGGAGTTCCAGAGACCTGTCACAACACACCAAAGACCGGATTTTCAACTCGATCGTAAAAGCAGTTCTCCTATATGGAGCAGAGACTTGGAGGTTGACAAAAACCACAGCCAACAGAGTACAGATCTTCATAAACAGTTGCCTTAGAAGAATCTTGAAAATCCACTGGCCAGAGAAGATCAGCAACGTCAGACTTTAGGAGTGAACAGAGCAGATAACAGCAGAGAATGAAATTGGGCGAAGAAGATGGGGATGGATTGGTCGAGACCTCCAAGCAGACATCAAGAGACTGGGAACCACCTGGAGTAAAATCGAAGGAGAAGCACAGGACAGGAGTCGCTGGAGGTCTCTCGTCGACCGCCTATACCCTGGGAGGGGTGACAGGCGTAAGTAAGTAAGTAAGTATAGTAGGAGTTTCGCTTCTATTTTCACTTCACAAATTTTCGCCCTCTCAGCGACGGCTTCATCAGAGGAATTGTATTCAAAGTATTTCACTGCTGCTTGGATCCATATTTGGCGTGTGTGGTGCCAGCATTCTTGGACGGATTTTATTTATTCATATATATATATATATATATATATATATATATATAATATATATATATATATATATATATATATATATATATATATATATATATATATATATATATATATATATATATATATATATATATATATATATATATATATATATATATATATGTGTGTGTGTGTGTGTGTGTGTGTGTGTGTTGTGTGTATGTGTTGTGTGTTTCTTGCTTAACTATAACAAATTGTTGCATTGTTATATCATATATATATATATATATATATATATATATATATATATATATATATATATATATATATATATATATATATATATATGATATATATGTGTGTGTGTGTGTGTGTGTGTGTGTGTATGTGTGTGTGTGTGTGTGTGTGTGTTTCTTGCTTAACTATAAGAAATTGTTACATTGTTATATCATTTTTTTTTAATTTTAATTTTGACGTTGTACGTGCAACTTCCTACGGTTGGTCCTGACTGAGAGGCGCCTGGCTTCTTGTCCTCTCCACATTGTGTAAGAGTTGCTGAATTGTGGATGGCTGTACAACTGACAAAAAGCCTTTCGATATTTCGCATATTCGCTGGCCTTAACAAGTCCCTCTCATCTGAGAGAGGCATATAATCTGAACCCCAGCGGCAGCGAGGGCTCGTGAGAATCTACGTCTAGTATTGTTTTGTTTGTGCATCATTTACTCCCATCTCTGATCATTCAGTGGAGTTGGTTTTCAGGATTTGAACCTGAGAGTGAGTTGTGATTAATGTTTTCCGAGTTGTAACGGAACAAAGGCCCTCCCCCATGACGGAACTGTGCGACGTCTTCCTCTGACAGGCGTACAGGCGTTCGTTGAGTGCTATCACTTCCCATACTTCTCTTCAGGCCCACGCGACTTTTACATCATGCGCTCATTGACGTGAATCCGTCATAAATTACTCAAGCTGTGCTATCGCTGCCGGAATACAGTCACCAAATACAGATGCAAGAGGCACAGATCCTCATAAGACCCTATGCCTCTTCATATGGGAAATGACAAGAAAAATATGTGGAACATCAGAAGGGAGCTCATGATGAACAGTGCCTCTTACTGTTCCTTTAGATATGTGTTCCACAAGCAGAATTCTTGTTCGTCGCATCTTCTGTCGGAGACATCATTTTTTGTCCACTGGCAGCAAAGAGTTTAAACTGATGAATATTAGCGTACGAGGAGAAGATTGTGTGTAGTAAATGGGGTTCAGACGGGGTTTAGGTGGGGGTTGATATCACTTCCAACATGAGGGATAGATTCTCGTGAGCCCTTCAGTTTGTGTACGTGCATGTAATTAAAACATTTATCTATGCCTGGAGCAAGAGAGAGCGAAAGGAGAGAGAGAGAACTCATGCATTTGTTCAGTTAATACACTCTTCATGTTGAATGATTAAGCCACGGCCAGTTATTTCTAAATCCTGCCAACACGCCGGATAATAATGAACACAATACAGCAGCAAGAGGCATGGATGTCCCTCACGAGATGGGAGGGGTTGGGGCTCATGTGGTCTAGCTTCTGGCTGGCTTCATTCGTTTTCGCTCTTTTCACACAAGTCGGGTTTTCGGTCTGCAATGGTTTTGGAAACACAGTTCCTTGTCGCAGGCAATGAAAACGTTAATATTTGCATAGCCGACGTGCATTTAATTCTTGTTATTTTAATATTTTGTTTTGTATGTTGCTATGTCGTAACTCTTGAATACTACAAACAATACCGTTGTGAGGGCAGAAACGCGTAGTTACGTATCTTTTCCGCCGAGCGGTGTTGTCATTAGTAGTCATTTTTGTGTGCGTTACGTCGTGAGGCTTTTCACATATACTTTGCTATAAATCCGCGGACATCGTCATACTTATGTCACTGACTCCCAACACATCTTTATTATAAAGACTAACGCGCGTAGGGATGTTTCGTATGCGGCAACATGTTTCTGAGGAATTGAAAACTCTCCCTTGTACTTGCTGCAGCCATATAGCTCGTACTTTGTGTTTTTCGTGTCTCCTGCAGGACAGCAATATCGACCTGCATGATTGTAGTCTCTTGAGCTCGTTGTTGATAACCGATGTTTTGCGAGCGTCTTGGCAGCGATTTTCTGACAGACAGGTGGTCATGGTCCGCACATTCCAGCAGCCAAGTTTGAGTGCTGGATTCCGTTTTTTAACATGCTTTCTTCTTTTTTATGCCTGGTGTACATGGGTTTGCATCCACTTGTCAGGCCCACGCCCCAGCGAGGCAGGTGAACTGTGGCGGAACAACACCTTATTGACTAGGGGCTGCCCAGCTTGAGGTGGTAGGCAGTTGTCCATTGAGACCTGAGGATCTCTCCCACCGTCGAAAGCAACCCCTGGCACCTCCCTCTACGTCAATCAAGCAGTGATATTTACAAACGATAAACGCGATTTCCCGTGTTGTGCCGACGCTGGCCTGTGAAGCGACGCTGGAGTGTCGTCTCCAGGGCGTAGGCCTCGTACGGTTTTATGAGTGGACGTCCCGGGTCTCCCATGCTGTAGGAAACCGCCCCCCCCCCCACCACTCTTTCTCTCTCCCCCCCCCCCCCCTCCTCGGCTTTGCTGGCAGCGGGGTCCAGAGAAAAGGAACGAATACATCTGGTACCAGGTCAGCTGCAGGAACTGCCGAAAGATGCCAGGATGCAAGTAGCCGACTTAGGGGTTCTACTCAGCTTTTTGTTGTTGTTGGGGTTTACTCCCTTAGAGGCCATACTAATATCCCGAGCTGTCCGAAGAAGTTAAATGACCCGTAATTAGAGTTGGAGTCAATTACAAGTTTGGATTATAAGTTTGGAGAAAGACATTGGATGAGTTTGTTAGCCAGCGTTGTTAGTTAGTTATTTGGGTTTAAATCTGAGCAGGTGACTAAGGCCATCTCATGGCGGGATTAGCCAGCATTGTACTTCTTCAACATTTTCGAAATTTACAAAAAAATGTCAGTTAAAACATCTGGAGAAAGTCAGACAGTGGCGGTATCGTAAAAGAAGCAACTCCGTCACCACTCTTAATATGACGTAATTCTCTCTCTCGCTCGCTCGCTTTCTCTCACACACATGCGTGCATCTCCAAGAGGCATAGCTCCTCATGTGCCCGGAGGGCGCATGAATATCTATGCCTCTTGAGGATGTTGGAGCGCTCGCGTACACGCACGTACACGCACACGCATACACACATATCGACGCACTTTCAGAAGAGGCAGGTGTACTTAGTATAGCTTGTAGCTAGGTAAAGTGAACCTGATTTCACACAAATTATAGCAAGACTGAAATTGTACTTTGAAATTCTAGTTTTGTCACCATTTTCCCCAAGTATTGAAGCGAAAGCGAAACTCATATCACGTTAAATTTAAAATTACGTAAAAACAAAAAACAAAAATACATCATGACAAATGACGTTTGACAAACCAATGACGCGTATGCACTGCGCGCGCCCCTTATAGAGTTCACTATGACGCATTGGCACAACTGAGAGGCTTTTTCAAAAGGAGATATTTCAACATCAGAATCAAATCAAAGACAAAAGGTAAGAGACCCATGACAGAGAAGACAGCTCTCATATAGAAGGGACTTTGTGGGTTATGGTTGATCCCATCCTGTTATTGTTTTTTTTTCAGTCTCAAATCCAAACTCGGCACACAGATACCTGATGAGTGATAATAATAAGCGCATTAAATAGGCGCTTTATCCCAATTGAAAATCGGCTTAAAGCGCCGCCGCGAACTGAACCCAACAAGCACGCTCACGTGAATCACGCGCCGCATTCACTCACACACTGTACATAAACACAGAACATTCACGTGGTGCTAAGGGCAAGCTCAAGCGAGCTACTGTAGTTTTTGGAAATTCAAAATCGTTTGTATTTGAAATTTGATTAAGTGGGCTGAAACTGATACCAATGATAAGGTTTTTCGATGTATACTAATTTGGTAGAGTGGATAAAACAGTCGAAGGTCACAAGAGTTCAGCTGATGTGTGAAAAATGCCTATCATTTACCGAATTTGTTCTTTTAATGGACACTAACACAAACTTTTCAATCAAACTGTGCATAATAGTATCTGATGATAAGAACGTTCCGTGCATACTGATTTACGTGACATAACATAAGGTCAAAGGTCAAGGGATTTCAACAAATCTGTGGCAGAGGCCAAGGGTCACAAAAGGCCAGCAAGTTATGACAAAATTCTATTTATGATAGAATTTATTATTTTTTATGAACACCTGCAAACTTTTCCATCAAACTGTGCATAAAGGTAGTTAACAATAAGACCGGCCCATGCATACTAATCTGCTTGATCATTCAAAAAGGTCAAAGGTCAAGGGAAGTCAACAAATGTGTCGAAAATCGAAATATAAATATGATTTAACAGGTTAATCACTATGGCCAACTTTGAAATTACGTGAACACTCAAAGACCCATTCATGAGCGTGACATGTCCATAGGTCAAGGTCACAGAAGGGCACATAAATCATTCGGAATGGCCGTGCACGTGAACCGTGAGGACAATATGGCGGACACAAATGTAAAAATAATGATTTGTGACTACCATCTGGTTTGATTGGTTTTATCCACCCAGTCTTGTAGTTTTGCTTCTGGCGACAAAACTGTTCATGTGCGTCTTTATAATTATCCTACGGTCTTCAGCTGCACGTCTGGTACAACAAATAAGCTCCTCCGTGATGAGTGTACGAATTCTGCACTTCTGCGGGATTTTTCCCGTGAGACGACGTGAGACGACTTCGAAAGTACTTTAGAAAGTCAATAGACAGACATTTCTGGACACATCCGGACGACATTTATCATCACCTGGTTCGGCTGCTCGTATGCTGTGAAGACTGTGAAACTATGGCCAGACTGTCTCTGAAATGTTTGTACCTTGCTGTCAATGTGGTGGAGGGATCGGAAGGATTGATTGATTGATTGTACATTGCTTAACGTCCCGACAGCAACAAGACTTTCTCAGGACGTGATGCACTGCTTGTGAAAAAAAAACAACAACAAAAAAACTAAACAGAACATTGAATGTATGTCGCCAGCCGGTTCAATACGTTAAATAAACCTAACACATGGGGCCTAAATAAAGCTAAGACCATTTAGCAACACACATCCAATATCAAGAGCTACAGGCAGTGCAGACAGTAGGGAGAGTTTTAAAAAGACAAATACAGGTGAATGGACAAGGGGTAGACAGAAGGGATCGGAAGGAGCCATGTCGGATAAAAGTATGTATATAGTCTTGTTCGCAAGTTTCACAATCTGTCATTTGCTGACGTTGAAACCTTTAAACTCAAGGGCAGACGCGTTCTCAACTATTTTCTTCATAATCTCAAAATCCAGTCAGTTTTTCCTACGAGCTGAGATATTTTGCGCACCAAACCCTTTAGCGGTACAACACTACGCTTTGATCTCTGTTGCCCCTTTCTCGCATTTCATTTTATGATAAAACATCGAGTTGCTGATATTAGCATGTATCACCGCGAAAATGAAACAAAGGCATGTGACACAGATAGATCACCATACTTTTCACCAGCTCAGCGGCAACAAAAGTGATGAGCCCTAAAATCTTGATGCCTGATTTGCGGGTTTTTGTTCTTTTATTTTTTTTCTCCTGTTTGCTTTTTTTTCATTTTTGTCCCACATTAACGCACTTGAACCTTATCTACACACACATTGAGAAAGGTAAAACTCATGCTACTAATGAAAATTCAAAAAGAAAAACACAAGAAGAAGAAAGGGTGGGCTTTGATTGCTAAACTCTCCGGATAAAACGGGTTCTCAATTATGTCTTGCCTCACCAGAGACTTTTCTACTCTTCTTTTCACAATCCACGTGAGCATGCACACGTAACACAGGTCTTCTGCTGGCCTTGGTAAACGTTGAAACTCTCCTACGTACACGTGAGAACTGAGGAGAGCAGATAAGTCTTTCATTTCATTGCATTCAGACTTCAAAATCTGTTAGTCTCTTTGTTCAGCATTATCGTAAGACATACTGAGAACATTTGAATACAACGTAGGTATTATCAACTATTGATCCTCCATTGTCGAAAACAGGTCGCTTTCAAAGTCACCCACAGGTACACACTTTAAATTTTAACTCTCTCTCTCTCTCTCTCTCTCTCTCTCTCTCTCTCTCTCTCTCTCTCTCTCTCTCTCTCTCTCTCTCTCTCTCTCTCTCTCTCTCTCTCTCTCTCTCAGCTTCAGTTATTTAGCTTTACTTTCTCATTCTCTTGTTACTCTACATGTGCCACTAGTTTCTTTTTTCTCCCATTATCCTGTACTCAGAAAGACACATGTCACCAAATACCAGCAACCCAGATCGTCTCTTGAACATTGGCCACCTTAATGTGTATCATCTCTGCCGCAAAATACCAGACATCACTATACTCTTAAATCAGCCATCACCATTTCGTATCTTTGGCTTTCCGAATCCCGCCTGACAGACAATATCAGTGATCAGGCAATCTCCATACCTATTTTTGCTATTCTACGTCGTGATGCCTCTGTTCTAGGCCAAACTGGCATAGTGATATATATACATGACTCTATAATTCAATATGTGACTAGAAGATTTAACCTAGAATCAAAGCAAATTGAATGCATGTGGCTAGAAATCAAAACATCGAAGTCATCACCCGTTCTTGTAGGGTTTATTTATATATTTATATATTGCGACAATGATAGACCATATCTATACTACAAATGTAAATGCTGTTAATAATGTCCATGTTCTGTTATTGATGTGTTAAATTACAATGACCCAAATGAAACCCTCACCCGCTGGTCTGAACTGTTCCTCGGTGTTCTAGATAAACATGCCCCAGTGCGAACAAAACGTGTCAAACATCCCACAATCCCTGCATGGCTAACTGGAGAAATAAAAGCAGCCATGCAACTCAGAAATACACTTAAGAAAGAAAAGAAATTTGTTGACTATAAAAAACAATGAAATTTTGTCAAATTTTGTCAAACAATATAAATTTGTAAGATATAATTATATATAAATAATTTATATAATATATATAATTTTTCATTAAATTCTGAGAATGCTGTGCTAATGCCATGGAATTCCAGGCTGGTAAGCTTGCTTTGTGTCATCAGGACATCAGCTGCCCTTTTTGTGACTGCATCGCTTATTAGATCTTTTGAGCCTTCCACTGAACACCTACTACATAAAGTAATAGAAGTACCCAACGGAGAAAGAAACACGCTTAGAAAAGACGGGTACAACACAATTTATTAATATTTCGGGTATTTCTGCACTTTTAGACTTCATTCACTTTGTGCAGGACTTCCACCCATCCATCAAGTTCACATACACTATATCAGCTACTTGAGTCGACTTTCTGGACATGAACATCAGGATTGACTGCGGAATGTTGAAAACTTCAATACATTACAAACCTACCGACTCACATTCCTACCTCGACTACCGATCTTCTCACAACCCCAAAACTAAAAACAGCATCCCATATTCCCAGTTTCTTCGGCTAAAAAGAATATGTTCCGAAGAATCAGATTTTGATGTTCAATCCAAAGAAATGGCTGGATTTTTCATCGACAGACATTACCCACATACTGTTGTTCAAGGATCTCTCCAAACGGTACAAAAACTTAGTCGCGCGAGTACACTGCAGACTAAACCAACCGCTGATAGTGACAGGCCTATCGTAACCATGATCTACCATCCCCACACCAATCCGGTTCGTAAAATCCTCCTTTCTAACTGGGGTCTTTTGTCATCCAGTCAATAATCTGCTGCTATCTTTTCTGAACCTCCGTTGGTGGCTTTCAAGAGGGATATTAATTTGCGGGACATGCTTGTTCGCTCTACTCTCAAACCTCATCATACCACCAGACCCTCCGGCTCCACTCCGTGCAATGTTCCTAATTACAAGACGTGTCCTTTTATTTGCCCTTCCACCGTGGTGATTGGTCCACGTTACAAATTCAACATAGACAGATACTTCACGTGTCAAACCACCAACGTGATTTATGTCATCTCCTGTGTGAAATGCGGCCAACTCTATGTTGGAGAGACGGAAAGAGCCATCAACGACCGTTTCAAAGAACATCTTCAGTCTGTCAAGTACCAATACAACAGACCGGTCGGCCGACATTTCAATCAGGCTGACCACTCCGTCTCGGACATTCGGGTTAAAGGCCTCTGGCTTATGCAAGCCAGTAATGTCTGGGCCAGGAAAGACCGTGAAAATTTTCTGATTAATAAACTGGGCACTGTGGCGCCACTCGGGATGAATATGAAAGATTAACATTTTTTACCTTGCTTGTGTCTGCTAACTGTACCTTTACCTCACTGTATCGCTTCTGTTTTACTACTCACTAACCAGATAGGTGAGGTTGGCGCTGGTTGATATGTACATTTCCCTTGGGGACTTTCTCAGCGCTGGCCGAACATTTAGTTGGATCCCTTGCCCTTCCCTGTCGGGCGCCCGGTCTCCGGCTCACGGAGTGATACGCGGTTTTGGGGCGGGGCGATCGTGTGCATCCCTTGGGGATGTATGTGGTCGTCTTGTTGCGTGCCTGTGTGTTTTTCTGTGGGCTGGTGGGTGCCTGTCGGGTGGGGCTGGTGGTTCTGGCGGGTTGTCTTCCGCCCCCACCCTACCCCCTTCTCTCTCTCTCTCTCTCTCTCTCTCTCTCTCTCTCTCTCTCTCTCTCTCTCTCTCTCTCTCTCTCTCTCTCTCTCCCTCTTTCTCCCCCCCCTACCCCCTTTAACACTTCTCTCTAGCCCTCTTTCTCTCTTTACGCTTTTTCCTTTTCCCTTCTTCCCTTTCCTCCTTCATCCTTCCCCCCCCCCTTCCCCCCCCCCCCCGCCCCCGTCTCTCTCTCTCTCTCTCTCCTCTCTCTCTCTCTCTCTCTCTCTCTCTCTCTCTCTCTCTCTCTCTCTCTCTCTCTCCCCCCCCCCCCCCCCCCCCGTTATTTTTTTAGTTACCCTTGAAGACGGTTTCACAACTACCTACTCTCCACTTATACCAATATTCTCTTACTGAATTTTATTATTTGCTTTGTTTTAATGTCTTATTACTTGTTGTGTACCGTGCTAAATGCTGGGGTTTTTCCCCCCGGGGTCCTCCCATTTTCCCCCGAGGTAGTCCTCAACTTGAAGGTGAAATAAAGTTTGCCTTCAGGTTGGTGTTTAGCAGGCTTTGTGTATTAAACACTCAGCCTACTTCGTGCCTAAGGGTACTCCCCGTTCGTTTTCTCTTTTTTTTTTCTCTCTCTCCGTCTCGCTCTCTCTCTCTCTCTCTCTGTATCTCTCTGTCTCTGTCTCTCTCTCTCTCTCTCTCTCTCTCTCTCTCTCTCTCTCTCTCTCTCTCTCTCTCTCTCTCTCTCTCTCTCTCTCTCTCTCTCTGGCCTCACTTACATGCCTTTTCTTTTGCTTGCTCCTGCACCTGCTTGCACACACTCTTGTCTCTCGTGTTCAGGTTCTTTCCGAGTCTCTCTCTTACGATTTTTCGTTGACGTCATTTTTATCTTTTTCCGCACTTTTGTTCTTCCTTTTCTTTTATTTTACGTCACCTCCTTCAGTTGCCACATTCCTTCTGCCAATGAAGATAAGTAGCGGCTAATCTCTCTGTTTGTTTGTTTGTCTATTTTGACAAAGGGTATTTACCCGAAATATTAATAAATTGTGTTGTACCCGTCTTTTCTAAGCGTGTTTCTTTCTCCGTTGGGTACTTCTTTGCATATTACACGCTTGGCAGTCACCTTTTTGGTCTGGATTGCATAAAGTAATAGGGACTACCCGCAGGCGCCCCGCCATCCGCTGGAGAATATCCAGTGTTCCCCCCCCCCCCCCCCCCCGAGAGGGGATGCTAGAAAATATTCCCAAACAGATTTTGGACCTGCTGAGTAGATATGATGTTTTTGCCGCCTACGACCGGTTTCGCCCCAAGAAGGAGGGGGGGGGGGGGGGGGGCTCTTCAGGTAGGCATACGGCGTAACCTGAAATTGCAAACACAACGCATGTACTAGAAGCCGCCTCCAGAATTTACTGGTAGCACCGCTAGCACAGCGCGGATTGCATCCCTAAGCTTTATGAGGTGTTGCAGTGGAAGAAGATAGACTAATTTGGAAAAGGCAACACCTAGGAAATTTTGTGGTACAATTATTCTTTACTTATAACAAAGGCGTCGCCCAAAGCCAAACAATGCACTCAATCAGAGCTTTATTTATTTTTGCTCTCTTTCCATTCCACAAGAATGTAAATAACATTTTTTTCAAGGTCAGTCAAAAACTGTGCTGGAGGATCTGGGAGGTTCATAAAAAGATGGACAATCTTTGACACCGCAAGTGTTTTGATCACTCTAATTTTATCTACTGGCGTAAGTTGACGCTTAGACCAAACATACAAAACTCGCTGAATTTCAGCAAGTTTGCCCTCGTAATTAATAGCAGTTATAATATTAATGTTTGTGGAGAGCTTTATACCAAGAACTTTAAAAATCCCAGGGTCCCAGACAAAGTTGAATTCGGACATGAATCGAGTGTGTGAATTCCTCATAGGTTCAAGCCAGACCACCTGCATTTTATTCATATTCATCTTGAGGCATCTTCATTGTCCACCTTCAAGGCAAGACTATTCCGGCACT